>OX382229.1:20000000-21200000 GCA_947507525.1 Apamea epomidion | reverse complement strand
CATACGAAAAAACATACTCTCGAATAGATCCCTTAAACTCGGCGCTGAATCCCAAAGAGAAAAGTTACAAAAATGACGCGTTTAAACGCATAATTGTGTGAGAGTGACTTTTGTGCTCAGTCGAGGACACAAGTTTGACGCACAGAATGTTGTTTTAATCAACACGAGTCGAAGTTAGGGATCCGTCGGTTCATAAGATTCTCGAGTTAGTGTCGCCTGGGAGAAATATTGGAGTGAGTTTTTATTTTGTATGATCACCTAGTTTTGAAGGCTTTGAGTGAATCTTTTATTTCTTTGATTTCAGACATGCTTGAGGCATATTTATTTTATATATTATATAGGTAGTCCCCCTTATCGATTTCGAAAACGGCAACCCTTTGAAATTATTTCCTAGCGTCTGACGTCTGTATATTATGACTCGACAGACCAAATTTTGTTTTAAATACGATCACAACTAATACAGTAGAGTTGTCCGGCAGAGTTGAAGGTATAGGTATAGGGGCGCTTAGATCTCTCTTTACGTATTTGGCGTTTTTCGATGAGTGTATCGAGGCGATATTTATCAAAAATTATTATTATTAATGAATTATTTATTTTATCTACTATATGTGAAGTTATGTAATGATATCAGCCCGCCAAGAAAATGTTTTTATGTGATATTTTTAATTATAATTCTAAAACCACAGGATATTGCTTAGGTTTTGAGTAGGTACAGGGTGGGCAAATAAGAGGTTATTCTATGAAATATAAAGATTATTAAGTATTTTTATTAAAATACAGTATTTAGGGCCTGCAATTCAGTATGGAAAATAATCTCAGACAAATGTCCACCTCTAGCAGCATGGCTGATGTGAAGCCTTTTCATTGCGTTTTCCATGACATTTTCACACATTTCCTGCGTTATTTCAGTGACTGTGTCTCAGATATTTTGTTTTAATTCTTGAAGGTTCATTGGCCTGTTAGCATTGACACGTCCCTTTTGATAACCCTACAAAAAAAAGTCAGGAGCTGTTAAATCCGGGGATCTTGGGGGCCAATCAATGTCACCGCGTCTCGAAATTAATCGACTCGGAAACGTTCTTTTCAATGTCTCGATTGTGGCTCGTGCCGTATGACATGTGGCCCCGTATTGTGGAACAACATGTTTCCTAAGCCCAACTGATTCACTTGATGTAAGAAAATTGCTTTAGGTATCTGTTACAATGCCATGCTGTTCAAATTTAATCACTAAACGAAGTTCAAATTTAATCACGAAACGAAGTGATTTCTACTAAAAATTGGCGGCAATTTTCTTAGAATTTCCGCAATACATGATTGGGTTGAGTAGAATGTTTTAAAAATTAAAACACGTTGTTCAGTCGTAAAACGCTCCATAACAAATTTGCCGTATCTAAAATAATTCTCCTGAAACTACTGTCATATTTGCCACTAAAACAAATCGCGGCAAAAAAAAGTTGTATACCTCCAAGTTGCCCATCCTGTAAATGTCTACAACCATCACGTTTAAACTTTACTGCAAGAACAAAACACCATAATAAGTCAGGAAACCCATGAAACTTCAAAAGCGCGCCCCCTGATCCCTTTCATTGACCATCTAAACTTCTGAGCACCAATCACTTTGCGAAACGGTTCAACTTTAAACAAAAGCTTACGTTTTAATGCTATGTAGGTTTAGTTCGGCGTGCTCTGAGGTTTTTGACATTAATCCTAGATCCCAGTAAAATGTAGATTTATCTTCTTCTTTACAGTTATGGAGTTAGAACCATGATCTTGTAATAGCAAAAACTGCGTGTTGAGCTACATATTTGCTGTAACCTCTTGTCGATCAAACGCAGGATCGCGAGAACCCCTACGGCGTCTTACTACTCAGATCAATAAGATTTTCCGGGATACCGAGTTCTTTGCTATTTCCGCTAGAAAATTTAGAAGTATTGCGCTTAAAATCATGGCAGAATTAGGTACATAACAATCCTAAAATCATAATATATATTTTAAATATTCTATTATATCTTCCTTCTCTTTTTATTATTTTTACCTGTATAGTATATGTTTCAGTTTAGTTTTATATTTTATATTCAATGTAGGTAATTTAACTTTTTATATTATGTGGAAAATGTTGTTGGTTATACATTTATACTCCCATTTTAGTTTTAAGTTCTATACCATAACATTGTAATGTGTAACCGTTTATTTTACAAATAAAAATATTTCAAGGACGGTGAAGATTTACCAGCATACTTACTCGTAATAATGATAATGAAGTATTTGTTTACACACCTGTCGGGGCGTGCAGTTGTCATCGTGATTGTAATCATATAATTACGCCTGGATTCCTCGAAGTGTTAGGAAATGAGATGAAATATGGTTATGCATAGGTGCTCCTAGAGTACGCACACATCGCCAGTTATGTTCGAGTCCCATGTAATAGCAGAAAGTTGAAATTCCATGGAAAATTTAGATGGAAAAACCAAAAGATATAATAAACCAAAAGTGGTCCACTGGTCATGGACATGACATACCGAACCAAAAGTGGTCCACTGGTCATGGACATGACATACCGAACCAAAAGTGGTCCACTGGTCATGGACATGACATACCGAACCAAAATTGGCATCTTTGCGACTTTTCTTAACAAGTCGGAATTCATCAAAAGACAGGAGTCGACGTAAGAACTCCTCAGCCACGTTAACCGAGGATCTCAAAAGTTTTGTTCTGCCTTTTTTTGTGAAGACTTGTGTTTATTTCGGCGACGACGGTATTACGGTATTTTCTTTGTAAAGCTCTTAACTCAAAGCGACTCTTCACTTCGAATGCCTGTGCTGGACTTCTTGAACCTTCCACACGTGTAAATCTCACTTATAAAATTGTTCAAGGATGTAGAAAACTTTTATAAATGGAGCTAAAGAGATTTTATTTAGGTATTAACAAAGAACACTTTTGTGAACTCATTTCATAATTTAAAAAGTAAAAATAATACTTAGATTTATATTGAAAGGAGCCGATTTATGTACCAATGGAACCATATTCTGCTGTCATAGCAATAATAAAAGTTACGTTAGAACAAAACTTGTAAGCTAATAACGTTATTCCGCAAATAACAAGAACCTCGATGTCTATCCCCCGCACGTCCTCTTTCGCCCTACGATTACAATTTCATACAGGGCGCGTTTTTCTGGGCGTACAACAATAAATCAACAATTCGATTATCATAATCTTTTACAGCGAACAGGAATCATCTCCATCACTCCAGAACGACTTTATTTCGATGTACCAGGGAGACTTTGGAGTATTAATAAGACAAGCTGTAGAGCACAGTTCAGATTGTGCTGTAGTAGCTATAAGCTTAAACAAGCTAAGTTAAGCTACAAGTATAACCATAAATAATAACATACAAAGAAGAAGTTGCAGTAGGTCTCCAAGTGGAATACCTCTATTTACATAAGCATAAATGTTCCCACTGTTGGGACACAGGCCTCCTTTCTTCGAGTGGAGGTCTCTTTGACTGCGGGTAAAACTGCCAAAAGTGGTTGCTCAATTGCAGTAACCGAGAAATCAAAAAAGAATGCACACAGGTATTAAATAAAGCATGTATTGTAGTGACTGGTAACCAGACTCTTCATAAATTAAGCCTTACCTATGAATAACCAACGCAATTTAAATCAATAAAATAAACGGAAAAACGAGAGCCACGCTTGCTCATTGAGGATATTGTTTTACTTCTTTGTTACAGTAAATAATAATAATAAAATTATTGATCTAACTCCAACCTGGTAATGTGGGGCTACCTCGACGGAACGGCAGCAGGGTTGTTGCAGTGCTGTTTCGCAAACGCTCCACCTCCTATCTTGCCCTCTGTCCCAATATTTGCAGTCAAAGTAACCTCTGCACTGCCACCGACGACGCCGTGGAAGTGGCGGAGTTTTGGGTCAACAAGATTTGAGAAAGTGGTGACAGAAAGATTGCTGTGAGGTCTACCTGTAGATGTAGTTTGTGCGAGATAGATTTATTTATAGTTGCTAAAAGGTTCTTGCTTATTACTACCAGTTTACGTAAGTTATCTACGAACAACTTCATACTCAAACCCACGAACATTGGAACAGATAATATTATTGGTGCAAAGAGCCATTTGTTCCTGCTGGAGGCTGCCAATAAAAGCGTTATCGGAGATCATTGCAAGTACAATGATAGAGATAAGGCTTCTGCCGCGCCGCCGCCGGCGAACACTTAATAACTCATATTTCTATTACCGTAAATCGGAACCATGTTAAAGTTAGTGATACGCACTACAGGGAGGTTCTCACTTGGTGGAATAGCTTCTAGAGGTTTTGACAATTGTGAGTGTTTTCGTAGTTCTTGAAAGAAATAAGGAACATATTGCGTGAAGCCTCGGTTTTAATTATGACTTAATCTTCAGAAAACTTTTGCGTAAAATAATTTTCAGCGTATACACATGACGTAACTTATCATCACGCCTTGTTCCCCGAAGGGTTAGGCAGAGGTGTAGTATTTATATATAGTATAATACTGAGCACAGAGCCACAAGATACAAGCGATGCTTAGTTTGAGGCTCACCGAATCCGTCACATTGTATTTTTACTTTTTTAATGAATCAGCTTTATTACTTTATTATTACTTAGTACACCTACATTTCGCCAGTTATGTTTAAGTCTCATGTGCTTTCAGCGTAGGAGGATGATTAATTAAATGTACTGGACAATCTCAATTCAAAACAAAGACAACAGCTCATTATGTCCCAATATTACCTAAATGAGCTTCCTCTGTATCCCAAACTAGTCAGCAACGGAAGTGGAGCCCCATGTTACCTACTAATTGATTCCACGCGTCGGAGAGGGTGTTACTGCCCTTTTCATTTACCCCATTACAGCCGACGCCTCGCGCCTTTGGGTCGCGGGTACTTAATAAATCCTTCACTGACAACCGCGGAGTGGGTCAGCTGACAGGTGTGAAGAATAGGACATGTATTGCGGATGTATTATTGGTACAGACTTATAAAACCTGGAGGTCGGAAACCATTTTATCATTTAAAACCGATGCGTAGTTTTGATAGCATAGAGAAAAGGAGTTGATTTCGTCTTTAATAAAATCCAGTGTCATTTTAAAAAGAAGCAAGCTAAATATAAAATTGCAAAACATAATTATAGAATAAAGCTACCTATATTTTAGCGGGATCGTCCGAAAGGGTTACCGCTGCCCTGGTACATAAAGGGCTAAGGAAGGAACACGGGTGGGTTTTAGTCAGTAAGAGTCTGACACTCCCTTCTGCACTTGATGATTTCCTATCCTCAAAAAAAAAAAAAAAAAGGTACCTATATTTGTTATAAATATGGTGTGTTTAATAAAGAGTATTTTATTCACCAAGATGTAGGTACTGTAGAGATTCTTAACCTGCATTACTGAAATAACCTATGGATAGGTAGCCGTTATTTCGGAACCTCTTTAGTTTATTGACAATAGATCCTAATATCAAGGAGTCCAGTTAAGCTTAAGTATGTATTTATGACTCAATTTTTCCGTTTTAGTGCCTAGCCTAAGCATCCAAAGACCAATATAGCATTTAGTGCTATTAGAAAAATAAAACTGCTTAATAAAGGTATCCCGATAATTTATTAAAACCAATCTTGATAAAGTGTTTTAATATCTACAGAACCAGCTTTTAATAAACTCATATTTATATTGGAACTATTGGGGAAAGCGTTTTAACGTAAAACAGTAGCGTTTTGCCTTTTCAGTGCGTAGATGAGAAAACATCAGGGAAGCATAGATTTAAGAGCGCGTCCTATTCCCGGCGGAGTCACCAACAAGTCGACGTGGCCGGTTTATGGCAAGCTCTTACACCAGCACTGATAAGGACATCGCTCATGTTGCGGTTTCTTCGATGAAACGTCACAATATGTGACGAGAAGTTTTAGTCTTTGTTTAACTAATCTTTTTAAAAATCAGCTTTATTGTATGGTTACAGTGATCAGTTTTTGTTTGTACCAGAAGCGAAGAACGGATTCTTTAATTGGTCATTTATACCCTTTATAATACCAACGACCAATTTAAAATAGAAGACGCACAAAAAACTTCTATGAGTATATAAAAATAAAAAAATGGTTCCTAAATGTGCCTTTGGACTGTGCAATGGACTACAACACCTAAAACTGGTCAAAACGGCATCAACGTTACTTATTTTAAAAAAAAAGAATGGCTTCTAAGTTATCTCAACATCCACCTTAGGTTAGAAACAACGAGTACCAGGCGCTCATAGATCTACAAGAGTGCTCCCGAGGGGCTCACCAACTAGTCGACGCGACGGTTTATGACGTCACACAACATTGAGGGGTAACTTAGATAGCGGTGTCCAGTGGACATTCTTCATATCGGGTTGTAAGATGATTGAAGAGCCGCCGGGGCTGCGGGTTGTTCGAAAGAGATACCGTGGCCCCTGGCACAGGCAACTGAAGGAACACGGGTGGGTTTTAGTCAGTAAAAGTCTGACACTCCCTTCTGCTCCGCCCAGAGCGGGAGGAGTCATTTGATGATTTCCCACCCAGAAAAAAAAAAAAAAAAGATGATTGAAGAGAAGAAATATAGTCAGAACACCCGCACATCAGTGGTTTGACGTTGACAGCGCTTTTATAGCGGCTTTCGTAATACAAATCGTTACCACACAATGTGCGGTTAATTATACATAGAAGCTTTAAGTTTATGCAAGTCTAAGCTGACCAATGCTTTACTGAAAATCTGATAATTACTAAATCTTAATCTACTTCAGAACCAGCCCACAATTGTTTTCCATCAATAACATATCACACAAACCACAGAATAATTAATACGGTGGCGTGTTTGTGTTGCCGATAATATCTTCGTTCGCCAATTATTAATTGCCCCAGGCAAAGCAAATAAATTCGTAAAGTCTAGTCTTGACAAGTATTATTTACGTGGCTTTGTGGCTGGCTACATAATACGCATTTGTTTTCGAGACTTTGAATAGTTTTGTATTGTTAGCTTGTCATGTAAGGTCGTGTGTCATGTCTACGTTGAAGGGAGACGAATTAGGCTTTTGAGAACGACTTTGGTCTGATCTACACGGTGTAACTACCTCTCTATTTTTAGACCAATCAATTAAAGTGTAGGAACAATATAGGTAAACCCTACCTTCTCGCTGTGCTTGTTTCCTTCTTTGTAAGTAGGTGTGATTCAGGGCGATGAAATGAAAGTCTTCACGTAAGTATTGTAGCAACATATAACACGTTCCAAAGCAGTTCACAGATATTATGAAAGCACAAGAAGAACGGAGGATTGAAAAGCACAGATAGGTTAAAAGTATAGTCACAAAGTTCACAAGCACAGGTCTAGAAAGCGAATGTACATCAATTTAGGATAGCACAGTAAAATTCTAATCACAGTATAGCTAAATGCAAAATTATTATTAGTATAGACCATAAGTGGGTATATGTAAGCCGAACGGTAAGCAAGCGAGCAGCGTGCGCTCCGCGTCGAGAGTAGGTCAAGACTGGTGTGCCGGTGCGCGCGCGCCTGCGGCCGGCGAACAACGAAACAGGTTATGAATATAATATAGGACTATATATTATGGTGCTTTTCCACTGAGCCACATCGGCCGAAGTTCCGACACAAAATATGATTGTGTAAGTAATAAGTTATATTTAATCATGTTAATACTATATATAATAGTGTGTATATATGTAAATTATATGTATATGTGTATATAAGCCGCTTCAACAGGATTGATTTGATTGTGGTTCTTAACTTGATAAATGAAAAAACTCGGGTTAATATGTGTGTTTTATACACACACATTACATTGTAGTTTTGAAGCATAGTTTACAAAAGTCAAAAATAAAAACAGCGTACCTACGCACATGATGCTACCTAGACGCTGCTACGGCGTAACCAGCTACGCCGTAGCACGGCGGTCAAGTGAGGTCCATGCATTCAGGGTTTTAATGACTCTTAGTAAGAAAACTGACTTTAGTATGTTTTTAGGGTTCCGTACCTCAAAAGGAAAAACGGAACCCTTATAAGATCACTTCGTTGTCTGTCCGACTGTCTGCCAAGACCCTTTTTCTCAGGTACGCGTGGAGGTATCAAGATGAAATTAATATCGAATACTCCTTACTTCTTAGATTTCTAAAAAAATCAAGCTTCTAAGTCAACGCAATAAAAAATACGGCCATTTAAGCGACATATTTTAATGCTCCCAAATAAATCAAAACCTACATATAAGGTATACTTCCCGTGACCATGACCACTTCCATCATGAGGCAAGAAACCAGAAGGGCAGTTCTCGTAATTTTAAGAACGTTCACATTCTTCTAATCTCTGTCTCAATCTGTCAAAAGTACCTCTAAAATCCCTACATTTTTGACAAGTTTTTGATATTGATTGTCACATATTGAGGCTAGGTTTAATGTTTTTAACCACGGAAAGTGGTTCAGCACCCTAATTGCGAAACACACAATCAATCTCAATCTGAATCATTTTGAAGGATATTGCTAATCCATTGCTTCATAAGTTCGAAAAGGGTAACCTTCATAAAGTCTGCGCAACACGTAAATAACGCAATGAATATTGTTGAACTGTCAAAATGACACCGATTCTGATCGATTGTGTGTTACGCAATTAGGGTGCTGGTCATCTTTCTTCTTCTTCTTCGTGTCGCTGGCACGACTGAATTTTAAATCTTGTTGGCCTAAAACTTTTCCACGGCGTCGTCAGTAAGATGTAAGTCTATCCTGCCCTCTGTGTTCCAAAAAAAAACATTCATTTGTAGTTTTATCACAGTTTTTTTTTGCGATTACAAACTTACACTTGCTGTTGGAGAATTGACCGTGACGTATATCGATCTATGGGAGAACATTTTTTCAACTACAAAGTTAAGTTTGTTCTTGGGATTAGTTGATCCCAACTACGAAAACCTTCATTGTGCGTGGTCCGACACGCACTTTTTTTGGTTTATGTACATAATGATATAGAAAGTTGAACTTTCAAGCTACGAACAGCCAACAACTTTTGTTATTCGATAGATTTTTTTTATTACAGAAATTTTATAAAAGTGATGAAATACCTACTCTCGTGGATGAAACTAATATTGCCAACAATGCTTCTATTGTTTTTTAGTTCTTGTGATTTGCTACCCTACAAGAATATTCAACAACATCAACCAGATAATTCAGCCTCAGGACGTGTGCCTTAATTTCTGCAGAAAGGCCACAATTTATATAAACAATTCAGGTAGTTACATAGCCCTAAGTTTGTTCTCGACCACACAATATTATTATGACGTATTTTCTCAATGTCTCAAAGATAAGTACCTACTATTTTTAGCTCAAGTTATTGAGTTATGTTGAGTGTAATTCTTAGCAGTGTCCTCGTGAATATGAATTAAGTCAGTTCCAAGTTATTATTATATTAATAACTAGCAGCAATTTCTAGAAGGTACTTGTATATGTACGCCGATAGCATTACAGTGTTAACAATGAAATGATGCCCATAGTCACCCATAGATATTTTCAATGTTACACGCCACAAACAACATAACTCCATAAAAGATCACACGACTCTGCCAAACTCCCATCAAGAAGTTCGTCAGTCACAAACAAACAGCAAAGAAACAGGCACATAATGAAATATGTATATTTGAGGAGACAATCAGCGTCTCCGTTATTTTTACGGGTATCGGCCCGCGCCAGATGTTACTTTGACAAAATTTACATACAACCCCCCTTCCCCCTCCCGTTCTTCCCATTCCATTCTGCCCTATTCAGGAGTTCCCGCATCGCCCTTTGATCCCTTAGGAATCCGAACCCTCGGTACAAATATTAATACGATTTTTTTGTTGTTCTTATTATGTTAATACGCTTCGCTGGTTATGTAACATGTCCGTCGTATTACACTTAGAGGGGCAATGTATCTCTTGTTATGGGTTCTGATGCTTGGGTTCAGACGCCATGATAAGGTAGTACCTATGTCAATATGTTTGTTTTGTATGTTTACACTGTCGTAAATTAAAAAAGAAAGAAAAATTGTTTATTCTCCACAAATAAGACGCACGTCATAACGAATATAAAATACACACAGTAATAACAAATTAATCATAAATTAAAGCAATTCAATTCCGTCAGCGCAGCAGATTCACAACTATTTTTCTTTGTTCCACTTATTTTATACATTCTATTTTACATAAACACTTGATTCGCCCAATTTCTGAAGATGTCGAATTTCAATGCCTATTATCAGGGAACCTTTTGCCCTTATGTCCAGCAGACTCACGAAATAGCGCCGAAATTCGCATGAACCCTAGGACAGCCATTAGGCTTGTCATTTAAGACCTAAATACGATCGGCCCGGTCCGGGAGGAGCGTTTACTTTGAATTTACTGAATCGTTACAGAAGACGTATGTATATTTTGAACTTGTAAAGATACACACAGGTACCTATTATACATAAACTTAACTCACGTCGTCCTCTCATGAGGGTAGGCAGAACCTACAGAAAGGCAGTTGCTACGATCCTAACATACTCCTTTTGCTTCATTTGCGTTGCTAATAGGTATTTGTATTTTAAAGTCACATAATAGATATTATAACACGTAAATTAAAATCAAATGTAAAAATCCCGGCTATAGATAATTTAACAAAGGATAATAAATAGCGTTTGGATTGACCAGAGTAAATGTAGGCAGTTGACCTTATGCAAAGTAACAAACTTCTATATAAAATGAGAATACCTATGCTTTATATTTGGTAACATTTATAGCTTTGATAGCAGCTAAGTAATGAATTTGTTATGAGTTAAGTATGTATAACTTAACGGGTTTTTCACCGACTTGAATCAGACTTTCGAATTGCAGTCAATCGGAAAACCTAATTGCAGTCCCGGACTCCACTTTATAAATCTCTATGAACATTAACATTTCACATCTCTCAGTTATATTTCCAGCTCGCAGGACTGTATAATGAGCGAACTTATCATTAGTTTCGAATCGTATGGCGAGAAGTCGATAATTACTCGATAATTGTCGATCAGAGGTCGATGAATATGCGACGACGGAAAGTGGTGATATCTGGTTAATTAGTGGCAATTCAATTATACAAACTGTCCTGTTACTTTATTTAACTGAGAAGATTTAAAAAATATCTATTTTCAAAATACATTTTGTTAGGTACGATAAAGGATTCCATTTTTCGGTACGTTAAATGATACCATTTTTTTCGTCTTATTGATTTTGACAATTCGACGATGATTGGGGTTGGATCAAAACTATTTTTAGCACTAGTATTATAACCAAACACAGCACAGATTTCCACTGCGCTTAGTACCTTTTACCATCTTAGTTCAAGTTGTACCAGGAAACTATGAAGTGTACCGCATAAACTCATTTCTCAGTAGGTCCTCAACTCCTGAGGTACGTGAGCGCGGCTGCCAACAGCTACAATAGCTACACTAGAGCTACAGTACACTTATAAATCAAAAGTTAAAGTTTGTTGTAGTTCTCATTAGTCTAAATTTACAAAAGGAACACGGACTTCAGATGCAATTGCCGGTTGCTTTTAGCGTGTTTCACTTACTTACCAAGAGAAGTTAATGAATAAGCTCTAGATTCCACGAAATACGTATTGTTTGCTTCAACATTCGTGGTGTGCTTGTGCAGCTGCGCTGTAAAAATTGACACGTCCTACACCCGAAGACAGCCCCAGTGGTCATGACATAACACCCTGATAGATGAGTGCTCATGTAGACAAACTTTAGTGAATGTGTGTGTGAATTTACTCATACCTCCTCAAACCGAAACACATCAGACCTGCTGGTTAACAGTTAATGGGTTTAGCTACTGTATACTAATACTCGTTGTTATACACTAAGAATTTCGGCAATCCATCATCTTCGTAAGTAGCATAATCAGCGTATAATGTTCCCACTGATGGGATACAAGCGTCCTCTCTTCGAGAGTGAGTGGGCTATAATCTACCATGCGGGCCCAGTGCGGGTTGGTAGATGTCACATGTATAACTATACTAAGTAACGTCAAATATTTTGCTAATTATGTACCTATACTAAGTAATGACAAAAATTTTGCTAATTATGTACCTATACTAAGTAACGACAAATATTTAAAAACTGCCCTTCAATGAGCTTTACCTTCTCTCGAGGACGAGAGCAATACAAATATTGATAAAAGCCGTTCGGTAAACGTGGGCGCGTCAGAACCTCGCGAGCGCAGCAGCCAGTTCATTACGTGACTACACTGCTGACAGACTGGGACACACTGACGAGAACAACAACACACTTGATGGTCAACTAACTCCACAGCTGTTTGGGCAATTCTACAGATTACTTCAGGCGTGTCCATGACAATGACAACTTGAAAAACTGTGTCGGAGAAAGTTTGGTAGACTTAAAATACATCTACAACGTTGTATTACAAAGGGGCCGTTATGAAGTTAAGTTTGGTTAAATCTGAGAGTTATTGTATCAGTTAAGGTAGTAAGTAGGATGAAAAAATAATAGAATAAAATATAATTATGGCGGCCAATGACGTCATTGGCAATCATAATATTATACATTGTGGCAGGGACATTGACGCGCAAACTGAAACCAATGAATTCAGCACATGATTCTAGACCTAACGTAGATATTTTTCATCAGCTACCAAAAAAAAAGCGCTGGGATTACAGTTTTCCATAAAAAAAGCATCATGGAAACCCTAATCCCTACGCGGTGAAAATATATGGCAGACATATTTTTTTTAAGAACACGTCTTCGTTATGGCCAGCAACGCTTTGATTGACAACTCCTTTGGTACCAAAAGACGGCGGTAACCACTTTGTACCTAGTCGACTGTTGCTTTAAAGCACCATGCTTGCTTTACCCCGGAGCTGTATCACTCACACGCAGTGTAAGTACTTGTGATGTCACAGAATGCCTCTCAAAGCGCAGTCTCGAACGCGCGCCCGAACCACGAAAATTAACGCTTAGCACCTGCTACTAATAACTACTACTACATGTTGCCGCGACATCGCTCCAATTAACTTAATTGCATATATTATTAGGTGCGAAACGAGAACGGCGTCATAATTGCCGCGTTCTGGTTGCCAGCATTATTTCATACGATTTGATGGGATATTCCAAAGCCGCAACATGGTGGTGTTAATTTGTGTAATGTTAATTTGGTTTTCAAATGTTTTTTTGGAGAAATTGAAATTTTTTATAAAATATTTTACCCTGCCAACCATGGCAGCTCGAGAGCTCAATTTCAAAACCACTTTACTTTAAATAGACACGATAACGCTATTGGTTTGAAGTCTAACAAGATGACCGACACTATAATACACTAAAATGCTGGGACAATTTCAATCTCAACTCGTATCAAATATGAATCTTTCTTTTCTGTAGTAGTTCACACGCAATTTGTCTTCATCACAGCCATTACATTGTAACCGATACCCCTTACTATCAAAACAAAGTACCTCAAAAGTATCTCAGAAGCCTTTAGACACACGAACCGATCCATCTTGCAAGCGCAGTGTTAGCACAATACGTTTACTCAAACGTGGGGATGAGACTGCTCCATCCATCATGCGGGCAATGCATTGACGGCGTGATAAATCTTCCGGTGTGAGCCAGCGATGTATGCCGCGCTCTGCGGGGATATCGCCTGGACGTGCGGACGTGGCTTCGGATTTAGGGGTTCTGCTTAATGTGATGGAATCTTATTGGACTCCTGTTATTGTTGGAGGCGATCAGGTGAAAGGCTTTGTGTCGAGTTTTTGTAACAATGTTGTGGGCTGGGATCCAGTTGAATCAAATGAACGGACTCTGACTACGTCTGTCCAACCTCGCTTTCCACAATTTTAAATTAAGCACTAATACATTAAGGTAAGAAAGGCCTAACATTCTTTCTTACCTCAATGTATTAGTGTTTATTTTTAAATTGTGGAAAGCGAGGTTGGACAGTAGTAGTCAGGCTGCTGCCGACAAGTGAATTTATTTAACCTTAACAAATGTTCAGTGGAAACGTATGGAGTAGGCCTTTGCCCAGCAGTGGGACAACACAAGTTTATTAAAGAAAAACTGGGGTTCTGAAGCAGAACATTCTTGTTGCATAGACAAAGGTCACTCACAGGATAAAGACAAAAAAACGAGAAAAATAATAACAAAGTAGTTTTGAACGTCAAGCTGGTGTGTTTCCAAGAAATAGGCGTGACAATAGTAAATTATGTCAATTAACGTGTCAAACTAATTTGGCGCGCAGAAGTGTTTTCTGTGTGGCCCCAATTAATTACTAAGTTGTTGGAAAGACTTGACAACAGTGCTGTTTAAGAATAGAAAAATAAATAAAATTAAATAATTAAAATTTAATAAATAAAACGTACTACAGTGTGACTGGTGGAGTGGAGACTTACACACGGCAAGCGTAGTGTGCGACGCTCCCCAGTTAGATGGACGGACGACCTGAAGAAGGTGGCTGGGACAGACTGGATGCGGAAGGCGGAGGACAGGGTGTTGTGGCGTGACGCGCAAACTGTGAGAGGCCTATGTCCAGCAGCGGACTGCGATAGGCTGAGTTGATTGATTGATAGTGTGACTCAATTTTTAAAAAGAATTGTCTAAGCTGAATCTGGCTTTTGGCTAAATGGTGAAATTTGTGTACTCGTATTATGTATCACCCATATTTGCAAAATAAATGTCTATTCAATTATATTCTAGCCTTGGTAAGCACAGCTTTACTACAAATCTGAACCTATAGTCTATGCGCTTTAACTCTCTATCCATGTAAAATAATTTTCTATTGTATCTCCAACGTTCCCCTGTATTCCTGGTAGTTTCACAAAGGTGAGCCGTCGCCCTCATCAATTTCTATAGATTTAACACCAGGTTTCACCACTCCGGTCAAATTGTTGAGCTTCCTAGTGGAAAACCGAGAAGAATTTGACCAGAGAATAACTGCACCGGCCGGTCCGGTGACCTCAGAATAGTTAGGCCAAATTTAGTCAAGCGTAGCGTTTAGTTATTTAGTGTGTGTTTAGTTCGGTTTGTGTTATTTGCCTGAAATAAATGAATCTATTTATTTATTTTATTAGCATTTTCTGCTATGCTATCGAACAAAATGGGTACCCATCACGTCTGCGGAGATTCGATAGCTAATCCAATTTAACTCTGTATAGTGAATTGTTATTTAAAAATAATTATAAATATTTATGTGAACACTGTGATCCCTTTCAAAATAAAGGAGAAAAGTATTCAAAACTTAATATTCAACGCGTGTTGAATAATTTATAGATTGCTTTTAAGTTTACTTTCAATTCTGACTATTAAATTAATAGCTCTTTGATCACAAGTCACACAATCAACTAAAACAAACAAATATTTCACTCATATCTCGTTACGAGTAGTCTGTACCAAAAAAATCGGCTATAATCTAAACAAACCTTATTCAGGTACTAGATGGTTACAAGTTTATATCTCACCACTTTTTCCAACAATTAGCATTTGAGTAACATTATCAAATAATTTAAAATCAAAATAATATAAATCTTATTATGAAATATCATCGATGAAAGTTGAGGTTATTAAAAACCTCAATAGGCAAATGAATAATAAACTTAAAGTGCTTTAAAATAATGATTTCGGGTTTTTATTCCAATAATCAAATCAAAGCATGCAATCTGTAAGTGGCACTACGAATTAGTACCCACAGGTACATTTTCTGATCCATTTGTTTACATTTTCATTACATACTTTTGGAACAGACTATAGACGTGATTATTTCTTTTATTTTTCAGTTTCATGCAAATCGTGTTTTATTTATCAAAGGATAATCCGTTCAGATATTCACGCAAAAATTGTTATCGATCCCGTCTGCGCCCTGAGAACACTTGAATAGACCTGCATACTTGATGAGGACTTTAATAACGAAACGAACGATACAACTGACACTTGTGTCAAACAATAATATAATCTCAGTGCTGTGCTAGAAACTTACCGAACACCAGCAACGAGCCGTGACGACTATGAACAATTTAAATGTTTCGTATTTCGTTTCTTGAAGCTGTTCGATAACCCTGAAATTTACGAATGTATGGTATACATATATCACACATGGGTGATCAAGGTATTTGATGATTAAAGTAAAAATATTGACAAATAAACTATCATCATCATCATCACTTCAGCCGAAAGACGTCCACTGCTAGACATAGGCTTCCCCCAAGCACCTGCACTTCGACCGGTTCTGTGCTTCTCGCATCCAACGGGTTCCTGCGGCCTTCACAAGATCGTTAGTCCACCTTGTGGGAGGCTTTCCAACGCTACGTCTTCCGGTACGTGGTCGCCACTCTACAACCTTTAAGCCCCATCGGCCATCTGTTCTGCGAGCAATGTGCTCTGCCCACTGCCACTTAAGTTCGGCAATTCTTCGGGCTATGTCTGTTACCTTGGTTCTCCTGCGGATCTCTTCATTTCTGATTCGATCACGCAGGGAAACTCCAAGCTCCCTCTCCATGGAGAAATAAACTATAGTATAGCAAATAAAGAAATGCAACGAAAAACGTAATCATTGTGGTTTAAAAATGCTTTTACTAGAACTACAGATCTACTACGTTCAGTTGCGTGCGTGCATGTGTTTCATTTACTTTTTTCTGCCCTATTAGACAAGTCATTTACTATGTCACCGAACTACCGCAACTAGGCTTACCAGTGTCTACAACTGCCCAGGGCGTACCTATCCTTAGCCCGGGCCTATTCCCGATGCAATACATATTCATGTTCAGTTTGTATTTATGAGCCTCCAATGATGGAAAAACATCAGCCGTCTAGATGTCAAGTATTAAGAATCAACCTAGCTTACCTAGGTAACGACAGACTTCTGTTTTAGACTTGTTTGGTATTAGGGTCCTTTGGTATTAATAACTAGTTCGACTATGAAGGGATAAGGGTCGGAATCTAAGAACCTAAGAACCATCTGTCTAGACGGGCTTAATAATAGATTCTAATTCTTCAACGGCCCATTATTTTTCGAACCAAAGAATACCTAAGCAATGTTTTGCACAAAAGGACCAGTCTTGGGAAAATTCCGCTACAAGAATGACTCCCATTTCACATGGTTAAGCATGTACCTATTAGCAGAATATTAGCGGTACTCGGGAGAACATTTGAAACCTCATCAATTATAATTGTCATTGAATTATGTTAAATAGTTAATATTGAAGAAATGAGGAGCTCGTGGCTAAGTAATAACAGAAGCAAGGGTCGATCCATCAGGTTGACCTACGCTTGCCGGGGTTGGTCCGTGGATGTGTGACCATCTTTACATACCGGGATTCCTCCGTGCCTCGGAAAGCACGTTAAGCCGTTGGCGTTGGTCCCGGCTGCCATTCGTGAATCTTTGACAGTCGTTACGGGTCGTCAGAAGCCCGAAAGTCCGACAACCAGTCTTACCAAGGGGTATCGTATTACCCAGTAACTGGGTTGTGGAGGTCGGATAGGCAGTCGCTCCATGTCAAATACTGGTATTCAGCTGCATCCGGTTAGACTGGAAGCCGACCCCAACATAATTGGAAAAAGGCATGCAAATGATGAAGAGTTAATATTGAAGATATTATTAAACCTTCCTCCGCAATCATTCCCAAAATCAAAAAAAAAATAAAGAAAAGCAAAGCAAAGACCAAATAAGAAGAATCGGAAAAGAAGAGAGAGATGAGCTTCGTAGACCTTAAGAAGAAAAAACTCCATCCCAACCACACTTACGTACTATAAAACACACAACATAGCAGTAGTGTTACTCGCCCACCTCCACCTGATGTTCATTCCTGCAGCGTTCAGACCGTCTCAGCCACATTCAGCCGTATTCACGGGAGCGCCGCACAACGGATCAAGTGGACGGAGCAAAGCGTCGCACAACGTGCCGATGCGCTTCGTGTGGTGAAAGCCGATTGTGTGCCGCGATACATACTTCAAGAAAGATTTCAATACGAAGGGGATCATATCTTTTGGTGAGAATTTTTGTACCGAAGCATGAATGTTTTACAGGAAAAGGCGATTGACACTATAATTTTGTTAGGTACGTTGGAGTTGCCTAACATACTGTAGTCTGCCAGGTAAAGTTATTAACTTCAGTGTTTTTAATTTTACCGGAATTTTAATATCCCGTCGGCCTTCAAAATAAGAGTAAATAAGTAAGCATCTTCTGGGCTTACTCGTTTCATCACAGTACTCATCCATCGCTTTCCACTTGGTGAGATCGAGGCCAAGATATGGCCCACGTCGCAAAAAAAAAATTGGAGTTATTAACGAATAAGTTTGAACGTCAAGAAAATTCTACAGAAAGGTAAAAGCAGGAATGCACAAGACGAATAGGTTGTCGTGAAAGAATTTAATTCTCAGCTATTGCACATCGTATTTAGAAAGACGAGAAATCGTCTTCTCTGAGAAACCATTCTCCGTCACTGTTGGAGCGAAACTCTTCGATTTTATTAACTTCCAACCTTTGACTCGCGAAGAACGTCACAAAAACAAGGACAAAGTGACGCCATGCTATTTTTATTTCACTTAAAACATTAAATGCACTATTTCAGTGCTCTGCTTGAGCGATTCTTTCTCAATTACTCACTTACTCTTTGTCATGTTTCGAAACTTTCTAAAAGAAAGATATTTTGTCGCAACTTTTAAGACACATTAAAAGTCTTGTAAATATTGTTTCTTAGTATTCATTTCTAGCTGTTGGTATTAGTTTTATTTTCTCATTTTCATAATGGTGCTGAGATGGAGTTAATTTGCTAGAAAATTGCAAAATAAAGTCGTTAACTTAAAGTAGATACAGAAAATTTAATAGTTGTGTGAATGTGTGTGTTGGGAAAGGCAGGTGAACTAATAAAGTCAACCTAAGGGGGCCTAAAAAGGGGGTGCCAGGGCAGAAAACCTCCACGTGTGCCTGGGGACTGGAGTTCCCTTCTGGATACGTCCGGGGGGAAGACCAGTTTTCGGGCCGGTGCATCCTGGGGTGCGGGCAGCTATTTCTCAGTGGGATTTTTTCCCAATGAGATCTCGCTGCCCGCATGCTAATGTTCTGCCAAGAGGAACGCTCCACACAAGCCGCTATGAGGAGCAGAGCGGCTACTGTGTGGAGTAAGAGCGGGCCTGGTGTGCACTTACCCTGCCGCCGGGCAGGCAGGAGGGGATAACCCCCCCCTCCTGCCACCGTTAATATCGTAGCCCCGAAGATTGTCAAGGTCATGTCTCTGACTTTTGACGGGGGTCGAGGGTCTTGGCTTAGCCGCCCGGACCGCGAGGAAGATTAACCTCTATAAAAAATTCCCCAAACCTCCAAGCGGCGGCGCACCGTGAGGGAGGTAGTAAGCTTGGCTAATGGGTAGCTTGATTTAGTCGCTAGTGCGAACCACCGAAATTTGAGCAGGTAAACAAAGTTTAGTACTCGTGGGAACAATCATGGATAAATTTTTAAAAAACATACCAAAACCAAACGACGAAGTGAGGAGTGATGCGGGGTCGGAGTCCGACGCCGCATCTGGAGGAGGGAGCACGGGAGGCTCAGTGAGCTCTCGCCGTGACCAGAAGACGGCCGCTGCCAAGAGAAAGGCACAGGGCAAGCGGCCAAGGTCAGTGGACGGCCAGGGGTCGTCCTCTGACTGGGAGCTGGCTTCGGCCAGGAAGATCCCCACCAGCAGGCGCGGAGGAGCCCGAGAGCGAGGCTTAGGGAGGGGGCTCACTGCTCGGGAGGCTGCTGAAAAAGCGAAGGAGCCCGCAAAAAAGGAGGGGGGGACCGGTCGCGTGGTCGAATCAGGGCCCTCAAGCGACGAGGCGGCTGAGGTAAGCGGTGGTCCTGAAGCGGACCGCATAAAGAGGTTTGCGGCGGTCGTGGAGGCCGCGATCCGGGACGTGGCCCTTAAGAAGTTGCAAACTTCGAAAAACAGGGCCATAGTCTCGGCAAAGGCCTCCATCTTGGCGGCAGCGGAGGCCATCCACCTCGGGCCTCCGCCGGACGGCATGTCCGAAATGCGGGCGGAGGTGGCCCGCTTGACGGCTGCCATGGAGCTCCTCCGAAAGGAGAACGAGGAGCTCCGAGCGGACCTGGCCGGGCTGCGAGCAGCCGGCCCCCGGGAAGTGCCGCAGGAGGGGCCGCAACAGGGGTGGCCAGTACCTGCTGAGGACCGGGTCCTGAACCTGGTGCGGCAGGAGCTGGCTGCCTTTCAGAGCCGGTTCTCCGCCCTGGAGGCCATCATCCTGCGCCCCCCGCTGGCGGCGGACCGGCCGGCCTCGGGCCAGCGGAAGGCGGTGTCGTATGCTGCCGCCGCGGCTGTCACAGCCACGGCCACGGGGCAAGCAGCAAAACGGACCGCCCCGAAACCCGCTAAGGCCACAGCCCCAGCCCCAGCCCCAGCCCCAGCCCCTGCCCCTGCCCCGGTGGCGAAACGGCCGCCCCAACCGCCTCCTGCATCGCCTCCGGCCGACGCCGATTGGCAGGTGGCCGGGCAGAAAAGGAAGGCGAGCAAGGCTGCAAGGGCGGCCAAAAGAAGAGAGAGGCGGCAACGGCGCAAGGAGCGAGGCGTCGCGGCTAGGCTTCGTGCCCCAAAGACCGCAGCTGTAGTGATCACACTACAGCCGGAAGCGGAGAAGAAGGGCATGTCCTACCGCGACGTGCTTGCCAAGGCTAGGGCGGCGGTGAACCTGCAGGAGCTCGGCGTTGCTGAGGGCATCCGGCTAAGGGTCACTGCGACTGGGGCCCGGATGCTGGAGGTCCCTGGTGCGGCTAGCGGCCCGACTGCTGACGCTCTGGCCGAAAGGCTTAGAGCGTCCTTAAATGCGGACGAGGCCCGAGTGTCCAGACCCACCAAGAGCGCTGACGTGCGCATTCTGGGTCTGGATGACTCTGCGACGGTGGAAGAGGTGGTGGCCGCCATCGTTAGGACTGGGGGATGCTCTGCCGAGCAGGTGAGGGCGGGCACTCTCCGTCCTGACTCCACGGGGATGCAAGCCATCACGGTGAGCTGCCCCGTGTCGGTGGCCCAAAAGCTAGCCGGGGAGGGCCGAAGGCTCCTGGTGGGCTGGGTTTCCGCGCAGGTGAAACTGCTGGAGCCCAGACCTCTGAGGTGCTTCCGCTGCCATGTGGGCAGCCACGTGGGGGCTAAATGCACCTCGGAGGTGGACCGCAGCAATCTATGTTTCCGCTGTGGTCAGCCCGGACACAAGGCCGGCTCGTGCAACGCCATGCCGCACTGCTATGCATGTGCGGCAGCCGGCAAGCCGGCCGATCACCGGGCTGGGAGCAAGGCGTGCGCTCCACCTGCCAAAGCCAGGGGCAGGGGCAAGCCCTCCACCACCGCCGTCGCCGCCGCAGCCGCCGCCACCACCGCCGTCGCCGCTGCCGCCTCCACCGTGAGCGCCGCCGCATCTGCCGTGGCTGGGCCCTTACAGGGGGATCGGGAGGCTGATATGGAGTGCTAATATAGCACCATATCGCCTCCTCCAGGCGAACATCAACCACTGCGCCTCCGCTCAGGATCTGTTGCTCCAGAGCATGGCGCAGTGGTCGATTAACATCGCCGTGGTCGCTGAGCCGTACTTTGTCCCGCCCAGAGACGACTGGGTGGAGGACCTGAGCGGCTCAGTGACCCTAATTTCGTCGGCCGCCGCCGGTACCCCGTCCCTCGAGGCTGTCAAGAGAGGACAGGGTTGCGTGGCAGCACGGTTCGGGGAGATAGTCGTGGTTGGGGTATACTTCTCCCCGAGCCGAACTCTCGCCGAGTTCCACAACTCCCTCGCGGAGTTGAGAGTCGTCGTCGTCGGATTCCGTTCCCTCCCCGTGCTTGTCCTCGGGGACTTCAATGCCAAGAATGTGGCTTGGGGTTCCCGGCATACGGACACACGGGGCAGAATGGTGGAGGACTGGGCTCTGGAGACAGGCCTGGTCGTCCTAAACCGGGGTTCGGTCCCAACATGCGTGCGGATGCGGGGTGAATCAGTGGTGGCCATCTCGTTCGCCAGCCCCGCCTTGTCGCCGCATGTCGTCAACTGGCGTGTCTTGGAGGAGGTGGAGACCTATTCCGACCACCGGTATATCCGGTTCGACGTCTCCGCCCAGACCTCGAGCGCGCCGGTCCGACCGACCCTGGGTGGTCCGCGGTGGGCGCTGAAGCAGCTGGACCGGGAGCTCCTCCTGGAAGCCTCGATCGTGCAGGCCTGGGTGTCACCACCGGACAGGCCTGCTGACATCAACGACGAGGCAGAGTGGTTCCGGGAGGCCATGTCCGAAATATGTGACGTGGCAATGCCCCGGGTCCGGCCCGGACGCGCCCGGCGCCAGGTGTACTGGTGGTCGCCGGAGTTGACGTCTCTGCGAGAGGCGTGCGTGGCTGCGCGACGCCGGTACACCAGGCACCGCAGGCTCCGTATCCGCCCTCCGGATACGGAAGCCGTGCAGGCGGAGCTGTACGAGGGGTACAGAGCGGCGAAGACCGCCCTCCGAGCGGAGATCTTGCGGGCCAGGGGGCTGGCCCGCGAGGAGTCGCTGGGGACTCTGAACAGAGACCCGTGGGGACGCCCCTACAAGATGGTGCGGGATAAACTCCGCCCATGGGCTCCCCCGCTGACGCAGAGTCTCCGGCCCCAGCTCGTGGAGGACGTGGTGAGCGCTCTGTTCCCTTCGCGTGGGGAACATACTCCCCCGTCCATGGCTCCGCCTCCTGCGATGCCAGATGCGGACCACACCGACGACGACGACGATGCTCCGGAGGTGACCGAGGTAGAGTTGAGAGTGGCGGTACGTAGGCTGAATGCCAGAAACACCGCCCCAGGACCCGACGGCTTACCTGGAAAAGCCTGGGTCCTGGCCTTGGAGGCTCTCGGGCCTCGACTAAGGGGGCTACTAAGCGCATGCTTGGAGAGGGGCCGGTTCCCACTTCGTTGGAAGACGGGGAAACTGGTCCTCATCAAGAAGCCGGGGCGCCCTGCGGACTCTCCGTCCGCTTACCGGCCCATCGTGCTGCTCGACGAGGTGGGCAAGCTCTTTGAAAGAGTAATTGCAGACCGCCTTGCCGGGCAGCTGGTGCGGGTGGGGCCGGATTTGGCGGACAGCCAGTTTGGTTTCCGCAGGGGGCGCTCTACGGTGGATGCCATCATGCGCGTGCGAGCCCTCACGACGGGGGATGCTGTGGCCCGGGGTGGGGTCGTCTTGGCGGTGTCTCTAGACATCGCCAATGCCTTCAATACCCTGCCCTGGAGTTGCATCAGGGAGGCACTCGGGTATCACCGGATGCCGACCTACCTCCGTCGCATTGTCGAGGCCTATTTGACGGACAGGGCCGTCATCTACCCCGGTCACCGGGGAGAGTGGAACCGGCGAGAGATGTCGTGCGGTGTCCCACAGGGATCGGTCCTAGGGCCGCATCTGTGGGATATCGGGTACGACTGGGTGCTGCGCGCCGACCTCCCTGATGGCGTCAGCGTAGTTTGCTACGCTGACGACACGCTGGTCCTGGCGCAGGGGAGGTCGCACCAGGCGGCGGCCGAAGCAGCGACACGCGGGGTTGCGACAATTGTCGAGAGGATCCGGCAATTGGGACTCGAGGTGGCATTGCACAAATCTGAGGCCATGTGTTTTCATGGTCCTCGGGACGCGCCACCGTCGGGTTCACAAATAACGGCGGGAGGAGTTCACATCGGCGTCGAGCTGACGATGAAGTACCTGGGACTCGTCCTCGACAGCCGGTGGAATTTCGTGGAGCACTTCCGACGTTTGGCTCCCAGACTGGAGCGGGCCGGGGCTGCCTTGAGGCGGCTCCTTCCCAATCTAGGGGGACCAAACGCCTCCTGCCGGAGGCTCTATGCGGGGGTCGTGCGGGCCATGGCCCTTTACGGGGCACCGATATGGGCGCGATCTTTGAGGCGGCGACCAGCCCGCCGGTTGATCGCGTCCCAAAGGGTCATGGCTGTCCGGCTCATTCGAGGATACCGCACGGTCTCCGCTGAGGCGGCGAGCCTCCTTGCCGGATTGCCGCCATGGGATCTGGAGGCCAAAGTCCTCGCCCACATATGGGAGTGGCGAGAGGAGGCAAAACGCCGGGGCGTTGCTCCGCTGCCGCGAGAAATCACGGCACAGCGGACAGAGCTCCGGCGGGATCTCATAGCGGCATGGAGAGTGCGATTGTCCCAACCCAGCGCTGGGCACGCCACAATTGCGGCGATAAGTCCCCTCTTTGAGGAGTGGCTAGAGAGGCGCCACGGCGCCCTCACCTTCCGCCTGACGCAGGTCTTCACCGGACACGGTTGTTTCGGGAGGTTCCTGTTCAGGATAAAGCGGGAGGAAACGCCAGGGTGTGACCACTGTGGGGATCGCCCGGAGGACACGGTGGAGCATACGGTGGAGGTCTGCCCGGCTTGGGCGGGACCCCGCCGTGTCCTCTTGGCGGCGATCGGCGGCGGCGACCTCTCGCGTCCGGCCCTCATACAGGCCATGGTCCGGAGCGAGAGTGAATGGGAGGCCGTCACCTCCTTCTGCGAAGCAGTTATGCTCGCGAAGGAGGAGGCGGAGCGTGCGAGGGAGAGGCAATCGCTGCACCCTCGCGCTCCTAGCCGCCGCAGGAGACGCCCTGGACGGGAGTCAACAGCCGACTCCCGGCCACCGTAGGCGCGGGCTTGCGGGCGGCGAGCTATGGGCAGCTCGCCGCCCGGTAAGGACCAGGCCCGGGTCGACGGCGCGTTGTGTTCCACGCGCGCCTCAAAGAGGTGTCAGCACGAACTGACGGGGTCCGCTAGGGCCGATGCCGCCGGGGCTGCGGGTTGTTCGAAAGAGATACCGTGGCCCCTGGCACAGGCAACTGAAGGAACACGGGTGGGTTTTAGTCAGTAAAAGTCTGACACTCCCTTCTGCTCCGCCCAGAGCGGGAGGAGTCATTTGATGATTTCCCAGAAAAAAAAAAAAAAAAAAAAAAAAAAAAAAAAAAAAAAAAAAAAGGGGGCCTAAAAAGGCCACTTTGGCAGAATCATATTGGATAACAATAGGAAGCATATTAAAAATCGTAAGATGGTCACAAACTGACAATTCATAATATGATCTGTGTGCACTTCATATCACTGAACTGTAAAAATAAAAAATAAAACTTAAACTGTAGAAATAAAAAATAAAAAACCAATTTGATTAATAAAAACTGTAATGTAAAATTTACCGATCAAATTACAGTTTTTATTTTTTTCATGCGGCAATGTGACCAACAACACCAAATATGAAATGAAATTTTACGAAAATTAAAGGAATTGCTAATGATCTGCTGGGAATTCAGGAAATGAATAGCTTTTAGAGGTATTGCTTAAAGTGGCCTTTTTAGGCCCCCAGTACTTCATTTACACCTGTTAGTATACAATTGGAGAGATACTTTTAGGATAATGTTAAGTACTTACAATTTAACTTAAATCGAGTCAACGGATTTGTTTTTATTTTTTTTAACCGACTTCAAAAAAGGAGGAGGTTTCTCAATTCGACCGTATATATATAATAATATATTTTTTTTTATGTGTGTTCGCGGATAACTTCGTCGTTTATGACCGATTTTGGTGATTCTTTTTTTTTGTTGGAAATGAGATATCCCAAGGGTGGTCCCACGAAAAGGACACCAGGATCTGATGATGGCATCCCAGAGAAATCGAGGGGAACATTCGAAACTGTGTTTAGTTTATGGTCCTGTACGAGTCGTAATAAATACTTTTTCATTATTTCTTTATTTATTTATTTAAACTTTTCGCACAAAAAGGTACAATGGCGGACTTAATGCCTTAGGCATTCTCTACCAGTCAACCAAGGGTGGTGAAGAGATTAGATGGCAGGTGCTTTAATTGAGAGGGACAATGATAAAAAAAAAACTCTTAAAACTAGGTACACAAATACATAAATAGGTTATATACACATACATACTATTACTATAATATATACCTACTTATAATATATATATATATATATATATATACAAAATCAAGGGAGAGAAGTGTTGAGATGACTACGCTATTTTTTTGAAGATTTATTTTGAAAATAACTGTGCAATTTCCGCTTAAATGCATACCGACTGCTCGCCGTCCTGATATCAAGAGGAAGCGCATTCCAAAGAAGAATGGACTGAATATGAAAGGAAGAATGAACAAAGTCAGACAAGAACGCAGATTCTTAGCGTGTGAAGAACAAAGATATTGGAAGTGAGATATGAGATAAGAAGGAGGATTGGGAGAGTTGAGAAGGGAGAAAAGCGTGGTCAAAGCGCGCAAACGTCTTCTTTGGCGAATGGACATCCATTTGAGCTCAGACCTATAGCTCGACACATGGTCATATTTCCTGAAGTTGAATATGAACCGGATACCATTGTTGAGCAGTCTGTCGAGCTTATCCAGATAAACCGCATTCAAGTCAAAGTAGCACACGTCACCATAGTCGATTATAGGGAAAATCAAAGTCGGCACAAGCATGGTCTTCGTCTTAGCGGGCAAAAAGTTTCTCAAACGATACAGGGATCGTAGAGTGCCATTGACCCTTTGACTAACACTAGAGACCTGGCGTTGCCAACTAAGCGTTAAGTCAAGATGCAAACCGAGATCTTTCACAGTAGGTGTAATGGGTATGACGGTACCATTGAAAATAAGAGGTGGAAGAGAGCTAAGCGTCACCCTACCCATCATGCGTGAGCTTCCAATTACAATGGCCTGACACTTCGAGGGGTTTACTGACACCCCGAAACTATCAGACCACTTTTTGATAGCATCTAAGTCTTCTGTAAGTTCCTTTCTTTCTTTCTTTAAACTACAATTTTATGAAGGTCTGGAGTCGATGTGATGATGGAGCCGAAAGACAGTCGAGGGGACTCCTCAATGATTTACAGCAGTTACCTTGTGTTTGGGCTTGATTAATTTGTATTGATGAGAACTTTACACCTAGATGAGTTGTGACTGTCATTAGGGGTCTGATGATGAACGCGAAAGACAGTTAAGGGAACTCCTCAACAGTTTACAGTAGCTACCTTGTGTTTGGACTTAAATAATTTTTGGCGTACCTCTAATCTACCAAGTATATATGAGTTTGTGTGGGGTAGGTAGGTACAACTAAAAAGTGAAAAATAAAAACATTTTTACAAAAAAAAACAACCGACTTCCAAAAAAAAACACTTCAATTTAAAGTGTTTTTTTGGAAGTCAGTTTTTTTTCAATTCCATAATCGCTGATGTCGTAATTGAACATTGAGAGTCACAATCAAATATGTTATGTTTTTAATTTTTTTTTTTTTTTTTTACTTTACAACTGTCATAACAGGATTAACCTAATGCGATGGTGTGGTATTTATATACTTACAATATTAAATTAACCTAATAAGGAACTTCTATAACATACTACCTATCCTTAATTATATAAATCTCATACATAACAATAACACAGAACAACAACACAGAACAACTATTATATAACCTAGTACATTTAATACATAGTACTACACATTTATATAGAATACAAAAACATATTTTGCCTATCACAATTTATGTGTAGCATAATATAAATAGTAGTACCCTTGCGAGTTCACTCCTAGTACATGTAAATACGTCAATTTGTATGTGAATTTTATTGATAGTGTGTATTGCTCGGGTTAAAGGTGTTTTAGCCAGTAAGTTGGTCCTCGCTGGCGGTACCAGCAGCAGTGGTGGACGCCGCCGCCTCCACACGTAGCGGCACACAAATACTAAAGCGCTGTAGTACTCCTGGATTATTTTGTATTCCGCGGAGTAGTTTAATTATGTACTCAACAAAAGCGAACTCCCGCCGTACACCCAGCTGATTGAACCCTACCATACCCAATACGAATAGTGTAGGGTACATCAGCGGGTAAAAAGGGTATACTCCATATAATTTAAAATACAAGTTTCTAAAGAATTAGTTTTGAACACGTTCCATCATGACGCTGTACTTCAATTCATGTGGAGCCCAAATGACTGCACTGTGCTCGAAGTGACTCCTTACCAGCGCATCATACAACATCTTTATAGTTGTTATATTTGTGAACCCCTGTGTCTGTCTTAGGACAAAACCTAGGTTTCTGTATGCCTCTCTGCATACTTTAATAATATGCTCGCGGAAGGTCAGGTCCGGAGTTAGATGAACTCCTAGATCTCTTACCTGCGTAAGTCGTTGCATCTGTGTCATTTCTATTTTATACTCGTGGCATACTGGGTTCCGCGAACGAGTGAACGTCATCACCGAGCATTTGGATACATTGAAATGGAGTTTATTATCTTGGCTCCACTTTACTACTTGGTTTATATCCTCTTGCAGCCATTCACAATCTGCCTCACCCGTAACCTCGAGTAGCAACTTTTATTTTTATTATGTTTATTATGTTATTGGACGCTGCTCAGTATTTAAAGGAAGCGTATCAAAATTGAAGAAGGTACTTTTGAGCCTGTTAAAATCAAACCTATTAAAAGACCTTCATAATTTATGTTTAATAATAAAAACGTTTATTTTCTCAACCACAAAATGAAACGTTATTGCAATACATAATTGTGTATACAAAATTACATTGATGTTGTGGAGACTGGAGCCTGTACTGGGAATACCTGTGTTACGGGTCTCCAGGCTCCATACTACACGGACAAGTCACACAAGACATTTGTATCACGTCTACTAACAGATGATCATGATAATGAGATGAAAGAAAAAAAAAGAAACAAAAATAATGTAAAACAAGGAAAATACAAAGCAAATAGTTAATCAGTTAGACAGCAAAGTAGGGTGTGTGGGTGAGTGAGGGTGTGGGTGCGTTAGTGAGTGTGTGTGTGATATTCAAAACTTGTCTTAATATCTACTTGGGACATGTCGAGCTGCTTTTTATGAGATGACTTTCAAGAGCCTCTCAGTGGCTTCATAATCGTGAGATGGAAGCCAGTTTTGGACTTTCGTTTTACAATTGAATATGGATAAGGAGTAGATGGAAATGGCTTTATTGATTTTGTTGTACAGGTAATCCCCTAGGAAACAAAAGAATTTACGGCTAAAGCGGGTTTTGCAGGACCTTGATTTACAGACTGTGTGTTTGCGTCTCTTGGTAAGGACTTAGACAGGATTGTATGGAAGTTAAGTATGCCTACAAATGATGGTGCTTAAAATGAATAATTGGTGAACTGTCAGTACTTTGCACTGTTGGTAAAGTTCTTTCGTTGGAAAGAGAAAGGGAAGTTTACGACTAACTTTAAGAACAGCTCTCTGAGCTCTCTCCAACCTCAACAAGGATGTCTTTGGGGCTCCGCCCCTTGCTGTTATGCAATATGATAAGATTGACTGACCAAGTGTGAACTGTGGTGAAGGGCGGGCGTTTTTGGGGACTGTCTTTGGTAATTTTGACGTTCGAAAAGTGCTGATTCTCAGCCTAATTTGAATAAATGACTTTTGATTTTGATTTAGTGCATAGTATACAGTGTCAATGGTCTTAGTTTCCGCCACATGGCGTAGATTCTTGAAAACATTTATTATTATTATTTATATAACAACACACAACAACAACATAACAACAACACAACATAACAAACAACAGCAACATATAACATAACATATATCAATTTTCGCGTTCTCGATGTAAGTGCGTCTATGTGCGGCTGAAAACTAAGACGATCATCAATCTGAATACCCAAATATTTGATAACAGCCGTTTTTATTGAGAGTAGGACATGAGCAAGGATTGTCTTGCAGGAGAGAGCAAGTGTGTGATGTTATTGAAAGATTTGTATTAGACGGGATCGCGTGATTTTTCATGTTAAAGGGAATATACATAGATTTAGACACGTTAATTAAGAGTGAGTTTGTTATTTTTTAACCACTCTGTGACCATGTCAAAACCAAGTTGAGCATTTGAAAAGACTTCTTCCCATGAGTCTGCGTGAAAAAGCAGAGCTGTGTCATCCGCAAAGGTGATGATCCTGCCGCCACGCAATTGGAGGTTACAAAGGTCGTTGATATACGTCAAAAATAATGTAAGTTCATCTGTTAATTCTGTATTTGATCCCAAAACATTTCATCCTATAAGTAACTTTCCTATCTCAGCACACTTACCATTTTGAGCAGAAACGTTTACACACTACTCGTCTAAATCAATAAAGGCTTTTAAATCCTACCCCTACATTGCCTAACTGACGTAACACATTAGTTTAACGCGAATATTAAAAGCCTTAAATTCAACACAAAAGCTGTATTAACAGCTAAGTGGCAAAAAGCTTTTTTATACAAAACTCTAAAGTAAACGTTTGAGATGTACCTTTCTGACAGAATAATGCGACGTTGAAAAACCAGCAAATATAAATTTGCAAATTGTGAAATCTGCCAATTTAAATGCAAATTAAAGAAATCATTATTTATATTAAGTTTTCTTATTCCCTCAAGTAGGGTTAATTCACATTGAACGATTTTTATCACTGCAGTACTGCTGTGATTATTTAAACTTACAGGTACTTACAGACGCTAGAAGTTCTTGTGTCCATTAAATTCATATAGGTTTGAATTTGAAATATTGATTCAGATTTCTTACTTTAAAATTTGAACAGTATTTTTATACCAGTTCCTCATAATATAAGCTTCCTATGAGTCGCCACTGCAGTTAAATTGGCCATTTATGAAGGCGACTAACACCTGCAAAATTGCAATGAAAAGTCTAATCCAGCACATTTAAAGGTACCTTCAGTTAGACGCAGCCCGCTGCACACAGTACCTCTATCGCTATTTTTAGCGTCAGGTAACCGACAGCCCAGACGTAACAAAACAGCTTTGAAAGACGTTCCTTCAGGGAATCCGTGTAAAAATATCCGAATCAGTTCAGTGTGCTCAACGCCTTACTGGACGGATTCGGACGGGATCGGACGGATTCGGACGGGCCGCTTCTTTGTGCAAATTGAGCGTCCTCGGAGCCCGGCTTTGTATCGCTCAGTTTATTGGACTTCTTGCCTTGAGCTAGATACTATTGTAGGTGTTAATAGTTGTGGAAATATAAATAACTTAGGAAGGTTTTGTTATGTCTAACAAGATCTTCCACGATGGTTTTAATAATACAGCCAAGAGAATTTAAGTTTAAATGTTTATATAATAAGAATAGACAGTTCTACCCTTGCCTTGCACTTTGGAGTAAAAACCGTTGACGAACCCAAAACAAAATTTCCATTCTTGCGCCATTTCTCACACGCATAAACAACTTCAACACCACACAAACATCAGCGATCTCATCAAAAAATGAGCCCCCAAATATCATGATCACATCAAAATTCTATTACACCCGTCCCAATACTTCAAAGCTATCATAATACTCCATAACTGAATCTCCAGAACTGTTCGCTTGAAAGACGCTTTTATCCGTCTAAAGCCAATGATACACTTGTAACGAGCAATTACAGTTTTCAAAGTTAGGGGTGGCACACGCTACAGGAATGGGAAGAACGAGGGACGGGGACGACGCGACGGCGACACGGGAACGCTTCTACGTTGAGTGACGTTACATGGCGATTTAGGTAATCGTTTGGACGCGTTTAGCGGTGCACTCCGCACGTGTGTCCGGTCTTAGAAGACCTGAGGACTTAGTTGAATTTTTGTTTGGTGTTTCGTTGTGGTAAAACTAAGTGCCGTAGTAAAGTTTATAGTTAGGACTATGGTGGTACTAGTCACTAAGTTTCTTTACATCATAAATTGTTGAGTCGTTTAACCTTGAGAGGGCTGTTACTTTAACAATGCTTTAGCATTATCAGCTTATAAAGTTCTCACTGCTGGGACCCAGGCCTGCTCTCAGCGAGAGGGAGTAGGCCGTAATCCGATACGCGAGCTCAGTGCAGGTTGGTAGATGTCACAGGTCTTCGAATTTACGGTTCAAGGACATGCCGGTTTCCTCACGATGTTTTCCTTCACCGTTTTGAGAGCAGTAGTGATGAAGTAATTTACACAAATGAAAGCGCCTGACTGGGTTCGAACCTACGACCTACAACTCGTAAGTAAGAATGCTTTGCTGCTCTAGTATCCAAAAAGCTAAAATAAGGTACTCTTATCACCAAAAGCTATACCGAAAAACCAAATGTTGAACAAAATATTTGCAACATCATTCTGAATCACAAATAAAATTAATAACATCTCCACACGCCATTCAACTCCGCTCCCTCGCAACTTTTACAATCACAATGATAAACAGTCGATCCTCCTTGTGTTTTCTTTTCATTTCGATCATAATAGAAATCATTACCATTATCGGGGAGCCCCACCTGTCCCGGAACAGTTCCCTTATATCATGACAAATCATGTGTACACTCCATCGATGTGTGTCCTGTCGATACGTTGTATTCACCTTTCCCCACTTCAATCGGTTCATATAAAACGTGAATACAAAAACACATCTTGGGACAAACATGGAACATAGAAAGGAAGGTGAATTAAAAATGGAGGCAATGGAGAGTTCATATGCCCAAAATTCGCATAATCTGTCAAAGAAAAATGTTACCTTATAGACCTAAAAATTCCCAAAGATAATTCTGTAAAACTCACTCCGAACCTCAGATTTTATTTTATAGTAGTATTTTTTTAGATTCAGTGAACATTTTCGTAAGTTTATGGTTGACGCAAATACAATAAGTCGTTATTAAAAACCTTCTGAAAACAATGTAGCAGTTTATAAAATTTAGGATAACTTTTCACGAAAAATACATAAGACATTCGCCGATGATATATAAAGGTGGACGGTATTCCCAATAGGGTCATGAATTTAACGTATACTGTAAAAGCTACCGGACAGCTTCAGACTTATCGCCTTCTTAGAACCTTATTTCCCTTGCTTCTATGATCTGAGGAAATAATGGAAAAATGAGAGTATTGCCACGAGCGATAGACCAGCTCGCGTTACATTGACAACACGTGACATACGAGAACGCCGTGACGTACCTGAACGTCGCTTGATGTGATGTACGGGAACGTCGCTTAACGTGAAGTACGGGAACGTCGCGTGAAGTGACTTACGGGAACGTCGCGTGCCGTCACGTGACAGAGCAAGGAGGAGAAGATTAATTTAAGTTTCTTTCTGAGTTATAACAACTAAGTGAGTGTTAATTGGGATCATTTCTTACACAGGCCGAGTCTCGGCTTTCGGCATTCGGCACTCACGGGCAAATCGCCCGAAATGCCAATTAATCGGGTCATTACCCAACACAATGGCGTCTGGAGGCAAGACGAATTAATCGCACATAAAAATTAAATTGCTCAAATTATTAATCTTTTAGAACAATAGAGAAAATACCATCTTGGAAACTGACCTCCTTATCCATTATAATTTGATATTTTCAAATGCGCGATCAGTCTTATTAAAGATTCTCATTAGGCTCAGTTTCAGTTTTCACGTCTTTAGTAGAACTACTTAGTTATTATTTTAGGTAACAGAAACCTTCAATATTTACCGTGATAATAGAACCAGTTATAAATAAATAGTCCGGTCAAATTAGACATCCAAGGTTACAAAAATTCACAATCGACTGAAAATTGGTAGGATTGTTCAAAACACTATTATAAGTGAAATGTGAAAAGTCCTTATCGCTCCGACCCCTGGAAAAAAATTACGCGATTTTCAGCAAAACGATAAGTTTTATCATAAAATTAGTCTAGACAGAAATTGTAGATCAAATAATTATCTATAAAAAATGTCTCAATACTTCTTTCCTAAAAGCCACCGTTTTTGAGATATAACGATTAAAAAATTTGAAAGAGTTGGAATCGTCATAATATGCACACGTTCGTTTGATCGAACCTTTAGCGTCCTATTATCTACGTTTGAACTTTTGCAAACATTTCTTAATTCGTTCAAAGTGAACTGACAGTCATTGCTATTTTCGATGTATGTGAATATTTCCTCCATTGCCAGATTCGTAGATTCATCCTGAGGTTGGCCGACTTTAACCCCATTGTTCGATTTCAAGAAGGAAATGAAGCAGTCATGATGATACTTCACCTCAGCAGCAACTAAATCGTATTCGTTTTCTACTCGAGCACCGAAAGCTTTAGCCATAGCATCAGAACGAGCCTGAGCTGTTTCCAGAAACAAATCTAGTCTGAGAAGAAAGGCCGAAACAAACTCAGAGGTCACAGTCTCTTGTAAAGTCCAGACATAATCTTGGTCAGATCATATGGAAACCATGTAGATCGATGTCTGAGATGGCCTTTTGAGGAAAGAACCACACAGATTGATAGGACCTGTCCAGTTAGTGCACGCATTTGTCTGAAATCGTGCAGCTCAACTCAAAACATATGGAGTACAACGATTCGACGAACAATACCAAAGAAAGGACATTTGGGTAGGCCACATTAATTACTCAAACTGCCAGACCATGACAAAAACTAAAAGAATAGAGAGAAAAATAAAAAATAATATAAATAAAATTACCCACATAGTTTTCACACTCTACCTCAAGTTCGGCAAGGTGATGGTCCAGCCTCATCGAAAGTCCATTGTATTGTATTGTCGTCGTTGATAACCTGCCGAAACACGGGGATTCTTCGCACCCTCCGTCCCACCGTTACCGTGACCGCTGCCTTGACCAGGAATAGCGGGACCACCGGGAACTGGGGGCCGTTGTTTTAGTACTTTGGTCATGTGGGAGGTTTAATGCCCATAGTTAATACACTGGGCATGCAGGTTGGTGACCGCAGAGCCAATCCTTTCGCAACGATGACGCTGCTGCCTGTCATGGTTCTGGAGAATTTAGGTTGGCTTGTGGGATGGTTATACCGCCATCGGTCGGTCGCCAGCACCTCGTCACCGCGTGCAGGTGAGGTTGACGTTTGGGGAGTCTGGTTGTTCTGTGCTCCCCCTTACACCCCATATACCGTAACATAATGTTATAATTCCGACCTTGATGATATATTTTCCAGAACAAAAACTTAATCTCCTATTACATTATCAAAAACTTTTCGACTGCACCAGAATAAGCGCGTAATCGCCCATTAACGGTATCACTGTACTGCGAAAAACGCAAAGAAAATTCAAGTTATATTACTTGAGCCCTGTGGGACTCCCATTGTTACTATAGATCCGGGAGATATTTTTCCATTAACTTCAACGCTCTGAATCCTTGATGGCACGGTTGGCGCAGTGGTTAAGCGATTGACTGCTGCGCTGCGTGTCGCGGGTTTGGTTCCCGCACGGAACAAATATTTGTATGGCCTAAGTGTATATTTAAAAAAATATATCATATAGATGATTAGGATCAGCATAAATTGACAAAACTGGTAATTTATTAATGAGTTTAACTTTAAAGGCCTCCAAGCGACTTGCAGTTTTGAGGTTAACAGTGATATCCTTTTTAGCCACTTTTTTGTTTTGGTTTTGAATTCTTTACCCACAATGATCAGAATCTAGTAAATTTATAATTTATTTGTGGCTTGGTATAATATCTGTATAAATATTATCTAGGCATGTGGCACTAATAGATGTTGTGACTGAAACAGACTTATAATATAATTTTACTACAAGAACCTGAGTTTTCTAATAAATTGACATTAAAATCACCGCAAATGATAACGGACTTGTTTGAGTTATAAATCCTGTATAACACTTCACCCATTACTTTTTTAAAGCAGTCATACAATCCTGAAGGGGGTCTGTACACACTTAATACAATAAAGTGCTCCAAGTCTATACAGGCAATTCCAACTGTACGCTCAACAGATAGGCTCACAATATCGTTACGATTTTTAAATTTAAGCTGGTTACGTACTAAAATTAAAGAGCCAGCATGTATGGCATTTATTCTGCTGAACGAACTACCAACGTGGTGATTATTAAAATTGAACAAGAACTGGTGACTTTTCAGCCAATGTTCTGTTATACAAAGAATGTCAATACTATTAATAGCATTAGAGTTGCAAACTCAACAAGACGGCCTTATATGCCAGAAGCATTTTCAGTATGGCACCGCGTATATACAATCACTTACCAAAGTCTATACTAGAAACTCAATCCATCGATTAATTTAAAAAGAAATTAAAAAGATTCTTGCTATTTAAATGTTATTACAGTATTCAGGATTATTTAACAGAGGATGTAAGGACATATTGTTCTCAGAAATATTGTTGTTGATCTGACATGTGATTAATGCTCCAATTAATTATCTATTATTATTACTTGAAAATTTATTTACAAATATATCTTGACATCATCATGAGTGTCCCGGATACTCATCTGTCAACAAGTGACCTAAGTCCTCCTATCATCATCACAAAATAACACAATATCATCATTTAAACTTTGTTTACAAGGTTTATGGGAACTATTAGTAGAAGGAATTATCAAATCAACACAGGGCTGCAGTAAGGAGGTATTGCATGTTGTCAATGAATGATCCGGTGTAAGCACATTGAATGGTGCTAGATAATGCTCACAGTTGTTTTTTTGTGAGTTTACCAGTTCATTCATTGCCAACACATATTCCCTCATTAGGTCTTCAGAGGTATTATACTTGTTGGTCATTGAACTAAGTTTCTCCTGTAGATGGTCAAGTTCTGATTGCAAGGCATCTGTGTCAATGTTGTACTTCCTAGTACTCTGCTGCAAGTTATAGGAATACATGTCTAATTGTTTAAGCATTTTAGTTTTTTTTTTCTTTTATTAGTTTTCTTTTCATAAAATGTACATTCGCTAACACAGAACTGTCATGGAGGACTCATCTTAAGGGGGTTAATTCGAGAGCCCTTGACTTTGTCCATCAAGAATAACAAAATCCACTTCACAAGGAAATGATTGAAGGGTCGAGCGTACATAAAACCGGGATTTTCTCCAATAAAACCAGAAAATATATATAGAATATAAAATCACACGATGCGAGCAAATCCCGTGGATATTTCTGTGAAATTGTGAATTTCGGGATGATTTCCACATGATCTTAAAAGCCGCCGCGAGGCCTTTTTTCTTGTGGAACGCTTAGAGATAGTGTACCTACATAAGGATAATATATTTATTCGCATGAATTTACAGAGCTAGTCTAAGAGTGTCTTTGTTTTTTGCCCTAGCAAGTAGCAACAGGACGTCAAAAAGATTTTGTTTCCTTCCTCACTGGAATCAGTACGATTTTTTAAAACACCTCTTCTTTTCAGACGCTGCCTTTAGCACCAAATATGTAAAACAACATGACGAAATAGAATAGATCACTAATTTTTGGAACTAAGTTCTTTAACGCAGCTTGCGGTAGGAGTTGACTGGTAGAAATCTTCACGTAACGAAGAAAAAGCGTTATTCCTCCTCCATGGAAATTTCTCTCTGTGAGTGTGTGTTCACACGTCTAATAATAAATACAACTATGTGATTGCGAGTATCGCGTAACTGAGTTCCTTCGTTCCAAAAAGTAAAAAAAAAAGTTAGGGGGTTTCCCGACCGCACACTTTTTAAACGTTTTGGGAGGGAAGATCCTTAGCAGCAGTCCAGAACAATTACAAGAAACATAGAAAACCACTTCCTACCCATTCACTTACATTTTCAAGTGAAGTAGCGTACCTAGTACCTAGTTTAACTGCATGATATAGTGGAGTGAAGGCAGCGTTATTCACGACGTCACCGGCCAGAACTTTTGATTTGTTGCAATAAACTCGCCTTCACAACGAGTTGTACAGCGCAGTTTCAACGAGAAGACGGTCTGCTGAAAGTTTAGGGTAAAGAATTGTGAATGAATTGCCCGTAGTTTGGCTGAGTTTGAATTATTTAATAAAACAAATTAATAATGATTAATAAACTAGTATTAATATGTTACTGGATTTTTTCATAGGTAAAAATCCGGCCGAGTGCAAACTAAACTGGCTACCAAAAAGGGGAAAAAGTTAGGCTACCTGACAGACAGATGATTTAGGCTAAGTAATAGCGACCCATTTGCACTCTGAGTACCGCAACCCTAAGTAGGAAGTGGTAAATAGCTCGCGCTTTTACTACTACCAAAAAAGCAAGGCAACCATAAAAATGACCTCTTCACTTAGTATAACCAAGCCAGACAAGGGTAGAAAATCGCCACTTACAAAAAACAAGACAGTCCCTTACTTGGCACCCAGCATGGCCGCCGCTCGAGTTTTGAAATAAATCTCAACATTTTTCCTCCCGCGTTGAATCCGAAGAAGTTTCAGAGTTCCAAACTCTGTTGATACATGTGATGAGGATTACCAACTTCAGTCTCTTTGACGGGCCGTTCTACGTTTTACTTTTATTTTAATCTCCACAGTTAGGCTCTCCCCAACACCGCCCACTTGGTACTTTGGCGTAATAGTTGCTATTAAGGCCACGTTAGGCGCGTTACCTTTGATTTTCTGATGGAGCGTTTGTACTGAGTAAACGGTTTTACACCCACTTTAAGTGCCATTATATAAACGTAAATTATTTATACGAATGGGTTTGAAATTACAAATATTTAACTAGGTAAAAAAGGTACAGATCTAGGTTTATAAAATAAAAGCCATTTCCTTTTCGATGATGAGCAGACCATTATGACTTCAAATTCTGGTGTGTGGGTAGTGAAATCCCTCTCGCCATCATAAATTAGTTGTCTAAGCGTGGTGATTATGGGATTACCGCCTCATTACGATGTAAGTACTATATACTAAGAGTGCCATTTACAAACGTTCTTTTTAAAGGGATTTTAGAGGCTTTTTTTTTTTTTTTTTTTTTTGTGGATGGGTAATCATCAAATGACTCCTCCCGCTCTGGGTGGAGCAGAAGGGAGTGTCAGACTCTTACTGACTAAAACCCACCCGTGTTCCTTCCTTAGCCCTTTATGTACCAGGGCAGCGGTAACCCTTTCGGACGATCCCGCTACCCCGGCAGGCTTCGGCCCTGTCGGGCCCCGTCATCTATGCTGACATCTCTTTGAGGCGCACGTGGAACACTTACGCGCCGTCCGGCACGGGCCTGGTCCTGATCGGACGGAGAGCTACCCATTGCTCTCCGCCCGCAGGCCCGCGCCTACGGTGGCCGGGAGTCGTCACGCGGCTCCCGACGCCCGGAGCGTCTCCCTCGGCGGCTGAGGCGTGAGGATCTCTCCCTCGCCCATCCCACCACCTCCTTCGCTAGCATGACTGCTTCGCAGAAGGAGGTGACCGCTTCCCACTCCCTCTCGCCCCGGACCATGGCTTGCACCAGGGCCGGGCGCGAGAGGTCGCCGCCGCTGCCGATCGCCTCTACGAGGACACGGCGGTGCTCTGCCCAAGCGGGGCAGACCTCCACCGTATGCTCCACCGTGTCCTCTGGGCGATCCTCGCAGTGGTGACACCCGGGCGTCTCCTCCCGCCTGATTATGTGCAGGAACCTCCCGAAACATCCGTGTCCGGAGAGGACCTGCGTCAGGTGAGAGCGCCGTGACGCCTCTCTAGCCACTCCTCAAAGAGGGGTCTTACCGCCGCTATCGTGGCGTGCCCTGCGCTGGGTTGCGATAGTCGCGCCTTCCATTCCACCATGAGACCGCGCCGGAGGTCCGTCCGCTCCGCAGCGATTTGCCGCGGGTGCAGAGTTTCCCCCCGCGGTAGTGCCTCCGCGCGCCACTCATACAGGCGCGCGAGGACTATCGCCTCCAGATCCCATGGTGGCAGTCCAGCAAGGAGGCTTGCTGCCTCGCGCGAGATCGTGCGGTACCCCCGGATTAGCCTTACGGCTACCACCTTTTGGGGCGCGTTCAGGTAGTGTGCGACTCGAAGCCGCAGTGAACGCGCCCATACCGGGGCCCCATATAGGGCCATGGACCGCACGACCCCCGCGTAAAGCCTCCGGCAGGAGGCGTTTGGCCCCCTCAGGTTGGGCAGGAGCCGCTTTAAGGCGGCCCCGGTCCGTTCCAGTTTGGGGGCCAAACGTCGGAAATGCTCGACGAAGTTCCACCGGCTGTCGAGGACGAGACCCAGGTATCTCATCGTCTTCTCGACGCCGATGTGAACCCCTCCTACCATCAGTTGGGATCCCGAAGGTGGCCCGTACCGGGGCCCATGAAAAGACATGGCCTCGGACTTGTGCAATGCCACCTCGAGACCCAACTGCCGGATCCTTTCCACGACTATCGCAACCCCGCGTGTCATCGCGTCGGCCGCCGCCTGATGCGACCTCCCCTGCGCCAGGACCAGCGTGTCGTCAGCGTAGCAAACTACGCTGACGCCATCAGGGAGGTCGGCCCGCAGCACCCAGTCGTAACCGATGTCCCACAGGAGCGGCCCCAGAACCGATCCCTGTGGGACACCGCACGACATCTCTCGCCGGTTCCAGTTCCCGTCGCGACCGGGGTAGATGACGGCTCTGTCCGTCAAATACGCCCCGACTATTCGACGGAGGTAAGTCGGCACCCGGTGATACCGGAGTGCCTCCCCTATGCAGCTCCAGGGCAGGGTGTTGAACGCGTTGGCGATGTCGAGTGACACCGCCACGACCACCCCACCCCGGGACACCGCGTCCCCCGTCGTGAGGGCTCTCACGCGCATGATGGCGTCCACCGTCGAGCGCCCCTTGCGGAAGCCAAACTGGCACTCCGCAAGATCCGGCCCCGTCCTCACCAGGTCCCCGACGAGGCGGCCCGCAATCACTCTCTCAAAGAGCTTGCCGACCTCGTCGAGCAGCACTATGGGCCGGTATGCGGACGGAGAGTCCGCAGGGCGCCCTGGCTTCTGAATGAGGACCAGCTTCCCCGTCTTCCAACGGAGTGGAAACTGGCCTCTCTCCATGCATGCGCTTAAGAGCGCCTCCAGTCGAGGCCCGAGAGCCCTCGAGGCCAGGACCCAGGCTTTACCCGGCAAGCCGTCGGGTCCCGGGGCGGTATTTTGGCCTTCAGCCTGCCTACCGCCGCTCTCAGATCTACCCCGGTCACTTCAGGGGTGTCGTCGTCGTCGTCCGCGTGGTCCGCTTCGGGCACCGCAAGTGGCGGAGCCATAGGCGGGGGAGTATGCTCCCCCCGTGAAGGGAACAGAGCGCTCACCACCTCCTCCACCAGCTGTGGGCGGAGACTCTGCGTCAGCGGGGGGGCCCATGTGCGGAGTTTATTCCGCACCATTCTGTAGGGGCGCCCCCATGGATCTCTGTTCAGAGTCTCCAGCATCTCCTCGCGGGCCATATCCTTGGCCTGCTGAACAGCCTGTTGGAGGGCGGTCTTCGCCGCTCTGTACCCCTCGTATAGCTCCACCTCCGTGGCTTCCGCATCCGGAGGGCGGATGCGGAGCCTGCGGTGCCTGGTGTACCGGTGTCGCGCGTCGACGCACGCCTTGCGTAGCGCCCCAACCTCCTGCGACCACCAGTACACCTGACGTCGGGCGCATCCTGGCCGGACTTGGGGCATTGCCACGTCACAGATCTCGGACATGGCCTCCCGGAACCACTCCACCTCATCGTCAATATCAGCAGGCCTGTCCGGTGAAAACACCCAGGCCTGCACGATCGAGGCTTCCAGGAGAAGCTCCCAGTCCAGCTGCTTTAGCGCCCACCGCGGACCACTCGGGGCCTGTTGGACCAGCGTGCTAGAGGTCTGGGTGGAGACCTCAAACCGGATATACCGATGATCGGAGTAGGTCTCCACCTCCTCCATGACGCGCCAGTCAATGACACGCTGTGACAGAGCGGGGCTGGCGAACGAGATGTCCACCACCGACTCGCCCCGCATCCGCACACACGTAGGAACAGAACCCCGATTTAGGACGACCAGGCCTGTTTCCAGAGCCCAGTCCTCCACCATCCTGCCCCGCACATCCATGCAACGGGAACCCCAGGCCAAATTCTTGGCGTTGAAGTCCCCGAGCACTAGCATGGAGAAGGCGTGGTTTCTGGCGACGACGACACTCAACTCTGTTAAAGAGTTCTGGAACTCGGCGAGAGTTCGGCTCGGAGAGAAGTATACTCCCACTACTACAATCTCTCCGAACCGTGCTGCTACGCACCCCTGTCCCCTCGTGACACCTTCGAGGGACGGGGTACCGGCGGCGGCCGACGAAATTATGGCCACTGAGCCGTTCAGGTCCTCCACCCAGTCATCCCTGGGCGGGACAAAGTACGGCTCAGCGACCACGGCGATGTTAATCGACCACTGCGCCATGCTCTGGAGCAACAGGTCCAGAGCGCAGGCGCAGTGGTTGATGTTCACCTGGAGAAGTTGTAGTGGAGGAGTTATTACTCCTCCATTTCAGCCCCCTCCCGGGCCCTATCGGCAGTGGTGGCGGCGGCGGCGGCGGTGGCGGCGGCGGCGGTGGTGGCGGCGGCGGCGGTGGCGGTGGCGGTGGCGGCGACAGTGGCGGCGACGGTGGTGGTGGCGACGACGGCGGAGGGCCTGCCCTTCCTCCTGGCTTCGGCGGGTGGAGCGCAGGACTTGCTCCCCGCCCGGTGATCGGCCGGCTTGCCAGCAGCCGCACATGCGACGCAGTGCGGCGCGGCGTTGCACGAGCCGGCCGTATGTCCGGGCTTGCCGCAGCGGAAGCACAGAGTGCTGCGGTCCTCTAAGGTGCACTGGACGCCCACGTGGTGCCCCACGAGGCATCGATAGCACCTTAGAGGTCTGGGCTCCAGCAGCTTGACCTGCGCTGACACCCAGCCCACCAGGAGCCTTCCGCCCTCCACAATTTTCCTCGCCGCCGTCACGGGACAGCTTACCGTTATGGTTCGCATACCCGTGAAGTCAGGACGTAGGGTGCCCGCCTTCACCTGGTCGGCCAGACACCCGCCCGTCCTGACGACGGCGGCTACCACCTCTGCCCCCGTCACCGAGTCATCCAGGCCCACAATGCGGATATCCGCGCACTTGACGGGCCTGGAGACTCGAGCCTCGTCCGCATTGAGGGACGCCCTTAGCTTTTCAGCCAGGGCGTCAGCGGTGGGGCCACTCGTCGCACCGGGGATCTCCAGCATGCGGGCACCAGTGGCGGTCACCCTATGCCGGAGGCCTCCGGTGATCCCCAACTCCTGGAGATCCACCGTCGCTCTCGCCTTGGTGAGCACGTCGCAGTAGGTCAGCTCCCCTCTTGACCGCGTCCGGCTGTAGCGTAATGACTACAGCCGCGGTCTTAGGGGAGCGAAGCCTAGCCGCAACGGCTCGCTCCTTGCGGTGCCTCCTCTGCGCCTTTTTTCTGGCCGCCTTGGCCGCCTTCTTTTTCTCCCCGACCACCTGCCACTCGGCGTTGGTCGTGGGAGATTTGTTTTGGGGAGGCGTAGGCTCTGGGGGCTTCCCCTCCCCAGCCGTTCTGCCCTTTTTCTGGGCCGGCGCCGCCGCGGGTTTGGTGGCAGGCGCCGATTTTGCCGGCGCCGAGGCTCCACCAGTCGACGTCGGTTTCGCTGGCGCCGGGGCTCCTCTAGCCGACGCCGGTTTGGCCGGCGCCTGGGCCCGGCCAGACGGCCCGGGTTTAGGGGCGGCAGCGGCCGCGTACGAGGCGGCCTTAGGCCCTGGGGCCGTCCTACCCGCCAAGGGAGGGCGCAGAACAATACCCTCCAGGACGGCGAACCGCGCCTGGAAGGTCGCCAGCTCCTGCCGAACCAGGTTCAGGACCTGGTTCTCCACCGGCACGGGCTGGCTTGGTGGTGGGATTGTCTCCGCTGTGCCGGCCGCTCGCATCCCGGCCAGGTCCGCTCGGAGCTCCTCGTTCTCCTTTCGGAGGAGCTCCATGGCAGCCGTCAAGCGGGCCACCTCCGCCCGCATTTCGGACATGCCGTCCGGTGGAGGCCCGAAGTGGATGGCCTCCGCTGCCGCCAAGATGCAGGCCTTGGCCGAGACTATGGCCCTGTTTTTCGAAGTCTGTAACTTCTTCAGGGCCACGTCCCGGATCGCGGCCTCCACGACCGCCGCAAACCTCTCTTTGCGGTCCGCATCAGGGCCACCCTCCTCAGCCGCCTCGTCGCTTGAGGTATCCGATGCGACCGCGCGACCAGAACCCCCCTCCTTTGCGGGCTCCTCCGCTTTCTCCGCCGCCTCCCGAGCAGTGAGCCCCCTCCCTACGCCTCGCTCTCGGGCTCCTCCCCGCCTGCTGGTCGGGATCTTTCTGGCCGAAGCCAGCTCCCAGTCAAAGGACGACCCCTGGCCGTCCACTGACCTTGGCCGCTTGCTCTGTGCCTTTCTCTTGGCAGTCCGTCTTCTGGTCACGGCGAGGGCTCACTGAGCCTCCCGTGCTCGCTCCTCCAGATGCAGCGTCGGACTCCGACACCGCATCACTCCTCACTTCGTCGTTTGGGTTTTTGGTTTGTTTTTAAAAATTTTCCATTTTGTTCCCACGAGTATAAAACTTTAGGTACCTGCTCAAAATTCTGTGGTTCGCACTAGTGACTAAATCAAGCTACTCATTAGCCAAGCTTACTACCTCCCTCACGGTGCGCCGCCGCTTGGAGGTTTGGGGAATTTTTTATAGAGGTTAATCTTCCTCGCGGTCCGGGCGGTTAAGCCAAGACCCTCGACCCCCGTCAAAAGTCAGAGACATGACCTTGACAATCTTCGGGGCTACGATATTAACGGTGGCAGGAGGGGGGGGTTATCCCCTCCTGCCTGCCCGGCGGCAGGGTAAGTGCACACCAGGCCCGCTCTTACTCCACACAGTAGCCGCTCTGCTCCTCATAGCGGCTTGTGTGGAGCGTTCCTCTTGGCAGAACATTAGCATGCGGGCAGCGAGATCTCATTGGGAAAAAATCCCACTGAGAAATAGCTGCCCGCACCCCAGGATGCACCGGCCCGAAAACTGGTCTTCCCCCCGGACGTATCCAGAAGGGAACTCCAGTCCCCAGGCACACGTGGAGGTTTTCTGCCCTGGCACCCCATTTTAGAGGCTGAGCTCAGAATATAAAGATAGGTACTACTCGTTAGTTATTGTACAAAGTACTTAATTATAATATTTTATCACAGTTTAGAAACTTTGTTTATGTGTGATTCCGTGTTATAGTAACCCACTATCCACTAGAACACAATAATTGCTACGTAAAAACCTAAGCCTTGATAGTGAATAATATAGTTAACAAAGTTCTTTTAAGTCAATACTAACAGGAACTAATTCTAGTTACCTTATTACCCGATAGTGCGATAGCAAAGACAGGGTAAAGGCTCCCACAAACAGACGCGATGCGACGACGGCGACGGTGCGAGGCGATTCTGGTAGAACAATTTCCTTGAAACTTTCATAGAGTCGCTTCGCGCTGTCGCGTTTGCCTGTCTGCGGGAGCCTTAATGTTTTTATAATTGAGTAAATCTCCGGTAGGTATTTATTTCATATGCCTAGTCATAATTATGTAAATACATAATTATCATTTCAACGGTTAAAAATATAGTGCTAATGTAAAAAAAAAATCAGTTACATATTTAAAATATTGCTAATAAGTCCACATAGGAATCTTATGTCCTAAAGCGTTTAATAAGTTTAACTGCTGAACATACGACTTCCGAACTAATTACCAATGTTTAAAAATTGACAAAGGGAAACACCTAAGAAACTAGCATCTTAGACAAACGGTAGTAACAAATACAACTTTCTCAGTTACAACCTGAAGTTAAATTAATTAGAAACCTGACCGGCATTCTAGATCCTGACGCCATAGGGCAAAAGTTTACAGAAGTGTAGGTACTACCAACATAGCATAACTCGATCGGTGAACTTATAGGTACCCAAGCATACAACAAGTATAGTGAATTGGATTTTATACCTATAGGTACGGATATACTATGGATGGGCGGTGTGAATGATGATATGGTTAGAAAGGGGGTGACTGTCGTGATGACAACTGATAGAAGTATCGAAGAAAAAGACATGTTGCGCCGAGCGGGAATGAATTGATTAAGGGCTAGAGAATGATGGTGTACTTGATAAAAATGAATTTACACATTTGTTTCTAATGCGCAGATGCAGCACGATTTGTTTATCTTAAGCATGTTAAAAAAAAACAAACTAAAAGTCATTCTATCCTCTGCTATAGCTATAACATGGTTAAATTAAGCGAATGTCAAACTAGTACACCCAAGTAAATTTCTGAGACATTCCTATTTCCACATTTTAGAACCTGCTTCCAGCCTTTTAATTGCGCAAGATCCCAGGTACCGATCGTTACAGTATCATCAGAAATGGTCCTTCGGCTCTTATTTATCTAATGACCTCAACCCAAATCCAGCCAGCGCCATCTAGCTGAAACAAGGCAGCAGCCTGCGAGGGCCTGATAAGCGCGATATTGATGTTCCCCAGGGCTGAGTGATTCTCGCCAGCCAACCATTTTTATTATTAATATTAGATCACAGGATATTTACTGGGCCCTCAGGAGCCAAATTGAACAATATTTTTCGGTATTTTTGATCGTGGTGACGCGGTTTTGTGGTGCTATAAATATTTGGTGTGTCATATGAAGCGCGTCATCATATTTATCATCCTCGTTTATTTTCTGGTACAGAATGCTACTAACACTGTTGGTCTTTGTATCCCGCATACTGTAAAAATAAATTGATAGACTCCGTTTCCACAAATTTATTTTAATAATAAATATTTATGAATTTTGTAAAATACAAAACAAAATTGTCCCTGAGCTCCAACGAGTCGAGCAGTTTCTAATTACACGCACACTGCCCAAGAGTGTCTCATAGCGCATCTATGTTTTTACTGCTACTCCTTTATGAGAGTACAAACACAGATTATAAAAATTGAAACAATTAAATCTAAATCTACATCTTTTAAATACAGATAAGCCACCACCCTACTAAACTCCACAAAGAAAATCCTAAAAGCTCAACACTCAACAACGCAACAAAACAAAATAATAACAAAACCGATCTGGGAACTCGGTCCATCAATCAGCACCACACATCTCGGGACAATTAAATACGGATCTCGGAGCGTCGAAGTCAAACCTTGAACCACAGAATAGGTGGGTACAGAAGGCCGGTTTCATTCAACGAGCGAAAACGGTTTTACGCACTCATAGACGCGTGACATTTGTCTGTAAACATCGCAAACGAAGGGCTGTCGCTAGAGCGCTTGCACTCGCTGTACGTAGACGCGTGTCTGTGTGTGCGTACGTTTTAGGTCGTTGCATGGACCCGGCCTTCTGTACCAACGTACTTCGTGCTCGCACTAAGCCCAAGATAATTGGTCCAGATTGTCTCCCATTGGCAAAGTTTAAAGAATTGACTACAGTTATCTGGTCGGAATTGGCAAGGGTTAATGTGGGTAGGCAGCAATTAAAGTTGGTGATCCCTGGCTCGTTTGTTCAGTTAATGCTGATACTCTTTGTTTTTATAGCTTTAGGGATTGAAATCATATTAGGTTAGATTATTGAGTTGTGACGATTGTGCGTGAATATAATTTAGTGGGGGGTGGCATGTAGATTAGAAAATATAAGTTCACGCGTTGTCTTTTCTTGAGTACCATAAAAGCTATTTTAGGTGTTAAGACAAGGGATAGATTGCAGAATGTTCACAGTGCAACAGATGCCGTATTGTCCGTCTGCAATGAAATGTTACTGAAGTACACATTAATGCTCCCATAATAACCAATTATCAATCAAAATAATTCTGGAATCAGCGAGGAATTGTGTATTCTACTTATTTACTGAAATATCTGTTCACAATACTGGGTAACGCCTTTGCAAAACACAACTTAATTACAGGGGCATTCAGATCCGAATTCCAAATACCAATACAAAGCCATAACTCTATCAAGCGGAAAACAAAAATGTACAGTCAATAAAATACGTTTAACTGTGTTTTCAAACCAGAAGTAATTGGTGGGGCTGAGAGGGGCGGAGAGAGGTGAAGGGGGTGTGGAGGGATTCTTATTGGTAATTACCGGGCGACGAGGCACGCAGTTAATTCTGACGTCTGCTCCGAAAAGTCAAACAAAAGAGAGAAAACTTCAAAGGACTCATTAAGTTGTACTCAAATAATGGCGGCTCATAGGCTGCGAAAGGCGGGCGACAAGCTACTGTTGCTGGTTTCGGCAACTGTCTTTAATAAAGTGGTTTTAATAACTGGGGCTGTGGTGCAACCTTTGCTTTGTAACATGCTTAAGATATTGTGGTATGCAGTTTACACAGCTTTCTTTAAATTAAATATTTATCTAGCTATTCATCGCCACGCTATTTTTAAATATTATTCATTGTATTATGTGCTTATATGACATCACAATAGAATTCAAAGTTCATCATAATAATATCTATAACGGCCGATGGTGGAAAGAATTTCAAAGGCCTTTGGTCCGCAAGCTTTCTAATAGTTTCTGACAATTTCAATTTAGGGATTATGTAAAATATGGAAGACATTACTTATAAATTCCTAAAGACAAATTACATTAATTTAATATTCTCGAAGACCAACGACCCGTCTCCTGGCCTTAGATTGTTACAATCGAATTTGAACATCTGTCATAATAGTTATCTTATTTCGCACAGAAGTAATAAGTTTCCGTAGTGTAGCGGTTATCACGTGTGCTTCACGGCCAAGGCCCCCGGTTCGATCCCGGGCGGAAACAGTCCTTTTGGACGCCTTTTTAAGTTAGTGACAACTTTTTGCTAACCGAAGTTTTGAAAAACAGAGTCCTGTCAGCATTTCAACTGTATGCAAATAAAAAAACAACTTTTAACAGCAATAAGCACCGCGGTTGTCGGCAACAACCAGAATCATAATAATAAATCAGTCACAAAACACAGACAGTTTTAATTTCAAGCCGCAACAACAAAATTAATCTGTTCCAAAAATAAACGGCAATCCGACGGAATCAATGAAAATAAACCGAATACTGTGATTAAAAGTTACGCCGGCTCGAGAGTCGGGGGCGAGGTACAACGAGGGACTGTCGTACGTGCCTAACGAAATGTTATTAATTGGTCAGGCCAGGCCACGCCAGTCCAAAGGTCACATTAGGTAACGAACTACCCAAAATTGACAAATTTCATATGTGAACTATGAAAACGTTGGTCAAACTTTAAAATTAAATCCACCGCGCACCGGAGGCCGTGTAATCGTTTTAAAAATCACCGAAACTGAATATTTTTTGGGATAATTGATTGCTCGTTAATTGGGGAAATAAATTGGGTGTTATTATCGTGGGGCCGAGTAATTGTGAGGGTATGAAAGCAAATTAAATATTATATTATTAAATCAGTGACTATTGGAATGAACATGACAGCCAGTACATTCACTGCTCATTATAATTTTTATTTTTCACGCCGAATTGAAAACAATAATGCATTTCATTCCCAATCAGGCTTTTTCCAGGCACTTATCGAGTTGTTAAGAATTTCGATGCAATATTAAAAAATTTACAGAAATATTTAGCATTTTATGTAATCGCTTCAGCGATACGCATAAGTACTTATGTTTCTGATTATAATATTTTTATTGCCCTTTACGAGACCTGAGGGACATTGGGGTTGCATTTCATGTTTTTACAAGCGGGAAAAGAGTAGTCAATCTTGAAAGATATTGTTAGTTATCTATGCAGGAATTTGAAAGACTTATTTTCTTTACGTGAAAACATAAAAATCTAGCGTCAGCCCGCGACTTCGTCCCCGTGAAAGTGTAGCCGCGTCGCATCGCATCGCTCACCCGCGCTGTTTCTTCGTTTTCACTTAACGTTCTTTCTGCCTTTTTTTTTCTTTTCGCTCGGCTCCTTAGTGTCAAGGCGTGATGCTAAGCCTTGCTCAAAAGTTGGGCTAATAAAATCAAAAATATGTTTTCATATCCGACTGCTAGTTTCAGAGATTAGCGCGTTCAAACAAAAAAAGAATCAAACTCTTCAGTTTTATTATTAGTATATATATTTTAAATTACGACATAAGCAAATGTACGTTTCCATAAGCATTTTTGGTCAGTAATAGCTTCAATCGAGCTTTCATTTTTATTGATTGTCATTTTTTTAAATTAGGTTCCGTTCCCAAAGCACCTGGGACTTGGCCCTCTGACCTCAATGACATTACTCATCAACGTAAAAACCGTCTGTTTATTAAAAAAATATTTTTAAGCGGAACACGAAAACCTTGGATAAGCTTACGTAACAAAACCTGCAAAAATACGGTACGTTTTTACAACGACAGGGACATATAGGTACCTGTAGGTATGTCGTCTTTTTTTAGCCACGCACTTGACACAGTGTAGAAATATGAAGAGGGCCAAATTATTTATTTACTACCCTCGATTAGGATAGTATGAGCCTTCTTTTACCGATAAAAGTGATGCAAGCATCCTAATTGCGTAACATACCAATCACAATCTAAATCATTTTGATTGATATTGCTAATCCATTGCTTCTTATGTTCGCAAAATTTGTCTGCTCATCAACGTAAATAACGCAATGAATGTTGTTAAACTGTCGAAATGAAAGACATCGCTACTGTTAGTGTGTTATGCAATTACCCGCAGATAGGTATCATCGGGCTATCAAGTTCTTAAGATTTCTATGTAGACTGTAGAGAGTATCAAACCAATTCGATTTTCCACGTAAGTATGTCGTATGGGTCACCATACGACATACTTACGTACAAAATATGAAATCATGAACCTTTCAAAAAGTCATTTTTGAAAAGTTCATGATTTCATATTTTCTACCGAAAATAGTACCTACTACAAAAATCTATAGCTACAGTATATGTATAACTAAATATGTAGGTATTCTAAATTTATGGCACTCATAAATTATACACAACTTAACGATAACTTGTACAATTTTACATCTAAGCGCTTCGTGCAAAAATTTACCTTCTGTTATCTGTCACTTGGTGTCCCTGCGTAGATTTTAAAACCTTTGAATTTACTTTGGTGAGCTCGCTCCATGTCCCTAGAAGGACGCTCGAGTATATAGCCACAACTTTATTACTAACTATGTTAAGTAGATTTAAGTAGCTTTGAGGAGAAAGTGTTGAAATAAGTACACGTGGAACATGTTTGTGTGAATACGAGTAATGTACTACTCATTACTTATTAAAAACTGATAGTGACTCTAAGTAAAACTAACAAATAATGGGCTCACAAGAGAAATAATAAAAAAGTCAGGTATTTTAGTGATCAAGAGATACAAAACTATATTCAAATTTTATTTATGTTTCAAATTGATGTTATTTCAAGTTAAAAAAAATATCAACTTTATCTTGGTGGTAATTAAGTGGATTTTAGAGTGACTAACACTATTGGAAAAGTTATAAAAATGTTTGAAGTTTTAGCGTAAACTGAACGTTATTTTTCCATAAACTCATATTTGTTTACATTTTTGGCGAATATGTCGCGAATGCAGATTACATAGTAACAACAGAAATGTCCACTGACAGATTGTAAAAAATCCTTCTTGGGCAAAAAAAAACATCACAGTATTAATTGACATTTTTCTGACGAATTATTGTGACAAAACCCAGCAACACACTATCGCACAGAATTTCAATTTCAGAAACAATGTAAAAGCTGTGTTTAATTACTAACAGTTGCCCTGTAAATAAGGAAATTCCTAAACTAATATGTAGACAAATCTAAAATGGCGTCAAACAATTGCGCGCCAAATTGTAGAGCTGTGAAAATGTCACAGGCTATGGACTAAGGATGTGCTTGTGATGTGTAGATCGATTATTTAAAAGACTTTATTAATAGACAATGTATTGTGCTTAACTACAACATCATCTATTTCCTTTTCATCCTGAACTGATATAAAATGCCGACAAATAAGAGGAAAACAGTAACTACGTTTCGCGGTACAAAGTTTGTTCTGAAGTAACACATACAGGTGTTTATGATGAATCGAATCCAATTCACTTTGATTCTCGGTTAAGCAACAAACGCACAAGAACCTTACGTATAATTTTTGTTTACAGATAGTTTTCTTTTTCACACTATTCTTCAAACGATACTTTAAGAAGCTACTGTAGTCAAAAGTTAATACTACTATCGACCAATCCCACGACAACCCACTTAGCTTTATTACTCGATAGCCACGTGCTTAATACTTCGGCCACTAACTTAAAGACATCTACGCTGGAACTCGATTACCGGTTGCATTTCTCTTTATCGATACCTAAAAAGTCAATAGCCAATCGATACACACGACGCATCACTTGACCAACACAAATGAATTGTATGTAAATGAACGGGTGATTAGTGAGCAGCGGCGGTGAGCGATCGAATTATACTTAACGAGCTCCACTGATTGTGGCGATGCGTTTAATGCCCGCCCGGGCACCGCGTGGACCCCAAGGGGGCCCCGAGTGGGCCCACGTACCCACCGGACCGCTATATGTGTCATGGTTTAGTAATAGAAATAGAAATATGTAGTGTTTGTGTGGACATGGCAGTTGTATTAAAAGCTATGGAAACTCTAGTCACATCGGCACACACCATACAGAAACTCATAACTTGGTGAGATTTTAAGCCCACCAGACGTAGGTCCGTTATTCCGATAATTGTTTTCACACACCCGCAATATTTTTAAACGGTTTATTCATAAATGAGTTCCCTAACACCCCACACCAAAAATCATCGCCACTTTACGTGCAGGTACTCTAAAAATTTTTTTTTTTTTTGTATTTCTTTTTTACAACTTTGTCAATTAATATTTATACTTACCCATGCCAAATTACAGCTTTCTAGTAGTAAGAGTCTCTGAGCTAAGCCGCGACAAACAGATGAACGGACATGGTGAAACTATAAGAGTTCCTTGGAACCCTAAAAACGGAGGCAGTAATTTTAATGCAAATTTATCAGTTGAGAAGCCTGATAATATGCCTGCAAGGCGTAACTTTCTTCCTCGCTATATCAGATTCAGCGAGTTCAAATTATACTGTTGAAAAATTCCAATCAAGATATCAAATAAAATCCAATTGGAACCAAACCACAGCCTAAAAAAACTATAATTCGAAATTCGATATTATGACATAAGTATCCAGTAATTTATAACGTCACCGCAGGCGATAATAGGAGATTACAGATAATATTATAATAAGTACAGATAATCAAGTGCCGCCGAGCTAATAATCAAACAGCCCGTTGATTACACGGCCGTGTCGCCATGTATTTAATTATCTGTTGACGCTACACTGTGACCACCTCGGTGTATGTATTAACTTAATTTAGATTTCATGATGATAATAATTGGGAATTTAAAATAATAATAAATTCATCATGGTATCATGGCCAAATCGGCAATAAAAGCTATATCCAATTATTAGGCTATGTGCTTTTATTTTACTAGGGTCCCCTCGAGATGGAAAAAGAGGGAAAAGGCGTCAAAGAATGAGATGGGAGGATGAACTTAAAAAAAGAGGAGGAATCAACATGGAGAACAAAAGCCACAAACAGAAAATTATGGCAAACTCTAGAGGAGGCCTTTACCAAAGTGCAAGCTGATACTAATGTCACCAATGTCGATGATTAATAATAATTTAACAATAATGAATGAAACCAAACACTGTATATCAATATTTATTTTAATGTAGATTATTAACGAATACATGGAATGTGAATGAAATAAGTAAATAAAGTCAAAATTAAATTGGATAAAACTTGTAGATTAAATGTAAGTAAATCACAATTTGTATTTCATAAATGATGGAAATATAATTGCATGTACAGTATCAGAAATTAAGGCTAGTAAATTTAAATGTGATTTTATAAGTTAATTCACCAAGTAATGTAAGTAAATGACCATTTAATGTATTTGTTTAAGAAAATGTTAAGCTTAGTTGCCAAGATCAATGTTAAGCTTAGTTGCCAAGATCAATGTTAAGCTTAGTTGCCAAGATCAATGTTAAGCTTAGTTGCCAAGATCAATATTAAGCTTGGTTGCCAAGATCAATGTTAAGCTTAGTTGCCAAGATCAATGTTAAGCTTAGTTGCCAAGATCAATGTTAAGCTTAGTTGCAAAGATCAATGTTAAGCTTAGTTGCCAAGATCAATGTTCAGCTTAGTTGCCAAGATCAATGTGAAGCTTAGTTGCCAAGATCAATGTTAAGCTTAGTTGCCATGATCAATGTTAAGCTTAGTTGCCAAGATCAATGTTAAGCTTAGTTGCCAAGATCAATGTTAAGCTTAGTTGCCAAGATCAATGTTAAGCTTAGTTGCCAAGATCAATGTTAAGCTTAGTTGCCAAGATCAATGTTAAGCTTAGTTGCCAAGATCAACAGGTTCAAACATTTGTTCTGTTTTTAACTTGAGGTTTTTTTTTGTTTCTACTTGTATTTCGAGTACAACTTCCCTTTTTCCTATATTGCATAAACCTTTGTTTCTCTTTTTAGGTTTATTGGGTTATCAATAAGCGCGAGTCGGATACGCACACAAAGAGCTCCATAAAATATTTAACAATACATCATTTTTTTATAAATACTTTACTAAAAAAATTACACAAGTTTTGTATGGGTCTCCATACAATTGTTAACTTAGTTTTATTTTTATTGTGTTGTTATTTTTTTTTTTTAATAACGTTGCCCCACACTAGGAATTACTCCTGTATCGTGGATGCCTTTACAAACATTTAAACTCACTTACACAAACAGCCAGACCCGGAACAACTACCTGTAGGCAATACAAACATTTGTTTCGTGCGGGAATCGAACCCGCGACACGTAGCGCAGCAGTCGATTGCTCAGCCACAGCGCTAACCGTGTCGTCAATAGCGTATAGTTATAGCAGCCATAGGAAACTTTAGCAGAGTATGTACTATACTCTGCTAAAGTGTCCAACTGGCTACCTATTACGGTTCAAAAGATACAGCCCGGTGACAGACGGCCGGACGGATGGACGGACGAACGGATAGCGGAGCCTTGGTAATAAGGTCCTGTTGGCACCCTTTGGAGCCCCTAAAAACGTAAGCGCTTATTTAGAAAACATGATTTGTTACATAAGGATGAAGCATCTTATGATGATAAGTACAGTTCGGCAAAAGGAAATGTTAAGCAGTATGACACTCTACGTCAATTCACAGTGTTATAGCCATTTCATACAACTGTCAAAGAATGACAGTTGTGATTTGAATATGCGGAAAATTTAAGTAGGTAAGTAGTCTATTAATATTTGCCTAACTTTACCTAAATGACAACTGATTTGTTTTGTAACTTAACGTAAGTCCATCTGTACGAATTCTTCTCATCGCAGGGGCAAGATAAGGTGCAGGATTTCCAGAAAATCTCGCTTCAAAAATAGAAGAAAAACAGATTCCAAAGAAAAAAATACACCAATTCATTTGGAATATATGTGTAAATAAAATCAAAATAAAAATAGTGACCAAATATTTGTATAAAAAGCCGCAGTCGGTAGGATTCGAACCTACGCTCCCAGAGGGAATCTGATTTCTAGTCAGACGCCTTAACCGCTCGGCCACGACTGCTACATGCTGGTGTCTTAGAAAATATTATCATAATCACTGATAGAAAGTATTTGTACTGCTTGTCTTTATTGAAACAGCTGGCGTGAAGTGAAGGTTATAAATCATTGCTACATAGTCTATATGCTAGATAGTAATACGGTCAAATTCCGCAACATTGCCGATTTGGGTATTATCCTGCTGAACAACATTAAGTTGGATGCCTATGATTGGAACTAGTAACAATACTATGCCCCAATGATGAGTAATTCAATTAACATGTTGAATTATTGACACTTTATGTTATCTATCAGACACCTATGTTATCCTGGACAAAGCATTCACCTTTAACTGCAACAATTACAGGTTGCTAATTAAAATGGACCTGATTGCTCTCTCTCGATCTCGTAACGAAAATTATAATTAACTAACTAACAATCACGTACACGTACAAAAAATCTGTACCTTCAGAGGGGTAAGCAGAAAACTAACGCGCAGCCTTCAATAATTGAAGCCGTAACCACAGGACCGGCGGTGACCGGGTGGCCATTACCCGGGACCCAACAATGGCTTCCTCTGTAGAAATAATTGAGATGTCCTGCTCTTGCCACGTCGGCGGAACTGCTCGGTGGAACCTCTGTCTTATGGATAATACGTGGTTTCTGATCAGCGGTGAAATTTACTGGAAGTTTGCGAAGATTTTTTTAATTTGTTGGATGTGATTAGCTGATGGTTCCTTGTCGGTTCAATGAAGGTAGGTGAGTTTATTGCTCATGGTTAACGATTGTTTGTACTTAATGATCTTGGGAATTTTGCCACCGAGGTCGACTGTTGAATTCTGAATGTGGAAATGCTCTGGAATAGCTTAATAAAAGAATTGGCAGGGACAAAAGTACGTGTCTATTAAGTTTCAGCTTTATCGACAGTTCAATACCTGTTTGAATGTATATTCAAATGTCTATTAGTTTCAAAGATAAACGTTAGCTTATTACATACATAACAAACTACTAAGCCGAAACAACAATAAATACTTACTATAGTCGTCCAATTGCAGTTATCTAAAAGTCCAGTACAGACGCATCTCGCAAATAACATATAGCAGGAACGAAGGCAACCCTTTCGATTGCTGGCTCTCAAAGAATTCTCTTTGCCGATTAGACTCACCGGCTCTTCGCATTTAGTGCACGACTCAAAGCATACTCTTCCTCCATTCCATTATCTCCTAGTACATCGTTTTCAGTTCAAATATGTCGTTATTTGCAACGTTGTTTACTTTTCCGTTATTTTGTCGTACAGCAAGTTCTGGAGAGCTCTCTGCATGCGAGCGAGTAGGTACAATATGATTATTTTGAGTACTTTCGCTACCTGTTACGGATTTTGATGTAACGTCAAGTATTAATACATGTGCCTTTGACTTGCAATATGCTGACGGGCGCAGAATCAAATAAAGGTATAACCAAAAGACGTTTGTTCATTTCCTTGTCTACAGGTATAGGTACAATTTGGGTAGGCAGTCGCTCCATGTAAAATACTGGTATTCAGCTGCATCCGGTTAGACTGGAAGCCGACCCAACATAGTTGGGAAAGGGTTAGGCAGATGATGATGAGGTACAATTTAGGTGCAGCGGCCTTTTCATGAGTAAAGAGAGACTTATGAATTATCAAAACATACATCCTTGATAAGTACCTAATTTTGCAAATTATACAGCGTGGCGCTTTAATGGTGACATTAATTTAACACACGTATACACTTTTGCGTTTACGTCTTAGGAAAATATTTTAATTTCATTAAACGGTATTATTTATTTATTTATTTACAAATTTCTAAAATAGCAACCTGTACTTAAAGAACTGCAGCGCAGGGGTCATTTGCCGGGACACGGATCATAACATCGTACGAATGAAATTAAAACAAATAACGTGCAAAGAGTATGCGAATTGAAAGAAAGAGAGAGCTGCCGAGAGTCCACGAGCGGCGCAGGTGGTGGTTTTCAAATTAATAATTAAAACTCACCTGATTATATTTTTTATGATTACTGGCCACATTTAGCCCTACCTGTGTGTTAAATTAATGTCGCCATTGTAGCGGCACGTTGTATGTCTATCATGCCCAATCACCTGTGTCAATAACACGTGTCTTTACTTACATAAAGGTCTACAGCTTACACATACTTCAGATTTTGTGAGACACACCATAAAGACAGTACAAATACTTTCTATCAGTGATTATGATAATATTTTCTAAGACACCAGCATGTAGCAGTCATGGCCGAGCGGTTAAGGCGTCTGACTAGAAATCAGATTCCCTCTGGGAGCGTAGGTTCGAATCCTACCGACTTTGAACCTTTTTTTTTAATTTCCCAGAATAACTAACAATGTAAAACGGTATTGGCAAATGTACTTGCACTAGACTAGCATACAGTCATTTTACAGTTATTTTACCTCTGATTTTGTATCACTGTCCAAATGACAGTGATCTTTATTGTCATTCGAATAAGATGGCTGTTGGGTAGCTGCCATGACTAGTCTGTCAAAATCATTGTAATCTTTATTCTCATCACAATAAGATTACTGTTAGATTGCTACTGTTAGAGGTAAAATAACTGTGAACGGACTGTAGCTATGAGAACTAAACACTTACAATCTGAAAATCTATTTGCATAAAACGGTACCCACAAAATGGACATTCGTCATCCATGCATAACATATCGAAATAATAACGCTAACCAACGTTCAAAAGCCAATTAACGGCACGTAACATCAATCGAGAAAATGTAGCTGCAGAACTAATTACCTACAGTCGTTGTAGTTTGGACATGTCCAAATGTGCACTCCATGGCACCAAGTAGAAGGATTCAGAAATCCAACTCTAGGTAAACATTACACGAAAACAAAGTAACAGTAGGTAAATGGGTGAGTATCAATAAACTCAGCCTATCGCAGTCCACTGTAGGACATAGGCCTCACCCAGGCTGCGCCACAACACCCTGTCCTCCTCTTTCTGCACCCAGTCTGTTCCTTGGTGCCATAGGTTCATCTAGTTGGGGCGTCTGACGCTACGCTTGCCGGTATACGGTCTCCACACCAGGACTTGTCTGCTCCACCGGCCATGGGTCCTTCGACAAACATGGCCAGCCCACTGCCGCTACAGTTTGCTTACTCTACAAGCTATGTAGGTAACTCCGTTTTTTTTCCGGATAATTGCATATACATCGGTAAATGGTAGAAATGAAAAAACAAGAAAACGAATGTCGACAATGGAACGTTTGAAAGCTCGAAAATAATATTCCTGGTTTTCTTATCGGACAAGTGTATTATTAGCGTTACAAGTTACATAAGTATCTTGTAGCCAGTTGGTCCAGACGGCCCGAGCATAAGAACACGAGTTTTCAATATTTTCGAATGACACAACATGCAAGGGTAAAGAGAACCATCACAGCTGTTTCAGTTATGCAGAAATAGTTACACTTCATGGCGAGAAAGTCAGCACCCTGGTTGCGCACTATCAATCACAATCTGAATCATTTTGATGGTACCCATTCCATGTTCGTAAAGAATATAGCTTTTTTTGTTCGGCGATTAGTCCCATCAAAAATTGTGGCTTCTACTAGTGAAACGCATGTTGATTTGTTTCTTATGATCTCTAGATTACAGTGGTAGTAATAATACAAAAGGTGGGCCCAAAAAAAAACTATCTTCTTTATTTGTTCAACAACGTAAATACCGCAATGAATGTTGTTAAAGTGTCAAAATGAAAGCCATTGCTACTGTTAGTGTGTCCCGCAACTACCCCGCTGTTGTACAGTGACGTTGAAAGCTTAAGCGATTTTAAGAAAGACCTTTTTCGAGGCTCGTAGTCGCCCATTGAATAAAGTTAACCTTCTGCTCCTACCTTTAGTGTGTCATGGCCGACCAGCACGGGAGCAAACAGGCCACAATCAGCGTAAAACAAACGTTACAGGCTGCCCGCTGATTGCAACCTCATAAACTGATTTAGGTAACCACCTAATATTTCAGTCGCTCCACCTATGGGCGAGCGTTAATCTTTGCCGTGTGCTCTTAATGTTCTTGCTATTCACACCTAGTTGGGAACTGGTCGGTTGTGGTCTAGTCCTGGTCGTGATTTGTGGTTAGATTTGCTTCAGATATTTTCTTTAGATTTAAATAAATACATATTTCAATGTTACGCTTTACATGACGTAGATAGTCGACCTCGTAATTGCTTTATCACCTTAACGAAGGTTGAATGGCACTTGCACGTCCTAAAACAAAAAGGTCTATTTGTCTATGTCAGAAAGATTCAATTGTTTCAATATACTGGGAATTGACGAAACCGGCCAAGTGCGAGTCGGACTCGCACATGAAGGTTCCGTACAATAAGGCAAAAAACGCTTAAAAAAACACGTTTCTTGTATGATATAACCCTTTAATTTTTAACTTTACTTTATTTGTATAGCAGCAACAGAAATGTAAAAATTTCGACTATCAACCTATTACGGTTCATGAGATACACCGCTGACAGACAGACAGACGGACAATGGAGGCTTAGTAATAGGGTTTCGCTTGCACCCTTTGTGCACGAAACCCTCAAAATGATAAAGCAATTACGACGTACCTACTTAAACGTGGAAATATATGAGTCTACTGCACAGCGCTGTCTACCGCTTAGAGATAATTATACAGTGGAGTGTTCTGTCTTACATCGTATCAAAAGTAAAGCTAATGACAATTAAGTAGGTAACTAAGCTCCTGCATCTTGGCATCTTGGGCATCTTTCAAGAATGCAAATGCTAGGGGTTGCATATTTGTTCACACCCTTATGTCTATTGTTAAATACTGCCTCGTGTGTTAACACGAGGCAGTATTTCAACAATCACACATTGTTATGAACCCTATTTTTGTTAAAAAATAGGATTCATAACAATGCGTGATTGTTGGGATTCAATGCATTTGATTTAGGGTAATAATCACAGACCGCATTTTGACTTTACTTTGCCAAGAAAGCGATTCATATGAACAATAAACTTATAGATTTAAAAAAAAATACATTCGTATGTGACGCTTACTTTACTTATCAAAGTAAAGTGCTGACTGTAAATCGTACCCTCAGTAAGCGACTAACATACAGCGAATACTTTATTAATAAAATGGTTTTATCTTTCGTTTTCCAAATAGTATTATGACATCATTTTGTATTGTCATCATAATATTTAGAAGGAAGAGCCAGTTAACAAGTTAAAGCGATAGATACAACCCGAAAAAGGGGAAAAATCGATGATAATACTGATATACAGTGAGTCAAATATGTAGTTAAAAACATTGGGGCGGGGTAAGATCATTCAGACATAATAATATGTCAGAAGAATGCTAAATTACTTAATATCTAACAAGCCGCGCGCCTGCCCAATGGGATTAATCATCTGCAAAAATGATAAAGTAATAATGTTGATGTATTTAACCCCTTTAGGGGATGAATTTTCAAAAATCCTTTCATAGTGCTCATCTTCGTTATATAAGGAACTCTTGTGCGAAATTGTAAGTTTCTAGACCCAGCGGTTAAGGCTGGGCGTTGTCTGTCAGTGAAGTTAAGACGTCGATTCAGCGCTCAAGAAACAAACAGGTAACGTTCAGGTAAACATTTTCATTGAAATTATACATATTTATAAACTCTAGTTTGTAGAATAAAATGACCTAAGAACAGCGTCGGCATCAGTATTTCCGAGTAGCAGTCAAACTAAGTTTCTTGTCTGCAGTATAGTAAGTTTTGATTTATAGGCAAACCTAGCGGAATATAAAAGTGCATGAGGAAATGTATTGGCGAACTGCCTTTTAAAATTCTGACGTTTCAGCTTAGAGGTACAAGGGAATACTTTTGAAATTATTTTATACATTGAGGAACTTCATTGAAGTCTAAACAAAGCTGGAGACGTAAAATGACTTCTAAGAAGTGAGTTCTAAGAATGTAAACTCTGATTTTTCAATTTGATAGACCAAAACGACAGCTAATACTTATACAACGTGGAGACAACAAATGAACGACAATTCATTAAAACACAGGCAATACTAATGAATAAATAACAGTGTAATAGGGCTATCAAATCAATACTAGCATTGAAATTAAAAAAGTGTTTTTTTTTTTTCAAACAAACTAAACAGTAGTGACGGACGGAGTTCGGGTCTTGCCAACGTGTGCCGCTGTAGTGACTACACTGTGCGATATATTTCATTGAAATTCCGTATGCACACTGGGAATGGCATTATATATGCGTTATGCGCAGCTTAATTTATTGTCAGACGACATCCAACTTGTATACTAAATTATTAATGTCATGTTGTAAAAAAAAAAGTCCATCGCAGCTGCCATTGTAGTCTAGAATCAGAGTTTAGAACGGTTGAAAAGGAGAGGTTGGTGGTTCCTCTGCTTACATAAAGGTAGATACGATTAAAAAGGCGACCATTCTTCTTTCTTAAGAATGGATCAACAGCACATAAGGTAATTAAAAAGACTGGAAAATTCAATGTCTATCACTAGAAAACAATACAAGGAATTAACGTAACGATAATAATGATAACGTTAATCATTACAATCCCTCAGGGTTCAGCAGATTAATTTGCTTTTGTTTTAAGATAATTAAGTTAATATAGGAGAAATTAGGACATGAGTTATTTTTAGAAAATGAAGAAAGTATTAATAGTCGGACATTGAATAAATAACACATGTTTTTAAAATAGATTATTTACATCGATCTTCACACCATCGTCCATGTTAGATAGCTTTCAATAACGATTAATCTATTTTTGTGCAAATAATCAATCTTTTTTTCAAAGTCGATACATATATTACGTAGTTACATTTGTGGTTTGGGTACGCAGTCCAAAATATTTACAGCATGAACAAGTATAACTTGGACCAACATCAACTGTTATGTAACGGGATTACGAGAGCTATAATATTCTTGGGGCTTCCTACACAGCCTTACACAACGACCAACTACGAAAGTTCTCTTCACATAACGCCTTCAATTTTCGAGACTTCAGCCTTAGTTTTAAACTACTAACTGTATAATATTTTTGTGACATTGAATACAAACTGCTGACTAAAAATAGAACAGCCTTCAACGTAGCAATGATATACGAAAATATTTTTATACCTTTCACCGACGCATACGCTTGGAAACAAGTTTTAATTATGACAAGTGAAAGTGTCTCCGTGAGATGTAGACACACATTTTAGATATGAGACAAGTAGCAGTCGTGGCCGAGCGGTTAAGGCGTCTGACTAGAAATCAGATTCCCTCTGGGAGCGTAGGTTCGAATCCTACCGACTGCGGACACTTTTTGGTGTGCAGAGTTTATTTTTAGTTTGACATATTTTCATTGAGTCAGTGGCAAAATAATTTATCGTGAGAAATATCGTATCCATACGGAAAAGAAATGAATGGAATGTTATTTTTCAAAATTTCTTCGTATGTGGTTTTGCTCGTTAACGTTCCTTTATTATTTACATAGGTTATTTACATAGGTACATGATGACAATGATGATGATGACAATGATGATGATGACAATGATGATGATGACAATGATGTTGATGACAAGGATGATGATGACAATGATGTTGATGACAATGATGATGATGACAATGAAGATGATGACAATGATGATGATGACAATGATGTTGATGACAATGATGTTGATGACAATGATGTTGATGACAATGATGATGATGACAATGATGTTGATGACAATGATGTTGATGACAATGATGTTGATGACAATGATGTTGCATCAAATGCAATAAATCGATGCAAGAGTCCTGTCCGTATCCTCTGTAGAGTATTTAGTTTCATAATATTAGCGAGAGACTCTACTAGACTCTCTTGTATGTTCTTCATCGAATAGGTAAGTAATTAGTATACAGGGTGGCAGGTACATCGAGCGGAACCTTTTTCCATAGAATTAGTACATGATTCGGAACCCTCCTGCGTTTGATACTAATTATGACCGCGTAGGTATTGCACCCACGTGCAATTACTTTTTCAACAGTTGATAGGAAATGTTTTGATTGAGTAATAAAAGTGGTAATTTCACTTTTAGAAAACTAATACGAAGTAGAATAATTTAAAGTGAGATATTTTATAATTATTGGTAATAATGATGAAAAAATCCCTGATTTTTGTTAAAGTTAAAAAAAAGTTTTCCGTCTACGAAATTAAGCATAGTTACCCTCATTTCAATATATGCACATGTTGAAAACTCACACTGTACCTATATTACGTCATCATATTCTCAATAAAGAATCTACTGGCTCACTCGAGAATTTCGACATATGCACGTGTAGCCTTTCACTTATCTAAATGGCGATGAACTGGCTGGCCAAATATAAAACAACACCATGTAGCAGTCGTGGCCGAGCGGTTAAGGCGTCTGACTAGAAATCAGATTCCCTCTGGGAGCGTAGGTTCGAATCCTACCGACTGCGGATATTTTTTTTTTTGCATTTAAAAGTAGTTTGCGTTGCCATATAATCAGCATATAATGTTTCCACTGCTGGGAAATAGGCCTCCTCTCTATGAGAAGGAGTGGTCCATGATCCACCACGCGGGCTCAGTGTGGGTTGGCGGATGTCACATGTCTTCGAATTTTTGGTTCTAAGACATGCCGGTTTCCTCACGATATTTTCCTTCACCGTTTTGAGAGCAGTGGTGACAAAATAATTTACAAAAAATAAAGTGCCTGCTTAGGTTCAACCCCACGACCTCACAACTCGTAAGACGCAGCGGTTACAACTGGGCCATCACTGCTGCGAGAATTGTGTTCCAAAGTTTAGAAAGGAAGAAAGAAAAGGTATTTAAAATCATACGCGTAACAGAACATGGTAGAACACATTACATTTGAATCAATACCGATACCCAATATCCCCTAATACTAAACTGTTCGCTGTTCAGTGAAGAAAAGGTAAACAGAAAACTTCCTACTTTTCAAATTAATCTCTTTGTTACAAGATGTCAATCACAGACAGGAAATACAATAACAACAATACTGAGGAGTGGGCGGTGCTGTGACCGCCTGTTCTGACGAAAATAACTTTTGTTGTGAGTTCCTAAGTAGGTATACTCGACCTCGTAAATGTTTTACCACCTTTGACAACAATTCCCGGTAAATTGGAACTTCAATGTAACTGTCACATGGACAAATAAACCTTGTGGTTTTATGACTTGCAAGTGACATTCGAAACTCCCTATGTTTAAAGCAATTACGACGTCGACTACAGCATAATCTGCCTATAATATTCCCAGTGCTGGGAATATTAGACCTCCTCTCTGCGAAACATGCAACTGAACTGCAATTGAATTTCTTCAGCGAATGAATTATTCTACAGATAGACCCTATACCACAAAACTTATAAGTCTACAATTACAGAAAATTGTTAAATTGTACAAAAAATTGCGTAACACAGCAATTACAATTGTGTATGAGTTTTAACTTACAATCTACAATTATTTCGCATTTTTAAACACGTAACACAAAGCGTGAGGGGTATGTATACATTGTAGACTTGTCTTGTATATACACAAGGTATGTATACATTGTAGACTTGTCTTGTATATACACAAGGTATGTATACATTGTAGACTTGTCTTGTATATACACAAGGTATGTATACATTGTAGACTTGTCTTGTATATACACAAGGTATGTATACATTGTAGACTTGTCTTGTATATACACAAGGTATGTATACATTGTAGACTTGTCTTGTATATACACAAGGTATGTATACATTGTAGACTTGTCTTGTATATACACAAGGTATGTATACATTGTAGACTTGTCTTGTATATACACAAGGTATGTATACATTGTAGACTTGTCTTGTATATACACAAGGTATGTATACATTGTAGACTTGTCTTGTATATACACAAGGTATGTATACATTGTAGACTTGTCTTGGCTACAATTTACATTGTAAAGTATTTCTGTTATAATTGTGTGGCTTAGAGTTTTGTGGTACACGGACTTGTAAAATTTACAAATTGTAAATTGTAATCGTAAAGTGTTGTGGGAACTGCCGATTTATAAATAATGCTCCAATGGTCTTTACATTGTGTTTTTTGTACAGATTCGCCATCTACACACAAAATATATACAAAATCTGTCAAAACATCACAATGGAGAGAGAGTTGTAACGTTTGATTGTAAACAAGTAGTCTGCCCGGTAGGTAAGTAGTCTGCCCGGTAGGTAAGTAGTCCGCCCCGGTAGGTAAGTGGGTGAACGTCGCGGCGTTGCAATCTCTAGCTTCACAATCATAGCATTATCGACTGATCAGCAAAAAAACAAAGTTGCACGTGAAGATAGTGAGTGCTAGCACAAATAGTGATAAGTTAGAGTAGCCATCTCGTACGAGGCCATTACCTCAGCCGTTACCCTCATTTGACTCATACAATATGCAAGCCAGGTGAAATTCACTATAGCCATGGGAAGCTTTGAATGTTTTAGTCTGGCCCTGAATCTATCCAGAGTTAAAATAATGTTGTATTGTGTTTTTTGGGGCATTAAATCTCTAAAAAAACCGGCTAAGTGCATGTTGCACCACGCACAATGAAGGGTTTTCCGTAGTTGACATGAATTTATCCTAAGAACAAACTTAAGATTGTAGTTGAAAAACAAGTTCTCCCATAAATTCCAGCTGAAAATGTAAGTTTGTACGCATAATATCGAGAGATTTCATGTTTTTCGTTACACATCCTTGTTTGGGTCACATAAATTAATATGTATTGCCTTTCACTTACCTAAATTACGTTGAACTGGCTGGCCAAATATACCACAACACCATGTAGCAGTCGTGGCCGAGCGGTTAAGGCGTCTGACTAGAAATCAGATTCCCTCTGGGAGCGTAGGTTCGAATCCTACCGACTGCGAATACTTTTTGGCATTTAAAAGTTGTACAAAAAAAAACAAAAACCGTTGACATGCAATGCTTCTAAGCGCTGATTTTTCTCTGAGTGAATAAATATTGCTGCTATACTTTTATCTGAGTGAATAAATATTGCTGTTTGACAGCTTTTGTGTGGTAAATTGGTCAAACTGTCATATTTATTCTTCAGATAAAATTATTTGACTATCGAAAAATCAGCCCTAACACAGATATTGCGAATCGAAGAGTAGAATAATATATACGAGTACTGAAATGCACAAAAATGTGTAATGGGATAAATTTAAGAACAAACTTAACATTGTAGTTGAAAAACATGTTCTCCCATACATTCCAACTGCAAATGTGAGTTTGTACAAACAATGTTGAGAGATTTATCATAATATTTTAAGACTTAATATAGATTTTCCTGTAATCTTATAATAAACTATTTACTCTATTTTTTCAGGAGATGCATGTGGGGGGAATTGTAAATGTTCATCAATTTTCTTGAATTACTTTTAAACTACTTTTTTAACATTCAAAAAAAATTAGACCTACACAACATGCCCTTCATTTGATAATTCACAGGGTACATACAGCTTGCAAAACTTTTTTTTTTACTTTCTGATCAGCCCCATAAGTTACCTCCATGTTAAAAATTCATTTACTTTCGTTACTGTACACGTCCGTGTTTGGGTCATAAAAATTACTATGTTTATCAAATTTGAACTTAATCGGTCCAGTAGAGTCGGAGCAATTTGATTGTGACAGACGGATAGACAGACATACAAGTGGTTCATTTAGCGTTGCGTGTTGCAGCTTATGCTAGACTTTTTGAATCAAATAGCACATAAACGAAGCAAAACGAGTACGTAAGGATCGTAGTAGGTGGCAAATGTCTGCCTGCCCCCTTTGGAAATAAGGCGTGAGTGTATGTATGGATGTAGTGTAGAAGCTTGCGTCTACACTTTTACATAAGTTTAATATCGTATTATCAAACACCCAGTACCTGTGACTTGCTCCTTAAGTGAACACTAATCTGCTCAAAGTACTTTATCGCTTCATAAATATGTAGAATCGCCTTATAGATAATCTGTTATTACACTATCAATAACAGTTAGCAACAAAACCAAAAATATGACTAATCTCTAAACCTAAACAACAGCACAAACAGTTCTTTGTTCGGCGGGTAGTAACCGGATTAGTCAATTACCCGGTCAAGCCGGTCGTCCGGCGTCCGGTGCCGGGCCGACCGCCGTACAGCACTACATCCGGGATCCGGGCTCCACTTGATTCACTACACTACGATACGGATACTGAGAACGGTTTGTTGGAAACTGAAACATAAAGACTGGGAAATATCTTAAGATGTTCAGTGTACCTACTTACAGAACAGACCGATTCATCCAATAGCTAACTTCGAAGTGGTTTAACATAGGAATGGAACCTCCAGCGTCAGGCTCTAGTTGTCTGCCATTTTTGCTGACCTAAACCTTTTTGGTGCAGCCGTGAAGCACACTTTCCTGCTAATTTCTCACATCGGACTCTACACTTTTTATTTGATCTTAATTTTTTTGTTTTTATCTGATGTATGTATCTGGTGTATTGTTTGTCTTTGAGTACAGACTAAAAGACACACAATACACCAGATCATCTAAATAAATGTATTTTCTTTCTTTCTTCCAGGCGAGGTTATGATTGTTTTCTTTATAGTCATAGTAGTTTTTTTGCAAGCAAAATACATAAGGAACGAAAGAAGGAATAGGTGACATTTATTTGGCAACAGTTCGTGAAACACAAAATAGAAATAGAACATACATACAATCTTACATACTTACATTAATAGATTTTCAGTTGGTATGAATGATTGTCTTAACCCTTTATACCTAGTGGAAAATTAATTAGCATAATCAGCCTAATGTTTTCACTGCCCCAGCAGCGAAGAGAGAGGAGAGCTCACAGAGAGAGCGAGTTAGAGTGATTGTAAGAGGGAGTGGGCCGTAATCTACCACGCGGGCCCAGTGGAAATGATGCATGAACAATTCACTGAATTTTGAAATTAAAAACGTAATAAACAAGGTTTTAACAACACGAAAACTAAAGCCCTCTTCAAAACAAAGCCATAACCATCATTCCATCATCACAGGAACATCCCCAGTCATTAGTTGGCATTAGGGGCAGTTTACATCGCTCCGTTAAAATTGTAATAATCTGCGGAACGTCTGGAGGGGCCGTAAATAAGCTAAATAGGCCGGTCTCGAGCTTGTATCAGAGCCGCTTTACTTTCAGCCCACGAGAACAGATGGCCTCGCAGTCCTGGTTTATTTCTTCAATTTTGGATTGTGATTTAGTGAATGTATTTGTTGTGACGAATGAGGTAATGTTGTCAGGTTAAATTCTGTATAATACGACTCTTTTTTTTTTCAGAATTTACCTTTTCGATTGGTTTATTAAATACGACCAAGTAACTGCGAGCTATGAACTAAAGAGAAAAAAGAGAAGAAAGGGGTAATTTACAGCACTGTACATTTTACAAATTAATAACTGCTCAATATAATTATGACCTCTGAAAAGTAAATAACCGAGGATGGCCATACGAAAAAAAGAAATATATATAGAAATATATTTGGTACACGCACGGTACACAGTAAAAAAAGAGCATTAAAAACTGACAAAATGAACGTTAACAACCAAAAAAAATAGACGAGAAAAAAAGACTTGTGCGGGTCCAAAAAGGTTCCTATCACAGGATATTAAGCAGGAAGTGTGGGTAGAGTACGTCCAATATCTACCTTTTCACCAAGATTACACATTTTTATATAATACCTATAAATAGACTACCTACTATGACCACTGCTTTATAATCCGATGGTTTTGATTAAATCTTCTTGTTCTTTTCAGCGAAACAAAGTGTGCTGTGTCTCTTAGGAAAATTGTAAATAATCTTCCGCTGTACCGTTTTTCGTGGCTCTACAAACTAGCATCCTCTATTTAGAATTTGTATTTATTATTATTGTTTTAGTTTCGCGCCCCATCCTAAGATTTAGCGCCGGCTTAGTTCAACAAACATTGGACACTTGCACCGATGTCCACACCACGACTGCTTTGTTAATCCCTTTACGAAATGCTCATAATAGAAGATTAAGTTATTATTACCTAATGGTAATGGTAGCAGGCTGTTTTATTATTATAATACACAAGCTGTTGGCAAGAATGTACTTGCATCCATGGGGAACTAGTTTCTGTACCAGAGAACAAAGGAACCATACGTTAAACCTGGACACGGTCGATCTGAGAGCTAAGTATCATTCAGATCTGTATACCGAATAAAGATGTTCAAACACACACATATATCCATCACAAATATAATATATGTCTGGACTTTAACAGAGACTGTGACCTCTGAGTTTGTTTCGGCCTTTGTTCTCAGAGTAGTCAGATAGGAAACGTCGACCTCATATATTTTAAAAAAATATGATTGACAAATGTAAAAGTTTTTGTACAAACCTACTTGCAGAAATAAATCATCTTTCAATTTTTATAAAGTTTTACGGGAAAGATACTTATTTTCTCTAATAACCTTCAAGGTTTTTTTATCGTTCGTCGTATAATTATCAATATTTCATATAAATATAAATAACATACCATCTCAAACTCATTTCATTGAACGAACAATCTGCAAAGTACATTCAATACAATGTTTAAGTAATCGTGAAGCGGAGGAAAAACAGCGTGTGACGATTTCCGGCCCATCGGCCGTGGTTGAGGCCTGAATGCGGCCCGCCGGAAGTACGTAAGCGGTGGCTACGCCGGCTTCCGGCCGCGCGACAATCCCAAACTTTCGTTGAAATAACTTTGACGTTGACGGCAAAAACGAGGGTTTTGTGCCAGGTGAGTTTGTATGCGAAGGAACGTGGGTTAGGCTATTTATATATCTGATAAAACAGACACCTTTCCATCCTGATCTTGACAACTGTGTAAATAGCAATATAGCATAATAAATATTTTGACTTATTTCATTTGAATACTACTAATACTATACTTTCTTGCATTGTTTATGACTGTTTACTTGATGTAGTGGTCAGAGACTCCTAAACCTTGGAACTCCAAAATGTTATTGGGTTTTTCACTTAAGTATGCGTCGGTTGCTGAGAATGACAATCCTCAGTAGCCGCCGGGAGTCAGGATTTGTACTCGAACGCGATGTTATGTTCAGTACCCAAAGGGTGCCAACGCAGCCCTATTACTAAGGCTCCGATGCCATTTGTCCATCTGTCTGTCAGCGGGCTGTATTTCATGGTAGACAGTTGAAATTTTGTATGCGAGTCCGAATCACATTTGGTCGGTTTTTTATCAACACTTATTTGTAGCTTCCTCCTGATAATTTATAAACTATCAAAAAACTTTAACCATCGTTTACCATTTGCCGAACCTCTAACAAAATCGTCCTCTAAACCAAACCTAATAAATCAGCGCACCATTTCTCGGCTCTATATTACTGTGACATTTCCTCAAACTAATCCTTTGTCTAGCAAAGCCGTCCGCCATAAAATTTAAGTACACGTTACACTTTAACGTAAGTTGTAGTGACATGCATCAGTACCATAGACTATAGAGTACAGGGTATGGGAGATGTGTCACGTGTTGATGGGCTGGAGGAAAAGCTATCATCACATTAGTATGTGGTGCTAAAATGCTTTCATTAAGCTACTTGAAAGATAGCTCAAAATCATAATATTTTGTTTCATACAAACCTAAAAAGGCACTTATGAAATGTCAGAAGCTCGGTTTAGAAGCACTGTTACAATTGGTCGTTTCCTATGGCAATAAAATCCACAGTTACTCTTTTTAAAAGACGAGAGGGATATTTTGATAACTATTTATTTTTATTACAAAAGTAAAAATAACCGTACAAAGACGGACTAAATGCCTAAGGCATTTCCGACCTTAGGGTGATGCAAAGACAAAACATTGTAGGTGCAACATGATAGAAAATAAACTTGAAAATAATTATTAAAATAAAAATCATACAAAATAAATAGATACATAAGTAATTCGTGCGATGAACTTAAGAAAACTATTAGAAGCCTACGATCAGTTGTAAATCCAAATACCTACCACGCCGAAAGTACCAGTCGTTTTATTTTATTTTATTTATTTGTAGTTTTGTTGTTACACGCAATGACGTTGCTGCTCAGCCTCTTGAAATGATGTGGATTGTAATTGTAATAAATGTAGATATTAAACAGCTTAAAGTAAGTGTGAAGCGGCCAGTAACTTCACGGTGATTTTCCTAAAAATAAAACATAATAAAATAATAATAACAAAACTGATCTAACGGTATATTTGGTAGTAATACGCTTAACATTCCTGTCGCTTGTCATAACCAGTCAGCAGTCAGACTGGAATTCTGATAGGCTGCCTCACTACATAGTATCGGCAGCTACGCTAATTGGATTGCTTTCAAGTAAAATAGCTGATTTTCAGACACATTTGGTGAGGTCGTGGATGATGAGTTTGTGATACAAAAGTGAGATATAACAAGGATTCTAATCATTCATTATTTCGGTATTCAATAAGCCTTCCAAACTAATCAAATACGTGAACCTAAGCGCATCTATTTATGAGCTCGGACTTGTTTGACTTTTTGTCTATTTCAATTAGCTACCTAAGTTTTTTTGCAAATGTATTCTTTGTGCTGATTAATGTATGAACTACTTTTGATACAACTATCTGTCGTGAAAGGTAACCCAAACTCGTTCGCCAATTGATCTCAAGAACCGACTGTTTTACTATATTACATCCACATACACATTTCCTCATGGTACTTCGAGCCGGATATGAACCAGTGGCCTACATTTTTAACCCCCGACGCAAAAACGACGGGGTGTTATAAGTTTGACGTGTCTGTGTGTGTGTGTGTGTATGTGTGTATGTCTGTCTGTGGCATCTTAGCTCCCGAACGGATGAACCGATTTTAATTTTGTTTGAAAGGTGAATTTGTCGGGAGTGTTCTTAGCTATGTTTGATGAAAATCGGTCCAAGATGGCCGCCGCCACAAAATGGCGGATTACATATTTTTTCACAACTCCCTCAATATGGGTATCAAATGAAAGGGCTTCACTAGTAGAATAGTATACAGTATGATAAATTTCAAATCGAAGATGGCCGCCACCACAAAACGGCGAAATACATTTTTTTTTTTCACAACTCCCTCTATATGGGTATCAAATGAAAGGGCTTGACCAGTAGAATACTATACACTATGGCAAATTTCAAATCCAAGATGGCCACAACCACAAAATGGCGAATTACAAAAAACCTGATTAAATACCAAATTACCTGAATCTTAAAACGCAAGAAAATAAAAGAAATGAAATAACAAGGAGTCCCTACAAAAAGCATGAAATTAAAAAACAAATTAAAAATTTAAAAAACCCCCGACGACGTGAAACCCAATAAAAAGAAAAAAATAACCTTGTAATTATGACCTTACGTAAGTACGTATGAAATATTTTGATTAAATGTTGTCCCGTCGGGGGACCGCTCTAATTATTAGCCAAACGTTCTGTTAAAGTTTAAAATTTCACGTTGTCGGGGGTTTTTTGAATTTTTAATTTTTTATTTTATTTCAGATTTGAGTGTTTCACGAGTTTTGGTAAACTTTTTCTCTACCACTGCCAGATAATCGTTTAAATGTCCCCAATCACCTGCCGTCCCATCTGTAACTCCAATAGTCTATGGCCACCCAGTAAAATGCCGGCAGCAAGCTCTAATACAAAACACAATTACAATAAAAGGTTTGAATGCACAGTTTGAAGCCGAAAGTTTCGTAGTCCGCACAGATATTGTATTCGTTAACAAACAACTGTCATTAGAGCAGCGACACTAATTGCAAGTTGTATGTAGTCTATGGTTTATGGGGGATGGCGGATCAGCTGCCTGGAAACTAATCTTGGAATGGACGGCACTGCAGTGCGATGAGGAGTGAGAAACAGTAAAACCACTCCTTACGATAATTCAAATGCGTGATACAAATAGGCAGAGTAAAAAAGATTATCATATAGAGAAGGAAAGATCAGTGATAATTTACGATTTTAATGAAGCGTTTATAGGTAGAGGTATGTAGGTGTAAAGGTCACTCATCCTCCATAGAAAAGGGAGGATCGACCGACCAGACGGGTGTTGTGTCTGGTGGGCAATCGCCTGATAATTGTTGTTTTTTTTTTGGGAATGGTATGTTCCAGTTCAACCTAGGAGGTGGTCGTCTGCTTGACCGGACTTGCTTAAATTAAGGCCTCCAGCCAGGGCCTAAAAAACTTAAAAACTAAGTGACTGGACGCTAAGGGCACCCTTGTGACGTGGACCTCGGCTTAGGGCGCTGCTGGGAGAGGGCAGCAAGGGACAGGCTGGATCGGAATCACCCGATAATTGATGTCGGACGTTGTTTATATGCTAGTTGCGCGGTAAACTCTGCTTGCGCGATGCAGAATTTTACGTGACGTCATTATGATGCGTAGTTCGCATGTGGTGATGTAGATGCCGCTACACGTTAATAATATAGTATACCTCATCACCACCAGAAGCTCGCTACCTGGTGCTTAAAAAGCAGTTAAGTTTTTCACGTGTCGTGTCGTGTTTACCTTCTGTATCATACATTTTCTGTGAGTATTATTTGGCGCTGTTAGTTCATTTACCCACGTCCACCTACAGTTTTATTCAGTAGTTTATGATATATTTATAAAATTGATATTGATATAACTAGAACCGCGATAAAATAATCATGTTATAACAAAGTTCAGGTCAATATCATTAATAAAGCCTTCGCGTGTATGGTGTAGGTGTAAATAAATAAAATCAGTGTTGTTTCCAATCGGGTCGGTATAACGTACCTGCCTTATATTGTTATTGAACCATCAGAAACCCACGTTAGTCAGTAGGAAAATGTTAGTAAAGATTTTGTTGTATTTTCACAATAACTTGATTACTAGTTCAATGACCTAAGTACAGTTTCTACGGAATCATTTATTTACTTGGCCGCTCTGGGAGGTTACTCCTATAAAATGGCTACTACTTTAGCTGCCTAGCAACATGGTCTAATTCAGGTTTTAATTATTTTCTCAAGTATGGTAACGCAAGCAAACCCTTCAGTGAGTGCCTATAAGTGGCGGCAACCTCTTCGTATCAAGTAGGCCGTTGACCTATTTCTTACTTTACATCAAGTCTGTAATCCACAAAGGGTTTAGCAGAAGGGAGTTACCACGGTTCTCCATTTGTAATAAGATTATAGGAGCGAGCCTGTTGCCATCAATCGTGCAGAAATTCAGATTCCAGATTACAAATAATAATTTCAACTGAATAGGTACAGTCACCAAAAGAGATAAGTAACCAGGGTCATCGGGTATAGTTAAAGTTTAGTGAGAAACCGATGGATGTTTCTGAATGAAATTTAATTTGATAAAATAAGTGTTTTTTTTTTCTATTAATTTTATTTAAGTTGAAAATATCCACTGGTTTATTACTAAAATTCAACTATATCGAACGGCCCTGGTTACTTATCTACTTTGGTGACCTTACATCCTTCCCCTTTTCCCCGATAAGAGCATGGGGTACCATGCTCAGCATTCGCGGCCACTAGATATACAATATTACATGATCTTTTATGCTTTCCACAATTTAATATTCTTACATCAAAGTTCTAGGTTTCTTTATGACGTCAGAGTCTAACAAAGTTAATTAAGAACCTACGTGTGTTAGTAATTAAATCATACCGCGAGGCGCTCGCGGCGGAAGTTTAAAATTCGTTACTGTTAAGATCAATGATATGTATGCGTTGGCCCTAGAAGTTATTAGGAGTATTATTCATCTTTGTTATTGTAAGTCATATGATTAAACCTCGTATTTTTTTAGGGTTGAACACTTAATTTGAATGCTACGACAAAAATAAAATTGGTAGTCGGGGAAATTAATTGTTTAACAAATTGGATACCGCTTAAAATTTTCCAGGATTCTTTTTTTTTAATTGTTTGAAATTTGTATGAAATAGACACGGCAAATTCGCGGACACGGGAAATTAAATGATTATCAATCTGACACAAATTGATAAACAAGGAATTACCCTGAATGTACCTACCTATTTATGTATTTACAGAATGAGTTTGAAATTTGACTACCACAAAGTCATCGTATAGTCCTCGTTGAACATAGAGAAATAACTACAAGTCAGTACCAACGGCAATGCGGCTGGTTCAGGGACACAATAAAGAGATCAAAGCATTATATGCCTATTATCTCCCTAAAGCAGCGCCAATAAAGAGACAACGTCTCCCATGGCAGTCGTGGCCGAGCGGTTAAGGCGTCTGACTAGAAATCAGATTCCCTCTGGGAACGTAGGTTCGATTCCTTCCGACTGCGGACACTTTTTGTTTGTTTTGGACTAAAATTGGCAGCAAATAAAATTCTCACTTTTTAATAATCCTTGCAATAAATTAAATGGCAGTGCAATTTAAATAACAATTAAAAGTATTTTCATTCATCAAAGTTTGTGGTCTATTCGAACCAGACTTTACGTGCTATAGCTCAAATATTTCGGCCTGACGATATTCAGCACCGCAAAAATAGCACCGAACAAAATGCAGAGGTTATGATGAATGATAAAACAACAGTTCTCATTAAAAATAATAAATAATTATGAATATTGTGGCGATGTGTCGTTGTTCATCATTAATGAAGTGTGGGTCTTTCTGCTTTAATTATTATTTCGTGGTAATAATTACCAAATAAGTACGGACATTGAATTATGTAGTTACCATGGGTACCGACTCCGTAAAGAAAAACTTAACTAAAGACAGAACATTCCTGTAAATAAGTAACTATGTACTAGTTCGGATGTGTACGGTATGCGATGATTTTATCTCTGTGTGGCGATTAGGTTATCATATTAAATGAAACCACGTCTTCCACATTACGTATTTTTAACATACACAATTAAAATTATTTAAAAAAAAATATGTTTTTTTGTATGATCCTAAGTTGCTTGAAATAAATAAATAATAATAATAATTAACATTCTAGCCTCTTTGGGCTCTCTAGGCTTTTTTTCGTTTGAGTATTTAGCAACGTTGTGATTATTTGGTAACAATACCATAAATTTTGTGTTAAATTGTTGATACCATCGCTCCGCGTGTCTATTATCAAGGGTGGTTTATTTCGTGCCAATTTTTAAGCTATTTATTTTGTTTGAAAAATTCAGTTTTTCTTAATTCTTAGTAAAAGTGTTTATTTTATTATTTTAACGGGTTGATAACAACTTGCAATAACCGCTGTACTGTTTAATGTGATAACTAATCGCCGCTCCATATTAAAAAAAAACTTTTCGAAATGAAGGGTTACCTTAAAGATAAAGATGCAACATTGCTGTAACGCAAAATCGATTCAATCATAACAAAAATACCCATTAAAACAAATATTGGTAAAAAAATACACTTCTGATCATCAAAAATATATAAGTTCTTGTGTCGAAGTTGGAAATAGGACTAACTAATAAGAGACAATTAACTAAGTACCCACTCTTATTTCCAGAATTTCCACCTACGAGGGGCTCGTGGCTAAGTATTAACAGCCGCACGGGTCGATTGATCAGGCTAAGCTACGCTTGCCACGGTTGGTCCGCGGATGGGAGACCGTCTTTACATACCGAGACCTCTCCGTGCCTCGGAAAGCACGTTAAGCCGTTGGTCCCAGCTGTCATTTGTGGATTTTTGACAGTCGTTACGGGTCGTCAGAAGCCCGAAAGTCTAACAACTAGTCTTACCAAGGGGTTTCGTATTATCCAGTAACTGGGTTGTGGAGGTCCGCTAGTATGGCGCTCCATGTAAAATACTGGTATTCAGCTGCATCCGGTTAGACTGGAAGCTGACCCCTACATAGTTGGGAAAAGGCTAAGCAGGTGACTGAGTGAAGGCTGTACTGCCACAAATAATGGTCACAAACTTCCAAACCAATATAACGAAAGAAGCCGCAATTTTATTAAGCCGATTGACATAAACCGTGTGATATCAAACAAAGGGACTAATTCGACATATTAGCGGACGACTCGCGTCAAAGAGAAGGGGTTTTATTAAAAATACTTCGGATGCCGTGACTCCATGGGTGGCGAATTAATTTTCATTTAATTTGTGTTTGCTTTCCGATGTGCAAATATTAAATGTGTTGAATTTTTTTCCGATATTGGTTTAAACCGATTAAAATCCATTTAGCACATAACTTCTTGTTTTATGACTTTTTTTATTGGAAATAAAAAATTAAAAACAAAACAAATAATGTAGCCCCTGTTTACATTGATCAGCTTATCGAATTGTTTGCAGGTTATTTATTTCTAATAAGAAAAATAAACTCAAGGAAACAAAAGCAGTTCACAACAAAAGAAATAGCTTGTGGACATATCAGTGAATAAAAGAAAAACAATTGAATGTATGCCCTTGACCAAGTACCCAGGTATAATCCTATTGAACTAGGTCGTCAAAAATGTTTACTTACACAAAAATAACCAGATACAACAATACATCTTTTCAATAAACTCAGTGGCTAAAAATTGGCCCTTCTCAACAACGTAATTAATATTGTTGAATTGTCAAAATGAAAGCCATTCCTAGTAACAGTGTGTTACACAATTACTCCTCTGAACGCGATCAGTACATTAAACTGCGTTCAAGAGCTATCAGTGTCAATATTCCACAACAATGATGACACTGACACCTCTTGCACGTGATTTAGGTTTGCTGATCGCGTCCAGGGTCATTGGTGAAACCCGTCTTCAGTTTTCAAACAAAAGCTACGAATCTTTACAAAATCAAAAATCCCTTGAAAACTAATAAATACTAATAAATGTTGGTCCTCATTTTTATACAGCCCGTATAAGAAAAAACTCTAGCTTAATATGTCGAACAAAAAATAATATTATTAAAGGTATCAACGTGAACGCAGCAACTTTTCGCTACAGCATTGAAGTTTTTCCTAGAATTTCAATCATTTTACGTTTTAAAAGCTCTGTGCCGAAGTTACTAAGTTCTTACCGAACTTTCTAACTTTATTGATTTCTCCGTGACGGCTTGTCAGTCAAAGTCTACTATTATTTCTAAAATTTTCAGAGGATCCTTGGATAACTAACCAAACTTTAAGAGCTGTTAATGAAGTATCCCATTTTAATGGATTTTAATTAACCAAATGGTCAGTTTCGCTAAATTTATTCTTAAGAGTTTATATTGAAGTATTAAAAAATTAAATGAAAAGCAGTTTAAGACCATCGTCAAATTAAAGATTTTTCAAGTAATAGTTATTGAAAAGCTTTAGTTACAACTATTAAAAAGCCTTTCAAGTATTAATTATTGAAAAGCTTTAGTTACAATTAATAAAAAGCCAAAAGTTTCGCAGCCGGTAGGATTCGAACCTACGCTCCCACTGGGAATCTGATTTCGAGTCAGACGCCTTAACCACTCGGCCACGACTGCTTGTTGCAACTTGTCGGAAAATAGCCATTTGCATCAATAAATGCGATTTGCATTATGCAGATTTCTGCAGCAAGTGATGCATTTTTTAAGTTGCGATATTTATAAAACTCATTTTGAAGGTCCTATGCAAATGGTTGGTCCCTTGATAATAAAATTCCAGCACACATAATAGTATTTTGGTCATTTTGTCCTTTAGGTAAACTTTCTCAATGAAAAAAAGTTGTACAAGGAGCTTTTATGTGAGCACAGTTCGACTGACAAAAACTTCTTGATTCTAAGACGAAATAAATAAGACCACAATTTTCTTCAAATATTTCTATTTTAAGCAACATTGTAAAGTTATATATTTACTTCTTTATTTGATTAATAAGTACTGCACTAACCTATCCCAAATAATGTCATTCGGGGGAAGTCTGTCCGCCAACGCCCTATATATACCAACCTATATACTACGTTGTGCCGCGTTCAATAGTCATTCATGCAATAAGTACACTGCCGGGCGGGCATTAGACAGAAAGGAAAGGTTATTTCTCAGTTAATTTTAATAACTTTACTTTATTCTAACACTAAATTAACAAAGCAATAAAAATATTTTCGAATTAAAAAAAAACCATTCATATTCCAAATTATTTGATTCTTGCTACTTTTCTAAAGGAATCAGTACGTATATCTGATTTACGTCTACCTACATACAATCATTAAAAAAAATACAAAGTTTCCTTCTCCATTTAAAATTATTCCAGAATTTAAGTTGCAATTCCGAAAGGATACTTAACACTAAAATGCTAAACCAAACAGGTTCAAAAAGCAACTGGTAAATCCGTGCATTATCATAGAGATCGATGGGGGGTTAGCTTCGTACGGACAGTCCGGGGATTCGCTATCCCCACCCCAGCCCCGCTGTGGTCCATCCGTTAGGAAAGTCTAAGTTTTGGAGATAAACCAGTTTCCAAATAGAAACTTCGATTTATTAACCTGTTCTGTTTTACAGGAATCGCGAATTTTATGTAAGTAGTACGATCTTGTGATACTTGTAGGGAAATACAGTCTGATGTCTGTTTAACTAATTTAAATATTAACTGCACTCTACACATTAAGGATAAGTACATAAGTCTTCGAGTAAGTGTTGGCCGTAATATGCAAATGCTTATGTTTAAAGGCAATGGCGCATTCATTGAGATGACCTTTTCATATCTAAAATAATCTCTAAATCAACGTAATATTACTTCATTTTGCATTTCCCCTTTTCAGCATAGTTTTACTTCAAATAAACAACAATAACAGGAATTCTTAAGAGCGGCAACTAAATACGTTTTCTTAGTACGCCAGCGCATAATTTTTGCCCGAAACGAGCCGTGACCACGGAGTAACAACAAATGGAGTACGAGCGAGTGATCGTAGACCGTATTATAAACGCAGTGTTTAGCGTCAGCCGTGTTAAAATAGGCCTCTTCCTGGCTAGCCGCTATTGACAGCTACGTAAGGGCTTACTTTCTGTATTGGTAGTTTTAAAATCGGCTTGTCAGTCAGCCAGATGTCAATTTGGATTAAAATAAAGATGTTTTTCCCCTCTCGCTTGTCAGATTGACTTGACTTGATCAGCATTGACTGGAATTCTGAAACAAATAATATGGGTGTTAGCACTCCATTCGTACTTCTTCATGGTTGCGACCTACAACAAAACGTTAGTTACCCCTAAATGAGCGTTATTGCAGCCATTTGGACAGGGAGCCCTAATTAAGGGGTATAATTCAAAATTAAAAAGCTAAGGAAGAGTGAAATGGTATTTGTAAGTTCCGTACATACCTAAGGGTATAAGGATTGCAAGTAACTCAATACAGAAGAAGCTACTAGCTTCGGCCCGCGGCATCACTCGCGTGGTTGTCGGAAATGATCCCACGGGAACGCGCTAGCTGGACAAAAAGTAGCCTGAGTCCTTCTCTCTCCTCTCTATTTATCTCCATGCCAAATTTTATCGAAACCCGCTCAGTGGTTTAGGCGAGAAAAGGGCAGATACAGACAGAGTTACTTTCAAATGTATAATATTGATAATACAAATATATGTAGTATGGATTTCAATAATTGATTGTCCTTTACACTAACGTTAAGTGTTATGTGACGTACATTACATAATTATTTACAACATAATTATTTCTTGTACTTAATAGTGTTCGAACTCCGAGCATCTCACTTTGCTGCCACTCTTGCAACTAAAGCGAAGCTGAGTAAGTTCACAGCAAAAATAAGTAGTATAAGTAAAGAAAGTTTTTCCACTTCACCCTAAATATGAAACCGATTTTCGAACACCTCTACCCAACACCAAAAAAAGGAATATTTTAATATAATAAAAGAGATTCCTAAGCCTTCCAAAAACGCTGTTATCTCACATTTCATCGCGTTCTTTATCTGTGAGCCGTGACGTCACCGGCGCTTATTACCGGCTCGATCGTAGGGACCCCTGTAAATTCCCTAATATTCTCAAATTGGACTAAAATATTGCAAGAAAGATATATGAAGTTGGAGTATTAAAAAGGGTTTAGGTATTATAATAACGGGTAGTAAAATTTGTTAAAATGTATGAATTGCTGCATCTACCTACTTTCTTTCCATAATGACATTGTGTCATTGCATAGTGCTAAAGAGAAAGTCTTTTAAATATTATTTTTACTCACATAATTTGTTGCAATGTAATTACGATCTTTTGCTTACTGTGTTACGGCATAATTTTGAATGCAACACCGTGTTTGTTAATGCCATCTGCAGAGTGTTTCTTATCTTATTTTCGATCGTCACCTTTTCTTCCTATTCATAAGTCGATGGCGTACATTTCTTAACCATACTATTCGTCGGACACTGTGCATTACAGTGCCTATTACAATATAGCAGGTTATTACTTCTACCTTCGTAGTTTGCTTATTTCTAATGGTAAAAACAACTTTTGCGCTTTTACTATACAATTTAATTGTTTTTATTATCTACTTTATTATAGTAAGACTGAGAAATAGCTACTCTTAGCATATATTATCAGAACGTACGTGGCCTGCGTACGAGAACGAACAATATCTTTCGTAAAATACTACTTAGTTCATATGATGTTATTGTTTTTACGGAGACGTGGCTGGTAGATGATATATTCAGCAGTGAGATGTTTGATGGTCGATACATGGTGATAAGATGAGATCGTGATTACTTTCGTACTGCCCAGCAGCGCAGTGGGGGTGTTTTATTAGCGGTGAGAAGCGAGCTTGCTGTAGATGAGAGACGTGCTTGGTGTAGTTCTCCTGAGGACATTTGGGTATCGCTTGCTCTCACGAGGTTTTGGCCGGGTACCACTTATAAGTTGCACATTTGCCCCCATTATCTTTGTAAGCAGAATCTTGGCAATTCATATAGCATTCAATTAAATAATTTCACTGATAACATGACGCACTTAATGTTACCACACCCGTTGGACAAGTTCGTAATATTAGGTGACTTTAACTTCGGCAATAGTGTAGACTGGACAGTGAGTGCCGACCCCGGTAGCAATGAATTGATTTCGCAAAACGTTAAGTGTCAATCACTTGAGTTATTTTTTTTGATGCTTCTCTTACTTCTAACTTGTCTCAGTATAAAGGTGAATGGAATATAAGTATCATCGTAAGTATAAAACGTATGGTAATATCTCTGATTTTGATTATTTTTCCCTCTTACGGAGTAGAGCAGCTAACTTGGAAAATACCTACATGTTTTATTGTATACATGGATAAAATAGAATCATCGATAGTCAAAAATCCAAAATCTTTCTGGTGCTATATGAAAAGTAAGAGACTCTCTAATGTAATGCCTAAGTACATGCAGTATGGTGACGTCACAGTGTAGTGGTGAGGATATCAGCAATTTGTTTGCGGCGTACTTTCACTCCACTTTCCAGGAACCTGTTCCAGTCCCTGGTACATCTTCGCAGACTTATACAGGTGTTAGTAGTGTTGACAGTGTTGCATTTATCAGTACGTTGTAAATATCTCATTCTAGAGTATTATAATAATAATAAATTCTTTATTTCGGACAACGTAAGATCCACTGTGTTAGTAAATTGCTTATAATTAATGTTAGAGCCATATTATTTAACTTTTACTTGTTTATTCGAGATCGCTTCATGTGGACGACGCACAAGCGAAGGGAAAGTACTGCACTCGTTCATCACCCCCTCAAAACGTCTCAGAATAGGAGAGTATTGAAGCTGCTCAAGTACTTGGACCTTTCTAAATCAGGTGGCCCGGATCTCATACCCCCGGTGTATACAGTACAATGTGCTGGTAGTTTGGTTGCCCCATAATGTATCCTATTCAATCGATCCATTTCTGAGGGTATAGTTTCTAAAATCTGGAAATCAGCATTCATCACCCCTGTTCACAAGAAAGGAAACAAATCGATGGTACATACTATCGCCCGATTTCTAAGTTATGTCTGCTCTCAAAGATCCTTGAACGTATAGTGTATAACGATGTATATGCGGCTATGGAAAGTAACTTCGTGGAACATCAACATGGTTTTCCCAAAAAGCGACCCACTACGTCTAACTTGGTGTTATCGCATGAGTTTATATCGGGTGGTATGGAACAACACGCGCAAGTGGATGTCATTTATACTGACTACAGCAAGTGCTTCGGCCGTGTTGACCACCGTCTGCTACTGGAGAAGTTGCTCAAATCGGGTATACATGGTGACCTATATAGATGGTTTTCGTCTTACATTGAGAATCGGAGTCAGGCTGTGGTTCTCCAAGGTTACACTTCGGGTTGGAGCTCGGTACCGCGCGTGTACCTCAGGGTTCGGTTTTGGGGACCTTGCTTTTCACTATGTTTATTGCTGATGTTGTAAACTGCTTCAAGCACTCTTACGTGTTGCTATACGCTGACGCCATGAAGGTTCATAAGATTATACGTGATATTATGCAAGCTGATCTTAATAGGTTTGAAGAATATTGCAAACTGTAGCGAAATAAATTCTGAAACTCACTTGTACACGTTTAATTTAGTAAAACAACAAAAAAAATGTAAACAAAAACTTAATGAAGAACACACCACGATTCTTAATACACTAAAGAATAAAATTTAAACGCTGACGCGACAACCTTGATGTTATGACCCTATAATAATTTTCACTATTACGCGTCGGTCACGATCCATTTGCAAACGTTCCTATAACTTCCACAATAAATTAAAAATCTGGTAATCCTAAATGGGTAACTTCGCACCAAGTCAATCAGGTAGCGAGGCAACAATCTAAACGACAGTTTTAAATAAAAGAGACGATATGAACTACAAAGTATTAATTTTTTTTTATTAAAAATACGCAAATCCGATCCAAGACTCCAGGCTGGCTGTCGGAAGGCTCCTCGCTGGCTAGTACCAGAATCCACCAGCGTTGGGTTCGAATGTCAACAGGAGACGTACAGTCGTCTGGTCCAAGACTGGCGGTGGAGGTGAATTCAAGATCCGCCTACAGTCTTCGGACAAATCTACAGAAAATAACGAAAAATGATAATCCGAGACGCGCAGAATGTTTTATAACAAAAGAGCTGAAGACAAGTTAAATTACATACCAAGTCTGTACCTGTCTCGCCTCGAGACAAATCTTCGAAGCTGTTCGTCGGCAACACTGTCTATTACAAAGAAAAAAATGGAATAAAAATTAAGAAACGATAAGAACTTTTGATTAATCAATAGGAACGCAAACATGCCCTCGGATTCTGTCGAACAACGAACAAATTCGGTCGTTCGACATATCGTGGCAAATTATTGCTTAGTCAAGCGGAAAAAAAAAAAATTATGGACTTCCGTCCTGTGTCCAAAAAAACTTCCAATGAATAAAAAACTCAGTAAGAGAAAAGACATGACACTTTTAGATTCAAAATTCAAAAAACCATATGAAGAAAATTTCCTTTCTGATTAAAAAATAAGGTTGAATATGTTATGAAAGAAGGTCGTTCGTGATAAAATTATAATGTAGCATTCGCCAATGCTGCAAAACATTATTTGCTACAATTGAATGCCTCTAAAAGTTTTCATATGACGCGCCAGAAGTCTATAGTAAATTCAATCTATAGTCTCAACCGACTAACCTTGGGCGAGGTTGACAGCGTTAGGGATTTAGGTATTATACAGGATAGATAATTAACATTTGATCAACACATTGACAGTATTGTGGGCCGGGCGTCGAAAGCACTAGGATTTGTAATCAGAGCCTCAGCCTGTTTCCGTTATCTGAAGCCGATTAAGGTTTTGTACTGTTTGTTCGTGCGCAGCCACTTGGAGTATGCATCACAAGTCTGGAACCCTCAATATGGGATCTACAATTCGCACATTGAGGGTATCCAGAAAAAGTATCTGAGATATCTTGATTATAAGGCACAACAAGTATCCATAGATTACAGTCACCGTTGCAAGAGATACCATTTTCTGCCACTGGATCGTAGGCGACTGATTAATGATGTGTGTTTTTTCATAGCGAATGGCTGGATCGACTGCCGTGAACTATTGCAAAGTTAGCATTACGCACTAACACTATTAGACTACGTGAAAGGCCGCTTCTAGGTGTGCCTTCTGCCACTACTAATTATAGGCGTAATGCTTTTCTTATAAGAAGTGTTCGAAGCTTCAATGATGAATTTTCTGAACATGATGTTGACTTATTTTGCACTAAGATAAGCAAGGACGCTCTTAGCCAAATCATTTTTTGTGAATGATGCGCCGGCTAGTGGTACTTAAACTCATATGTAGCAACATAAATACTTAAATAAATAAAACCATCCTAACCTACTTACTTATGTACACAATGTACTTTAATTGTTCGGCTTTAAGTAATCGATATGTTATTGTATAACTGTGAAGACTTGTTATTAGCAACTTGATAATGTGTTGTTGTTACCTATTATTTGTATTTAGTCTGTAAGCATTCTTTATAGGAATAAATAAATAAATAATTATGTGAAGAACAAGAAGTTGGTAGAGATTATAACCTATTTTGTGCTTACATGCAACCTGCGCGAGTCCGTTATGAATAGATGGCACAAATACGAGACAAACATTAACTTACTGAAAGAATAAAAAAATTGTAAAAAAAAAAGAAAAGTAAAGAGGAAAATGTAATAACGTAGAATCATCATAAATGAATAATTATTGAAGTAATATGACAGATTGTGGTTTAATTTACTCGTTCCGGTAGAGCTTGTAAAGTTTTCAGTACCTGCCTATGTATCTATGGCAGTTCTGTGACGTATTTATCGGATCGACTTTAATAATTACTTTAATTTTGGACTCAACTAAAGACTATCATGTAGCGATGCGCGACATGGAGGTGCCTATTAATTGAGTTCCTAAATTATTGGTTCGTTTATACCGATATCCCGAAAAGAACCATTTTCCAAGCGAACAAGATTACGCGATATGTTTCAAGGTAAAAACCTTTGTTTAGGTCTATGTTACCTCTATAGTAACATATATCAAATTAACAAACGTATTAAAGCCTTAAATTGCAACCCACCGCTTCACTAGCTCGCCAAAATCACAAATTAGCCGTACACATTTACAATTAGTTGAAGCGAATCGCGTGCGGCTCGCGGCGATATCGTGCGATCTTCGCTATTACACGGACGCCTTCCGACGATCCTTACAACTCACTCACCAACTCATATATTAGGTGTTATCGTTGTGTGTTGCAGACAACTTATAGAAATAATAGTGGTCTTTGTTTTTGAGATTTCTCAAAAAAAAACTTAATTTTTCATCAAGCATATCAGCACAAGGAAATTACAGGATTAAAAACATTTTCCGTTTGTATAATTTGACTCTGGGGTCTATTGTATATTTCGCAAATAACGGCGGGAGGGGTTCACATCGGCGTCGAGCTGACGATGAAGTACCTGGGACTCGTCCTCGACAGCCGGTGGAATTTCGTGGAGCACTTCCGACGTTTGGCTCCCAGACTGGAGCGGGCCGGGGCTGCCTTGAGGCGGTTCCTTTCCAATCTAGGGGGACCAAACGCCTCCTGCCGGAGGCTCTATGCGGGGGTCGTGCGGGCCATGGCCCTTTACGGGGCACCGGTATGGGCGCGATCGTTGAGGCGGCGACCAGCCCGCCGGTTGATAGCGTCCCAAAGGGTCATGGCTGTCCGGCTCATTCGAGGATACCGCACGGTCTCCGCTGAGGCGGCGAGCCTCCTTGCCGGATTGCCGCCATGGGATCTGGAGGCCAAAGTCCTCGCCCACATATGGGCGTGGCGAGAGGAAGCAAAACGCCGGGGCGTTGCTCCGCTGCCGCGAGAAATCACGGCACAGCGGACAGAGCTCCGGCGGGATCTCATAGCGGCATGGAGAGTACGATTGTCGCAACCCAGCGCTGGGCACGCCACAATTGCGGCGATAAGTCCCCTCTTTGAGGAGTGGCTAGAGAGGCGCCACGGCGCCCTCACCTTCCGCCTGACGCAGGTCCTCACCGGACACGGTTGTTTCGGGAGGTTCCTGTTCAGGATAAAGCGGGAGGAAACGCCAGGGTGTCACCACTGTGGGGATCGCCCGGAGGACACGGTGGAGCATACGGTGGAGGTCTGCCCGGCTTGGGCGGGGCCCCGCCGTGTCCTCGTGGCGGCGATCGGCGGCGGCGACCTCTCGCGTCCGGCCCTCATACAGGCCATGGTACGGAGCGAGAGTGAATGGGAGGCCGTCACCTCCTTCTGCGAAGCAGTAATGCTCGCGAAGGAGGAGGCGGAGCGCGTGAGGGAGAGGCAATCGCTGCACCCTCGCGCGCCTAGCCGCCGCAGGAGACGCCCTGGACGGGAGTCAACAGCCGACTCCCGGCCACCGTAGGCGCGGGCTTGCGGGCGGCGAGCTATGGGCAGCTCGCCGCCCGGTAAGGACCAGGCCCGGGTCGACGTTCGACGGTCGCGTTGTGTTCCACGCGCGCCTCAAAGAGCTGTCAGCACGAACTGACGGGGTCCGCTAGGGCCGATGCCGCCGGGGCTGCGGGTTGTTCGAAAGAGATACCGTGGCCCCTGGCACAGGCAACTGAAGGAACACGGGTGGGTTTTAGTCAGTAAAAGTCTGACACTCTTTTCTGCTCCGCCCAGAGCGGGATCATTTGATGATTTCCCATACTACAAAAAAAAAAGGGTCTATTGTATATGCCTGATGCAAAATGCCTTACTAATATTTTTTCCACGGCCTAAGTATACAGGGTGGCAGGGGCATCGACGCGCAACCTATAACCATGAATTCAGCACATGATTAGCGAACTAGCGAACTAGCGAAACTTGCATCCAACAACAAAGCCGCAATTATTTGTGGTGATTTTAATATTAATATTTTGGAAAATAATTCAAATAGCAGTAGATTATTAAGCCTTTTCAAATCATTCAATTTATCTAATGTTTTTACTGAACCAACTAGAGTAACTCCAACTTCTGCTACTTGTATCGATAATGTCTTTTGCGATTATTTAGATAAAGCCATCGTAAATTATCTGCCGTCTGATCATAGTGGACAAACGGTAACTTTTAAGTTTAAAACACCTTTGCAAAAAGTGGAAATACAATTTAGGCCAATAACAACTAGTAAACTAAAAAGATTCAATAGTACCCTAAATAATAAGTTAAATGATCTGGGCCATAATATGGATATGGATGATGCAAATAAATTGTACGAGGATTTCTTTTCGGTTGTGCACACGCAATTCAATAAAACTTTTGAAAAGAAAAGAAAAATTATTTTCCCTAATTTTATATTTAGTGACTGGGCAGCTAGAGGTATTAGGATAAGTAGGCAAAGACTGTTCGAGCTGTATGGCCTTAAGCCTTACATAAATACAGAAACTTTCAACAAGTATGTTGCTACATATTCAAAAAATTTTAGCAATACCTGCAAGATAGCCAAAGCCCTGTACATTAGCAATAAAATCAAATCAGCAGAAAACAAAATAAAAACAGTTTGGAAAATTATAAATAACGAAACTAGTAGGAATAAAAAACGAAACACTGATTACACATTGGAGTCTTCACGTGGTGCCATATCCTCTAATTTAGAAGTAGCTCAAGAATTTGTAAATTTCTTTACTAATATACCATCAAAAACGGCGGAAGCCTTAAATTCCTCACCGGACGTATCACTTGAGTTACTAAAAGCGAACGTTCCAGGCTGCCCGGTTGAGTTTCAATTTAGACATATAAACCCTATGATAGTTATAAAAACTTTTCGACAAATCAAAATCAAATTGACCGAAGATCTATGGGGAATGTCTATCAAAGTTTGTACATCCATAATCGAGACTATATCGCCACACTTAGCTTTAGTGTTTAATTTGTGTGTAGATCAAGGAGTCTTCCCAGATTTAATGAAATATAGTAAGGTTATTCCACTTTTTAAATCTGGGGACTGCAAAGACACCAATAATTATAGACCAGTATCCGTGTTGCCGGTTTTCAGCAAAGTGTTCGAAAAGGTAATGCTCAATCAAATGCTTAATCATTTTAACAACAACAAAATCTTGCACGATCAGCAATATGGCTTCACCAAAGGACGTTGTACGACTGACGCCGGTGTCACTTTATTAAAACACATATTTACAGCGTGGGAGGAAGCCCAAGATGCCATAGGAATCTTTTGTGACCTCTCCAAGGCATTTGATTGCGTTAATCACAAAACCTTACTCTTGAAACTTGAGCATTATGGACTAGGTAAACTTGCGCTCAGTTTAGTAAAATCTTATTTACATGATAGACAGCAAAAAGTTCAAATAAATGGTGTCAATTCACTTGGTTTACAAGTAAGAATGGGTGTTCCACAAGGCTCGATATTAGGTCCTTTCCTCTTTTTAGTATACATAAATGACCTGCCGCATTTATTAAAAAACCAACCACAAATGGTGTTATTTGCTGACGATACTTCCATAATTTTTAAGATAAATAAACGTGCATCAAATCTTGACGACGTAAATAACGCCCTACTGCAAGTGCAAAATTGGTTCACTGCTAATAATTTAGTATTAAATGGGAAAAAAACTAAATGCATAAGATTTGCTTTACCGAATGTTAAAAGTAGTGATTGTGACATAGTATTGAATAAAGAGAAACTAGAATTCGTCGATAAAACTGTTTTCCTGGGGATAACGCTCGACTCAAGGATGCAATGGGGTCCTCATATAACATCTCTTGCAAGACGGCTAAGTTCAGCAGCATATGCTGTAAGAACAATCCGTCAATTTACTAATGTAGATACCGCGAGACTGGTCTATTTCAGTTATTTTCATAGTATCATGTCTTACGGTATTTTACTATGGGGACGGGCTGCAGATATTGAGTCCATTTTTATTCTGCAGAAAAGAGCCATCAGGCGCAGGCGCGATTCTCTAAGGGAACTGTTTAAAAATATTAATATCATGACGATACCTTGTCAATATATCTATGAAAACATCATGTACGTAAGGAAAAATTTTAATCTTTTCAGTAAAAGAGGTGACAGACACGCCTATAGAACCAGAAATAGGGACCAATTAGTTCAACCAGGTTTCAGACTGGCTAAAGTAGACTTTTCCTTCATGGGGTACTGTTTAAAATGTTATAATAAAATACCTCCCCACATACTCCAACTCAATGAAACGAAATTCAAATCTTGCATAAAACGCACACTATGCAGCCAAGCATATTATAAGTTGGGGGATTACATCGCTGACAAAAATGCTTGGCTAAACGCTGGTCCTGCTCCACAGGACGCATAAATAAATTGATTGGCATTTGAAAATACTTCACACACGCCTACCCAATCTACATACTGTTGGAGCTGCTGAAGATTCTAAAATACTATGTTTGCATTATATAAATTCAATCTCCTAGTATTGTATAATTGCATAGAACGTATGTGAGTACTATGTTACATACTACAAAGCTACCATTTACTGGGTACGTCTTTCATTGACTTGAATATGCCTTGGCGGATGAGAGTATGTCATGCTCACTCTAATGTCTCGCTGATGGTGGCACATGTGTTGGATCATTTAGCTCCCTTCAAAATGGTTGAGCTGAATGGTGCTAATCTATGCGTCATGTTCGTGAACGGGCGCCGTCAGTAGGGACTGGTCAACTCTTTGCTGCCATGGCTTATTTTGATTTAAATTAATATTTGAATTGTTTTTTTTTTATCTTTTCATTACGGACGCTTTTAACGTTCTGCATCGTTCTCACATGCATAATTTTGAACATGAATGATGTAACCAATACTTTGTAATAATATTATTATGATTTAAAAGAGTGTCCATGGAGTTTCTTGCCCGTTCTTCTCCATAGGTACCTACTACGCTTTGGAATGGGCAACTAGCTTCATCTTTTTGACTGACCGACCTTGACAATTCAAAAGTGCCTGTAATTGGTTTATTTGAAATAAATAGTTTGAGTTTGAGTTTGAGTTTGAGTTTGATTTTGGACCCCTTAACGTAGAAATTTTTGTCGGTTAAAAGAAAAATCTGCTGTTTCATAGAAAATGCAATACCTACGCGGTCAAAATGTATAGAAAAGCCTTTTTTTTAATAACCGATAAAATCAATCGAAGTGAGGGCGTTTAGAATCATGTGCTGAATCCATGGTAACAAGTTGCGCGTCGATGTCCCTGCCACCCTGTATAAAAGAAGAAAAATAAAGCATATTATTTGGGTTAAATAAATAATTGCTAACATAATTTAATATTTGATACCCTTACAAACTGTTTACTAAGCACTTGAGTCTAACATAACTAAACTTCTGGTTAATCATTACCATCACAAACTAAAATACAAACAAAAGAAATAGTTGCTCCAAGAAATGTTCAGTATCTCGGAATGCCTTGTATCAGGTACAGTTGGTAACACTGTGACCTTGAGCTAACCTAGCGTAGTACGGAGTTTCAATAGAATAAGGGGCCAGCTTATATTGGTTTCCTTACCACTGGCGTGTGGCGTACCCTACCTACTTACTCCATTTCCAACTAAGTAGTGCCTCTTAATTTACAAACATTCAACTCAGAAAATATAAATTAGGAGGAGTTTAGAATGGCCGGAGGCGTTCAGCCAAGTCTTTAGCCAAGTGCTCGCCCACGCAGAGGATGAAAGACAGATCGTATCGGCTTTAACTTTTAACAAGGGTCATTAATGACGAGACAGTTGTGTTTAGAAGGCGAATTATGCTAGAAATATTGTAGTTAAATAATAATATTGACTATAGGAGGTAAAATAGAACAAGTAGGTACCTATTAACATAGTTCTAGGAAACCAAGCGCAAAAGTTAATAAGCAGTCTACGAATTCTACGATATTAAGTTTACGTACATATATTGGCAATCTCCTAAAAATTCTATAAAGTAATCCTGAAAAGTCTTGCAGTGTATCCTATTGATCAGTTGAACAAGAAAGCAATACAAAACAAACAACACAACAATATCGTCAAATCACGTTTAGCCTCCAAACATTTTTGCGTCGGCAGCTCGGCGTCGCATCTAAACGCGAATCAACATAAATCCCTACATTATGATTCTGAAATCCGAAGTCGTGAGCGCGGGGCCTCACGAGACGGTGCGGACGAGTCCGGAGTCCGGAGTCGCGCGGACCGATGCGGACCGATGCGGACGCTTAGCATTTGTATGGCAAGCAGTTTGCCACCGAATCCCGGCGCTAACAAACGACGGCTATGGGCGATAGGCTGCCAGAATGTGCGACCCGCGCTTCGACTTCTGATCCGTCGCCAAATATTCGATTTGGACAAAGTGTTTTCTATGACACTTTATTTGATATGGTGTTGATTTGCATTTTTTGTACAAATCGGTGAAGGGTGGACGGCTTAGGAAACGGTTTTCTTTTCTCAATTTAAATGCGCAACTGGGACTTTTTTACAGTCGTATTTTTTTCTAGTTACTAGAACTTGTGTGTATGATTTTAAAACTTGTATACACGTGTATCCACTAATGGATCTCCAAGAAATCTTAAGCAGATCTCGCGCTGTAAACAAAGATCAAAACACCTTATTCCTTGTATTCGAGTAACCTAAGTACACAAACAACTGATAAACTATAATGTTTTATTCTCCTACAAAGGCGAGTCTAGCAAGCCAATTTTCTGTGACATTTCCATTTATGTATGGGTTCATGTTACTGCAACCGTTGTCAGTGTAAAGTTTCACCCAGTTCCATCGAACGCGTTGCAACATAGGTGCCTAGAGGTGCCCCGTCTGCATAATGAGCGGTAACGAGAGCCATTGTGGCCGGAAGCTATCATTTAGTCATGACTCTCACCTCTAAGTAAAATCGGCTTGTTTCAGGAGAGCTTTACTTTTTGAATGATTTAAGAAAACCGACATTCCGATTGGAAAATTTCAGGAAGTGTCAAAATAAATAATCTCCAAAAATAAATGAATGAATCCAAAATACAAACAACCGCAAAAAGTTGTCCTATTGCGATCGTATCCGAATACTATGTCCTTTTATAAAGTCAACCGCACATCAGAGGTAAAACACTTGCACTACGAAAATCGCTCTTACTGCTACGATATAAAGGTGCTGTCAATGTCAAATTGTTACAACTGATGTGCGCAGTTTACTGTACTAGTTCACGAAGATTATGGCTCACATTCAATCATTTACATTATCATCTTACTATGAACTTACGTTCTATGTCACAGTTTCTATCAGCCAACGTTTGACCAAATTCCCTTAGGCATCACTATGACAACAGTCTCCCGACCGCGTCTCTCTGTCTATCTGAACGCGCTAAACTCAAAAACTACCGAACGGATTTTCATATGGTTTTCACCATTGATCGGAGTGATTCGTGGGGAGGTTCAAGTGTATAATTAATTAATATTTTGTGTAAATTGGCTGAAATATGACGATGATTGTTCAAGATGTCAGAAAAAATCATGCCGACTTAGCTTTACTGTCGTGGGCCGCGCAAACATTGGATGAAATTTGGCACACAGATAGTTTATAACCTGAATTAATACACAGGGTACTTTAAATCCGTTCCGTTTCCGTGGGATATTTTCCGACATGCACGCGGGCGATTCCGCGGGTAAAGGCTAGTATACAAATATTTAAGACAAATTTATATTCTCATTCTTATTCAGAATTAGGTCAGTTGACCTACGATCCTATCTATAAATATACAAAATTGAAACGAAATCACGAAGTAAGTTTAAGTTAGGTTTGCTTTTTAATTAACTTATGTTTGGTTTACAATTATTGGGACGATTTCTATTTGTTTTGGGAAGTAGCGTGGTCGTCTGGAGGATTAATTTTAGGTCATTGTGATATTGATCGCACAGTATTAATTCCGATGGCATGTCACAGTAAAAAGTCGTGTCCCCAACAAGGATGCATATTATGAAACACGAATTGCTTCAATAAATATATTGTTTTGTTAATGAGATTATACTTTAAACAATACCGCCTAAATCATAGTCACCAATAAGTCTTCTGGCTTTTATTTCAGCTTCAGAATAATGTCTTGTTCCCCCGACTCACCCGACTCACCCGACTCACCCGACTCACCGTCGCGTCGCATCGCATCGCCCTTTTACTTCGTTTTCGCTTAGCGTTCTTTCTGACTTTTTTAGGGTTCCGTACCCAAAGGGTAAAAACGGAACCTTCGTGCGCGAGTCCGACTCGCACTTGGCCGGTTTTAGCGTACGTTGAGTAGCTTATAGCCTTCCTCAAAAATTGGGTTATCAAATACAAAAATATATTTTCAAATCCAACCGCTAGTTCCAGAGATTACCGCGTTCTAACAAACAAACAAAAAACCAAACAAACTCTTCAGGTTTACATATAGATATATTTCTGATTTAAGGTCTACTCTAAAGAAACTAACATTCTGACTAGAACTTCCTAAAGCCTGAACAGACTATCTACGCCTGCATCTAAAGCCTAGTATGAATCATGTCTCACTGCCGATATGAATCGCTCCGTAACTCAAACAAGCGCGCTTCGCGTGCTCATCGCAATCAGTCGCACGTTATCGTCCGATCGCGGCCGGTATCGCTCGATCTCGTGCGGTATCGTCCGATCTCGCGCGGTCGCGAACTGCTAATTATCGCAATAGATGCTCACCTTCGATTAAGAGAGGTGTCGAAACGCCTCCTCGTGAGTTCAACTACAAAATGATCTGTATCGGAGAGATATTAAATGTCTTGTAAACAGATGTTATCCGATTGGCACATACATAACTACGACAATGATCGGGGCTAATATATGTAGTAGTCATTTGCGTAGGCAAGTTAATCGGGATTTGCACGTGCAGGGTTGAGAGTCTAGGTAGCCATAGCATCATACTTCGAATATCTTATTCAAGTAAACAAAATACTTAATTGAAATAAAACACTTTATTTATATTGTATTTCCCGAAATTGACACCTCTTTACAAAGGGACCTACTAATTGGAAAAGTAGGTGAGTAGCTTTGTATTTACGTTTAATTCTGTGCTTCTCAGAATAAAGTAAGTAGCTACAACATCCCTTTTATTATCCGTTCATTTTGAAACCCACTATACTCGCCGCCGATCAAGCTCTCACGTATCTCATCTTCACCGCTGACCTCGTAACCTATCTCCGGTACCTGCTTGTCTCCAAAGCCCGGTTTAAGATTCAGTAGGTTTGGAAGCCGCCTGTTTATTTCGAAGCCGCGGCGCCAACGCGTTTTGTATGGTAATCAGCTGACTCACTTGTGTATGTGGAACATTGTGGCTGGATGTACCATCGGATAAATGGTCCTTTGGGTACTGGAGAGATCTATGTTCCATTGGAGTCCGGTTTTTAAGTGTTTCGCTTGAGTTATGTTAAAAGTTCTAGGAAAATCTCGTAAAAAATTCTAGCTAAATCATATTTCTCACAGCACAAACTGCCAAAACGATAGCAGCCACTTCTTATTTGACTTTTCTGTATGAGCAGATTTATACCAACATTTCCGATACCTACTAAATAAAAGATATTATCAAAGAAAAGAAAATCAAATAAGTAATTTTTTTATATTATATCTCGATTAAAGGTTTTCAACTTTAACATTAATTAAAATTATTGCAGCGCACACTGTTCAATGCTCTGCAAAGCATTTAATGGTATACCTACTGCAGCATTGGCTAATGCTACATTATAATTTTATCTCGAACGACCTTCTTTTGTAGCAAATCCAACCTTATTTTTAATCAGAAAGGTTATTTTCTTCATATGGTTTTTTTGAATTTTGAATCAAAAAGTGTCATGTCTTTTCTCTTACGGAGATTTTTCATTTGAAGTTTTTTTTTGGACACAGGACGGGAGTCCATAATATTTTTTTTTCCGCTTGACTATGTAATAATTTGCCACGATATTAAAGGTATCGATATAACGGTTTGAACGACCGAGTTCGTTCGTTATTCGACAGAATCCAAGGGCAGTGTTCCCGAAATTAAACGAACACCATCAAAGATTTGTCTTAAAATCTTTTGAAATATTAAGAACCGTGCTGTGTCCTTCATTAAGTTTTGTTTACATTTTTTTTTTTTTACTAAATGAAACGTGTACAAGTGAAGTCCTGTTTTTAATTCGCTACAATATGCATATTGTAGCGAATTACAAATAAAAGATTAAGTTATAACTCTGACGCGACGTCCTTGGTGTTAGAGCCCTATAAATTTCACTATTACGCGTCGGTCACGATACGTTTGCAAATATCTGGTAATCCTAAATGGGTAACATCGCACAAAGTCAATCTGTTAGCAGGTAGCGAGGCAGCAATTTATATGACTGTTTTAAATAAAATGAGACAATATTAACTACTAAAAATTTAAAAAACTACTAAATATACGCAAATCCGGTCCTAGACTCCAGGCTGGCAGTCGGAAGGTTCCTCGCTGGCTGGTATCAGAATCCACCAGCGATGGGTTCGAATCCCAACAGGAGGGAAGGAGGAGGAGGCTTGCAGTCGTCTGGTCCCAGACTGGCGGTGGGGGCGAGAGATGAAGAATAGTTAAATTACATACCAAGTCTGAATGAAGTAACCTGACTCGCCTCGAGACCAATTTTTGATGGTGTTCGTTTAATTTCGGGAACACTGCCCTTGGATTCTGTCGAACAACGAACGAACTCGGTCGTTCAAACCGTTATATCGATACCTTTAATATCGTGGCAAATTATTACATGGTCAAGTGGCAAAAATGTTATTATGGACTCCCGACCTGTGTCCAAAAAAAAATTCAAATGAAAAATCTCCGTGAGAGAAAAGACATGACACTTTTTGATTTAAAATTCAAAAAAACAATATGAAGAAAATAACCTTTCTGATTAAAAATAAGGTTGGATTTGTTATAAAAGAAGGTTGCTCGAGATAAAATTATAATGTAGCATTTGCCAATGCTGCACTACATATTCCTAGTACTCGATAATAACTGTTTTAAACAAAGAAAAAATAGTCATTTTAATAGAGCCCCTCAAGGCACAGACTTTCCAACTATAAAAGAATACATTCGTCCCGACTGCTGCTTCACAATAATATTTGTCTACTGGGGCTGTCGACCTTAAAAATATTTCAAGCTCCAATATCCAGGTAAAAAAATAATCATTCTATAAAACATTACGGAGGAACAACAAAAAGAACCCTGAACTAAACTTAGCTCCTGAAAATTCATTTTGTTTATGAATATTATAAATTCATGTCGCGTTGCCCGCGCCCTGCCCCGCGACAGTCAGGTGACGATCGGGCGACGACGGTTAGGTGATGCTCAGGTGACGGTCAGGCGACGGTCACGTGATTGCGTCATGTAAAGGAGGTGCTGCATACACCTGCATTTTACTTTTAAATTAAACATTCTTGCAGTCCTCTGCGGCTTTCTGGAATAGGATTTGAAAATGGTTGCTGTTTATAAAGCGGAATTGTAAAAAGCTGATGCAGTTATATGATACAATGTTTTTATGCTTGACTTAATACATTTTTGTCGCTACTTGAGGCTTGCACGCAATTATTCAAGTTGCTCGAAAATTGTTCAGGACATAAAATCATGATTTCAAAACATAATCGGACCGGAAAAGCCTTCAAAGCCATGAAACCATCGAAAAATAACAAAAAGTTTGTTATTCAAGCCCCCATTCCGTAACCAATGCATAAAAACCGATTGGACGCGATGTTCGCACGACCATAAACGTATCAGTTACAAAAAGGAACAGCGGAATTATTCCGGTAAGTCGAAAAGTACAATACATACAAACAACGAAAGAGGCGAGGGGTGCTAACGCAAAAAGGCGGTTTGATTTCAACTTGATAACGATAGGCGGGGTTGGTCCTTTTATACTGACAGCCTTGTTACGAAAACCAGCAAAAATTCAACGGTATCCAATGCTCGCTTAACTACCCCTAACAATTTGGAACACCGAACCCAGCAGTCAGTGTAAAACGTTCAGTAGAGGTAGTCGAATACATCGAAGGATTCACAGTGCTAGTATGCCCGGAAAGCTAAAGGTAAACAGCAATGGTGTTGATTAATCATTGTGAAATAGTATCGCGGGCACAGATAGCGATGTTACACAGATTTTTATGTTGAAATGTTAATTGATGTCAGCATGTTACTTGCCCGTGGTGGATGCGTGCATATTGGTACGAGTTCCATTTTGTTCTGTAATTGTTTTCGTGTTGGATTTTATCGGGGACAAAGATCTTTACATAATGTGAAAGAACTACCACAGTGTATTGCATTGTATTGGTTTGTAGAGAGGAAATGAAACTACATAACATAGCATCACGCCTGAAATCCCCGGATGGATATGCAGAAAAAAATTACTGGCGAAATGTGGTTGTACTATAGACACACCGTCTATAGTACAACCACATTTCGCCAGTTATTTTTGCCTCCTATTACATAACAGGAGGCGAGCCCCTTGCCATCAACCAGGAACCAATCCAAACTCCATGCTATAAGAAATTCCTGATGGAAAACCCCAATACACTATACACTTCGCCCGATCTGGGAATCGAATCCACGACCTCATGTGCAGCAGACGCGCTTGCCTAGACCAACGAGGCGGAAATTAAACTGTTATTCATAAATGTTATTTTTCTTTTGATTTATTTTCCTGTTAGTGTATATTATTAAGAATGTAAGTGTTAACTTATGTGGCCGCAGAGACACTCCATTTTGAATGGGCAGAGATTCTAGAACTTTCTATCCACCGCCACCATTTCATAGGGCATCGTTTCCAAGTAAAATTCAAATATAAGGATGATACTTTTGGTACCAGTATCGGCACTCAATAATGTAAATTTTATCTATATAATATATAAAAAGCAATTACCTTTCGTTAGTCTCGCAAAAACTCGAAAATGGCTCGACCGATTGTGATGAAACTTTGGTAAGTTGCTGTGTGCGCGCCGGAGAAGGTTCCTCATAAAAAAAGGCATTGCATCGCCGAGCATTAGGTAGTAAATAAAAATAATATACAGGGTGACAGGGAAACTCGACGTGTTCCTTCCTGGGCGTGATAGTGTGACCCATTTGCAACAATTAAGCACCCCATAAAGCCTAGGCGAAAGTTCATGGAATCCGAGAAAACAATTTTCATGTATTTTTTTAAATTTCCCAGAAATCGTCACTAAATATCACTTATCTCTAAATTTTCTAATTGAGTGGCTTTTGTAGCTATTCCATTGGCTACCTAATACTTTAACACACCTATTGATGTAACCAAATTGTCTAAAATATCAAACAGTTAGAAGTTAAAGTAAGAAGTTTATTAACTATTTTCGAAAATCATCTACGTACACGAACTTTGACACCAGTTATCTCAAAATTTTACAAAAATACTAAGCGTACAAATTACGGGGAAGACATCTTCACTTAAACAGCTATGTAACGAGGTACAAAGATTTCATAAATGCTTAAAGGTGCCGATGAAACAGTCGATAATGTTGGCGAAGGTCGAATTTGCAAATTGTTGAAATATTTTAAAATGATGTGATAATCGAATTAATTAACTGGTTTATGTTATCCCTTTACCTCCTCACCACCCAGCAATCATTTCTATGTCATGAAGCTAGATCGTCGCAACCAGGTGGCAAGCTGAGACGCCACTTTCGAGTGGTTAGTATTACTCGTCGTTGATGAGCTAATCACTGATCACTTGTCACTTGGTTCGCGTGTGATTAAGCTGCGGTGCACGTACAAACTCTTAATTCTATAATAAACATAAACATTGAGACTTCTGTAAAAGAAATAACTGTTTACTTAAACGTGCACTGGCAGTACCAGACGAGTTAAGATGCTGTAAGTAACCAACAGCAACCACATTCATAATTTATTCCTTATGAAATTATGAATGTGATTGCTGTTTATTTATTTATTTATTTATTTATTGATACACCAACGACTTATTCACTAAATCATTACATTAAATATATTCTATATCAACAGCTTTGCGGTGAATTTGTCACTTATAGGTGTGCACAGCACTTGTATAATCAATAATAAAAATAAAAATGGAAATATATATATGATCATAACAAAATTAAAATTTACAAAGTTTACATTGAATTTAAAATGACAAGTAGTTAAATTAAAATACAGTATAAATAAAAAATTAATAGAAAAAAAAAACATCAATTAAATCGGAATAGTAAAATAATTATAAATTGAAGGTATAAAAATACAAATAAATTAGTTAAATTGGAATATTATATCAGTTATAAATTGACTATAAAAATAACAAATAAATTAGGACTTCATTATTACATTAATTATAAATAAGAATAGGATAAATTAAATGAAATTGTACAATATTAAATACATTGGGTGGAGTCACACAAATACACAATTAACATTTTGTAAAAGAAATAAACAAACAGATCGATCAAGAACTGTTGGTTGCTGTTGATGTGCTTAACAAGCCCCTTGGCTTGTGAAGCACATCATTTTATGTCATGCAAGTAGCTCGGAAGAGGTCAAGATCCAGCTGTGAATTGCGATAGATTAACTTAATTGATTGGGTTGGACCATTACTTTGTAAAAAGTTGTCTTAGGCATAAAGTTGGCAGCAGCGAACTCTTTTCTACTAATAACAACAATCATCAATCCGTCGTCAAAGATTAAAGCAATGCTTTTTCTTGATATTTCTCTAAACGACCAAATATGATGAGAAGAGTCTACCACATTGCAGGTTAATGACATGATAAATAAAAGATTATTTGTCAAAAGCTTAAAAACCGAAGTATGTTTAAAATTTAAGAGTTTATACGTGCACAGTAGTTTAAAAAACGGGGTAAAAATACGCGAACTAAGCGACTAGTGATCGGTGATTAGCTCATCGACTGCGAGTAATACTTACCACTTGAATAAGTGGTCTTAACTTGCGGAGCGGAGGTAAAGGGATAACATAAACCAATTAATTAATTCGATTTTCACATAATTTTAAAATATTTCAACAATTTTGCAAACTAGACTTTTGCCAACATTATCGACTGTTTCATCGGCACTTTTAAACATTTATAAAACGTTTGTACCTCGTTACATAGCTGTTTATGTGAAGATGTCTTTGTACGCTTAGTGTTTTTGTAAAATTTTGAGATAACTGGTGTCAAAGTTCGTGTAGGTAGATGATTTTTGAAAATAGTTAATAAACTTCTTACTTTAACTTTTAACTGTTTCATGTTTTAGAAAATTTGGTTACTTACATCAATAGGTGTGTTAAAGTATTCGGTAGTAATCAGAGAATTTAGAGATAAGTGATATTTAGTTACGATTTCTGGGGAATTTTCAAAAAAACATAAAAATCGGTTTTTCTCAGTACGGTATCCATGAATTTTCGCCTAGGCTTTATGGGGTGCTTAATTATTGCAAATGGGTCACACTATCACGCCCTGGAAGGAACACGTCGAGTTTCCCTGTCACCCTGTATAATGATAGTTCTTAATAATAATAAATAATAAATTTATTTATTTCAGGTAAATAACACCCATTTATACACATATACACTCACATCAAATAAAATCAGATAAAATTTAAATTAGATAAAATCAATACAAATCAAATTAAACGGGCACAGAATAAATCGAATTAAATGAAATCAAATTAGAATAAATAATCAAAACAATAAAATTAATATGGAGATAAGAATTAATTAATCAATAATCACAAAATAAAATCCACAAATACTCACAAAATAAAATTAATACATAATCCCAAAATAAAATCAATAAATAATCACAAAATAACTCCTACTCCTTCACAGTGCACGCGGTGCGATTGTGGAATTCACTACCGCCTGACATTAGGGACTGCCAAACTATTGCGGTTTTTAAAAGAAGAGTGAAAGAACACTATCTGTCCACTTCATCATAGTTGTGTATGTATTTATTATTTTGAGTATGATATAATTATGATCATTCTTGTAATATTTATTTTAGAAGTATTTAGGTATGTTTATTTGTATGTATGTTAATATATTCTCGTAATTCTTGTTTAGTTTTTAAGTGAATTGTTTTTTTTGATCTATGTATTATTTTTTGTCTCCTTTGCTCTATCACACGCTGTCTACATCTCTGTATCTATTGTCCTATCTCAGGTATGCTGGAAGAGATTTCTTATGAAATAAGCATCACCTCTGTACCTATTTTTTCTGTTCTGTTTTTCATTGTCTGATTATATAATTATGTGTGTACATAAATGGTAAAAAAAAAAAAAAAATCAATAAATAAATAATTACAAAATAAAATCAATACCCTCTCTCTGACACTGCCACAGCAACATGTCTGCTGGAACAATGCCGGATGAAGGGGCAGTCCAGCCTTCCCGCAATCATCATGAGTACGATGTTGGGGCTAACCCGTACCCTGCGCACCAAGGATGCGGCGCGCCTGCGCATGGTCGCGTGGAAGCAGGCGGTGCGCCTCTCTGCGAACATACCCGAGGCACTGCAGTGTCGGGCTAGCCCCATCACCGCCCTAAACGCGTTATTGTACTGGACGCGGATGGCGCTGTAACTTCTATTAGAGTAGTGAGCCCACAGACTGCACGAGTACAGCGATGTACAGTACGCTCTAAAGAGCGTAACCTTCACCCCATCTGAACACCGCGCAAATCTGCGGGCGATCATGTTCGCTCTAACAGACAGCGCCCTCCGCTCCCGTACCATGTCTGCGTGATCCTTGAGATCGACAGTCAAAATATGCCCCAAGTATGAAAACTGATCGACCCTCTGCAAAGGAACCCCATTGAGACTTACTGGAGGTATGCTCCCCGGACATTTTGCACTAGCGGTCTCGAAGATCATACACTGGCTCTTCTTTACATTAAGCCCTTCTATACTATGTACAAGGTTAGAAATAAGCTTCATCAAAAGTCTTTAACCACCAAAGAGCCGTTATTGCCTCTACCGACCGAACTGAAGTTAGATATTACTAAGTTACAGTAAGTTCAAAAATCAAAGTTTCAGAGCGAAGTGGTCTGAACCGGATATGAGCGCAGCCGCCCACCGGATGTGGAACTCTCTGGTAGTTAAGTATTGTCGCCTACTGCTAAGTAACGAATGTGACCCTGTACCGTAGGTGGTGGGCACAAGCTGATTGAAGATATTGTCATAAGTTCGAGCGTCTACATCCTAAAATTGTTAAGATATAGCAGTCAATACTGCTAGGCTGCTGCTATAGGTCTTGTCTTTGTCTTTTCTTGAGTTTTTTTCCTCAGTGAGGGCATTTCCACAAAACCACAATTGCTAAAAGCTAGGTAATCACAGCGAGTTGGTTATAATTTGCTGATACTACTTTCAAAATATCCCTATGTGCACTATTGAAGTAAATCTTTCCCTACAAGAACAAACACATTACCTAGCTTAATTACACCGCTTAACAGTAATCTTCCAAAACAAAGACCACCCGAACCTCAGCAAGTTAAAATTCAAATCATAGTAAAAGGCAGCCCCCGATGTGACTCGTCTCGTTGACAATTTAAAGGGTACCCAGTTAATTACAAAAGGGCGTACACAAACTCTTCATTTCCTCTTTAACTCGACCATTGCGAGGTATTCCGTCAGCACACTTTATTATTTCTGCCTAGTAAATTAAAACCTTTGACCCGCGCCCCGCACTTGCAGACTACTCACAAAGACCACAGACTGAAATATTTACACTCTGTCAGTAATTAATACTCTGTGGTTTAATATGAAACGGCAGACTAATTAGAGTTGAATTTATGATCGCGCAATTCTACATTATTTTATTTTAGGGATTGTGCGGGATAGTTTTCTAGATTTATTTCTATAATTCTGTAGCTCACAAAACTTTAGTTAATATTTCGTGGTACCTACTTAATTCACCTCTAATTAGCTGCCACTTTTAATTAGCTGTGTCCACATGCAAGTTCTTAATTTTGCTTTTACGAATCCTACGAATTGGACAGAGCGAGATTATTCGAGATAGATTAAGGAATAATATAAACCTGTTACTATGCCACTGTAGAGAGACTACTTGATTTCAGAAGGATCAAACTGAAAATCTGCATTGACTTCCTTGCCTACGGTTCTAACAATGTAAATTCATATGTAGGGAATCCTTACGTTTACTCATCAGCGGCGAAGGCGAAGTTATGTAAGTAATTAACAAAAAAAGCACATGTAAATAGTGTCATACTCATAAGTAGGCACGCCTCAGATTTCAAAATAATAATCAAGTATGAGTTTAATTAAGTACTTCCTGCACACCAAACAGTTGAACTGAACTCCCAACACGCGTCCTCATGTTCGTATATTGAACAAAGCTAGAGCAAAACTCTTGGATGTAAGACCAACACAAAGTGACGTCACTCGGGGCTACGGGGCAATAACGGAGCTTAGCGGTGCATTACGATGTACTGCGAGTTGTGACAGCTTCCTCCGAGCACCTTACTAACTGTAGTTGAACAATAATACATAAACAGTAGTAGAAAACACATTTATTATGAGAAGAAACTGCGGAAATGTGAGTGAATTTTACACCTCTGCTTATGCCTTCGGGGAATACAAGGCGTGTTGGCATGTGTATAAAGGACTTGTTCCTGAAATAGCTGCCACGCATTATACGGTACGCATTATAGGAAACTGGACTTACTGGGAAATAGTCAAAACGCAGTGAGTCAGCGGCGAATTTAAAATAATACAGTGGGAGAAATGCAGGATTATAATACAAGATGGCAGTTTTCGCGTCGATGTCCCGACGCGCAAACTGTAACCATAAGTTCAGCATACAGACACCCTTTTTTTTTTGAGGATGGGAAATCATCAAATGACCCCTCCCGCTCTGGGTGAAGCGGAAGGGAGTGTCAGACTCTTACTGACTAAAACCCACCCGTGTTCCTCCCTTAGCCCTTTATGTTCCAGGGCAGCGGTAACCCTTTCGGACGATCCCGCTACCCCGGCAGGCCTCGGCCCTGTCGGGCCCCAACATTCATGCTGACATCTCTACACAGACCCCCTAGACCCCCTAGCATAGACATTTTTCGTCGGTTATAAAAAAAATCTGCTATTTTATTTTATTTTATTTATTCGGAAGAACAAATAATTACACATTATATTTTACAAGGAAATTGAACATAATGAGTTATACATATGTGTAACCAACAACGTTCTCCACAGGTACACAAAAAGACAATGTTGATAAAGTTAAAGTCGGACGGAATACATAAGTACATGGAATAAGATACACACAAATTACAGCTATTAGGGATCACTAAAGATTCAATATTATTCACATAATTTTTTGATTGTTTCAAGCAATATGTTTCTAAATTTTCAAACGGATAAAGCAAATATATCTAAGTTAGAGAAAAACTTATTGAAATTGCCTGTAAGGCGACGTAGAGGAGCCCGCAAGCCTCCGTTCGTAGGACTAGGAGTGACGGCGAAAACAGGTCGTGCGCGCACCTCACGTCCCTGAATGGTTCTAGAGACAACATAGCATAACTTGTTAGTAATATCCACACAATCATACGAGTTGTTACACATATCATATAGAAGCATAGTTTTAAGAAAACTTCGTCTAGACTTCAGAGCGAGTATGTTGTATTTTTTCAGTAAGTCACTATAGGGGATGTAGATACGATTTCTAGAACAGCGGTTATGCATCGTTTTCAGGAACTTACGTTGTAAACGCTCGATACAGTCAGTATATTTATTATAATAGGGACTCCACACCGGCACTGCATATTCAAGTTGAGACCGGATTAATGATCGATACAAATGGAAATATGTGCTCGGGTGGACGAATTCCGTAGCCGATCTTATCACGAATCCATACATACGATAAGCCTGACTCATAATTTTATCAACATGTGCGTCCAGTTGCAGTTTGTCATCGAGCAGTATTCTTAGATCACGAATTGTGTTTACTCTGGCTAAGATTTTACTTTGTAGTGCATAGGGGTGTTTAAAAGGGGTTTTATTTTTAGTAAAGCTGATACAGCAACATTTGGGAATACTAAGTAGGAGTTTGTTTTTAATGCAATACTCTACCAAACATTCAAGATCCTGTTGAAGTACGTGACAGTCTGCTATTGATCTAATGGGTCTGAAAATTTTTAGATCGTCCGCGTAAAGTAGGAACTTAGAGTTAAGAAAACACAAATTTATATCGTTGACAAAAATTACAAATAACAGAGGTCCAAGAATTGAGCCCTGAAGCACTCCTGACGTTGCGGTTATGGTGGTGGAATGGAACCCATTAACAGCTACTTTTTGTGTTCTATTTGATATATACGACGTGAACCAACGCAACAAATCTCCGCGGATACCGTTAAAGGCCAGCTTCCTCAAAAGCAATTCATGATCAACCTTGTCAAAGGCTTTTCGAAAATATGTGTATACAGCGCCCACTTGCACGCGAGAGTCTATACTATGAAATAAATAGTCAGCGAAAACTATCATATTAGTCGTTGTAGACCTTCTTTTTACAAACCCGTGCTGTTGTTGTAATATTTTGTCATGAACAATTGGATACAACTGATTATGAACGAGTCTCTCGAAAAGCTTTGACAAGGCTGACAACATTGATTATAAATAATATGCAATGGTGCACATAACGCATAAGCTGTCTTATTGAAGAAAGTTGGTGGAATACCATCTGTTCCTGGTCCTTTAGTATAATCTAAAGATTTGAGGGCATCGAGTACTTGGTCAGCACTAACCACGAGGCCACTAATAAGAGAACAATTCTTAGCATATTCACTATCGTGGGTTTGAATATTTGCGAGAGTGGAGGGTTCGTATACCGAATGGAAGAAGTTTGCAAAGAGATTACAAATCTCCTCAGGATCGGTTGACGAGTGACTTTTATAGTGCATGGTTGAGGGAATTGGAGATTTTTATTGCCGATTAGAGACATAGGTCCAGAAATATTTGGTGTTAATTTTAATACTGTCTTCAACTGAGTTAAGGCATAAACGGTAACAATTCTTGTAATCAGTTTGAATTTCGACCTATAAAGTAAAAAACTATTAATAGTCAGATATGTTTTGATAGGTCTTCCATTTATTCTAAGCCTTTAACTTGTTTGTAAATAGGTGTATTAAAGAGGGGGAAAACCACAATGGAAATTTTGTAGACCTAACTGTCTTTAGAGGAACATGAGCTTTAATTATTTGGTAAACAATTGCATAAAATGTATTCAGCGCGTCTTCTACAGACTGCCCGAGAAGTTCATCATCCCAGTTAATTTTGAGTAGATCGCGATTAATGTGTTCATAGTTCGCCTAAATAATTGTGCTTCTGAACCACCTTGCGCAACATTGCACTGCTGTGCAATTTACAGGACACTAGAATATATAACGGTGAGTGATAGAGATCTGAGGGGCAATTCTGGTAATTTTAAGAACGTTCACAGTCTGATCTCAGTCTCAATCTGTCAAAAATACGTCAAATTTCCCTACATTTCGACAAGTTTTTGACATTTGTTTGTCGCCGAGATGAGACTACGACTAGATTTTGATCGTTTTAAATTACGAGAATTGGCCTTCTGGTTTTAACAATAAGTCAGTAGCTGTCAGAACAGAACAGTCGTTATTAATTATCACTAAATCCAGAATCTTGCCGCTAGAGTTCTTAATATTATTGTACTGATAGGCATTGAGCACAGACATGAATATACTCAAATGCCTGCAAATAGGGGAACTGCCAACATACATCTGTTGCGTGGCAACCGTGTTGTTACTACAAGCGAACCATCCAATATCAGGAAGAAAATACATATAATCTCCAAGCAAGTAAAAGTTTTGAACAGTCCCGTCCTCCATCAAGGTCTGCAGGGGCTCTAAGTATGCAACATAAATACATTCGGGTGTTTTGGGCGGGATATATGCTGAACATATTACATCATATTTTCCTCTTGTTGCGCTAGGCAAGCGTAGGATAATATGCTCAATGTTTTTATAAAAGGGGATAATGGGTTCAACTATACTGGATCTCAGTCCCTTCAAAACTGCAACAAGGGTCCCACCGCCATCCTTTTTTTTTAGTAGCCTCGCGATCTCTGTCACATCTGTATACTGTGTAACGGTGATCAATAAACTCGGAGTCTGATATTTCGGAGGTGAGCCAAGTCTCGGTGAGTTATTGTCATAACAATTAGATAAAGTATTCATATATAGAAAATCCAATTTAGTGCGGAGCCCCCTACAATTTTGATAATATATAGTTAATTTGTCATCAGCCATTTTTATAGGGAAAGAAACCAATAAGCATTATATCAATCTGGCCGACTAGAACAGCATTAGGGACGTTATCATAGAATAAAGTTAAAAATACAAGTATGATATTAAAACTATTAGAGCACAGCAACAACATTACAGGTGCAACAGAAACAAACATGATACTCATTTTTTTTTTTTTTTGTTTATTAATCAAAAAACAAAACAGTTACAAATCATTGTTGTACAATTAAACATACCACACAAACCATCGCGGGTTTAACAGCGGTATGGCCAGACACGGCAACTCTGTACAATTTAAGTACATAGTTTTTTTTTTTTTTTTTCTAGATCGCACTTCAATCTAGAAAGTATCTTTTTAATACCTTTGATCAATTCTTCGCATTTATTACATTGCAGATTTCCATAGGTAAATCATTCATAAACGATGGTAGCATGCATTCCCACGTCCGCGCTCCATAAACATTATTTGATTTAGTTTCGATAAATGTGGGTAAGTAGGTCAAACAACGCAAATACTTTAATCTTTCGTATTTACGAATATTACTTAAATTATGGTAATTCTCACTTATGACACGTAAACGTACCTTGTCAAAGACATTTACAATTTGGCAGTGCTTAAATAAGCCTGTGTCATTATCTTGGAATTCATGTTTTATTTTTGTGGGTACAATCGTTTTTAAAATGCGTAACTGTAACTTGTAAATGTCCTCGACGTAAGTCTTGTATGCACGCCCGTAGCTACTTAGGTCGTCATCAATAACGGAGTCGGCCAGTGCCAAATGCAATGTTCTAAGTGTTCTATAAGGTAGTTTATACTTAAGTATCGATAACTTTGCTAATATAGACCTAAGCTTATTACATACATGATCAATGTGCGGCAGCCAGTGGAAATTACTATCTATTATCACACCAAGATACATATGTTGAGTTACCAACTCTAATATCTGGCAACTACACGCTGTGACCGGTCGGTGAAGACACAGATGCTCATGGGCAACCACAGAAGGCACACAAGACGTCGTCAGGTAAGGCGAGTGTATATGCAGTAGTTTGGTTTTTTTTTGCATTAATCACAAGACCAACATCGTGAGCCCACTTACATAACAGATCGAAGTTTCTCTGCATCACTCTCTGTGCCTCACGTATGTCTTTGCGTGCAGCAACCAAACATGTGTCGTCAGCAAATTGGTACACAGAGCCATCTGTGAAAATGTTACACATATCGTTCACGTACAGTAAGTATTCGGTCGGCCCAAGAATCGAACCTTGTGCCGTGCCTTTATCGGTTGGAATCATGCTACTTAATGAACCTGAGACATGTACCGACGTGAAGCGGTTTCTGTGGTAGTTTTTAAACCATTCTAAGTGTGGTCCCCGTATACCATTTTGTTGTAATTTATTAAAAAGTGTCTTATATCCTAAACAATCAAAAGCTTTGCTAAAGTCAATGAGGACAACAAGTACGTGTTCACGATTGTTCAGGTACCCGTTGACCTCATTACTAAACTTTGATAATAGTTGTGAGGTATTTTTGTTTTTTGGAAAGCCGTACTGTTTCTCATTAATAATATCATTCGATTTCAAATATTTGTTAATTTCAAGTCCGAGATACCACTCAATTATCTTATCAATACATGATAGAATAGTTATAGGCCTGTAGTTGTTAACATCTGTGTACGAGCTATTCTTATGGATAGGTCTTACTATTCCAACCTTAAGTTGATCTGGGTACAAAGACGTGGCAATGCATGTGTTAATTAAATGCGTTATAACGGGGGTAATTTCCTTATATATGTATTTTAAGTCTTTGACTCGATACCGTCGAAACCCTGGCATTTCTTCTCATTAAGTGTTTTATTATAGAGGATACAGTATCCTCATTGGCCTTCTGTAATCTCATAGATAAGTTACAATTATTGATATAGGACTTATCATCTAAAATAGGAGTATTACACTGGAATTTACATGTATTGTTAACATTATCTATGAAATCAGAAGCAAACTTATTAGACACAATGTTTGGCAATAGTTTAAAATGTTTTATAATTATGTCTTCTATAGATTTATTGATTTTCCCACATAAGTTGTTAATGGTTTCCCAGACTTTTTCAGTATTGTGAAAGTTGGATTTTACCTCCTTTAAAAAATAATTATTCTTTACATTATTAATGTGCTTGTTTGTTTTATTCCTGTATTTATTGTATAATAACCTATTAGCCAGATTACTTTGATCTTTAAGCCAGATATCTAATAGTTGATCTCTTTTTACACACATTGTTTCTATTCTGCTACTTTTCCATTGACACATTTGTCTTTTACCCAGTTTAAGTTTGACATTGTATTTACTGTTTTCATATACATATGAAAATTGATCCAATATAAAACATAAAATATCTTTAGGGTTATCGTAATCTAAGGCCAAACTCCAGTTAATATTACTCAGTTCACTTTGCAATTTACTCTTATCAAATCTGCTTATGGTTTTATATTGACTAGCTTTGTTTACATATGTATTGTCGACTAGCGCGCAACCGGTTATGAAGTGATCACCGATGAGCAGAAACCAACACGTCATATTATTATACGCAATGCCAATAAGTCCGGTAATTATCTTTCGCGGCAGCAGCACCAGGTTTGATTTTTCCAATGTCCTCATGTGAACGAATAGCAAGCGATTTGCATTGTTCATTTTCTTGAACGAGAATTAGTTGGCATGTTTAACCCACACAAATTTATAACTATGCCTTTGGGCTGTCTCCTTGCAGTCACGAAACAAATGTTTTCTCTTCAACGTGAGATGCTCATGCATGTAACGTGAAGGCGTGCCAGAACTGTTCAGCTGTTCGGAGGTCGTGCTATTTCATAGAAAAGTGCAACGATATAAACGACAAAAAACTTCAACGCAAGGGGGTTCAAAATAATTTACTGAATCCATGGAAACAGGTCGCGCGTTGATGTGCTGCCACCCTGTATAGTATATCAATGGCATTTTAATTACGATTATACTATCTATTCAGGGATTCTATTAAATACTAAACGACTGCATAAACAAAACTTTAAAGAGCTACAAATTATAATATTAGGAAGTTATCCAACCAACACAATTTTTGTTTAATTTGTAATGATTGGCTTACTGATCAGCCTCAAATCCGATTAACAATGTAATCACCTGTTCACAATACAAAAACACATCAACCACGCATGAATTAATTATAAGCATTGTCCACAGTTATGTGCACTGCGATGTGCACTGAACGAGCCGCACAAATAAATAAACAAATAAGCCGACATCAATAGGCACGTACGAGGCGAGCAAACAAGATCGAAGACGAAACCCAATTACAAGTACGAAACAAGACAAACAACAATCAGTAATGAATGCAATCAGAACACCTTGTAACATGGGCCCCACTTAGCACAACTTGCATCTCACCGCAAATCGTATCAAATTGTATCAATTGACCGGCCCTCGCGCCGCCCGCTTTCTTGGCAATTAAAGTTGCGCGGAGACAGTACGCAGGGGAAGGGGAGGGACGTCCGACCCACCACAAACTTGCCCCGAACTTGGCCGGAGTTACCCGAAAGTTGTCCAGCTTTATCCGCCGTTACCCCGTACGAACTTACCCGCCTAACTATCCGATCGACTCTCACAAAAGCTTTACGAGTAATTTGTTTAACAAAAGTCGGACGCTTAGATTTACGACTTGCTAGGCTTTAAGGAAAACAGTTATAAGGAGCTGAACTTAGTTCACAAATGTTAATACAGTTCTGGATTAACCCTTGCTCTTTATAACTTATTCATCATTATTTACCACAACAAGCTGTACTTCGAAATGTTCAATGTTTTATTTTCAAGAGTTAAAAATAACGAAAGAAAAACCGGCATTAACAGTATCACACTCCCCAGATAATTATTACGTCTACCGCCCGGATATAAACCGTGTTTAAGGATTAAAAAGATTTTCTTCGTTCACCCGTTTAAAATAAACAAAAGACAAATGCCCCTAACAACGGGTTTGTAAGAGTTGAGTATTCGGTGAGCGCTCCATCAATTAGTGAGGGGACATAAAACAGGGCTTCTCGAACATTCCGCGGGAGATTCTTGCTGCTCATTTATTCTGTAATCCGTTTTATCGATAATGCTTTTTGTGCAGTTTGTAAGACTATGAGTTTCTTGGCTGTTTTTGTAGTGAATTGCTGTGATTTGTTTTGGGTCTATAATTCGTTGGGTAGTGTTCAACGATAAGTAGATATGGATATACGATAAGGAGATTTTATACGACAGGCAATCATTTAAAAATGACCAAATGGGTGATAAGGATTTTGATTAACTTCAAAAAAGCGATCGTAAACTTGATGTGACTGAAGTTACGATAATTATAATAATTACAATCACGAGAGAACATGTTTAACGACCATCTTTTATTTCCACCTATGTCTACGCTCACACTTGTACACGCGGGATATACAAGGTGAAATTAAATTAGCTAGCGAAACACCGCAGACCTAAACATAATGATAAAATACAAAAGATATTAATTTGATGATTTTTTTTGTAGGGTCATCGACCGCAGCCAGTACAGTTACTTGAAACATCAGTTTAGAAAATCTATTTTTTTATGTAAACTTTACAGGCATCATTGGTAAAGATAACTAAACACGGTAAAATAAATAAAACAGATTTTCTTAACTCATACTTTAGGTACCTAACACACAACACTACCAAGCAGTTGTTGACCCACAATAAACGACATCAAATCTTTTTTTTTATTTTCAATGTACCTATCGTGTTTACATATCGATACCCATCACGGTTGCAGAGTTTCGCTAGCTAATTTAATCTGATCCTGTGTATTATCCTCCCGCGTCGATTGACCGCCATAGCGAAAATTCGATCATGAGGACTATCATTTCCAGCAACATTTCCCGACACGGTCACTATTCCTACCCAAGATTCATACCTAGAATTGTCATTTGACATTTAATGCAGCCTGCAGCATGTATACCTTTTACTGAAAAGGAGGTCCCTATGTAAGATTTACTGTAAAAGTTGTACAAGTTTCTGCAATAAAGTTTTTTTTTTTTTTTTTTAATGAAAAAATACACTCACTTATACAGAGTGATGCGAAAAACTCTTTAAAAAAAGGGAGAAGACTGTAAAGTTTTTGAAGTCGTCGGAAGTGTGGCAACTTGTTACTTGTTAGATGCATGAATATTCCCAAACTAATACACGAAGACAACGACGTCCTTTTGAAACGCTTCCGATGTTCATCCCCAGTATTTGCATTTTAAAAATATTTCCACTCGGAAAGTTGTGGAAAGTTCGGCACTGCAACTAGAGGATGCTTATGGATGCATTTGATATTCGTTGGTACAATCTTGATGCTTGCATTATTCATTAAATGTCCAACTTGATGCAGGTGTGTAGCTATACACGATTATGTTGTGATATGAAAGTGGAAACGATTTCAAATATTTTTCTTAGGACGGTTTTGAATGGTTTTAATTTAGCATTTGAATCATTCATTGGTGTGTGTGCTTGTTTTTACTATACACTCGAAATATGCTCCCGATATATATATATTTTCAGCTGCTATGATTGTAAAGAATTTTATTTTATTTATTTATTTAACCATTTATATACACAGACCAGAAAAAAAGAACAGAAAAATAGCTACCAAGGTGATGCTTATTTCTAATGAAATCTCTTCCAGGATACCTGCGATAGGAAAGTAGATAAAGAGATGTAGACAGCGTGTGTAAGAGTAAAAGAGAAAAAAAGTATGTATTTATTTGCTAGGTACATTTTCATGACGGTCCTAAATATATTATTTCTTAGTTTTTGAAGAATCCAGGTGAGGAACCTCCTCACAATATGAACCGTGTCCTAGCTTACAACCTTTATCTGACTCCTAACATAGTCTTTATTTTATAAACTTAGCCATAAAACACTATTGTGTTTTACCCAACTTCTAAATAACCAAAAACAATAATGAGAAACATTTCCCGTTAATAATGAAAGTTCACGTTAAGGCGAGGTTACTATAGAGCCTTAATTACGGCGGCTAACAACGGAGGATAGACAAAAGAGTTGGTTCACTGAGTTATGAAATGATTCCTGCTAATTAATACAATGTACCTACTGCTAGTTATTGGAGAGTAGGTACTCTTTTTGTTGAAAAGATTATATATAATCAGCTGAACTATTTTGAACCTCTGGCTCCAGTCACGGTTATATTTCAGTAAATAAAAGCTTTTGTGACTGAAAACACGTTAAAAATCGGATGAATAACTGACAGACCGAGACATGTTGCGTTTTATAATGTAAGGGATAAATAGTACACTTTAAAAGTATACTGGGTGGCAGGCAAATCGACGCGCACCTGTTAAAAAAAAGTCTGCTGTTTCTGACCTATGCGGTCAAAATGTATGGAACAGTTTTTTTTAAATAACTAATAAATAAGAATGTACAGACGCCAGCAGGTCAAGCTACCCGAAACTGTCAAATTTTCCCAATCAACCATGAACCTTAATGCCCTAGCGATAAAGTTGAAAATATATTAAAGAAATTTGACAGATTGTAGTAACTTGATGTGTCGTCTGTACATAGTCCATGGTAACAGGTTGTGCGTCAATATCCCTGCCACCCTCTCTCAATAGTGTACAACGTCTTCCCCGAAGGTTTGAGCAGAGGTCATAGCACACATACACATTGCGCCGGGTATGTGTAAGTATCTCATGTAATTGTTGGCGAGCCTATTGCCATAAACCGGATACTAATCCAGACTTCAGGTTGCTATTCAGAACTTCCTAATGGAATAACCATAGAAATGTAAAATAACAGGAGAAGTGGCAAGGGGGCGTGTCTGTGTCGTCGCGGTATGTTAAAAATGACCATGTTCTAGTCATATGGCCGTCTTCGCGAACTAGTGCGCTTTCGAAGTGATCGTGAAAAAATATAAGAACGCCGTGTTGGTGAATGGTTTCTTGTAAAAACCGAAACCAAAACCAAAACTTTGTAAATCATGGAATCACTGACCATATATAAATAAAAGTATTTTACTATATTTGTCTTGAAAATCATGAAATACAACAAATTGTAAAATATTTCTTGCTTTTATCACGTTTATTTTGTTTTTAAATATCGCAGCGACTACTATTTTCGCAGTAGGTAAATATATTGCTCCTGAACCACTACTTAAGTATGTCGCTAAGTGACTAGACAAGCAATGTAAAAATCACAAAACGATACTTTATATAAGCGGTGCATCGCATGGTACGGCTGCTGCTTCTTGCGGTCAGGTAAAGATGTGGTGTGCAGATCCACTAACGTAGGCTATCGACAACAATGTTGATTACCCAACGAACATACTTAAACTAATTTTACAATTATATTACAATTACAAATATATTATTTTACTTTTTTTTTAGTTTACATAGATGTTATAAGTATTTATTTAACATACACTGATTAATTACTATTTAAAAAAAAAAAATACGAGTATACAATTATAGTACAAGTACATAAACGAAAAAATATAGAAAAAGGCAGGAGCTCATTGGGCATACAAAAACGGGTTGCACTCCGGGAGTGCCGGCAGAAGTGAAAACTTGAATATTAACGTTGTGCATTTTTGATATTTTGGAATGGTTAGGGAATAATTTTGCACGAATTGCTTTAATTATCAGTATAAAAGTACTATCATTTATGTGGTAAAATACAATATTAATTTCTACTCTCCCTCCGTCTTACGAATTTTCGATCAGGTCACGTGTCCTGACGCGAGCTCCGTCTTACGGATTTTCGATCAGGTCACGTGTCGTGACGCGAGTTTAACATTTTTTACCCATCACAACAAAAGTGCACAACGCCGCTAAAGAAGTTTGCACTTTGAAGTGCAAACTTCTTTAGCGGCGTTGTGCACTCAAATTCGTCCGCATCACTGTCAATGGGATAAGTGCCCAAAAGGCTGGCAGCATTACCACTTTGGATGGCAATGCTGATTCTTTGGGCTAAAAATAGGGCAGCCTTCCGATCACATGAAGAGTCTACCAACCGCTTGGCGATGTCCCGAAAAATTTGATGAGCTCTCGGACCCCAAGGCCCTATTGTTTCAACCCCAAACAGCTCAAACATATAGCTCCCAATAAGGTTGTTATATTTGTTGGTGTTGTTTGTTGTTTTCTTTTACTTAGTTAATTTTACAATTTCTCAACCGTTTCAACCCGGTTGGAAGACCTAAAAAGGTGACGTTTAAATCCGTTTGGAAGACCCTTGAGAAGATGTAAAATAATGTTTAATTTTTTTTATTTACTTGCATTTTTTGTTTGCTTTTTTTTATTGATCTATAATATAATATTTTCTGGACATATCGTTTTTTATTCATCTTATTTTCAGAACCCCAAATATTTTTTAGTACAATAACATTTGGGAGAATCGATAACTTTCCGATTTAATCAATCACTAGCGTATAAGTAAAATGGCGGCGAATGGTTGCTTTTGCACAGCACAACGATAGCGACAGATGTTTTTGTGTGAGTAAGTTGTACGGTGCGTGGTGAATGCACGCTATGTTTGATGAGTTAAGGTTTATAATTGATTGTGTAGTACGTTCTGATTTATGAATTGCAAGTGTGTGCGCGACTTTGTATCTATTGCTTTTACTGAACTACATGTGTAGTAGTGGCGCGGTAGTGGGATCGTCTTAGCGACATGGAGTTCTGATACATTTTCAACTACCGGGGTATATCTCCTTCTTTCCTATATCTATGAAAAACTAATGACACTGCCCGACCAAGAAATATAATCTAAAACTTCACGCTCAGTAGTCACGTTTGCCACCGCCAGATCAACAAGCCAGGCTTCATACCATAAAAGAAGTAGGTATATCTACTTTACTCCACAAAAATCAAACAAGTTGTAGTTATAAGATTCTTTACTCAAAAATCAGTCAAAGCATAATCAGCCTATAATGTTCCCACTGCTGGGACACAGGCCTCCTCTCTGTGAGAGGGAGTGGACCGTAATCTACCACGCGGGCCCAGTGCGGGTTGGTAGATATGCCGGTTTCGCTACGTTGTATTCCTCATCAAATGACGGGGTCCCGCTCTGGGCGGAGCAGAAGGGAGTGTAAGACTTTTACTTTACAGGCTTTACAGGGGCCACGGTATCTCTTTCGAACAACCCGCAGCCCCGGCGGCATCGGCCCTAGCGGACCCCGTCAGCAAGCCCGCGCCTACGGTGGCCGGGAGTCGGCTGTTGACTCCCGTCCAGGGCGTCTCCTGCGGCGGCTAGGCGCGCGAGGGTGCAGCGATTGCCTCTCCCTCACGCGCTCCGCCTTCTCCTTCGCGAGCATTACTGCTTCGCAGAAGGAGGTGACGGCCTCCCATTCACTCTCGCTCCGTACCATGGCCTGGATGAGGGCCGGACGCGAGAGGTCGCCGCCGCCGATCGCCGCCACGAGGACACGGCGGGGCCCCGCCCAAGCCGGGCAGACCACCACCGTATGCTCCACCGTGTCCTCCGGGCGATCCCCACAGTGGTGACACCCTGGCGTTTCCTCCCGCTTTACGATGTATTCCTTAAACGTTTTGAGAGCAGTGGTGATAAAGTAATTTACAAAAAGCGCCTGTCTGGGTTCGAACGTATGACCTACAACTCGTCAGTCGCTGCAGGTACTACTGGGTCTATGCTCTGTTATAAAGTTATAGTAATAAGATTCTTTACTCAAAAATCATTTTTCCATTAAGTCATAAAGCGGTATAATCAGCTAAACAAACACGGTCCGGTTCCGGCGCACGCCGGCGCCGGACGATGTGCAACGAATTAATTCTCACTAGCTGTTTGCGAGCTGATTTTCATTTTTCTGTAACCGGCACGGTTCAGTGAGAACGATGCGAGTTGTGAGTGGAAGCGATTTTGAAATATTAAGTAAATATTTTTTTGGTATTTTTGGTGTTTTCTGTCCAAATTTAAGTAAATATCGTGTTAGCCTAGTTTTATCTTACAGGTTATGACATATTTTAATGTGAAACTGCATGATTTTACAGTTGGATGTTTCTACACCACTTCGTTGTGTTTAGCTAGTTAAGCCTACATTAAACTGTACTGCAGTCAATCGGACATCTGAAGGCCAATTCTTACATCTGAAGGCCAATTCTTATAGTTAAAAACGTTCAAAATCTAGTCGCAATCTCATCTCAGCGACAATCAATATCAAAAACTTGTCTTAAATGTAGGGACATAAGAGGTATTTTTGACAGATTTAAACTGGCCATTGTTCTACAACCGCATGGCACATTGACTTTTCTTGTACTTTAGCGAGAGATAGACCACTTATATTAGTCACAAAATACAGGGTGGCAGGGACATCGACGCAGAACCTGTTACTTTGGATTCAGTACCTGATTCCGAAACCCACCTGCGTTGATATTTTCCGTCGGGCATCACAAAAAAAAGTTGCTGTTCCATACATTTCGACCGCGTAGGTACTGCAGTTTGCCATGAAACGGCCGATTTTTTTTTATAACCGGCGTAAAGTTTCTACGCAGGAGGGTCTAGAATCATGAGCTGAATTCATGGTTACAGTTTGCGCGTCGATGTCTCTGCCACTCGGTATTAGGAAACTGTTATACCAATACAGCATTTTCTATAATGATATATGACAGAGTTTCCTATATGTGACTAACATCATAGGATATAATACTTGCCCTTTATGCCCTCACATTTCTACTCTACAGCAAAATCATAATATCACCAACTCAACAATAGCGATACGAAACTTCTCTCGTTATCCGCTCCTCTTATCGCCGGCGTCTTATCGTGTCACATTAAAGTTTTTATTATAAACAAGACAAGTAGAGCGTTGTTTAGTTCGGAAACTGCAATTAATGCCGTCCGCTGTCCCCCGTGAACATTGCGACTGGGGAGCAGATCAACGCTGGAATCGCATGAGAGGAATTGTGCGATTGGTGTGCGACCGTCGCAAGAACAACTTGTAGTTTTTGCTTTTGCTGCAGGAGTGCTTGTTTCCAGAAAGCTGGGGTGTAACTAAATCTAAAAACAATTGCGCATTTAGTCCGTTTAGGTTATTTCTCTGATGGTACTTATATAATGTTATTGTGTAAGTAGCGAACGAGTAGTGACAGAACAAACAGTTTTATTACCTGCTATACCGCTTGCTAATGTAATACAAAAGTGTAAAAAGGCCAGAGATATTTTATTTTATTTTATTATGGGACAATAAACAGCTACAATATAAAATGTTTACAAATAACAATTACATACATAAGTAGTATTAACAATTTTGCAGCCCATATTAGTTATGTAGGTAGGTTAGGCTTCGTAAGAGTAATAGGTACTAATGCTTGGTTAGAAAGAAGCCACCGATTTCCCAAAGAGGAAGCAAAGCACGATTGACCTGACAAAAAACAATTTCCACTATGATACAGTTCGTCATCACAACCGGTCGCCGGTCGCAGTCACACGATAACTTTACATGAAATGCATTTGATCTCATCGCTAATTATGATTTCGTCCTGTTGAGCAACGTTTCATGCAATTTAATTGGTTTTATTTTACAATTGCTCCTACGGCAAGGAGTAAGATGATTAATTTAATTAGTACCAGTTTGCTTTCGTTACAAAGTAAGTTAATTAAATAGAATGTTTGTTCAAGATGTTATGTGTAATTAAATGGCATTTGTTTTCCTGAGGGTCCAGGTTTATGGACAGGAATGAATCGAACAAATTAGTGCTGTGCTAATACTTTGTATTTGTTTTTACATTGTAAAGAGTTCCTGTAGTTAAAAGTGACTGAATAATGTTTTCTAAACAAAGTATACGGTAGTGTTGGACTAAGGAGCAGGCAATATTTAATTGTATAGTGAGAGCAACGGAACTTTGAGACGTATTATGAAGAACCCGAAGTTTGAATTAAAAGTTTGGATTTCGCAAAGCTTTCTGTATAAGTCGCGTAGCGTATTGATACCTGGCGTGGCCATTCTTTCGTAGCACGCCTACGTCTAACGTAGCACTCCTATGTTTTAGCGTAGCAATGATTTGTCTAGCTTAGCCGCGTAGCACTGACGGGATCGTAGACCAATCTCGTACTATTGTAATTAGTTTTTTTTTTTTTAAGAAAGAAAGAAAGAACAGGTATTTATTGCGACTCGTACAGGAAGATCATAAAACTAAACTAAACAAAATCAAAAATAAAGTAACAAAAAGAAAAATGAAACAGAAAGTCCTATACGAGGCTAAAAGGTTCCTATCTCAGCATGATGCTACGACATTTAAAAAAGTAAATGTCGCAGCGCTGGTATTCTGATAGGGCCCGCTGTGATGTCACTGGCAATTACAGTAATAAATAAATAGATCTTTAACCTAAAAACTCGTCTATAAAATTCTCAACAAATATACTTAACTTTTAAACCACCCATAAACCTAACTCCTAACATCTTACATAAGTAAGTAAACTGCATCAAGATATAATTATATACACAATGTTTTCCACTTTAATATGTTGGCTGCAGCGGTGCGGCGGAGAAGCGGTGGAGCCGGCTCAAGAATGCGCGCCGAGTGGTCCGCGAGGTGCGTTTATTGCATTTTTGAGTGCCAAACCCCCCACCGCCCTCCGCCGCGCCCCTTCAGCCCCTGCACGCGGTACTGCTACCAACGTTCTGCATGTTTTGGGATAAAATAGGTTAACAAGAAAGCGGAATAGGTCTATAGATACCAGCTAGTTGAATATGTAAAGAAACTGGCTGCCGGCCGTTGTGTGTGTCTATCATCATTGAGAACTGGGGAAGGTTGGGGTGGTGGTGGGCTTTTATCGATAAAAACCGCAGGGTCACCTTCTCAACATTATTGGAGAGTTCTCTACTGAGTTTCTGCGGCTTCGCAGATGCACGAAAAACAAAGCAGTTAAGCTTTGGTTTTCTAGGAAAGCGGTCCCGTCATATTATAACGGCCGTCATGAAAATCTGGCACTTACACCAGTATTTGACTTTAGTCAAACCCCGCTGCCCAAAGATTTAAATCGCTAGATTTGCTCTTATCGTACTTAGTCAAGCAAAAAAGTGTCATGTCATACTGAGAAGAGTGAGCTCACACATGATTATCTAAATAGCGTTTCCATGACAATCAAGTCAAGTCACTGCGTCATTGTGCGTCAAAGGTACGCGATAGGGTGAATCTAACGATTTAAATCTTTATCGTCATCATTTTCCTGACAGCTGTCACTATGGCCGTTAAGTGCAGCCAGACTTCTTCCATGAAACCGAATCTTTACCCCCAATCACTTTTCGGCCCTGGTGATCACGGCGTAACGCTGACATCAGACGGTTCACTCGAGAGACTGTCACTCTTTCATTCCACGTTTACACGACACCAATTAAATTACATCGGAATTAACTTTCATCTTTTCATTTAGTTTTTTAATTTTTCGATCACTCGGTAAGCGAGTGATACATACCGAAATCTAATATCGTTGAATCGAATCACTAATAAAGTCATCAGTCATCACCTTTGTTTCATTTTATGTGCAGAGGTTTAACTTTGAGTGAAAGATTCCGAATGAAAGACCAAAATGCACAAAAAGTGAAGCGTCTCATATCGGTTTTAAGTAAACAGCGAAAATTCCCACAAAATATCGTGAATTGGAATAGTGAGTCTAAGACAAAATTGAATCGTGTTCCTGTAATGTCATCGGCATTCACACCCTTCAGACCGATACATGACCATGCTGGCCACCGCAATAAGTATACAATACTTTTCCAGATTCCTTATCCCAAGGAGTTTTAATATTAGGTCCTTAAATATGAAATTGGCGTTTTGTCGAACTGGCCACTTTGATCTGAAATGTCTGGTTAGGTAAGACAAACGTTTGGTTAGGAATTCCAAATTCAAATTTATTTCAAATGTAGGCTTGTGTGTTTGTGTTTTGAATTTCATTTGTTGTTTGAATTCATTTGTTTTCGCGACTTTTGACTTTTTCTGACATCGTTCTGTTCACAACATGGAAAACTTAAATATCACGTTATTTACGAATACGAGTTTTGCCGTGGCACCAGTACTGCAAAAAAAGCTCGAAGGATTAATTATGTGTATAGGAAAACTACTATCTGTCCTGCTAAAACTTAATGTCTGGTGGTCCTATAGCACTGAAACTTGCAGCAGCAGTCCCAGCGAGTTGTTCATCAGTTACTTGTATCCTCAGCTTGTATCGCTGTTTGGGGCTCTCCGCTGTGATCACTCTCATTTTTAATCGCTTTCTAAACAAACACTTAAGTGCTCTTCAGGAGTTGCTTTAGAAATTTCCTTCCATTTGTAATGAATACTAATAATAAAATATTACAAAGAGAAAAGATTAGATTTTGTATGTTTATTTATTATGCTTTCACGCTAAAACAGCTGAGCGGGGCACATGGGTAGACCATGGTTTGGATTAGGACATACAACTTTTTATCCCGATATTCTCACGGAATTGAAACATATGCGGGTTTAACCGCGGGGCGCAGCTAGTAATGAATATAGGTAGTCATTTTATTATGTAACGCCGTATTACCTACATTTATTACCTACATTTTAATTAAATTTCTTAGTGTTTTAACTTTTCATACTCTTGAAATAAACGTGAACTTTGTAGGTTCAGATAGTAGAGTCCTTGCCTGAATGTCAGAATCTTCTTCTATTTATAAAGCAGCGAAAACTTTGTTTTTGTACTTATCGCTTCTCAACCGAATGAATATTACAATCGTGAAAGTTACCCATGACAGTGTTACGACTTGTGTCAATGCGTGGGACCCATATTTTACATATTATTATCTCCGACCCAAAACTCCTTCCCATATTTTCAATTCGGCAACCACCCACAAATCACATTATACACGTACAATCAGCTTCAAAAAGATGTATATATAGACAGGAATTTATTTAATTGTCTGCAATATTTGTTTCATTATTGAGTAGCCACACAACACATTATGTAGTTACAGGTTGGGTACTTAATTGTAAAAAAATCCTGATGTTCGCTCATATTATTATTTACGAATACCTTTAATGCTTGCAAGAATTCTAGAATTTTAGGAACAAAACGGTATTTGCAATTATCCTGCGACAGAAACATATTTTTGGTGCTAACTGTACTTTGAGTCCAAAACGAATTCCGTAAAAATATTTTTGAAAGCGCCGACAATATTTTATTATCTGACACTCGAAACGTAACCATTAAAAATGGTCGATGAAAAAAAATTCCGATTCGTAAGAACTGGGTGGACTCACCCTCGGAGGAAGGAAACCAGTTATCGAGAGCAAAAAGTTGATAATAAAATACGACCGACCGGCTGAATGAGAAATGATGAATTGTTGAAATTCCAGGAGCGTGTAACAATTCCATAAGTCAATTTGGTCGATACGTACCTAAGGGAAATTATCGGGATGCTGATAGTCGCCGCGGGGAGTGGCGGCTACGTAGGATCACGACAGAATTAATATTTAAAACGTCTCCGATATAATGTATAGCGGGCCTCCGAGGATTGTTTTGTGATTCTTAACGTTAACCATGTGGAATTTATACAATACATTAGACTACAACTCCTACAATATTTATCAGTTAAACAATCCAAGGACTAGAAATTAAAGGCAAATAATGACAAAGAAGTCTTGTAGACAGAACTAGACAGACAATATAATAAAGACACAAGATTTTGTTTGTATAGAATGTTTTTTTGTGTACAGATAATAAATTAAATACTACAAAGGTAACGTTTCAGCAGCTATGACAGCCAGCCTCTTTCAAACCACCACCAAATTGACTGACAGTCTAGCGAAGACCGCTGACGTATGAATGTGGAATTAATCAAATCCCAACGCCAATCATTCCGCCCTCCCCCGATGACTGGACACAGAACAAAGATGCGCCCTTACTCGCACTGAAACGTCTCAAACTTTTTTAATTTCAGGCAAAAAAATCATCCCTCAGGAATCAGGGATGAATGGAGATATTCCTCGTTAAAATTAACAATGAAATATTGGCGTTTGACTAATGGATCCTCACTAAAACGAATTTTAACTGAACTTATTAAAACCTTAACAGGGTTTTTTATTGCTCCTTCTAATTATAATATTGATTGAGGTTGATGTGATCAGGAGAGAAAATTTCAGTTTAAAATGATGAATGCACACAGTTTTGAATTCTTGCGAAATAGGTCCTTTTAGAGCAGTGGAGGCCTAGTGGTACGAGTATCGGCCCCGACTTAAGAGTTGAAGGACGTGAGTTCGAACCCACACAGTCTTTTTACATTGTGTAAATTATTTCATCACCATTGCTTTCAAAACGGTGAAGGAAAATATCGTGAGGAAACCGGTAGGTATGTCCTAGAACCGAAAATTCGAAGACATGTGACATTCACCAACACGCACTGGGCCCGCGTGGTGGATCACTCGCCCACTCCCTCTCACAGAGAGGAGGCCTGTGTCCCAGCAGTGGGAACGTTATAGGCAGATTATGCATGCCGATCCTTTTTAGTCTGTCAGAGAGATCAGGGTCCTAAAAATAATATATAGGAATTAGATACCTTGGAATATATTAGCTACTGATAACAATTAGAACACCAAACTACATCGATTAACACTTAAACCCAATGAGTTTCCTTTTAGTTTCACTGTAATGAAATGGAAAGAGCCTACTTACATTCGACACCTAATAACTGATTATAGGCTGGGTATTCATAGGTAATTGTACGGCTGGTAATCTGGTATGCCTTGGCCAGTCAGCCCCACGACTACCTCGCTGACTGGAAAATATTATAGCAATGAGCATATTAATAGCAATGAATATAATATATTATATAACTAGCTTTTGCCCGCGGCTTCGCTCGCGTTAATTTAGAATAATTCAATCATGATTCGAAAGACACGTGGCGCCATCTATTAGCATAATAACGTTATTGTTGTTTTCCTCGAGAACACTTTTTTTCGGGATGAAAGGTACCCTATGTTCGTTTCTGTACACCTGACAACATAAATGCAAAGTTTCAGGATGATCGGCTCAGTGGTTTAGGCGTGAAAAGGTAACAAACAAACAAACAAACTTACTTTCCAATTTATAATATTCATTAATAATTAGGATGACAATGAGCTATGGTAGTCATTAGTGTCTTCTAAGACTGCCTCGTTGGTACAGTGGTCGCAAGCGCTACTGCTGAGCATGGGGTGCTGGGTCCTCGTTGGTGCAGTGGTCGTAAGCGCTACTGGTGAGCATGGCGTGCTGGGTTCGATTCCCAGGTCTGGCAAAGTGTTACTGGGTTTTTTCCACCAGGAATTTTTTAGTAGCCCGGAGTCTGGATTTGTGCTGGTTGATAGTTCGCCCCCTGTCACATGCGACTAAGACATAACTGGCGAGACGTGGGGGTACCTAGAGAAGGATACTTAGAGTAGGGTTACAGGCGCGATGTTATATTATGTTTTTAGATTATCTGGAAAAACTTCATAGACGTTCTGTGTGTCGATATGAAAAAAAGTGATTCCCTAAAATCAAACAGCTGATCTCGGCGCTCAGCACTCTCGTGTCCCGCGTAGTTACTTGAACTTATGATTTTATTAAGCAATCCTTGTGATTTCTCTTTATCTCTTCATACCAAATTTCATCCCTTTTTCCTCGAATTTTCAAATATCCTGTCTTTGTGCTTGCTTTCGCTATATAAGGAACTCAACACTTCCTGACCCGGTTTAGGCTGTGCGTTGTCTGCCAGTGAAATTGATGCTTAGATACCTACTTGTCGAGTCCACTTACTTCTTTCGTAAAAGAAAACAAACCCATTGTTTAGTAAATACGTCGTCAAGCGATCGTTTATCCGGTTGCTATGGCTGCCATCTTGCCATTATAATCAAAAGGCAAGGGGTCGCAAAGAAAACAAGTTTCCATTATTATTAGATTCACGTGGATGGCGATTTATTTACGAGTTCTTCTGTTGTTTGTTTTAGTATCATTAAAAAACGTAATTTTCCATCAAAAATAAATTCTTTAAAAGAAAAATAAAAGCAAGAAGTAAACGGAATGATGTAATAAGCTGAAAAAAGTCTTAAATGTCAAGAAAATGTTATTATATCATTCCGTTTTTCTATGTAGGCGGGAAGTATTTTAGGTATTCATGAAATCTGAATAGAATCCGAACCTACGAAAATAAATAGTTACTAACTTAAGACTTTTTTTTTTGGGTGGGAAATCATCAAAGGACCCTCTGGGCTGAGCGGAAGGGCGTGTCAGACTTTTACTGACTAAAACCCACCCGTGTTCCTGCAGGTGTCTGTGCCAGGGGCCACGGTATCTCTTTCGAACAACCCGCAGCCCTGGCAGGCATCGGCCCAAACGGATCCCGTCAGTTCGTGCTGACATCTCGTTGAGGCGCGCGTGGAACACAACGCGCCGTCGAACCGGGCCTGGTCCTTACCGGGCGGCGAGCTGCCCATTGCTCGCCGCCCGCCAGCCCGCGCCTACAATGGCCGGGAGTCGGCTGTTGACTCCCGTCCAGGGCGTCTCCTGCGGCGACTAGGGGCGTGAGGGCGCAGAGATTGCCTCTCCCTCACGCGCTCCGCCTCCTCCTTCGCGAGCATTACTGCTTCGCAGAAGGAGGTAACTGCCTCCTATGCACTCTCGCTCCGTACCATGGCCTGGACCAGGGCCGGACGCGAGAGATCGCCGCCGCCGATCGCCGCCACGAGGACACGGCGGTGCTCCACCCAATCCGGGCAGACCTCTACCGTATGCTCCACCGTGTCCTCCGGGCGATCCACACAGTGGTGACTGAACAGGAACCTCCCGAAACAACCGTGTCCGGTGAGGACCTGTGTCAGGCGGAAGGTGAGGGCGCCGTGGCGCCTTTCTAGCCACTCCTCAAAGAGGGGACTTATCGCCGCAATTGTGGCGTGCCCAGCACTGGGTAGCGACAATCGCACTCTCCATGCCGCTATCAGATCCCGCCGGAGCTCTGTCTGCTGTGCCGTGATTTGTTGCGGCAGTGGAGTTACGCCCCGGGGTTTTGCCTCCTCTCGCCACTCCCATATGTGGGCGAGGACTTTGGGCTCCAGATCCCATGGCGACAATCCGGCAAGGAGGCTCGCCGCCTCACTAACTTAAGACTTACATCTGGCACCATCATTCTCCAACCCTTATCTCAATTCATCATCGGTCGGCGCAACATGTCTTTTTCTCTCATACTTCTCTATCAGTCGTCATCTCAACAGTGACCCCCTTTCTAACCATATCATCATTCACACATACCATCCATCTTTCTTTGGTCTTCCCCTACTCTTATAGCCATCGACATTAATACTCAAAACTCTCGTCACGACATTTTCCTCAATTCTCCGTAACACATGCCCATACCATGACAACCGTACATCTGTATTACAACAATATGGATAAACAAATAAGCTATGTATGTCTCAATTTACCTCGCAGTACAAATAGGTACAATTTTGTTTAATCTGAAATAGTTTCAAACCACGATAAGTGAATTAAACTCCAACTAACACCTAAATACATGTAAACCTAACAGGGTACTTAGGTCTTAGTAAATAACACATTTATGACCTCGCCGAGGACTATGATTCAAATCGGAAACGTCCACGATGGATTTAATTATATAAATGTTAATCTGTGTCTATAACCTACTGGGCGATCAACACACCTATACCCTGTCCATTAGGTAAACCGTTTTTTGACAGATGGAACTAGTGATTGCAGCAACACACAATACATTGATTGATACACGTACGGTATTATAATTTCTGTAAGAAGCCATAAATAAGATAATTCAATAAGATAAGGTAGTTTATATATTTATTTTATTACGCATTTTAAAGTTACCTTTTACGTCATCTGGAATATGTGCGTTCTAAGACAGTTGTCAAAAAACGGTTAAACTAATGGACAGGGTATAATTCGTGCCAGTCACCTTGCCGAATAATAAATAACAGGCTAATCACTAAAGAGTTTGTCCTACTAACCCTACGGACTCTGTCTAAAATAAAAGTTTTCTATTCTATAATATTATTATTGTGGTTTACCTCAAGTGGCAAAAAAAAATCTCCGTCCTCAGTTACAAAATTTGCACATTTTGTAATCAAAGGTTCTTTACTTATGGTTCATGTTATGGTTAAAAAGTTATCCATTCTGGAAGTTGCTCGTGGTTTTGAGGTTTCTTAAAACAACTTCGAAACATTTGAGGGGGAGATATTCACCTTCCGTTCCCTCAGGAAAAGTTGTTCTAAACGCTTTCGCAAAACAACTCACTCTTTACGAAGATCTCTAATTGAAAATTCGCTTTCTTGTCCATTTCGTTACATGTGTTTCTTAGCAATGTTACAAATAAATTTACTATTTGGATGCCCTGAATAATGAATCACGACCATTTCGTAATACACACATCAACACCGTCTAGGGATATTTTGTATAAAGTTATTAAACTCAAAAAATACTGGCCAGTTTTAAATTCATTTGAAGAAAGCTTATTTTGTAAACCTTTTTGAACGATTCTAAATTTGAATTTGAAAAAATAAATTAAAAACAAAAGACTTACGCGGCATAATGGTAGCGAAGTCCGAAGGTTTCATTTACCTACAGTAGTTTTTGCCTATTTTTTTGTGTCAAATTTAAGTTTTATAACAAGTTATCGGTTAATTTCGAATTAATGTTATTGTGTGCATCATGCAGCGGCGCCATTTAACGAGAGAGGAATTGTTAAGGGCAGTAGGCATGCTCCAAACTGAGGCTACTCAACGGGGAATTGCCGAGGAGATTGGAACAAGACAAAACGTGATATCAAGGTTATGGTCACGTTATCATGCTACTGGTGATGTGGCTGAAAGACACCCAGGCGGGAAGCGCATTACCACTCAACGACAATACCGATTTTTGCAAGTTGCCGCGAGAAGACAACCAAATGTTACGGCCGTGCAGTTGGTTCAGAGGCTCCAGTCAGAGCACCAGTTGCTTGTGAGTGACCAAACTGTGAGGAGAAGGCTGCATGAAGCTAACCTTCATGCTCGCAGACGGCTTCGTACTCCAGCACTACGCCGAGGAAATCGTGGACGACGACTAGAGTGGGCTCGTGAAAATTTGCTCTGGGAAGATAACCAGTGGTCTGTAGTGCTGTTTACCGATGAGTCCCGGTTCGGTTTCCATCCCGATACACGTAGAGTACGTGTTTGGCGAGTTCCTGGTCGTGAGAGCCGTATGCAACATCCTCAGGAAGTCTATTCATACCACGGCGGGACAATTATGGTTTGGGCGGGAATTCGTGTTGGTGGAAGAACCGACCTCGTTTGGATCAGAAACACCATGACGGCTGAAAAATACCGTAACGAGATGCTAGTACCAATAATCTACCCCCATCGACTACAAATGGGCCAAGAATTCACGCTCATGCACGATAACGCCCGTCCGCACACAGCGAGAGTGATGACGAGCTGGTTGCAGGAGCACGACGTATCGGTCTTAGGCTGGCCCGCTCAATCGCCTGACCTAAATTCGATAGAACATGCGTGGGACATGCTCCAAAGAAGGGCTTTGAGGAATTTCCCTGCAAACATTGCGACAGAAGAGCAACTTTTTTTGCATCTTAGCCGGACTTGGGACAATATACCGCAGCAAGACTTGAATAACTTAATCCAAAGCATGAAAAACCGTTGCAGGACCGTTATTAACGTCATGGGGTGTTTTACTGACTACTGATTTTTCACATAACTGTTAAAAACAGATTAATTTTTCCTTATTTTTCACTTTTTCTTGAGAAACACATTCATTGTTAGTTTTACCATTATTTCACGTTCTTTCTTTATTTGAATAAAAATTTGTTTACGCAAAAAAAAATTGTTTTCTTTTATTCTGGAGTGTAGTCTGATAAATGGGCTTTATAAAAATATATGCATGTTGTATGTTATTTATAATAAATTTTGAGTAAATTGAGTAAATCCAAAATATCCCTAGACAGTGTTGATGTGTGTATATTGATATTAAAGTATATAAGACTTTGTTTTCTTTTTACTGAACCATTTTTTTTCTTTTATTTATTGGCACTACTCACCAACGTCTTGAATTTTGTAGAAGAGATAGTATTAATATTGGACAAAATTGTATATCTTTACTCTTCAGGAATTTCTCTATTCATTTTATCTGATTCTTATCATAAAAGGAATCGAGGTCACGAGCACGCCCATTTGGCATTAAAAAAAATCAAACCAGCAACATTCTTCCTCTTTGTAAAGTCACCTGAGCCCAAAATCCTCTTTCCCATGAAATATAATAGCATCAATTAAAACAATACCTTAATTGCATCTACAATAACAAGGCAAACCAAATAACACAACAAAAACGCCAACAAAATACTTCTCGTCCAAAACCGATTCAATTTTAGTACCTATCCGTAAATATACAATCCAAATGAGCGTACGGCATTCGGAAAACGAATTGGCGCTCTGTCCGACACGACAATTATAAACGAATTGGCGCTCTGTCCGACACGACAATTATAAACGTCAACATTCGCAAGTCACCGGCCGACTCCGCAATCACTCGTGCGGAACCGGCCGATTGTATTAAACGTACGCCGAATCTTTATTGATGGGGCACAACTGAATTTTACAATTTGCGAATAAAAATACGTAGGTTTTTTTAACAAAGTGTTTCTTTTTGTGGCTTTGTAGTTAAGGGGCACAAACGGAATTTCATTGGGTACTTGTTATTTCGTACGACTTGTTTGTATATCTCTCGCAATGAATAACATATATCATAATAACCCTATTGATGTCAAGTGGTCGTATTCTTACAACACACGTTTTATGGCTGATTTTTCAATCATCTGATAACTTCATGCGAGGAATAATTTTGAAAAGTTGACAGTTATTTTATACAAAAACTGTCAAACGTCAATTTTATTCCTCGAAAAAAAGTTATCTGGTGATGGGAAAATTCACCCTTAGTATTATAATTTAGATTATCCATTGTGACCATGGTTGTTTTAAAATGTTAGTATACTTTACTTAAGGTTGTACTTTTCAGCCAAATCTCGCCAAGGCTGAACCATTCTTGGAATTGAAAATCGATAATAATTGGTTCACTGTCGCGTTATAGTGTGTTAAGTAGCGCTATAGTAGGCAGTAATTAATTTTCAGTAATATATCCAATAACTACCTAAGTCTTTTAAAAAGCTTTAATAAAAATCACAATGACATACACAACACTTGATTTAATTAATTCCAACGATCGATCTATGTAATTACGTTTTTGTTAACCGAGCCTTTCAACCCATTCAATTAACAACTAAACACGACATGCCAAACAAAATAACAAATAATTGAAACAAAACGTAATCCAATTCTTTCAAAAGGGACATTTAAAAACCCAATCGAATTTGACGGCAGTAATATAAAAGGATCTATTACTTGATTCAACGTCATTAGGGATAACAAGTGGTCAGTCCTTCATTATTTATCAATAGAAAGAACTCAATTAGGGCGAGACTCGTATTACTCGCCCTTTTGTGAATCTATGTTCGAACTAAAAGAAAAATAGGTGCTACTGAGAATATACCTTGCCCTTTCACACTCAGCGTCACTTGATGCACGTTAATCGTTATGGCTGAGAGCGTTTTATTGTAAGCAGGCGGGGTGCAGGTGCCTAGGCGCGTAGCTATCTACGTAGGCACTAAGTTTCGTACATAATCTCGGTTACGTGAGTCGCAGTTATTTTATAATAATTAACGCACGGTTCAAAACTGTGTTAGGCACAAAGAGTTGTTACGATTTCTAAACGAAATAAAGATCTATTCAATATACAGCTGCAGGCTATCCCAACCCTATCAATTTGTAATTACAAAGGCACCCACGAAAATGGAAAAATCTTAGTTTCCAAAAACGATATCATCGTAGAAACATAAGGAAACTTTTACCTAAACTCCTAGAAGTCGCCCACCACCATGTCTGATACAACCTTGGTCAATGTTATATTATTCGATATATTCATTGGTTCCCATCGTCCACATGACTTCGTTCATCACTTGCGCGCCGCATATAAAATGGCGAGTTATTGCCGATCTGCCGCGTCGATAGTGTGGCAGCGACAGGGTGTTGTATTGTGAAGAGATTGTTGATACAATGTACTTGATAACAATAACATGTTTATTACATTACGGCTTCTTCATGAATACATGTCGCAGTGTATGTGACGATAAAACAGCCCGGCTACCAACTGAGCTAACTAATTAATCTTTTCATTTTCGAAATTTTATTTGTTTTCACTATTTTGTTAGACTTCATATTCTTTTTTATTGTTTGTATTTCTTGTGATGTGAGCGTCCCAAATGAAATGTTTTTCTTTCTTTCTTTCACCTACGTACTCACACAAATATTATAGCTAGCTGAATATAAGATCATAAATATCGTTATCGGCAGCTGTAGAATCGGGATGCTGATTTCTTTTTTTTATTTGAGATAAAAACAAATGTGTACTTTAGCTATTTTCATAGTGTAATGTCGTACGGTATTCTATTTTGGAGAAATGCCGCTGATATTCAGACTATCTTTGTTTTGCAGAAGCGAGCTGTTCATTATCATGCTTCAATTTATAAATTAAGTCCGAGACACTCGGTCAGAGACAAATTTAAAGAAATTAATGTTATGACTGTGCCTTCTCAGTATATTTATAAAAATCTTTTATATGCCCATAAAAATATTAAATTGTTTAAAAAATACAGTGATATCCATGATGTAAATATTAGGAACAAACACAAATTTGTTGTACCTACAACAAGGCTCAAGAAAATAGGTGGCTCGTTCAGATGCCAATGTATACGCTTCTACAGTAAAGTTCCAAGCCCCGTTCAAGATCTAAGCCTTAATAAATTCAAATCATTCATTAAACGTAAGTTGTGCCAGAAAGCCTTTTATACCGTTAAGGCTTATATCGAGGACAAAAAGGCTTGGGATTAAGCTGCTTCCAATTTTTACATATTTAATGTTTTTATTTTTTTGTTATGTTGTTTTTTTTTTATATACACTTTGACATTAATGAATATGATATATACTATGACATTTGCTTACTTTGTAAAGTATTCTATTATTTTAATTATTGTGAATGTGAAGACTATGTGGGTCATTTTATTTTTTATTTTTCTCTCTGTTCTGTTAGTTTTTGTCATGGTCTGGCAGTTTGAGTAATTAATGTGGCCTACCCAAATGTCCTTTCTTTGGTATTGTTCGTCGAATCGTCGAGCTCTTTAAGTGTTGTGTTGAGCTGCACGATTTCTGACAAATGCGTGCACTGACTGGACAGGTCCTCTCAAACTGTTTGGTTCTTTCTTCAAAAAACCATCTCAGACATCAATCTACATGGTCTTCATATGATCTGACCAAGATTATGTCTGGACTTTAAAAGAGACTGTGACCTCTGAGTTTGTTTCGGCCTTTCTTCTCAGACTAGTCAGATAGGAAACGCCGAAGTCATCTAGTTTTAAAATATGATTGACGTGTAAAAGTGTTTCTACAAACCTACTTACAAAATAAAATCATTCATCATTCATTCATTCATTCATTCATCAATGATTCTTGACCTGTTTGACAGTGTCAGCAGCCGAATCATGTGACGAAAACTTTCCAACGACGTCTTTCTAACACTCAAATATATATATATTCACCAGGAAGCACAGTAACATCCTTCCTTCCATTTCATCGTCACAACAAATACAAAGTACAACCGCCACAAAGCCCCCATCTACTGCTCAATCTTGACACAACGTCCTCTATTTCAAAATCAATTTTAAAAGCAAAATATATCCAGTATTTCAAACAAACAATATCTTCTAAAATTGTTTTTGCCGCGTACAATATTTCCGAAGGCGATCGGAACACCAATCATTGGAGCTATAGAGCTATGGAGCAATGGAGCTGTTCTGAACGGACGGGCAAACAAGAAAATATAAGACATGGAATATGCATCGGAGAATGAGGTCACGCCTCAAGTGCAATGTTTTTAATGAAAAATAATGGGAACACTCGCTTGCTTTTCGCTTTCAAGTTTTATTTGACGGGCGTGCTGTCTGAGATTAGTTTTATGACCGGCATAAAAGTAGTTTTGAATGTCTCAAGAAAATGGTGCAGTTTGTACACAGGTAATTTATGTGTTAAAAAGAAGAACTACGTGTTTCTGTGACAGTAAAACATTGTTTCTTTTTTTCTTTACTAAGATCCAATACCTGGTCTTTCAATTAGCCTGAAAGCAATAAATGACATGGTACCAATATCAGCCGCTAAACTAATTTTTTTTTCCATCTAACTGTGTTTTGGTAGGATTGGTTCTTGTAAACCAGTTTAAACCTAATTCAATTAATTTTGAATTTCACTAGGCAGATAAGTGTTAATAAAATTAAAGCTAATTATCATTACACGGGAGATCCCCCCCCCCCCACGGCCTGCTCGGCAGCCGAGCTGCTCTAACAACAAAGGGAGAACTTCCAACATTCTTAATAGTCACTGAAGCCTTTTCTTTTATCGTAATGCCGTTCCAAATGAAGAGGTTCCGCGTTAATCAAATTACAAATTTAAACAACCTAAGAAACAGCGAAATCACCCTTATTTCCCCAACAATAAAGTTGTCTTCTCGAAACTGAAGAGCAATTGGGTTGTAAAAGAAAATCAATCGGCTCTGGATGCGAGCTTTTTTAATCAAATGAACTAGAAATGGTTGTAAAGTCAACCATTACGTTAAACGAACCACCTTTGTCATATTTTCTTTTGTAATTGCTTTAGTAATTTGGACGCGCAATTAAACCATCCACCATTTTTAGCCTTCTCGTTTTTTTTTCTTATTAATTGGTTTCTTATAAAGGAACGGATAATTATTGACGATTTTAATGATCGAAATGGCCGGGAAATAACCGAGTTCTTTGTTTTAAATGCGATTTAAAATGAAAAGATTTTGGGGATGAGAATCTCGGCTTATTGCAAATCTTTTTAGGTTTAATTGCTTCCATAAATAAAAATCTGCCAGTTAGGAAGGTCTTTCGGGGTAAGTAATAATAAAATTGAGTGAAAAATAAGCGACAAAAATATTGTTCGGGCCATTAAATTAAACCTTAAGAACTCCATCGATCCCTTTCTAAATTCACGAATAAAAAAATATTCGCGGCATGTCGAATTGGAGAGGCAATAACATCCTAATAAAGCCATAGTCTACGATCAGGTGAATATTACGAAACACGAGTATATTTGGGCAGACAGCAAAAGAACGTACAGAAGGCTAACTCGTTGTAATGTTCATAATGTACGAGTAGACCAAGGTTAGGAAGAGACGCAATTATTGCAATCGATTACTGACAATGTGAGTGCTAAAAGTATGACTTTCCCAACTTTTTTTTTTTACTAATTATGGCTGTTAAACTTTAAACTCGTTAAGAATCACAACAATAAAAAGTCGTTAAGGTAATTTTACCATGAATAATAATAATAATAATACGGCTCGCATTGTGAGGAGGTTCCTGTCTCTGGAGCCCTAACCACCGGTAGCTTGGACCCTGCTCCCGACATCGGTGGATGCCTATTTTTTTTATATTTTTAAATGTTTATTTTTTTACAAGTGGTTAATTTTTATATATATATATATTTTTTAATGTAATAAAATAAGATAAGTAAATAAATAAACGAAATAATAATAAGTAATTTATTTCAGACTTTGTCCATAAGTTTGTTAGTAACAATGTTCTTAGCCTAGTATTAGTAAAAGTAAAAATTGACAGAAATATAAATCAAACGCTTGCCCTCGCGTGAAGGCCTATCCAATGAATAACATTTGCATCGGATACTGCCTATAATGTTAAACTGCAAGATGCTGGCGTCAAAGTTAGTGTTTACTGCTGAGTCATAGGAAAAGAGAGCAACTGCGCAGCAAGGAACACATGATTGTATGTACTAACTAGAAACTCTGGCGTGAAATGCTCAGCAGCTAGGCTTGCGAGCTCATTCCTTCTTTATTCGTTGATTCTTCTGTGAGCATCTGCTTCATGTAACATAGATGTTCAATAAGAGGGGCAAAGGGAGCGTATTTATCATAATATACGAGCTCGAATGGTATTCCTATTGATGCTCTCCACTCGCGACAGAGGAAATAAAACGTTACGGTAACTGTGGGGGCTTATTTATTTACTCGTTTGGGGACGGTGGGTGTTCTTCCTATTCTTAATAATTAAATGTCCATGGCTGGCTCCTGAAATAATGCCTGACCAAACAAACAAATTAAACAAATTGGAAACAAATTAATGGTGCTTATGCAATGCCTTTTTCACCATCCTCAAACATTTTTACAGTATTATTGCTTTGTAATTCCGGCTTTTCGGGATGATGTAGCGTTGTGAGGGCCTCAACGGCAAATAGTCGACTGATAATTAGTAAGTTATAAGTCACTACATCACTAGAAACATGGCACAACACTAATTTACTAAGAACATTTTGTCATTTTAACATCCGCTTGCTTAGCTAGCAGGAGTGATTCCCTGATCCTCAAGATACTGGTACCCCCAATGTAGGGTGAGTTCCTCATTAATTTGGTAATTATACCAGACCCTCTGCACTGGATAGCCGTTGTAAATATCTATCTACCAATGTTGTATCTATTTGCGCGGTTGTCAATGACAGGCCACGCGGCTGTAGGTTATCCAGTGCATAGGAAACGGAAATATGTATGTAGGTATTGCTGCTGCATCTGGCATGTGCATGGCCTCACTATGTATTATAAGCTAAATAGCGAGCCATCTGCTGGGATTATTGTTTATCTTGTGTTTTATGCTCGCGTGTTACGTAAATACTTATCCTCATATTGCACCTGTCATTGTGCCACGCTGTCCTTACAAACTATCTGCCTGTAAACCGCTGCGATGTGTAGAGTTTCCATCTATCCTTGCTCCTTACGCCGCGGCTCCTTGGTCGGGGAAGAGGGAATGAGGCTGGACACATCGCACGTGGCTTGCTGCTTTTGCATCATTGTGATATGCGCACCCTATTGCGCCTTCCAGGGTACCGTACGTACCAGTTCTACCTACCGGTTCTACTAACGGGATTCTACGTCCAGGCTGAGGACAGAGCGGCTCACCTACTGCGTGCTGCTCGCGTAACTGAACTGCGCACTCCATGCGTGCTATACTGTGCGCTGCACGCACACCTATCCACACGCTCCCGGCGGCGAAAAAAAATAATTGAAAAGCGTTTATTCGTGGTGACAGCCTAAATTTTCCAAACAAATTTTACTCCTGCCAAACTGCAGAGCAGTTTGTTGGCAGATGTAGCTCCCATATACAATTTTACATTTTATAAACAATACATTTACCGCTAAACATTACCTATAACTAAACAAGCAATCAATCAAAAACTTTACACACACATATTTTATATGTGTGTGTACACAGGCTGACTATTACATAATGCTAATAACATTTTAAACTGCGTGATAGCATTCCAAATCACGTCGGCGATGCCGCAGCCATAAGCTAGTATGGCATAGATTTAATCTATGCATCTCCATTTATGAGGCTTTGACAAAAGGTATTAAAAAGAAACTTCCCCATTTTATTTTTAAACGACATTTTTGTGGTACAGCTGGTAAATCGAGTGGTATGTCATTAAAAATGGTTGGGACTAAGCATTTTCTACATCTTTGTCCATAATAGTTAATACAAGTGGGTACTACAAATCATCTAATGGATTTATTCCTTTGAGGTCTTGTGTGTACCGTCTTGATTTTAAACTCCTCCTTGCAATAATGTTCTAAGGCCAATAAAAACACCACCTTTGATGTACCGGCAACAGCTTACATTCTAAGAATAATTCTTCGTAACCACTGTTTTTACAACGTTTTTTTTTTTGTGTTTTTAATATTAACCAATACTTTCATAAATCTGATTTGCAAGCTTTTAATATTATGTAAATATGTTTGAAATGTATTACCATAGCATGCCAGTCCATATGAAAGTAGCGAGGCCACCAGCGCATAGTAGACCGTGTACAAAGTGGCTCCATCAGTACAGAACTAAGGTGGTGGAGCCTCACAAGCACTACCCTGAGCTTGTCACATAGGTGTGTTACGAGTGTTTTCCACGAGAAGCTACAATCTATAACTAACCCCAAGTACTTGTATTCGTCCACCACCTCAATATCTGCACACGAACAACACGTCGCGTCTTCATCGGGCAGGCACTCATAGCTATGCCCCGCCACGCGCGGCGGACGGCGGACGTTCACAGTTTTTACGATAAGGAGACCGTATACGCATACACTTAGTTTCTTTATAATTATTATGATCCCATTATCATGAACCCATTTAGTTATACTAGTGAAATCCTCCTGAATATTCCTTTCAATTACATCTAATTCTTTATATGCATATACTAAACTAGTATCCGATGGCATACATGTATAAACGACAGTTTTGTACCACATTGCACATGCTGTTGACATGCATGATGTATCCGACGGGACCGAACACGGAACCGGATGGCACACCGCATGTGACGTAAGTGCGCTCTCCAACGTCGTCAATGACAGTTCGCAGTGCCCGGCCAGTACGGTAGGCACGGAACCACCTGTTAAGTGGTCCCGCGACGCGGCGACGCCACATTCCCCCATGGCTTGAAGCAGCTGGTGGTGTTCCAGGGTATCAAATGCTTTCTTGAAATCAATGAAGATCACCACCACCATCCAAACACTTATTGACGTCGTCCGAAAACTGTGCCAAAGCCGTCGCCGTGCTCCGTCCACGTCGGAACCCATTCTGTGCATTTGACAGAATATTTTTACTTTCCAGGAAAACACTAACCTGGTTCATGATGAACTTTTCCACAATTTTATTTATTACAGAAAGTATAGCTATTGGCCTATAATTTGAGTAATCACTGTGCACACCTTATTTAAATATAGGTCTTATTAATGCCGTTTTTAACTGATCAGGATATAAGCTATTACCGGGCTTAGTTTTCATTTCATGGATTTAATTTCCTTTACTCTAACTTTATCTATACCTTCAGACTTATCACTCATTATTTTATCTACATCCTTTGGGTAAGCCTTTTGAAACCGGAGTGACATGGTACTGCTATTGTTAGAGCTAGACCTGTCTAAAAACTTATGACTACAGACATGTTTTATATCTAAAATTTGCTTAGTAAATGTTTTAGAGAATTTATTACAAATATTAATTATACTTTCCGTTCTTCCCAGATATTTTAAAATAACAGAATCTACGCTATTTTTCTCTCTTCCTATCCATGAGTTGATTTTAGCCCAAATTTTCCTAATATTTTGGTTACACTTTTTTATTTCCTCTAGACGGTATTTATTTTTCGCTTGATTAATACATTTATTTGCCCTGTTTCTTTATCTGGTATATTGGATCCGCAAGTTCATATATTTCGGTTTACTTTTCGAATATCTGAGCAGCTTGTCCCTTGTACTAATCATGTTTTTAAGGTTTTTGGTAATCCAAGATTGCTTTTTCTCTTATCACCTACTGATACTTGGATTTTAGTATCATAATAAGCCTCAGAGAATATTAAACAAAGTCTGCTATATAAGTCTATTGGGCATTTACAATTCAAAAGCTCTGTCCATGATACATTTATAAGTTTTTCTACTACCTACTTATAAGAATGCACACCGCTTGATGGATAACTATTCGTATCCGAATTACCAGCCACGCACACACCAATAACATAGTGATCTGACAACTTACATGTTAACACATACGCAGATATCACACGTTGAGTTCGAACCCGCACATGATCGATGCACGTCCGTGTCACTATGTCTCCGTACACCTCCTCCCGCGTTACGTCTCGTATGGCACATTCCATCCCAATCTCACTCATATTGTTTGTGTATTGACTAATCGTACTGGAACCGGTTTTACGCAATAGATCTATGTTCGTATCACCGATCAATATCTACTCACAGCCTGCTGGAATCTCGGACAATAGCTTGTGTACTTCTTCAATAAATCCTTGTTTATTTTTCATTGGTGGCCTGTAGATAACCAAAATATGAATTATTCTCCTTCCATCTTGAAAAAGCTGCCCATGTATCACCTCATAATAATTAGATTTAATTATGTTTGCAGTAAAGTTTAGTTTGTTTTTGACATATATCAAAATCCCTCCTCCTCATCTAGTTTCCCTTGTACTTATATGTATGTGTCATATCCTTCTATATTGTATAAAGATAATTCCTGTTTCTTAATATTATTCTCGGTTAGTGCTATTATATCTAGTTTCTTCTTGCAATTATCTATCAAGACAAGTAACTCATTGAAATTCTTCCTGAGTGATCTTATGTTTACATGTATAATGCTCACATTATTATCTGATTTTAATAATTCTTCTTGCCAGTTATCTATACATATGTATCTATTGTACTTATTAGAGTTTACGTATGATGAGTGATCGTCGAAGTCTAATCTATGAGTATTCAGTATGTAATAGCACTGTTCATTAAACACGTCTCTTGTTTACTACGCGTATGTTTATATCGCTTAATGTGCGAATTGATCTTATTTTTAAATCATTTGGATCATCTTTTTGTATCAGCACCCTTCCATTTTGTACCCAAATGTACTTAAATGTTGGTTTTAGGTCATTTTTGGCGGTCCATACCAGGTTGCGCATGTGTCTCGTAAGATCCTCATTAACATAAATTTGTTGTTTATTTCCGCTGGCAGACACATCATCATTGGTTAGCTGGTGGGTTTTTCTTGTAGCTTGCTATTCGTCGCGAGCGGTTCGCGTAGCCAGGGTAAAAACAATCGGCTGCGGTTTTTTGTCGCGTTGTTTCTTCTCGTCTTTAACTTGTCACCTACCCTCATTGCCTCACATATCACATATCACATATCACATATCACATATCACATATCACATATCACATATCACATATCACATATCACATATCACATATCACATATCACATATCACATATCACATATCACATATCACATATCACATATCACATATCACATATCACATATCACATATCACATATCACATATCACATATCACATATCACATATCACATATCACATATCACATATCACATATCACATATCACATATCACATATCACATATCACATATCACATATCACATATCACATATCACATATCACATATCACATATCACATATCACATATCACATATCACATATCACATATCACATATCACATATCACATATCACATATCACATATCACATATCACATATCACATATCACATATCACATATCACATATCACATATCACGCCGTCGGCTACCTAGCTTACTTGCTATCATTTGAATTGTATTTTCTAGATTCTCGTTTCGCTGTTCCTCTAAACCAAATAATTCTACATTTTTTCCTTTCTCGCGTACTTCCAAATAAGCTATCGTTTCTGCCAGAGCTTTGTTACTGGTCTCCAGATGCACGTTCTTATTTTCCAATTCTTTAATCTTTTTATGTTTTATCCTTTTTTTCTATTAGCTCTTTGTATTTTTCAGCGTAGAAACTTATGTCCTCAGACATTGCCTCCAGAGTCTTTTTCATGTTAAAGACTATTGCTAGCTTTTCGTTAACTTCTGCTAACAATTTCTCCGGCGTCGTTTTTGACATATCAACTTCTATCGGCGACGGTCGTCGGGTCTGCGAGACTTGGCATTCATCACAAAAACCGGTGCTTTGATTTTAACCACACATTTTTTGTGGAAGACACCCTCACACTCCCCGTTACATTTAATGGTACTGTCCCCTTTAATTCGGGCCAGCGACAGCTTACACGATTTACACTGAACCATTACGACACTTCAAGATATATTAACTCTAGGTACTAGTATTTTATTCGTTTCTCGTAAACACTCACTCACGTTCGCATGGTGGGAGCGCGCACGCAAGACTGATTTATTTTGATAATTATGTTTTTTTTTTTTACCGGAACGATGATTATACGTGTCTAATCGAAGGCAATAAGTAACTTAGTTTGCACTATCCGAAACGTTACTATACGATTTTTTTCAAGAATTTATGTTTTTTAATTTATAATGATTTTGTAACAGTTACTGCAACTCCCATTTCGATTTTGCGTAAGTTTTCAATTTCACCCTGTATAATGAGAAAAGGCAACAAAAAATATCAATCTGATAAAAAAACATTGATATTGTTTGCATTATAATTCCTAGTCACTTATCTTTAGCTACCTACCAATAAAATATGATTTATCATACGCCTGTTTTGACTACCCACAGATTAGGCTGCGGACACATTGAAATTAATCTATTATACTCCGCAAATAAAACCAGTACGCAGCTACTGTCAGGAAATCAATCGCCCCTCACGAAATAATGATAAAAAAATATAGGCAAAAGCCATCTAACCAGAGACAGTTCCCTTCAAAGGTCTAATTCTCCAGCCGCAACTTGCGCCGCATTCAAAACAAGTAAGTCTTGACTTAAATCAAGATTAGAGCGGCCTTAAACCAAAAGTATCGAGTTGTCCCAAATGAGGCGTAATCGAGAATTAACTGATATAAATCGCCCCTAATCTAGATCTGATGCGAAGTAGTTGTAGACTTTCGGGATCGTCAGATTGTTTGTACTGCTTTGTTTGTGTTATTGTCGTTTTAAACAACAGTGATAATGGTACTATTGCTTCTGGTTTACTATAACATATATTGTACTCAAAACAATAGTTAAGATTTTGACGTCAACCAAATGGACAAGCTATCTTGTACAGGCTTTATTTGAAGTTCATTCGTCATTTAATAACAGCTCAATTTTTATTAGCAAGATCGACAAAACATCCAGAAATTTCTATCCCATGAAATCCCACCCTTACCCACCTGCATCTGATAGACGATATCCCGTGGAACAGTTTACCGCGCGACACAGCGGAATGACGCGCGTGCCGCCGACGCGCCGCGGCGCCGCGTCGGACCGCATTTCATACCGGTATTTATGTCGCGGCAATGTGTCTGCGGCCTGCGATCTGGCGGCTGTGTGTATAAGCCTTATATTTGAGGCTGTGGAGATATGGTATGGAGTGGATTGGATAAAACGGTAGTGAGATAGGTATGGTGTTATGTGAATATGGGAACAAAAATAACTATGTTCCAAATAAAGAAAACAAAAGAAAAAAGCAAAGAAAATACTTTCATTTGCGGTAAAAATTATTTAGAGAAAAAACACAAACACAAAAAATAACTTCAAGTTATAACATATATCGTAACTTTGATAACCCAATTATTAAAGGATGTTATGTATACCTATTCTAACAGGTCATAAGAAGTTTAACAATTTTAACTACTTAGGTAACTCTCTGGAAATCTGCCAATATTACTATTTTCTGCGCTAAAATTGAATACTTTAAATTGTCATATTTTGTATGTATTTCTAGAGGTACCTAATAGTTTTTTATTCCTGCTTTATCTTTCTATACTGACAGGAAGCAGCTGGCTTCCCCAGTAGTTAATACAACTGAGAGGAAATATGTTTTCCTTGCGATAACCGAACGCCTTCGAATGCCTGCATACGCGAGTATATCGAGATGTTTATGACTTCAGCCATATTGCTGTGGTGCCACACCTCGCAGAAAATACCTGCTGATATATTTCTTGTACAAAACACATGCATAGATAAATATTTGTTTTGCTTATAAAATAATCCGGGTATCCATATCGAAAATATACTACTCTTCTACATTGTTATTTTTGCCAATTAAAACCAATTATAGTAGAATTGCTAATAATCCACGAATAATTGGGAATAAACAACAGAACTCGACTTATTGCCTTGTTTAAAACTCTCCTAAATAGTGGGTGCGTCAACAAACATATCTTTTTCAAAATACATATTTCAATCAATCCCAAAGTTTAAAAAAAAACATCCACAGCTCATACAAATTTATTTCTCACCAAGACTTACATAAAGCCAATAAATGTCTGTCTATCGCTAAACTAAATCTCTAACTAAGTCCTCAATCTATAATTAATTAAATTAAAAGTACAAAACCAACAGAACCTTCAAAAGCCGAGTCCATTCACGGAAACACAAACAGCCCAGTTTTGTATTCAGCTCAGTTCTCAGAAATTATGATAGTTTATCGAGAAAGTATCTATTGAACAAAGGAAACATTACTCGGAACAACTACCGCTTATCTTTACCGTTTACCAACAGTTTCGGATACAACGCGGATATTAATTCCCTATCTCGTATTGTTAGGGTTATGACTTGACAAATACGGATTTTTTTGCGCGTATGCTGGACGTGGCGGATATGGTGAGGTTATGTTCGGATATTATTGTTGGTTGTTTTATTTTTGAGAACCTAGTTGTGGTTTTTAATGTAAAATAGGTATCTGGGACCCCTCGTCTGTTAGGCAAGATTATTAAGTTTGGTGACAATAGAAAAAGTAATTGTGTCTCATTAGTGACAATTGAGCTCTTAATGGTATATTAGTAGCAAACCTGCATATATTAAGAATAAATTATTATTAAATATTAACAATAATATTATCCTTAATTTCGATAAGTTTTCTGTTTGCTCTTGGTTGAATTTCAGTTAAGGTAAGGTGACATGTAATTATTCGTCCGCGAAATAATTTTTTATATTTTGTAATTCTGTATTAATAATTGTTAGTGATTGATGATATATATTTATTTATTTATTTTATTGGTTCACCAACAATTGTGACATCAATACATAATAAAAAGAGCACAAAAAATTCATACTAGATGTACAATATTAAGAGGTAAACACCACATGCAATATATTTATAAAAAGAACAACTTTAAAAGTAAACAAAAAGACCAGAAACAATTTTGTTTTTAGTTAGTTAGTATCACATATATTAACTGAAAATACATGGCAAAGTAAATATGGTTTTAAGTGACTTTAGTTAAAACTATCTTAGACTAGGCTTATACTAATTAAATACTAAATTAATGTTAGAAACAATTGGTGCTTGAAGTGCTGAAGGGAAGAGCCAAAGATATCAATTTTACTAAATTTATTATGTAGCCGACTAAGTCTAGGGATTGCAGAGTTACGACCTGAAACAGTTCTACGAAATGGTGGATATAGGAGATCAATAGGATTTCTAGGATAATTGTGCGGAATATGGAATTTTAATTTATTTAGTAGCTGTGGAGAATCAAGCTTGTTATTTAAAATTTTATATAAAAATATTAAATCAATAATATCTCTCCGTTTTTCGAGGGGTATCATATTAAAGGTGCTTAAACGTTTTGTGTAACTCGGGATTTTCCGTTTCGCAGTAGAATATACTAAGTGATTTAAAAATCGTTTCTGGATACGTTCAATCCTCAGGCTGTGGGTTGAGTAGTGTGGTCGCCAAACAACAACACAATACTCAAGTAAGCTACGGACAAGGCAATTATAAAGATAAATTTTAGTTTCAGGCCTATGAAAGGATTTTGCGTTGCGAATGATAAATCCCAGTGATTTCGATGCCTTTTTTATAACATTATCTACGTGTGGGATAAATGTTAATTTTGTATCCAATAGGACCCCTAGATCTTTTATAACGTCAGCTTTGTGCAGACACAAACCATTCATTTTATAGTTCACTTTGGGTTCAGTTTTCGTGTGAATGTGATTTGGGAGCATTTTTTTACATTAAGTAGCATATCGTTGTTCGTGCACCAATGCATAATTCTGTCTATGTCCTCCTGAAGCAGTAATGAGTCTGATGGCGATTTAATTACACGGGCTATCTTTAAGTCATCGGCAAACAAGTATGGTTTTGAGTTCACAAAGCAATAGGGAAGGTCGTTTATAAAAGCGTTGAAGAGAATAGGTCCCAAATGCGATCCTTGCGGGACACCTGAGGATGCTCTAAATGTGTTAGATTTATATCCATTGGCCACTACGTAAAAAGATCGAACTGATAAGTAGGAATTTAGCCACCTTAGAAGAGGTCCTGCAAATCAATACGCAGCCAGCTTTTGAATGAGCACTTCATGGGACACTTTGTCGAAGGCTTTGCTAAAATCAGTGTATATAACATCTAATTGGTTATTACAATCTACAGCGTCCACTATGCCTTCGATGAAAGTAACCAAATTGCTACACGTCGATCTACCAGCTATGAAACCGTGCTGAGCATCGGAAATATATTTCTTAAGGTTATTTTGGATGTAAGGACAGATGATTGCCTCAAAAACCTTTGCCAAAGTTGGGAGTATTGTAATTGGTCTGTAGTTGCCAACTACGCTCTCGGATTCAGCTTTGTGTATTGGGACTACTTTACCAATTTTCCAACGATCAGGAAATACACCAACCTCAAGAGACTTATTAAAGATCATGTGTATAGGTGTCGTTAGCTCATCCGCGCAAGATTTAACGAAAATTGCAGGAATCTCATCACTGCCTGATCCCTTTGTGATATCCAAGCTTTTGAAACGTTTGTTTACCTCGCTTTTGGTAAGACGTAATACGGAGAGACAATCAGAATTGTTTGCTATGTTGCTTAGGAAGGAAGAAGTTTTAGTAATGTCACGTGTAGGGGCATGTTGGCAGTACACCGAAGAGAAATAGGACCCGAACATGTTACACATCTCGAAGCCATCATCAGTGTCATTCGTGCCATTTGACATCGAAGCGGGATAGGCCTGTCTTCCGTTTCGTCTAGCTTTTATGTACGACCAGAAAAATTTGGGGTTCTTTGAAATCTTTTGTTCTATGTCGTTGATATATAGATTATAGCATTTTTTAGCCAGTTTGTCGCTATGCTTGCAACACCAACGAAACGAAATCATATCCATCGGGTTTTTATAAATATTATATCGTTTTCTATATTTCTCCTTTTCACGCAATAACTTAATTAATTTTTTATTAAACCAAGGGGGTTTCGTATTATTTTTAACGGCACGTAATGGGACAATTTTTTTAATTAATTGATTTATAATTTCATAAAAAATATCAAGCATTTCATTGGGATCATCAATATTAAAAAATAATTCCTGCCAATTGACTTTACTCAATTCAGCATTAATTTCAGAGTATTTAGCTTTTTTATAATTTAGTCTACTAGATAAGTTTGGTTTTAAATAGTCAGTAGTAATAGAATGCAGGACAATTTCAAGTGGAGGATGATAGGGATCAATCTTAGTCAGACTACATGAGGCTTCGATTACCTCACAATTGGATCTATCAACAAAAACCAAATCCAAGATCTTATTTTTAACATTTACAACGTTGTTACATTGGGTGAGGTTATTTATGTGTGTAAAATCAACTAGTTCCTGCCTCAATTTCGGTAAAGAACTAGGGTGGAGAGAAGAAGGAGAACTTTTTCTATTGTGCACCAAATTCCAGTCAATGTTATTCATATTAAAGTCGCCTATTAGAACAGTTTGGAAATCATCATTTTTTTCAACAACTTGATTAAAACTCTCAAAAAAGTGTTCCAGCATTAGACTTTGTACGGGTGGGGGCAAATATATGGCACATATTGCTATTTTAAGATTCGACGACACTTCCACTGTAACCCATAAATCCTCACACTTACTCTCCCAGTTCCGTTGTCTATGAGCAGTGAACTTTTTATCAATTGCAATTAAAACACCGCCTCCGTCTTTCTGGTTATTGCGGAAACCAGAAGTTTCCCTATCTCGCCTAAAGATTTTATATCTTTGATCAAAAAGTTCACTGCTGAGAATACAACTTTTGAGCCAAGTTTCTGTCAGTATTAATGCATCGTAGTTAGCACATACCAAATTACAATAAAATTCTTGACATTTTGAGCGCAAACCGCGGGTATTTTGATAATACATATTGAATTCTGCGAATTGTGTTTGCAAAAGGTCAATAACATGCGTAAGATAATGTATATAATGTAAAACTTAAACCATCACGTCTAGAGAATCCTTATCTCTGATGACTTTGGTATCCGAATCGTCCGTTTTTCTCACAAAAATGCGCCCTCCTCTAATCCAAACATATTTGTAACCCTTTTCTTTTGCCTTGATACGGGTAGCTGCATGAAGTGCTTTGTTGCTTACGCTCAAATGTTCACTCACAAAGATAGGTGATTTTGCCCCTTTGATTCCTGCATGAGTCGTGTTTAGCTTTTCACCCACAGGCTTCAATTTATTGAAGGTGATAACAGATGCCAAGAAAGTGTCTCGAAAACGGGGCGTATTAAATTGTACTACTATAGACTTAGGTCGCTCATTGTTGTTATTAGCCTTCATAACACGAGTGCAATTAAGTATATTCTCTTCCTTGGTATCACATTTAATGGTAGTTCCCAATTGTTTGATAATGTCGATGAGGTTTTCGTTCTTGGTTTGGGGGACACATTGAATCTCCACGTTTTGTGCACGAGCATGTTGTTCAAGCGTATTGATTCGGTTTGTCATATCTTTAATCACTGTAGACATCTCAATGTTTTTACTCTGCAATGCTTTTACCTCTTCATCGATATATAATTATCAAATAAAGTAATAACACTAACAACTTACACTTCTACTGCAGCGACACTAAAAATAAACTTGAACTGAAAACGCAGCTTTTATTTCCCAAACCTCCACAAACTCTTTGAAATATCCCACATATCCGAGTATCCAAACATTTTCCCATCTCTACACGTTTGGAAGAGAAACAAAGTTGGTAACAGTTGTCGATATTGGAACCGTTACGTCTCCTGTAACTGAGCCGTTACTTTTAACGCCACTCTATAACTGTGACCTGGTCCGCATACTTACTGCCTCTAACTGCTATGTGTTTATGTTATCTTTAACTGTTGATTGCTCTTGGTAATTAAAGAGGATGACAGTGATAATGTTGTGTTTTATATGTGTCAATTTTTTATTTTATTTTTGGTTGGAAAGTCATCATATGACTTCTCTCGCTCTGGGCGGAGTGGGAGGGCGTGTCAGACTTTTACTGACGACTAATACCCACCCGTGTTCCTTCAGTTGCCTGTGCCAGGGGCCACGGTATCTCTTTCGAACAACCCGCGCCCCTGGCAGGCATCGGCCCTAGCGGACCCCGTCAGTTCGTGCTGACATCTCTTTGAGGCGCGCGTGGAACACAACGCGCCGTCGACCCGTTCCTGGTCCTTACCGGGCGGCGAGCTGCCCATTGCTCGCCACCCGCAAGCCCGCGCCTACGGTGGCCGGGAGTCGGCTGTTGACCCCCGACGTCCAGGGTGTCTCCGGCGGCGACTAGGGGCATGAGGGCGCAGAGATTGCCTCTCCCTCACGCGCTCCGCCTCCTCCTTTGCGAGTATTACTGCTTCGCAGAAGGAAGTGACGGCTTCCCATGCACTCTCGCTCCGTACCATGGCCTGGACTAGGGCCGGACGCGAGAGATCTCCGCCGCCGATCGCCGCCACGAGGACGCGGCGGTGCTCCGCCCAAGCCGGGCAGACCTCCACCATATGCTCCACCGTGTCCTCCGGGCGATCCACACAGTGGTGGCACCCTGGCGTTTCCTCCCGCCTTATTCTGAACAGGAACCTCCCGAAACAATCGTGTCCGGTGAGGACCTGCATCAGGCGGAACGTGAGAGCCCTGTGGGGCCTGTCCAGCCACTCCTCAAAGTGGACTCCCATATGTGGGCGAGGACTTTTGCCTCCAGATCGCCGCCTCAGCGGAGACCGTGCGGTACCCTCGGATTAGCTTATATGTGTCCCTTGACCCCCAAAATAAGTGAATTTCATCTTGTTATTTTACCTACCTTTTGTGAAATCAGCCTATAATGTTCCCACTGCTGACACAGAGCTCCTCTCAGTGAGAGGGAGTGGGCCGATCCACCACGCAGGCCCAGTGCAGGTTGGTAGATGTCACATGTATTCGATTTTTTTGGTTCTAGGACATGCCGGTTTCGCACGATGTTTCTTTCACCATTTTGAGCGCCTGTCTGGGTTTGAACCTGCGATCTACAACTCATACGTCGCAGCCGTTACTACTGGGCCGCCACTGGTACCTATTGTAAATACGAAAATAATAAATGCAAAGGACTCACAAAAAATCATATGAAAAAAAAATGGAATTGATATCTTTTGTATATCTATATATGTATATGTATATTCACTCTACTCATGTGCATTTATCATGTTGACATATGTATACACTTACACTTACACACGCAGACACCCCCACACACACGCACACTCACCCTCTCATCCTCACACACAAATCCTCACACACACAAAAAATTGTTAGTAATTTAAGTTTAGTTTACCTTAATTTCTTATTTCTCTTTGATTTGTAATGGTCCTAAACTCTTGCTTATTTAGGTTACCTAGTATATTGTTTCTGAGGGGAAACGGCGCTGTTTAGCTGAGATACAGGCTCACGCCTAGTTCAGCTGCGGATGCTCATTCTCTTATTTATACTTAAACTGTAAGCCTAATATTTGTAAGAATGTGCTGTACCTACCTACTGTTTTTGAGTAAATAAATATTATTATTATTATTATTATTTATTATATCTCAATATAGCAGTCGAAAGTTACAACTCTCTCCGTTGCATGATTGACACAAAGTAGAAGTACCAAATCATTTTGGATTAGAAGTACTGAAAATAAAGTGGCTAATATACGCTAATAAACTCATAAAATCCATTCTTCTCCTAAGCTCCACTCTAAGCCAGGCGTAGGAACGCCACCGAAGTCAATCGCGGCCTTCATCCCACATCCCGCATCCCGCAGCCCGTGGTTCATCCCGTGGACGACTTCCTCGTAAACAATTAACTTGAAACACTCTCGCGTATGTTTTAATTAATTGAGTTGTAAGAGACACCTTCCGGACAAAGTGTATGCTTTAAACCGCGTCTGAAACGTAACGAGGGTTTAAAAATAAAAGACCACGTGGTATGTAAGTGAAAGGTTAAAGTGCTGCAATTATGTGTTAGGTACATGTTTGATGTGCGGAGAGTAAGTACCCTTACTGACTACTGAGTTTCCTTCAGCTGTGGGTCTTGATATTGTTTGTCATTATGCTCTGAAGGAGCTCTTCCCTCATATTACAAAACTATCCTCTGCCCGCCACTTTGTCCGCCTGTCGCTCCGCCCCATTCCGTCGCATCGCATAGATATAGATAGATATGAATTACAAACGTTATGACTTCTGTAGCGTATCTACAACGCCACATGCGAATAACGCGTCATACTGACGTCACGCAAATCCTGCATCTCGCAAGCAGAGTTTACCGCGCAATTAGCATATATACAAACTTCGCAACATTAATCGTTGGACAATTCTCCCTTTACTATGGAGGTTGAGCGAACTTTACACCCAGTTCCTCATACCTCTATACTTCTATAAGTCTGTTTTATTCAGAATTTATTTTGTCGATTTGAAGCCAATAAAAGTTGCAAAGACAACCATTGCGTTTACAGCTGGGAAGTCTGCCTACCTCATATGAAAAGCAAGCGTATGATAAACCCTACCAACAAAAACATTACCTCCACCTTTAGACCAATATGAATAAACTGTCGTAAAATTTTATTAGGATATCAATTCTACAGAATATTATCAAATTGAATAGTAATAATACAAAGTGGCGCCACACGTTTGTTCGTGGCTTGTAGTGTCAACTACCCACAGGGGAGCAATAACTGAGACAGGACTGGCTAATATACACGCAATAGGGATGGCGGGGTGAGTACTAAGATATGTTTAGGCAAGAAATCCGCAGAAAAAACAAGGTCACGTACATAGCCCGAAAAATAGTGGGCGGGGTGGATAGCAACTATTTTCCGTAAACAAAATAGAAATGTTCTAAATGTTTATGACCGTAATTATTAGTGTTAAGGTAAATTATAACATAGTAAATTAACTATGTCACTAATCTTAAAACTTATGTTAAATCATACCACCGTGGCCACGCGATGTCCGCCAACCATAGATTTGCATTGGGTCTTGTTAAATATTGTTAATAAATCAGTTGTCATATTAGTAATTGTAAGAGCTCATACCGCCTGTGATACAGGTTTATTCTAGTACAGGCATCATACTTTGTAATACCTATATTATTTCTAAGATTTAAACTGTATTTTACCCATTTTTTTTTTAATTTATACAAAAAATATTTAATTTTTTATTATTTCCTTTATCACACACGCTCACAGAACGGATGGCTCATGGGGCCTAAAGGCTCTGGCGTAGTGACCGCGTACCTGAAGGGGCAGCGTTGGAAGGTCACCCATAAGGTTCACCGATGACCTGGTGTAGGCCGCAGAGATCTGATGGATGGAAGAAGCACGGGATCGGCGTTGTGGAGGCGTTTGGAGGAGGCCTATATCCAGCGGTGATAGGTGATGAAGTTTAAGTTTAATGTTTGAAGTTTAAGCATAAAAGTGTTAGTCCTAGTAAGGAGAAAAACGGTTGTTACATATATATACGTGTACTATTGCTAAATGGAAGCCTTATGTTTACTGGCTCAGAAAAAGATTAGTCCTTTCTATAAAATTTCTATGAAATAGAAAGCCAGACTCTGGACTGGTGCCTAATGAGACATTCCGCCGAGCTGAGGCCCTTTTGGGCATTATAATCATTATTTTCTGCTTTTTTTTTTCTTTCTTTCATTCTCGTATTTCTAACGTTTAATTATCTGGTGGTCTGTAATCCTTATTTTTATGTTATTTTTTTGTCTTCATTGATTATTCTTTTTTCTCTTTATGGCATATTTCGTTTGACAAAACTTCATTGCTAATATTTAATGATACAAAGAACGGTAAATTATGAAACTGTTGCATACCCAATTAAAACTGTTGTGAGTATAGAAACCGACCGTAGTCGAGCTTTGAATAGAACACGACTATATAAGACGTCCTTGATAATGCGTAGGTTATACATGATTAATTGCTGAAGCGAAATCGACATAAGGTAGGTACATTTTATTCTAAAAAGAAAATTTGACCGCATTTAAAGTGTAGTGTTTAACTTGTTGTTCGATAGATGGCGTTGTCTCATCGTTTCGTTACACGTGTTTGGCTAAGTGAGTGTAACCTTGCTAGGTTTAAATAATATGTAAAAAAAAAAGAAATTACGCACATTTTTTTAAATAACTTCCTGCTGTGAACTTTTACACAATCTGGATTTTTACCACGGTCAGCAACAAAAGTCGGCTGAGACTTTTACAAAAACTAAGTATTATTAAAATTAAAACATAGATACATTAAATACAATTGCAGTGCTCTACAGTATTTCTTCTAGTACTTAATATTTAGTTAAGAGATTATTTCGGGTGATAAAAATAGATTAGGTGCATAAGTTACATCATTCTTGCGATTTTGAACTGAATGTCAAAAACACAAGACAGCTCCAGGACAGATCAAAGCAAAAAGTGATTATAAAACACTTCTAATTCTTTTGTAACCTATTCAATGAGAAGAATATGCGGGCTTTACACAGGTGACTTTAGCCACACGATTTTCACCGCACGGCGAATATCGACTGTCGAAAAGACAATTCGGTTTTGCCGCAGGTGACTAAAATCGCAAGTTCCAAAGTAGTGTAGGTTTCGACTTTTGTCGACTTTTGCGGTGACAGATCGCATGTGGCGGGTGACTATAATCGTCCGTGAAAATGCTCATTCGCAGGCGATCGCCCACCGCATGAAGGTCGAGATTTTGATGTAATATGAACTTGTCACCTGCAAGTTTTGCCGCACTGTGTAATGGGGTGGCGATACGGCTTCTGAGGCGATTTGGTAAGCGCCCACCCGCACGACGAACCTGGAGCGTGGGGATCGGCACAAGAGAAAAGAGAGCTATGCTCAGCAGTGGGTGGAGTCGGAGTGTGAATAATGAAGATTTATAGTAAAACTTTTATATCGATTGTTGGACCTAACCTTCTTCAATATCTTACTCAGTGGCCTCATCCAGTAATACCGGGTTATACCGGGCTCGCTAAGTAATTTATCCGGGATTCGACTTAACCGCTTTACATCCCGGGATTTAAAATAAGGACGCCATTAATATGCGTCGCGGGGAAAGCAAATAGCAACAAGCATGGCGGTGGCAGAACAGATACGAACACAGATGGGAGAATAGGTAGAAACGTGTGATGAAGTTCACAACACAGGTCAAGGACGGGATGCCAATGTTATGTTGAAGGAAAAGGTCGTATGTTTGTGTTTGCTTCCCTTCAACGTTAGCTTGTCGTTTCCTTTCAAGTATTTTTGCAACGAGTTGCCACGGGCTAATGTTTCTTTAAGGGATTTGTGTGCTTGCTACTTACTACCAAAATCAGGCAATTCTTCATGCGTTACTAAATGATCTTCTTTAATATGTTGAGCCAGGCAGGCTCCGACATCCATTAGAAATTACAAGTCCTACGTTTACTGCGAAAACCGCCTTTGTTTCCCGAAGTTTACTAAGATGACAACCGCGTGATATTTCCCTCTTCCACCTCCTCTTCTAACTATTCAACACGTATGCTAACAACCAACCTTAAATCATTATAACCTCTATTTATTTTTGCCAATTAACCCCCGTCAATAACATTGTACCCCAAACACACAAGCACACAAGCACACGCGCTCATTAAAACGTCAGTTGTTAGTCGCGTCAGGGGCGTGTAGGCAAACTCGCTTGTTTGCTCTGCGCTCGCTAGTCTTTAGTCTGAAGACGTCGCCAGTAATTGTTTTATTGCAGGCACTAAAAGGGCCCCAGTTCAGTCGGTATGGTAATCGCGCGATTCGCAAACAGGAGACGCGCGATTGTCGCGGCTTATCGCGGCCGCTACACTCTACAGTTATAACTGTTTTAGATAACGTTTTGATTAATCGTATCTCACGTGGATTTTGTTTTAAAATGGAATGTTGTTTTGAAACTTTCGGGAATCTAACTTCTATCACCCCAAAACACTACTTATTATATATTCTCATTCATCAATTTTGACTAGTGTATCAAGAAAAATATAAGTCCTTCTGAAATTTATATCTATGTGCTCTAAAGCACAACATACCTGCAATTGAAATTACTTTCTTTGGTTTGTACCTTGAAAATAGTGTCACTAAGACACTGACACACTGACAGAAATAAGCGTATTTCTGTCAGTGTGACCGCGTTGTTCTTATTTCTGTCAGTGTGACCGCGTTGTTCTTATTTCTGTCAGTGTGACCTCGTTGTTCTTATTTATGTCAGTGTGACAGCGTTGTTCTTATTTCTGTCAGTGTGACCGCGTTGTTCTTATTTCTGTCAGTGTGACCGCGTTGTTCTTCTAAACTACGCCGTGCAATGTTGATGCGGTGTTCACCACCATTTAAAAATTGATTCCGGAAGGTTTATGTTTACAGTTAATTCAAATTAAACTTACATATTATAATAAGGAACTTTCAAAACCGTGGGAAGCACAGGAGAGTCGCTAGCACTGCAATGAAGCATAACAAGAACTCAATATTAGGTACAAACATGTAACTACATCACCTATATGTAACTCCTACAAGATCGCTAGAAGGGTGCCGAGGAACACGACATCTTGAAAGCATTTTAAGTACCTACTGCTAATGTGCGACCTAATAAATTCAGGTTTTCGCACATAATCCGCGGCAGTACACTCCGCAGACTGCGAGCGTTCTTTGTTATATTTCATAACTCTAGTTTATAAAGGAAGACGTAAATATTAACACTGTTGTAAATTTTAGCCAGGAGCTACAAGAAACTTTGTGTTGTCATCTACGAGGGATTTCAACTACAGACCCTCTTCTTCAGTAATATTAGGCGTAGGTAAGTAGACTAAGTTTGACCTGAGGCTAAACGTGAATTCCTAAATCAGAACTTCACAAGTTAAGTTAAGACGAAATCTAAGCAATATTGATCGTATCCTACCAAGAATTTGGAAAGTAACCGCTTTGTATCTCTCTGAGCAACGTTGAATATGAAGCAGTGGTGACCCAGCGGTTACGGGTTGAAGGTCGTGGTTTCGAACCCAGGGAGGCGCTTTACTATGTGTAAATAATTTCATGACCACTGCACTCGGTGAAGGAAAACATCGTGAGGAAACCGGCATGTCCTATAACCAAAAATTCGAAGACATTGTGACACGTACTGGGCCTGCGTGGTCGATTACGGCCCACTCCCTCTCACAGAGAGAAGGCCTGTGTCCCAGCAGTGGGAACATTATAGGCTGATTATGCTAATATTCATCGTAACCGTTCGAAAAAACGAAAATAACCGCTCTGTGTCGCTCTGATCAACTTTCAATGGCAAAACTATTCACGTCGTAATAATTAAGTAATATCTAGAGATAATAATCTAGACTAAATTAACTAAGAATTCAAACCTCCATTCCAGACTAAAACGTAGCGGGGTTTGACAAAAACTAATTAATTCAAATCAATGCGATGTAATTCATTTTGTGAATAAAACATAAGCAATAACTGTGAGTGTTAGAGGCTTATGAAAACTAATGATGGCGGCGAGTCTTGAGGCGCGGGCGGCTCAGTCTTAAACCCATTAGGGAAAGTAAAATATCACTGCAAGCCAGGATGGACGCTGGCTTGCTTATACAGGGACAGATTAGGGACGGGTGCAAATATCTTGGGTGCCTGGAGTTGGGCCCATCGGTAGTCTCGATCACTGATGTGTTGTGAACTAGATAGTTTAAAGACAGCAGGAATAAAAACCATTTACAATTTCAAATACACACATCAACACTGTCTAGGGATATTTTGGATTTACTCAATTTACTCAAAATTTATTAAAAATAACATACAGCATGCATATATTTTTATAAGGCCCATTTATCAGACTACACTCCAGAATAAAAGAAAACTATTTTTTTTGCGTAATCAAATTTTTGTTCAAATAAAGAAAAAACGTGAAATAATGGTAAAACTAACAATGAATGTGTTTCTCAAGAAAAAGTGAATAATAAGGAAAAATTAATCTGTTTTTAACAGTTATGTGAAAAATCAGTAGTCAGTAAAACACCCCATGACGTTAATAACGGTCTTGCAACGGTTTTCATGCTTTGGATTAAGTTATCCAAGTCTTGCTGCGGTATATTGTCCCAGGTCCGGTTAAGATGCAAAAAAAGTTGCTCTTCCGTCGCAATGTTTGCAGGGAAATTCCTCAAAGCCCTTCTTTGGAGCATGTCCCACGCGTGTTCTATGGGGTTTAGGTCAGGCGATTGAGCGGGCCAGCCTAAGACCGATACGTCGTGCTCCTGCAACCAGCTCGTCATCACTCTCGCTGTGTGCGGACGGGCGTTATCGTGCATGAGCGTGAATTCTTGGCCCATTTGTAGTCGATGGGGGTAGATCATTAGTACTAGCACCTCTTTACGGTATTTTTCAGCCGTCATGGTGTTTCTGATCCAAACGAGGTCTGTTCTTCCACCAACACGAATTCCCGCCCAAACCATAATTGTCCCGCCGTGGTATGAATGGACTTCCTGAGGATGTTGCAGACGGCTCTCACGACCAGGAACTCGCCAAACACGTACTCTACGTGTATCGGGATGGAAACCGAACCGGGACTCATCGGTGAACAGCACTACAGACCACTGGTTATCTTCCCAGAGCAAATGTTCACAAGCCCACTCTAGTCGTCGTCCACGATTTCCTCGGCGTAGTGCTGGAGTACGAAGCGGTCTGCGAGCATGAAGGTTAGCTTCATGCAGCCTTCTCCTTACAGTTTGATCACTCACAAACAACTGGTGCTCTGACTGGAGCCTCTGAACCAACTGCATGGCCGTAACATTTGGTTGTCTTCTCGCGGCAACTTGCAAAAATCGGTCTTGTCGTTGAGTGGTTATGCGCTTCCCGCCTGGGTGTCTTTCAGCCACATCACCAGTAGCACTATAATGTGACCATAACCTTGATATCACGTTTTGTCTTGTTCCAATCTCCTCAGCAATACTCCGTTGAGTAGCCCCAGCTTGGAGCATGCCTACTGCCCTTAACATTTCCTCTCTCGTTAAATGGCGCCGCTGCATGATGCACACAATAACATTAATTCGAAATTAACCGATAACTTGTTATAAAACTTAAATTTGACACAAAAAAATAGCCAAAAACCACTGTAGGTAAATGAAGCCTTCGGACTTCGCTACCATTATGCCGCGTAAATCTTTTGTTTTTAATTTATTTTTTCAAATTCATATTTAGAATCGTTCAAAAAGGTTTACAAAATAAGCTTTCTTCAAAAGAATTTAAAACTGACCAGTATTTTTTGAGTTTAAGAACTTTATACAAAATATCCCTAGACGGTGTTGATGTGTGTATTTGAACTCTAACCACATTAAACCTTTCACTTAATAATGGATAATGGACGGCATTGTAAGTGCAGTAGTTATTGACAGAAAGCACTATAGCCCAGCCCAAAAACCCACCGAGAAAGAATAATTTTTATAATTCACTTTTGCCTGTAAAAGTATTTTTTTTTAATTCCGCCACCAAAAAACATTTTTAAAACAATAATATTCTAGGAGTAGCCCTGGCTTAATCCAGCCCTGCACAGTGGGCCCGCTCCAACATAATCTCGCAGCCAGCGATTAACGTTCCACTCCTGAGACCGTAAACTTTTACTCCTGATAAGGATTACTATAATACCGCGAATGAATTACTGAACACTGAGCTACTGACTCCGCTGACACAATTATTTTTAAAGTGTTGGTAACTTTTGTATTGAATTTTAACGAATGCTACAATTTTCTAGAAGAGCAGTGGCCGCCATACAGCGGCCGCAGTGACGGCTGTCATAAAAATTATGGCAGCTGGGTTTGACATTACGGTGTCAAAAAACGCTCCCTAGTAAAACACACTTTTCATAAATAACGTTTGAGTGATGGTATTAGCCGGTAAATTGAATGGCTGGTTGATGAATGTTTGGTGTTTGTTTTGACACAAAGTTCTCTTATAAATATGTAGGTAGACATGATAGAGTTATTAGTACCTATTCTTCGAACCTAAATCAAAGATATGGTAGAGAAAAAAAACTCAGTATAATGATCGTTTTGCGTGACAAGTATTGACGAATAACTTCAAAAGCGTGCTACTTCTCCATTTTTCCACCGATTTTATTAGTTTTTTCACAAATATTCTTTTTTTTGTAACATCTTTAAAACAAGTATAAAGTAATTCATTCAGTAAAATTCCCTAATTATTGGTCCAAAGATCCATCCAGGTCGCACTAACATATGAAAGGAACTGTACGACAGAAATTAAGGTTCATTATTGTAAGCAATGTACGATTCAATGTTAATTTTCATCGAAAAAGAAAACATTATCTTCAGACAACAGAAGTGTAACTGTTACCATAGTGACTTCTTTATTAGACTGACATAACATCTCTATCCTTTAAGTTATGATGGGCGAGATGTAAAACCAAAGGTCCGTCGTCGACATCCGACCGCCGCTCTTTTACGTTACTTTGCAAACTTCCCTCGTAAATAAGTACATCGTCAAAAAGTCAGGGTTTATGGAAGACCGATAGGGTTTATGACACCGCGCCGTTGTAACAAAAACTCACATTTCAAAGTATTTGGTTTTATACAATACTAGTTGTTGCCCGCGACTTCGTCTGCGATCCAGGATGAAAAGTAGCCCATGTCCTTCTCCAGGTCATGGCCTAACCATGTGCTAAATTTAATTCAAATCCGTTCAGCTGTTTTAGCGTGAAAGCGTAACAAACAAACAAACAAACTTACTTTCACATTTATAATATTACTTAGGATTTGAGAGGAAAAAATTCGGGCCATGGCGTTGTCGTGATGAAAAACTTTCACCTGAGTACGCTCTGCAGTTTTTTTTAATCGGCCCTGGGGGATGCACAGTTCACAAAACTAAAATCAACGGCTTATTGTTCGATTCGCATGAATTTACTCACCTGAAACGGGCGAAACTTTTAAAGGTTTTAAAGCAAAAATCTTCGTCTTTAAAACCGTCTCGGTCATAACGCCTCGATACTTTATTTAATCTATTTATAGCTAAAAGCTAGACCTACAGAAGATCGCGGGGAACACCTGCGGGGTAATTGCGTATCACCCTAACAGTAGCAATGGCTTTCATTTTGACACTTCAACAACATTCATTGCGTTTTTTAAGTGGTTGAGCAAACAAATTTTTCGAATATGCGAAGCAATGGATTAACAATATCCATCAAAATCATTCATATTATGATTGATCGTGTGTTTCGCAATTAGTGTACCGATTGGGAGTCGCCGAATGGAAGACCAAGGAACCATGGCACAAAAAGGAATGGGTGAAACAAGGCTGCCACTGATGGTGATGATGATAGCTAAAAGCCAACCTGGCATCATATCACACACGGATCATTGCAGCTGAGCCGACAATGGTTAACCATGGTTGTTCACAAAAACAACACAGACCACAAAGAGATTAACACAGATTAAAAGAGGCTCAGGCTGACTCAGGGCTGGATGGATGGATGTTTGTTACTCTTTCACGCAAAAACTACTGAACGGATTTGGATGAAATTTGGTACAGGGATGGTTTATAACCAGCATTAACATATAGATGAGCCGCTCAATCAGCTAGGGAATGCCGACGCTCTAGTTTTAAAATATTGTCCAACAAAATATTGACGTGTTAAAGTGTCTTAAAAGAACTCCTTACATAAATAAACATTTCATTTCATCTCCAAAGAGCCCGTGAACCTATCTAAAAACAGTTACTTAACTGACACCACAACTCAAGAAACGTTTTGTATTTTTCCTACCTTAAGGGGATTACAGAAAGTCGGGACGACGAAGAAATTCTCAGCAGTCGTAATTTATCTTAGTAATGTCTGTAAAGCCTGCCCCGCCCCTTTTGGATCCCGCATCACGGCCGCGCCTTGAATTTAAAACAAGCGGCAATTTCTTCTGGCCGACGTTAATTTCCTGGCAACAACAGTGATTTAGTGGCAAGTGATTCTAATTCTACGCCTGAATCGTGCTCAGTTCTTTTAGGGATGGTTTAATTTTTAGGACTTCTTGTTTGAGATTCCGAAGATAATAATGTTGCTGCGAAGGGTGGACAAGTTTAAATATCTGGGCCACTGGGTCACTGAAGATCTTCAAGACAATTGTGACATTAAAAGGAAACGTACCTACGTTCCTACGTACCTACGTCGTAGCATGCTGGCCCGCAGGTTTGCAAGATGTACGAAGACAGTTAAAGTAGCGCTTTTTAAAGCTTACCTACTGTCTTCTATAAGTTCAGACTGTGGGTCAATATTACTCTGCGGGCATACAGCGACCTACGCGTTCAATATAATAATGCACTGAGAGTATTGTTGCGGCTGCCGTGGCGTTGTAGTGCATCAGGGATGTTTGCGAATGGTATTTTGCCGCCATTATTAGGAATAGAGGTGCATCCCTGATGACGCGTGTTCGCGGCAGCAGCAACAGTACTCTCTGAGTATTCGCAGATCGGTGGGATTCCCCGGTATTGCGAAGGTGGATGCAGCTCCACACTGCATTTTAATTTTATATGTTAATCCGTGTCTATAACGCTAGAAGCCAGTAAAATTGTTATTAACCCTATGGTGTCCTGTCTGAAATACCATTTCTTTTTATTTCCTTTTCTTTTTTCTCAAATAAAAGTTCTATATTCGATTCTAAAGAATTGTATCTGTTATTATCAATTTTATTTTCAGTTACTTGATAGATTGTAGTCAAATTAAACACAGTCTTAAAATTGTCAGTAAGTCTACTTGTGAGTTGAGCACACTACTCTTAACTAAAGGTCAGCGAAGCAATACACTAAATAAAATGTTACTGTGGTCTTAAATAAAAAGACATTCGTTAAATTCTTACGTACGTAGCTCGAAAATATTTACGTATACTGTAGAACAAGCAGATTACTAATGGCAACGCCAGGAAGTGTGACACAGCTACGCAATACTTGTGAAAAACTTTCATAAACGACACATTTATGTAATTTAATAACGCCATTAAGTTAAAAAACGCGTCGTTAAGGCAAACAGCTAAGGTTTTCCCATAGTACAGAAAGATGCAGAAGACTAACTCTTAACAACGTATCCGTCAAACGAACAAATTTTCATATATTATAATAATAATAATGAAATTAATAGTCATGACAGCCAATGGCTTAATAGCCAAGAGCCTCGACCAACACCTGAGGAGGCTCTCGTTGGGCAGCTGGATCAAGGGCTTGATTCAGGAAGCGGTATTTCTGGACACGGCTCGCATTGTCAGGAGGTTCCTCTTTCTGGACCCTGTTCCCGATACCGATGAGCTACAATTTTTTTAATTTTTAAATGTTTTCTTTTTATCTTTTTTTTTTTAAATGTAATTTATAAGTATTTTAATGAAATAAAGGAATTTACTGATCTACGATATTTTGTACAAAGTATATATATATTATATATTTTGTACAGTACAAAGTTAGACCTTACCTTTGTAAATTATGGTATTGCCATTATTATCTTACCGAGTTTGTCATCTACACAAGCTGTTTATTCCTTCTAACAATTATTTTATTTTGTGCGATTATTTTTATTGTTCTCTTATGTGCTTAATTTTCTTTTTTTAAATTGGTTTATTGGTTTGTTTATAACTTCTTACTGTCAACGTCATCAAGTTGACGCTAACTGTCGCTGAAAACCAGCACTTTGTGCGGACGTGACCTTTAATTCGTCGTTTGTTGGCTTACGAAAAAAAGACAATAAAAAACAATATGTTTGTACCTACTTATTTAAAAACGACTTTTTAGTTTCTAGTGCTAAAAAAAAATCCGGTAGCACCCAAATATATCGCAAACGTAATAAAACTGTATGTTCGAGTATTAAGGTTCATATTAAACTAACGTTGTTGACATTAAAAAGACTTTTGAATATACATGTCAAGTATAAGAAAATGTGGCCAATTGAACAATGAGTTCTTGTTCGTGACCCTTCATCTACGGAGATTATGGAATTAGTATGTACTGTATGGGAGATAATAATATATCAATGGATTAAATGAAGATAGTGGTTTAAAACTCGCTGTTTATTACACGTGCACGGAATAATATTTTCTCTGGTTGAGCCTAACTGTTAGGGCTAACATATGAAACTTTTGTACTTAGTGGAACTTCGATTCATCTCATTTTAGTGGTCCGAGGTAGACAAAGAGTATAATATGATTAGCATAATCTGTGCGCTTCAGTCCGTCTTACTATTCTTACTAGCCATGTTTTATAGAGCGCGGCTCAAGCATGCGGCGGGTGCGCAGGGAAAACGAACATTGTGCTGGGAGAACTGCGAACTGTTATGCGAATAGAAAGTGTTTTGTGTGCTATACGTGGAACACCTCTTTTCTTCAAGTTGCTTGTGGTTTTTGTTTTTGGCTGGTCTTGGCGGGGGCTCTATCGTGCCCCTTGATGTAGAAACAATTTTCACTTTCTTGATTCTCAGTCGGAAAATCCTCTCCATTCTTTATTTCTGGTTCATATCTGCTGCAGAGCTCAGCCAAAACATTTTCTGCTCCACGTCATTCTATTGATATCTTAATTTCCGACTTCAGTCCTTGTTCCTACGTAATTAAATCACTAATCTCAATTAATATCTCTCAAAGACAACCCATGTCTTGTAATTAATTAACACAAAATTACGCTGCTTAAAAGGAATTCGGAACAAATCCTAGAATTAGCCGGGAATGTAATGATTGTAAAAACAAAGGTTTGTAATTAGGAGTGGCTTGGTGCTGGTCCGCGCCGGGCAGCGGCTGTGGGGCTGCGGGACTAAATCATATTGATTCGAGACAAGGCTCGCTGTAAGCTCTTACAAGACCTTGTATGTGGTGCAAAGTAACTATTTTTTAATTCTTTACTCGATTTTTGTGCTCTACTATTAGAAATGATACGGTTGACGATGATACAGGCGCGCCCAGGTAAAAACATTAAGTAGTGAAAACTATCAAGCAGCCTAACTAGATAGATAATACCACTGTGACCTTTTTATTAGACTTTCTGCACGTTTTTTAGGATTAACTGTGCATGTAGTCTAAGTGGGTGAATAGTAGTATTCGGGTCTACATGACTATTTAATTAACCCAGAAACAGGACTTTGTAATGCACGGCAATTTATATTTACTTTAAATCTCTCTTTTATTTATTTACTCAGGAGAAAGTAAAATATCAGTCCTCCATTTTCACTGAATTCATATTGAGAAAATCAATTAGCTAGTCGCACCCGCTACCGCCCACACCTTACACCACGACCCAAAAGATGTCTCTTCATTTTACACCAAAAATAAAATCTTTATCCGGGGATTAGGGAGCGGGGCGGGGCTGGAGGGGGGAGGTAGCTATAATTTATCTCACTAATGGTTTTAAAGCTGACATCTGCCCTTTTAAGAGCCCCGTAAACAAGCGCCACACTTTATGTCGGGGACAGTAAAAATGCATTTTTCCGCCCCTCTCGTTTAGTTGCCATTTAGGAGATTGTTTTTCGTTGATATTGTTGAAGTTTGGATTTATTTTGGAAGAGAACGACCTCTGATTCGAATGATGATAATTATCATGGTTTTATGGGGGTCTGTGGAGTTGAAAGTAATATGGAATCTTCTCGAATAAACTTTTTGGTTATGAGGGGCATATATAGCCTACATTGGCATACTTCGTGTTATCAATGCTACAGCGAAGATTTTTCATCATTTTTGATATTCCGACCTATAAAGGAAAAACAGAACCTTCATGAGATCTGTTTTTACCCTGTTTACTCTCTGTTCACGCAACTAGAGCAACGCTATTTATAGCGTTCCTAATTAAATCCCAAATACAGACAACTAAAACTACCCCCTGTACAGACGGACATAAAACTACCCTGTACAGACGCACATAAAACTACCCTGTACAGACGCACATAAAACTACCCTGTACAGACGCACATAAAACTACCCTGTACAGACGCACATAAAACTACCCTGTACAGACGCACATAAAACTACCCTGTACAGACGCACATAAAACTACCCTGTACAGACGCGCATAAAACTACCCTGTACAGACGCACATAAAACTACCCTGTACAGACGCACATAAAACTACCCTGTACAGACGCACATAAAACTACCCTGTACAGACGCACATAAAACTACCCTGTACAGACGCACATAAAACTACCCTGTACAGACGCACATAAAACTACCCTGTACAGACGCACATAAAACTACCCTGTACAGACGCACATAAAACTACCCTGTACAGACGCACATAAAACTACCCTGTACAGACGCACATAAAACTACCCTGTACAGACGCACATAAAACTACCCCCTGTACAGACGCACATAAAACTACCCTGTACAGACGCACATAAAACTACCCTGTACAGACGCACATAAAACTACTCCCTGTACAGACGCACATAAAACTACCCTGTACAGACGCACATAAAACTACCCTGTACAGACGCACATAAAACTACCCTGTACAGACGCACATAAAACTACCCTGTACAGACGCACATAAAACTACCCTGTACAGACGCACATAAAACTACCCTGTACAGACGCACATAAAACTACCCTGTACAGACGCACATAAAACTGAACACCCGTTATTTAACCCCAACCCCCCCCCCCCCCCCCTACATCTAAGTAAAGCCACATAATGGAAGTCTGTAGTTGCTGAAAACCGGCTTAAAACATTAATAAATGTGTAAATAATCTGCAGAAGGCGGGTCGAGATAACCGACTCATTGCCGCTGAGATGGCCAGCAGGGCAACTGTCCTCGTTATCTTTCACTAGAACTCCGGCTTTCAAGTCTTCAGGATTAAGCTAAGAGTGTAGTTAATTAATATTTGTACGCTAATTCGGCTTGAGAAGTGCTGAGTCAGTGTTAAAATATATCCTTTTATTCTGTTTCTTTATCTATTGGCAAGGACGTCGTTATGATGCTATTGTGAGAGAGTAAGGATCAGTTTTGATTAAATAACGGGCTTAAAGAAAAGCTAGTCGAATTACGTAATACATAACATACATAATGAGCCCATAATGTAACACATAACATACATAGTAATCCCACTGCTGGGACACAGGCCTCCTCTCAGTGAGAGGGAGTGGGCTGTAATTCACCACGCGGGCCCAGTGCGGGTTGGTTGACGTCACATGTCTTCGATTTTTTGGTACTAGGACATGCCAGTTTCCTCACGATGTTTTCCTTCACCGTTGGGGATTAGGTAATCCGAAGACTTAATTCACATATTGACTTTACTCAGCGACGAAATTTTTTACTAACGAGTAGTCAAAATGATCACTGCAGTGGGTTACAGAGTACTGACACCTAGTCGTAGACCCTTTGAAGAACATTTTAATGAGGAACACATAAAGATTGTTATACTAAGATTCAAACTACTTATACCCTAACATAAACTCAATTTTAATGGCCCAGCTATGAGTCTCTAGAAGCATTGTTAGAAGCACTGAAGCACGTTAGAAGCAGCGCTTCGTTATTCGGAGTGCGCCGAACAAACGACAAACAATTTGATCGCTTTAGTGCTGAATGTGCAGCAGAAAGTTGACAAGAGCCGGTTCTCAGATATAATGACTTGTTGAGATGTGTACCGATTTCATGGAAAAAAAATATTTATTTAGGTAGGATTTCATTATTTTTAAGGTCTATTGACTTCCGCAAGAGTAAAAAATTCAACTTTATTGAACACATTCATAACATTACAGTATTTAACCCGACAAATATCCTACGAACCAGCGATTGTTCATAAGAAAAATATACTCGAAACGACAATAAATATAATCGTGAAAACCGTTGAGCACATGCTTCTAGCTTACAGGCTTCTAGTAGGCGATCGTTTAGCGGGTTATAGAGATCGTCGTCACTATTACTTTTAGGGCTGATTTTTCAATCATCTGATCACTTTATTCGACGAATAATGTTATCAGATGATTGAACAATCAGCCCTTAGTCGTGTCTTATAAATATCTGCGAGAAACCTTTGATGTTCTCCCATAGCTGCTAAGTGTACATAGAATAACGTCTACGTTAAATGATAAAAGGCATTAAACGTTTATTGCTTCACGAATATCAAAGAACATGACGTGTTCAGTATGAAGATTTTATGTGTAAAGTGTGCAGATCGTTAAATAATCCGTCCTTATAAGTATAACTAAGCAGTAGGAGAATTCCGTCCAAGACAATGGCTGATCGAACATCGCGTATGAATGAAAAGAATTATCTTTTCGTCCATACGCGATGTTTGATCAGCCGGTTTCTCAAAGGAAATCACGGTAGTTACGGTTCGTCAAACCACCGAAGTTATAAGTATTAAAGACACTAACACTCACACTACTTAAAACATTCCTAATCTCCGGAACACCTGAGTGCTACAACAATTAAATTGCTACTTAACTCCGTTGCACACCGAGTAACATTTAGCTGCGCGTTATTCTCTTAAAATATAACGCGTAGGTGGTGTGGCAGCAAAAAATATAAAAATCGCTCGGACCGCGGCCGTTACAAATGGGCGGTAATTAGGGCACACAACGGCACCTCTTTCACCCTCTTTCATTCCCTGAACACACCGCGCCTCGGATATTCACCCCGTACACCACATGGCGGACTTTTAATCTGTAGGAAACTTGCAAACTCTCGATAGTTAACTGGCAAAGTTTCAGTTTCAGAAATCGATTGGTTCATCCGATTCGTATGCTAAAGTTTGAGATTTGATGTACCGATATTTTCCTGCTTAAGTATCTGATCGGTTACTCGCTATAGGTTTTCGAGGTATCTTGAAAACTTGTTACAAAAATATTCATAACTTTTTTTCAATGTGTTTATGATTCTGCTTCAAATAACTTACTTTCTCCGCTTGATTCCACAGAGCCTATAAACATCACTATTTGCGTTACGTACGAAATAACCTATTTAACAGACTAGCAAAACAACAGATACGAAATATTGTAGCAAACTTTCACTAAAATATTCATGCGGATACGTCGGCGCCCGTTGTGCCTCGGGGCTTTATTTTACACTTTTTCCTATCCTGCCTGTTATACGGTTATAACGTAGCGACTAGGCAACGAGTTTTTGTGGATATTATGCTTTTAGCACCGTGTATTATAAACGTTTGGGCAAAAACCTGCATTCTCTGAACCTCTTTATATCGCCATCGCTTTTTGTGGTCGCCACTTGAATATTTAGGTACGAAGAGACCACACTCACCATTAAGGTCATGGTTATCCTCTATCGCTTAAGTAGCGAACTAGTTTGACGGTTTTGAAAACTCTGGTCTTACTTTGCTAATTAATTAGTCTACAATTGACTATGCAAAATTGTTTAGAACTTGAGAAACTGTGTATAAGTAAGTACCTGAAATGGTAATCAATAGTTTTGTCAATGTATGTAGGTACCGGTACTTGAATAATTAATTTCAATCCAGTTTTAGGTCACAAACGAATTCATCTGAACTAAAACAGGAAGACAGGAAGAATTTAGTGAACACTCTGTCCAATTTATTAACCTTAGAAAACATAACCCCACTACCCTTTACCTAAACCAACAAAATAGTCACAAAAAACGCAAACCACAAAAGTCCCCAACAAAGTGAAACATCCAATCCATTCCAGCTCTAATACATTCCAGCTCTAATACATTCCAGCTCTAATACATTCCAGCTCTAATACAGCTCAATATGCGACATCCACGGCGCAACTATGAATGCAGATCCGAACTCATATTATGAATATTGCAAGCTTACGGCTCCTTGCGACCCACCCAAAGCCAAATGCGGAATGAAAATTTAATCTGAAATGATCACGCCGGTACATTCCCTGGGAATTATTCATACGAGGACTGCGACGTGGTAATAAGTAAAAACTAACAAAGAGGAGAAATATGAGTGGGCCCCATTACAACAATAAATGTCCCCGCGCAAAAACGTGGACCAGAGAGTAGAGACGCTATTCTGTGTTTGTTTTTAATGTTGTCGTTCATTTAAATGTCGTGCAATATTTTGGAATTGACTTATGGTGATTTAAATTGGTCTGACTGAAAAACATTGAAGATTTTGTGAATGAGAACTTAAGTTAATGTATTTGTTGCTGAAGAAAATACGCGTAAGCAAGACATCCGTGTACCTACAGGGGTAAGGAATGCTAAGTATTTCCATCAATGACGTCGGAATAGGATCATTTACTTTAGATGATTACCGTCTCTAGTTTCCTTCAACTCATCCATTATTTTGAATCCAATATCATTTTACAAGAATAATCTCGCAGATAACGGTGTTGGTAATCCTCTGAAATCATCAATTTAGAATCAGCTATTAACAAATTAATCAACTTAATTGGAAATCAAAATAGGCTCGGGCAGTCTCCGTAGATTTTCACGAAATCAAATAAATAGTACTTGGATACTATTTGATACGATTAGGTTGTTTCTAGATTTTTAAAGTTAAAAAGAATAAGTTACAGTTTACGTAAACATATAGTTACGTTTCCAACAGAATTTTAATCGGGACTCAGTAAGGATTCTGTTTTAAAATGCAGTGTGCACATAAATATACTCTGTTTAAGCATATATGTATGTGCCGAAGCAGCTTCACTCTCAAAGTAACGATAAGATCTAATTTCAACGAACTTTTTCGGAATCAAAAAGGTGCAGTTTTTTTTTATTAAATAATCTTTTTATGCACTAGACTAATTATTGAAGTAAAAATACTTTAACCACGTCTTTTTCAACCCAATATACCTAGTAGTCTTCACTAGTCACTGCGGGTTTTCTAACTAGAGCGTTTACATTTCGTAGGGTTAGTAGTTCAGAAAAATCCTCCCTAAAGTATAAATAGCAAATATACTCGTACGTAATAACCTACGTCCAACTCTTCAAAATCACCAATCTCTTTAATAAAACCCTCAAACATCTGCGGTTACAGAATAGCCCGTCGACGCGCGACGCCGGCCTCGCGAACTAGCGCGCGCCGCACATATGCACTTATTTTGTTTTATTTCGCGGCGTTTGTTCCCCGACCTTTTCTTGTTTTACTCATTTTTAATTTGCGTTCAAATTAAATGCTTGTAGTGTGTAGCTTTTTAGTGATATTCGTCGCGATACTTGGATAGTGTGGAAGTAATCCGGCTGGATTGTGTGAGGAAAGAAAGAGAAGGGAGTGAACGATAGCATGACGATTGACAGCGGAGTAGAAGAAAACGTGTTGCGTCGACCACAAGTAACATGGGAGAAGGCCAGGAAGATGATGGTGAATGAGAAGTAATTTGTCTGCAGCGAGTGTTAGATAACAAGATCTTCCTGAAAATAAATGTTTTGTAATGAATCGTGATCGTTATGACGTGAATTTCGATCAAATACCGTTTGTTGTATTCGTAAGTTTGTATGGAAAAAACTACTGAACGGATTTGGATAAAATTTGGCAGACAAATATATTATAACCATGATTAATTAATTAATATAATTAATTTATCATGGTTATAATAAATTAATTAATTATATAATTAATTTCTTTTATGATTAATAATCAAAGTGAAAAGTGACCTATGTGGTCACTTTTCATCCCGATATTCCCACGGGATCGAAACTTATGCGGGTGAAACCGCGGGGCGCAGCTAGTAAGTAAATAAAAAGATGACTATTTGTCAATCAAATGACTTTGTCATTTGCAAATGAAAAAGAAATGCATGGTGTTAAAGTGAACCTTTCGAAGAACAAGTTACGTTTGAACTTTGCTAGTTCATTTCAACTTGACCCTATTAAGTTATCAAGCACATGTGGTCATCATTTCCCTGAAAGTTTAGCTGCTCGGTTTCTGTTTTCAATTCAGGAACTACAGAACAAAACAAACCGAAAACAGTATAATATTTTCTCTTCCATTCCCGAACAGCTTCGTTCCTAGTACATGGACGACTGAGTCCCCAGTCTACAATATAGGATATAGTTGGAAATTCAATGGCGGTCGCAATTCGCATGCGAGTTACCTCGTAAAGATGTACATTACGGAATCAAATATGCGCCATTCAATATGAGCGGTCCGAGTCGGAATGTATTGTAGTTTGTGTATGAATGAGACGAGGTATGGCGGCCATAGAAATGTTGAGTTGTGTGCTTGAAAGTTCCACAACTGTGTCAAACGTAACAATATTTAGCTCTAATGCTATTTTAAAACTTAGTACAAACTGTTTCACAGTTTGGCATACTTTGTCTTAAGTACCTATGACGTGACGTAGGTTTTTAAAAATAAAATAAAAGCCGAGAGTGTAGTAACAGTTAATAAAGGCAACGAAGTGGTCTTGAGTGGCTCGTTGGTCTAGTGGTCGCAAAGCCTGGATTCGATTCCCTGGTCGGGCAAAATGTTATTGGGTTTTTTCATCAGGAATTTTTCAGTAGCAGCCGGGAGTCTGGTCTCTTGTGCTGGGTGAGGGTTGTCTGTGATGATGGCAATAGGCTCGCCCCCTATTTTCTGGAACTTAAACATAACTGGTGAAATGTGGGTGTACTATAGGCACTCACCCTTCGGGGAATACTGGCGTGATGTTATGTGAGTGATCCTGATTGGAGAACCTTCGATAAGTAACATTTTGGTATCAAGAGAAAACGTTACCGAAACACAGAATCTACTGTTTAGGATTACTTATCCGAAAGTTAATATGATTAATAGTTCCAGGCCATCGCTTGTCTCATGACTAACCCGAGGTTGTCCAGCAATATTTTTGGGTAGGTATGTGGTGTGTATCCCATCTCGGATATAGTTTAAATACATAACTTGCGGTACTGCCCGCTTCAATGTATAGCAGATATGATGGAAATGGTTCTACATTTGTGAGAAGTAATTCGAAACCTACTAACCAGACAATAAAGGTATTTCGTATCACAAATAAGTGTAGGTAGACCTTTACATAAGTATGTTTTGAACAGCGCCAGAAGGCCAAAAATACAAAGTTATTGTCGAGTTTATCCCCAAGGCGACAGAAATGTAAAAGGATTTTGGAAAACTTACATATTTAGGCATCCTTACTTATTTTTTATACCGAACTAAAGACTTAAAACTTATGTTCGAGCTTTAAACTGGCCTTGAACGCATTCCTATTCAGAACAGTACAAAATTGGGACAAACGGCCACAGAATATTTAATTTAATTTACCTGTCTCATGTTACCAACCCGTACGGTCCCCATAAGCCCCACATCACACAATTCCATCCATACATCAATACGCTGAGATAAGGCCGATTTTAAACGTACGGTCCTTACATCATAACATAATGCGAGTAATAACGTAGTGGGGTCGCTGTAGCCAGTCGTGTGGCGCCGCCTTTATCTTTCCACTACATTTGCCGGCCGGCGCGCTGATCCGACAAAAATGTCGCCCCATCCAATCACGACCGTAACCGACGTCTGCCATTGTCGACGGACGGGTTACGTCCGGGTTTTTTCAGTTAATTATTATTGGAGGCTTAGATTAGGTTAGTGGGTTCGCTTCTGGCTCCATTTTTTTCGCTTACAAAAGGAAATCTAGTCTATTTTCGAAAGAAAAGTTCTGAAGTATATGTTTTTCATGATTTTGTCTACACTTGCTAGCAATACCTACTTAATTAGACAGGTCAATGTCAATCAATATATTGTGCTTCCGGAAGCACTACCTACAACATTTTGACTCGACATACGCACGTAGTGCACGCAGGAGCCGTGGTGGGCCAGTAGTGTCGGTCCCGACTTACGAGTTGCCATAGTCATAGGTTCAAACCCACACCAGCGCTTTACTTTGTGTAAATAATTTCATCACCACTGCTCTCAAAACGGTGAAGGAATACATCGCGAGGAAACCGGTATGTCCTAGGACCAAAAAATCGAAGACATGCGACATCTAGCAACGCGCACTGGGCCCGCTAGGTTATAGCCTACTCGTTCTCGACGAGAGAAGGTCTGAGTCCCAGCCGTGGGAACATTATAGGCTGATTGTGTATACAACCACGTTACGATTGGCAAATACGATATACATACCTAATACCCTCTGGACAGCCGTCAAAAAGTCAACTACATTATTAATTCACTACCGATAACCTTTTACCTTTACCTCTGACGACCCCCTTAAAACCAAGATCGTAAGCAATCATAACATGACGTCGAACCATCTAATATAATTAATTCAAGACTCATACATGCGTTAAATTTTGTTAACAATGTTGATTTAGGCGAAACTGACTAAATACACAGTGTGTGCTCGTGTGTTCACTATAGTGTAAATGTGCTGGGATTTTTAGGCAGGTTGTGAGCTGAGATGGGGCGGAAGCGGGAGCGGGAAAGGGGCAGTATTAACGTATCTATAATTCACATGAGAGGTGATTCTCCGGCGAACCTTGGGCGACGTCACCAAAACACGAGGTTATTCGAACCGAACGTGACGTCCCAGTGACAACAATCGTTTGTCCACCGCGACCGAAGTCGGTGGTTCAGAACTTATAATAGAGAAAACAAAAGTGTGTGGACTAGATCAAACGTGTTTTGTATTACCGGCACATCGGCCCTTCACAATCTCTGGTCGAGTTCTAGCGGTCGCGCCGAACTACTCGAAACTTCGGCGAACGGGGTGACGGCGCTTGATTGACGAACGTGCGGTCATAGGAAATGTATATTATGTATCGCTACTTCAGGGCCGTCATCTCGTTCTCGGTGACGTCCCGGTGAAAGCTACGGTGGACAAACGCACGTCCGTCATCCCGCAACCACTTTGCCGTTTTAATATAGTTCCTGCCTAGCCGCAAGAAGAAAAAGCGTCACCTGACTGTTCCCTATCACAAAGCATGAAGCGTCGTTATAATGGTAATCGAATTGAAAATAAAAGAACTGATGAAATACATATGTGGTACCTAAAAATCCGCACATTCTAAACTATCCTAAGCAGCTATTCTGTGGACTATGGATCACCACAAAATAACAATGGTTTGTATTGAATATTGTTTTATAAAATAGTGCTAATAACATTGTAACTAATTAATATAAATTAACAGTAATTTAAAGTTACCTACTAGTAAGTAGGTAACTGTTTAATATTTGACGATGCAAAAAGCTTCACCAATATTGACCTTAATTTCTAGTAAACATTATCTACTAATTACATATTTGTCTGGCTAATAATCAGTTAGGTATGAGCAATATCTACAATAACATTGAATTGTGATCAATATTGTAGTTAATGCAGATAATAGGGTATTTTTTTTAATGTTTCGAAACCAAACCGAACCCATTAACATCATCATAAATATGTAGTTATAAAATGTAGGAACATGCACAAAAAAAAACATTTCCAAACAATACATGATTTTTCATCTGACTTATACGAACAAAACGGCCTTAGCAAGATAATCAACACCTCACCTAGTTAACCCCAAACCAACAACAAAACAAATAAAACTCGCTTATGACAGCACACAAATTAAGGCGAAGGATTCACAAATTAATTACCGCAATGAAAGTAAAGTTCGCTACTAACGTGTTACGAGCAACCCTCCGGCGCCGCCTTCAATATGTTAATGTATGCCCGGGCACCAGGAGTCCTCTACACCACCACCCTAGAATAGAAAAAGATAAATTATCAGACAGAAAAGCTATGCAATAATTTAAAAGCGTTTAATTTATTCCTTTTGAATTGCGTTACGTGCAGCCATGGAGCGAACTGACTTGTTTTTCTCATTTAATAATTTTATACAATTTTCAATTCCATCTGATGGCAATGGGATTTGAATAGAGAACTAAATTGTTTAATATTCAATGTTCCGAATAATGTTTTCATTGAAATAATTGCTTGTTATTAATTTATGAGTAATAAACAATAGGTAACTAATTTAATTTTCTGCTTACTATTTGTATTAGAGAGACAGTCTGTTTATTTTATTATTATCTCTTTGAAGGTATAACGAACGGCATGGACAAGGACCGACAACTTGACGAGCCCTGCGGGACGACAAACGGACGGGCTGACATTGGATATAAATCATTAGCTACCTATTACAAAGGGAGTACCACTTTGTAATAGGTAGCTAATGATGATTTTTAGTGAACTGCTTTAATCCGAATTGGGTAATCCTACCAATCCTACGAGTACTAATATTTTAAATGTGAAAGTTTAAATGCTTAGATATATGTTACTCAATCACGGCTGAACGAATTTGGATGAAATTAGGCAAACACCATGACCTGGGTTAGGACATAAGATACTTTTATAGCGATAGTTCCCATGGGATAATTTCTGACCTCCACGCAAGTGAAGCCACGGTCTAGGAGATGCTAGTAAATCAATAAACAAAATGGTAAGTAACCAAATATAACTTTCCAAACTCCCTTTGGCTGGTACTGTATGATTCACCCGGATTTGTCCGTATGATCCAACTTCACGGCGTCGGAAACTAATATAGTATCTCCGACCCTCGCAACTATAAACTAGTGCCACGCTTTATAAATGTACACTTTAATTTCCAGTGTTAACAAATATATTTGAGCACGAAGTAAATCTGGAAGCCATTACTCACCATAAGCCTCACCTCTTGTTGCGAGCATGACTCGAGTATAAACATAAAGATAAATTGTCCGTTCACATAGACCCTCGTGGCCTTTTGCGGGTTAAGTAATAAATATGCAAAGTTTAGGAGCATTTCTAGACTAAATCGTACCTATAAGGGATGGGTGTTCAAGTCACAAATTTTGCGAACAGGTGTGTTTAATACGAATTTTAGGCAAAATATTGGTTTTATCCACCTTGGGTATGGATAATAATGATTTAAGAAATTTTCTGCAAGGATTCTCGCTATCTTGATTTAGATAGCTGTCGCCTCTTTAAATAGAGAAGAGTTTTATGTCTCAGTCGGTCGAAAATATATTAAAATATTTATGAATAATCGTTTTTAATATTGAGAAGATCGAATAAAAGTTATCAATTAAAATTTACTGTCTGTTGAAGTTAATGTCAGAGTTTTTGTACTTTTATTAAAGTTTGTGTGTAAGATAATATTTTTAATAGAGCTTCGCGTTTGATTCCCTTCAAAACTAATTGAAAATACTTGAGAACTTTAGCGTTTATTGCTTGTGATGAATTTAATATGGCAAGTGGATTGGAATAATATAAATTCATGGCGTAACTTGGAGAGCATAAGTATATTTTTATCTGGTTGTAAAGTAAACTTGAAAGATTCGTATTTTATTTTTCTTTTATGAAAATATCAATAATACACAAAGTGAACTTACAGTAAAAATTTCGTTTAATTCAAAGAAGAATCGACATTCGATTTGCACAAAAGTAACGTCAGTCAAACGAGCAACCGCATACCGGAAGTGATTATCTACCGGAAGTGGAGTGCAATGAGCTTCCGTGCCCGTACGTTTGATACTCTGCACTTCTGCCGCCCCCAGGCTGGCTAGTGGCACCGTTATATTTGATCGAGTTACCATTACAGACCTACTCGCTCGGTAGAACTTTGACTTTCCATCGAAGTTATTTTAATCAAAAGCAAAGGAGTGGAACGGTGTAGGAAGGAAGAGCTACATTTCGTTGATCTAAAAGCTATAGGTTCGCAGGTACCTACAAAAGTGAGCTCTAGCCAAGTAAAGTCTGAGCGGAAATGAAAAACAAAAATGAAAGATGGTTTATTATTTTAACAAGTAAACAACCTGAATGACGTTTCTTTTTAAGCTAATAAGCCTTTGTTAGGAGACTCCGCTCTTCCATATCTGTACATAAATAAAATTGTAACGAAGTCAAAATTGTACAGACACAAATCGATATTTTCGCCATTAGACAAGTTCCCACACCTCGTAGCAAATCCTTTTTTCAAAAATATTCAATATACATACGCCAGCAGGCCGAAACTATCAAAATTTTCCCAATAAACCTTAAACCTTAATGCTTTAGCGATAAAGTTGAAAATCTATTAAAGAAATTTGACAGATTGTAGTAGCTTGATGTGCATCGATTTTAGAATTTTTGTCCCGTCTGTCTGAATGTATGTTTCGGATTGGCGCAAAAAAGGCTGAACTGATTTGGATGACATTTGGCTCACAGATAGTTTATACCATGTATTAACACATAGGATACTTTTAATCTCGGTAGGTAGCATTTTCCCGTAGGATATGTTCCGTCGATCCATGCGGGCGAAGCCACGAGCAAAAGCTAGTCTTAACATAAATATTAATAGTTGGAATAATAATTATGACAATAATTTCTGCTCAATTTAAATATAATGTAACCCGATTGAAACACACACATACATAATCACGCCTCCTTCACTTAGTGGTAGGCAGAAACTGCAGAACGCCAGCTGCTATGATTCTTACAAACTCCTTTTGCCTCGTTTACGTTGACACATTTGCTCACACGCACGCCGGTTGCGAGTTCTACGCATCCCAGTATGGAAAGTTATGTTTTGCAATATCTAACCCAATGACGTGTTCATTTATGCATCCATTCATGTGTGTAAATAAAAAATCCCCCAAAAGGGGTGCGCTTTGCAGGCTGTTTGTCGAACAAATGATTTTATTTGAATACGGATCGGCATGCCCCATCGCGTCCGATAAAAACGGACTGTGTACTGACGGGGTCGGACGAGGCGTGCCTACATAAACCGTGTCGCTTCATCCCTTGGAAGGTCAACAGAGCCCTCTGTTTGATAACACAGCGTTTAAAAATTGTTGACACAACAATTGGGATGCTTTACATTTTAGATTTTAGAAGAACCAAGAGCATTTCGAGAGCAGGCTTACGAGATGTAGGTCGTGGGTTCGAACCTGGGTAGGCGCTTTACTTTGTGTAAATAATTTCATCACTCTCAAAACGTTGAAGGAAAATATCGTGAGGAAACCGGCATGTAGTAGAAACACACTGGGCTCGCGGGGTAGATTACAGCCCACTCTCTCTCGAAGTGAGGATGTCTGAGTCCCAGCAGTGGGAACATTAAAGGCTGATTATGCTAAAAGCGTTTCATGAAAAAAGATTTATCTAATCGAGAAAGGAAAAAGACTTATCTAACTGAAACGGGATAAAAGCGAATTGATTGAAAATTGATGATGATCTATGTATTTCATGAGTGTATCAACAAGCAATGTTACGTTATTAATGAATCCAGGCCAAGTTCTGCCGACCATGATATCACATTAACTCACCAACAAAGTAAATAAAATTCTTCGAGAAGATTCTCAGTACCATCTTGCGGTCGGAATAGAGCGCCATGAATTTCGCCTGGACTTAATAAAAACATTTCTCTTTTAACGCAGCCCGGCTGGTCGTTAGAGTCTGCTTTTCGATAAATTCAGTTCGCTGGTGCATTTTCAGCGGTCAATTTTCGACTATCATAAAACTAGGAGGTCAGATGGCAATCGTTCTAAGTTGATATTGATATTCAGTCGCATCTGCGATCATCAACCTTTATCTGTCTGTGTGCTAAATTTCATCAAAATCTGTTCAGCCGTTTTAGCGTGAAAGAGTAACAAACAAACAAACTTACTTTCACGTTTATAATATTAGTTAGGATACAACAAAATCCAGTGACACTAAGATCTTTTGGCACAAGACTTGTGACATTAACAGGGGGGCGTGGCTGGTAAACATTTTGTGAAATTGTTTTGCTATATTGTATTGAAAAATCAAACGGCGTTAGTTCTGATTTAAGCCACATGTCATTAAGATCCTTGTACAGTTACAATGGGGATTATGTATTAATTTTATTTTGTGAGTATTTGTGGATTTTATTTTGTGATTATTGATTAATTAATTCTTATCTCCATATTAATTTTATTGTTTTAATTATTTATTCTAATTTGATTTCATTTAATTCGATTTATTCTGTGTCCGTTTAATTTGATTTGTAATGATTTTATCTAATTTAAATTTTATCTGATTTTATTTGATGTGAGTGTATATGTGTATAAATGGGTGTTATTTACCTGAAATAAATAAATTTATTATTATTATTACAACGTTGGGTAGCACAATGCTTCATTTGTTTCAAGAATGTGTCTACTCGACAACTATAAGTGCTGCCGCGCACCGGCCCCACGTGCTACACGCACCCTACATATTTACGTCACCACAATTACAGCGTTACATTTCCAGGTCGGAGCAAATATTTTTGTACACACACATCGGACGCACAGTTGTGGCGCAGCTTCCAGAATGTCAACATCATCGTCCGAGGATACAGAATTCCTGATGTGACAATTAAGGAGAAAAAAATAGCCGTTATTAAGTTCATCAGTTTAATTTAAAAAAAAAAAATTTTAAAAAATTTTTTTTTTATATGTATACGTGCGTGAGTGTACCGTTTTTTTTTTTAGCTATTATATATTAATTATGATACTACAATATACAGTAACTGCCAAATTTCACACTCGGTGAAGAAATCCGTTTGTCGCTATAGTCAGCGAGTCCATAGTTGTATAATATAGGAATTATTTGAACCTCTGCATTAATCTCAAAGGAAAAATCTATATTGTCTTTCTGTTTTGCAAATCACCGTTCCACAAAATACGAACCTGTTTGATCTTGAATTCGTGTAGCGCGCCAAAAGTCTCGCCACAAACATCCGCTAAAAATATGTCCTTGGTGTGCGTGCTTGTGCGCAGATATACGGGGTGTCGTTTTTCAAATGTTACGCCACAATTGTCGTATTACAAGAGTATGTCTGGTGTGCGGCCGGCCTAATAGCACAATGTATTTGTTGAACTGTCAAAGTGACAGTGCTTGTAATACCCCTACTATAGCAGCGTTCATAATATCAGATAATTTACAGTCCATCGCAACTATCAGTTATCTACTTTATTGTAATGTATTCTAAGTTGATTTTTAAGGTACCGTTTGTAACAATTAGGTCTTGATAAGTTTTTGGTTGCAATGGAATTTGAACATTATTAAGTGACATTCAGTTTGTTGCACCATAACTTGAAAATTATCTCAAGTTTTTAATTCAAATATAGTTAGACAGAAATCCGACCTCACATAAGTCAGGAATAAGCTAGTCCTCTTACAAAAGTACATAAAGAGAAATAAATCGTAACATTACTTTCAGGAAAGTTTTAAATCTTTAGTTTAACTTTAAATTCAAGCGTCTTAGGTAATCCTTGAGAAATTAATGTGGACCCAGCTGAAACGGAAAGTTGGCATAATTGATGGCTGAATAATTAAACATGACGAAAGTGTTTGGTTTTATAATTAAAAGTAATTAAAATGGGCAGCCTTGAGTATCTGGTAACTGGCAAGTTAATTGAGTATCTGGTAACTGGCAAGTTAATTGATTGAACGCGATTTTTGCTTGGTTCAAATGAAATGAAATGAAATTAATTATTCTGTAAATAGGACATCGGAATCACTTTTACACGTCATAATATAAAACAATACGCTAGATGAGGTCGGCGCTTCCTATCTGACTACTCTGAGAAGAAAGGCTGAACCAAACTCAGAGGTCGCAGTCTTTTTTTAAAGTCCAGACAAATTTTCAGTCGGTCAGATCATGTGAAGACCATGCAGATTGATGTCTGAAATGGTATTTTGAGAAAAGAACCACACAGATTTGAGTGGACCGGTCCAGTCAGTGCAAGCATTTGTCAGTAATTGTGTAGCTCAACTCAGAACTTGAAGAGCTCAACGATTCGACGTACAATACCTACCAAAGAAAGGTCATTTGGGTAGGCCGTACAAAAGTGGAACAGGCAATAATGGACTTAGTATTCAGCCCCCAGAACTCCATACAGGTGTTCTTTTACTTATTATGCTTCCTTATTAGGTAACACAAACCTAACATATGTTTCCTTGTAGGTTTATCCTACTTTGTCCACACTCAAGGAAAAAATAGGGCCTATTTCGGTTTCACCTTCACAATGACTCTGATAAGCAGTAAAATACGTGCAACTTCCTTAACTTAAGCAACTATATCTTTAGGCAATTTCCTCTAAAAACGACCGAAACATACAAAATGAAAGTATTTACGTCCAGACACTGCACTACCTAACCGGAGTTATAAATGTCTTGCAAAAAACAATCCAATTCCTCGGAAGGTTCCAGAAGCTTCCACACTACTTCAAGTTGGATTCAAAAGAGCCAGCCATACGAAAACGGTCTAAGGGTCATATAATTAAATAGTTGTTCTCTATTTGGTACCCCCGAGAGGGTAATTTGAGAAAATGCTTCGAACCGAGAATATTAATTTGCTGAGATTGAAGTGCAGTATTGGAGGTTTTGTAGGAAATTGTAGCATTTGTAGCTACTTTGTTGTTTGCAGTAGTATTATTAGTTCTGCTATAAACTTTACAGAGTAAAGTTTTGTTATTGCAAAAGACCAAACTATAAATGATGAACAAAATGGTTTTTGGAAAAAAAGACGCACATCTTTAGCAGTCATTCTATTAATAAAGTCAATAACGAACTGTATTCATAACGAAATTCCTGTTTCAGTGCTCGTTATGGACATGAGTAAGGCGTATGATCATGTCATGCATGACCGCTTGTTAAAAGAAGTTGTCAGATACGGAGTCAGAGGAAAAGCGTACGACTTGCTGGAGTCATATCTATCTGATCGAGTCCAGACGGTGGAAATATCAAGTTATAATGATCAATCCAAACAGAGATTTTTTATGCAAAAGTCATCTATCCAACTAGGTTGAGAATCAACACTTTTTGAACGTCAAAATTACATGAGAGAGTCCCCCAAAACGTCCGCCCTTCACCAGTTAAATAGTTATGACGTGCCACAAGGCAGTATTTTAGGTCCACCATTGTTCTTGCTCTACATAAACGACTCTCCAAATATTTTTTAATGTGGGCATTTTGCGGACACTACTTAAAAGACAGCGATAAAAACACTCCAATTTTTTTTTCGACTCTATCTGTTCATAAACTTAAGGAAGTGATCTGAAGGTTAGTCCCAACCTCATCTCAGCGACAATTAATATATAAACAAATTGTCAATAATGACCATCAGACTGTAAACATTCTTAAAATTACGAAAACTGCAACTCAGTTGTCATCTTCCGAAAATCTTGAAAAGCGTAAATTGAGGTGTTTGTATAACGTAGCTGTCCCTCTGACATTCCCTGCAAGACTTAATATGACATTTATGCACAACAAAACACGAACAACAAACAATGTAAGAACTATATCGGTTCCAGGCACTCTCAAAACTAGTTAAAACAATAAAGAGACATATTAATTAAAAATATAGGGGCATGCTGTTGTCTGGTGGCGAAATTAATTAACGCAGCGCGCACGCTGCGGTCCGCAACGAACCGCTGCGATTTATTGCGTATTGCAGCCACCTCCTTTGAACATTGTCTTATTATTTAATTAATTTGTTTTACAATCGATTAATACCTTCTGTTTATATCTAGCCGCGCTCCGTTTTAGCTAGTTGAATATGGGAATAACTTCCTGAAACAAATGATTATTTAATTTAATTTAATTTAGTGCACTTAGTTTGCAATTTGCTTGTTTTGACATTTGCCTCGTCTTAAAAACGAGTCGGTATGTATTTGAAATGAGAATGTATTGATCAAGATATGTCCAAAAGTTGGATTCCTCATATTGGGCCTTTCTAGGACACCTGTGTACAAAGCAAGGAATACATAGCTTATATGATATTTCTACTCGAAACAAAAACACCGAAACCAAAGAGTATTCAGAAGCCCCAAAAAGAACGCGAGACACAAACGGAACGTACTCATATGTAAATAAAACGAATTTTGATTAAAAAATACAGGGTGGCAGGGATTCTAGATTTTAGACTTTTTATTAATAACCGACGAAAAATATCTACGCTGGGGGGTTCAGAATCATGTACTGAATCGGGAATCCATGGTAACAGGTTTGCGCGTCGATGTCCCTGCCACCCAGTTACTATTATGTGCGTAACGAGTATTTTCAATGTTAAAATCATTCGAATTCACGTTACGTTTACTCGGCGCCCACAGAACCATTTAAAATTCACTTTGCAAAGCGAAAGGTCAAAAGTCCAATTATCGACTGTCTTAAAACAATACATTAAGAAGTCTTGCCACAAAGCATCACTGAATTAATTACAATATTTATGCAAGACTGCAGGAGAAATACCTTCAAATCCTGACTTACCATAATTCAGCTGATTGCTATCTGATTTCCATATCGCCTGCTAATATGGCGGCGGCGGTGGAGTTATCGCAGGATTTGGAAAGTCTTATGAACTCCTTAAGCCGAGACTGTGGATATTCTGAGATACTATGTGGTTGTAGTTATTTGTTTATGTTTTTAGTATTTGATGAAGGTGGTACTAACTTAGAAGTACTTTGCAACTTTTCAATATCCATCCGAGAAAAAAGTACATTCATAACCATACATTTACGCCAGATTCAAAAGTGATTTATGTCTAAAGTGTTGATAGAAAAATGGTGTTACAAATATAGAACTGATTTTCAAAATTATACTATATTAAGAAATAGATATTTTCTCAAAGTTGAAATCGTTATTTCAACAGAAAATCGCTTTTCAATCTTACGTGAGTGTAAGGTATTTATGCTCGTGACTGTAAGTACACACGCTGGGTATGTACAGTCACGAGCATAAAAACACCGAGAGTTGAGCTTGGTTAATGAACACGAGTACGTGAACTTGACATTCCTACGTGTAGGCGGGTATTCAGTTCACATTGGTTGTAGCATCCAGGTGCATTCTATGGACCAACAAACACTCACATACCACTATATACAAAACTACGCACTTATTTCCCAAGTCCAGATGTATACAGGAGTTAGCTATGTTTAATGTAAATCAATCAATAACACTTTCATCAAATCGCAGACCGTAGACAAAACATCTTCAGAAACGATCCCGGTTATTCATTCACATTAGTTGCCAAGACCTGGCATTTCCAAGTGTCCAAATGTAAGCTAATCCTTAGCTTAGCTTGAATTGAGGCAAGATCATTTTTAAATGTGCACTAAACTAGTGCACATTTAAAAATGAACTTCCCTCAATTTCCTTGAATTAACGAAACGCCTTAGAGCTGATTTTACCAAAGTCTGAAGGGCAATTCTCGTAATTTTAAGAACGTTCACAGTCTAAAGGCCTATTCTAGGTATATATAGAAGTTTGGTGGAATGCGACCTTAGTCACATTAGTTGTCAAAACCTGGCCTTTCCAGGCGTGTCCAGGTGTAAGCTATGTTTAGTGCACATTAACAATGATTTTGTCTCAAAAATCTTCTTGAATGAACAAACCGCCTTAAGGCACAACCCCGATCATTCTTCCACATTAGTTGTTGTCAAGACCTGGCGTTTCCAGGCGTGTCCAGGTGTAAGCTATGTTTGGCGCGCATTAATAATTCCTGCGACGTAGTACAGGCGACGTGTACAAGACTCCTGCTGGTGCGGTCCTCTTGGGACCTGACACTATGACCCGCCTGGAGGTTGATGCTTAAAATAAATTCTGGTACAGGAAATGTACGAGGATTTTAATAGTTTAGATGTGCTATTTTTAACTGAGTTGGAGTCTGGTGGCCTGTACCTAAATAACGGTAATAAACTAGTCAACATACGATTTATCCCATCGTCCAGTGTGTGATAATCTCAAGACGTATTCACCTTTTAAAGGCGGACAGACAAGCGCGACACGCCGCGACGGTGCGACGCGATTCTAGTAGAACAATTTGCAAAAAGTTTCCATAGAATTTGTTCTACTAGCGTCGCGTCGCGCTTGTTCGCAGGAGCATTTATGGAGTGGAGTATCGTGACACTCACAACACACAAGAATAGTATTTGATTTGATTTGAATGTTGAGTATTATCTTAATGAAATTTTATTGTGCAAATGTATAGTAATTTTATATAAATGTTATCTGTTTTAATTTAATTCTATGTCTGATAAAAAAATAATTACAACACATACTGTTGCTGTTAGAAAAATATAGCGAGTTATGATCAAAAAACCTTTTACGTAACTAGTTAAATATTTAATAAATATTCTTCCATTTGTCTCGTATAGTTCCAAGTAGAACCTTCCATCTAAGTAGCAGTGCCGTTGCAGCACCAATACGACGGTCTGTACATCGCCGATGCCATCGGATGGAATTCTTAGGTAAACACGCTGCTGTGCTGTTATCGTAATACCTCCATATGATATATTTACTTAGAGCTAAGGCTACACTGCTACAAGGTCTTCTGGCGCTCGACTGACGTTGACTGGAGGCGCTGTTGGTAATCATTTGTGCAATTGTTTTGTGAAATGTAATCAAAAAACCTCCCGAAAAAGCTGGATTTCGTCCCCATTTCTGCACAACCGATCATCTCCATACCATCAATAAATTAATAAAAAAGTACAATAAGTTTAATAAAACACTTTACCTGGCCTTTGTGGACTATGCCAAGGCATTCGACAGTATAGAACATCAGTCAGTTATTAATGCGTTGGAGTCCCAAAACGTTACGCACACCTACATTGACCTTATTGACACCATCTATCGAAGTAGCTCCGCAAACATCAAGCTACATACTTTTAGTCCAAATATTAACATCGAAAAAGGTGTCAAACAAGATGATCCGCTCTCAACTAAGCTGTTCACAAGCGCATTGCAGGAGGTTTTTTACAAGTTGCCTGATACGTGGCAGTCAAGAGGCATAATGTTAGCGGCCACCAGCTAATAGACCAGACCGCTTCGCAGATAATATTGTGTTATTCTCCACATCACCTTCAGAACTTGAACTAATGCTCCAAGATCTGAGCACGGCAAGTCTTGAGGTTGGACTTTCAATGAACAGATCCGAGACACAGGTCATGACCAACAGCACGAAACGTAGGGTCGAGGTAGACGGACGTGGGTTGCAATATGTCGATGAGTACACATACTTGGGCCAGATAGTGTCTTTCAAGAATAAACCAGGCAAGGAAGTCGAAATACGAGTCCAAAATGCTTGGATGACCTACTGGGCCTTTAAAGAACATATGAAAGGTAGTCTTCCTATATCACTCAAAAGGAAACTCATTGACATGGGCATCCTGCCCGCCCTAACCTACGGTGCACAAAGTTGGTCACTTACTGAACAACAGAAGTCCAAACTCAAAATTTGCCAACGGGCAATGGAGCGCAGCATAATAGGTATTAAGTGTACAGATCGAGGTGGAAACACCACGCTGCGCTCCATAACTCAAGTAGCGGATGTTAGAGATAAAACAGTCAGGCTGAAGTGGGAGTAGGCCGGACACGTTTCACGAATGCACCCCGAACGATGCGCAAAAATCACCATCGCCGTCGAGGTAGACCACGGCGATGGTGGTGCGACGATGTGGTAACATTTGCAACGCCAACATGGCCAGAGATCGCACAAGACAAGTTTGGAAAAAACAAGGGGAGGCCTGTCCCCAGCAGGACACAAACAAGGGTAAAAAAAAAACAAAAAACAAGATGGCAGTGTTAGTTCCGATTTTGGCCGCGCGCCAAAATAACCTTGTCGCGCTATAGACGAGTGGGAATCGCTTTCAAAGAGTTTCGTATTTCTACAACGCTTTTCAATAATATGTCTGTATTGGCAAAAACTTTTCGGTAGCTTATGTCAGTCCAAGATATAGCATAAACAGCTTATAATGTTCCCACTGCTTGGAGACAGGCTTCCTCTCGGCGAGAGGGAGTGGGCCACCACGCGGGCCCAGTGCGGGTTGGTAGATGTTACCTTACTTGTTTTCGAATTTTTGGTTCTAGCTCATGCCGGTTTTCTTCACCGTTTTGAGAGCAGCGGTGATAAAATAATTTAGGGCCTCTCTAGGCTCGAACCTACAACGTATGTCGCGGCCGTGACCACTGGGCCACCACTGCTTGACCAAACCCAAGATATAGTAGCTCAAGATATAGTAGCTCAAGATATAGTAGCTCAAGATATAGTAGCTCAAGATATAGTAGCTCAAGACATAGTAGCTCAAGATATAGTAGCTCAAGATATAGTAGCTCAAGATATAGTAGCTCAAGACATAGTTAGCTCAAGATATAGTAGCTCAAGATATAGTAGCTCAAGATATAGTAGCTCAAGATATAGTAACTCAAGATATAGTAGCTCAAGATATAGTAGCTCAAGATATAGTAGCTCAAGATATAGTAGCTCAAGATATAGTAGCTCAAGATATAGTAGCTCATTTGTCAATTCAATTCATTTTTTACTTTTCCATCGTTATCGCAGATAGAATGTCACTTTGTCTAGACCCTCTGCCCAGAATTAGAAATAGGTACTTGATGAACTGATAATGAAATTATCATAATTTCACTGTATCCTTTTGAAAAACCTTCTCTTTGCCTTATCTCAAGTATCTGTCTGACTGGTTTTACTGAAAGAATTAAATCTTTTCACAAAATTATTATCTAACAGTCTATCTAACCTATAGAAACATTCATGTTCGGTTCCTGTAAACAAAAACGAATCGTTTTGCTTACCAATGGCTTTTATTTTATTGCCAAACTGGGCATATAAATAGATTCGTAAGCTAATTTTACCTGTGGTAGATACTTCCATATTATGGGAGGGTCGGCTATGAGGTCTTTGCTTCATCATTGGTAGAGTTACAAGAGTCTTAACTTTGACGAATAACGATCCGTAAATTATAGGAATCGGCCATTAGTCTTTACTAGTAGTTACCTACCTAAACAGTATACAGTAGTGGTAAGTAAGTAGGTACATGCCTACCATACCTATGTTCTCAGTATCGAAGCGCAGTCTTCATTGGTAAGAACACATCTAATAATATACTCATGATTCATGAACAAACTAGAATCGGCCAAAATTCCATCATTTTATCTGATTGAGTCGACTGAGCCGTGTGTAGTCGCAAGGCAAATGTATAGCTCGTTGGACGGGTTTTGTGGGCAAACTGAGTGCCTTGTCTATTGACCCGGAAGATGCTAGGGGGGTCATGGCGGAGGAAATATTTATTCACCATAGTCTAAAAAAACCCGTACCCTAAGGGCGCCAACGGAACCCTACTACTAAGCCTCCGTTATCCGTCTGTCTGTCAGCGGGCTGTATCTCGTGAACCGTAATAGGTAGACAGTTGAAATTTTCACAAAATGTGTATTTCTATTGCCGCTATAACACTAAAACATTAAAATTATATAAAGTTCAAAATTTAAGGGGATCCCGATACAAGAAACATGTTTTTTTTTTAAATATAGTATTAAATATTGTACAGTGGTTTCTACAATCTCATACAAAAAAATATTTTAAATAACTAGGTACCTACACTACCTACTACTTTTACTGACCTCCTTCAAAACAAGTCTGATGATAGGAGTAACATCAAAAAATCATACATAGGGCAAAACATAATTACATAGCCTACCGATGGCGTAATATCTGTGTGAATAGACGATGAGCACGTTCGCATTGTACGCTGACGATAACGTTACATAATTTCGACGTTTTAGTCATAAGCATCGGTGGTTCAGTGGTAGAATGCTCGCCTGCCACGCGGGCGGCCCGGGTTCGATTCCCGGCCGATGCAATTATTTTTTTTGTGTTTCCATCTTTTTGTTCTCTTTTTTTTATCAAGGTCCTAAGGTTTTTTTTAATCATTTGGACGCCCTTAAATAATTACATAAAAATTGAATATTCTAAAATGCTAAGAGTTCTAAAATTCTTCAAAGTGTCTACTGTTTTAAATAACATTCAACTTTGTTTAATTTTAAGCAAATAAAACAAAGATAAAAAATACTAAAATATGTAAATGAAGTTAAAAATAGAGTTTTATAACAATACTCGTATTAAGTTTATAACTCAATATAATATATAACAGATTTAGGGGTTTATTTACAAACATTGCTTAAAGTTAGAAACGTTTAGACGTCAAAAATGTACGGTTCAACAGTCGTAATGATCACTTAACTTTAGGCAGTGTTTATTAATAAAGTTAAAGTCTGTTTTACCTTCCTACCTCAGCTACTTCTGGGCTAAATCTTAAAATAATCTGCGTGCATTGTCGGCTCTGCGGTGGCGAACTGAAGTTTTGTAATCAACTAAAAGCCAATATTTACGATTATTACAGTTTCCGAAGTTTATTTTTACCTCCGAAGTATACTAAGATAATTAAAATATTTACCAGTTAGTTATTTGATATAACATCACGCTTGTATCCCCCGAAGGGTTTGGCAGAGGTGCGCCTATAGTACACCCACTTTTTCCCAGTTATGTTTTGAAATCCCGTGTAACAGGAGGCGAACCTATTGCCAGCCACCAGGCACCAATCCAGACTCCGGGTTGCTCCTGAAAAATTCCAAATGAAAAAACACGAAAAAAAATCTTTGTCCGATCTGGGGATCAAACCCAGGACCTGTTGCCTGCTGAGCAGTAGCGCTTGCGACAACTAGACCAACGAGGCAATCAATTATAAATTATTGGTTGTATACAGGGTGTAGAAAGGATGGCTATTTTTACACTCTGTATACAATCAACAATTTAATATAGCTGTTACCTACACATTCTGTACTTCAAACGACCAAAAATTGCTGGTAAACTATTTTTTTTAGTAAAAAATCTCTGTTTACGGCAGCTCGCAGTACAGGAGTTGAAGGGGTAATCAAAGTTAATTTAAAACTGGTTTTCGCAAAAAAAGTTGGGACTTTGACCTTCATATGTCCGTAACCAGAAGGTTCCCAGTTAAGGTCCAATACATGCAAAAACATGATCACAATTACGGAAAGTGTCAAATCCAGATTCTCGACTTCGTTAAGCGTCTTTTTACACCCGTTATGGTTTACATAATGCATATTTATAAATAGATCGTAGGTATGCATTCGTGAACCTATTAAAATATGAGAACAAATTATATTAGATTAATACCCACAAAGCGTATACGAGTAATAGTATGTTCAGTGGCGATACCTAATAGTACCAAACCATAATTCAGTTTCGCAGTTCCTCCACCAAAACTGGCAACTTTACAAAACCAACTGACCAAAACCGTTAATAACATTTACGACCAATTCCCGATTAGAAATCCAGTCTTCAATAATATATAATAATTCCTTTATTAATAGAAAATGCAGTGCAAAACGAAACGTAACATTAAACGAACCAACTTATTGGCGACTTGCTCATAAATTAGAAGCTGGCTTTCTCTTCGGAATCGGATAGCTATTACACGGATAACATATGCGACTTAAATCCTATGAAATTCAATTGTATTATATTCGTTTAATTAATGGGTAACGAACGTTTCCATAATGGCGCGGATTTAATTTATATGGGAGTTGGAGAATTGTTAAAGTATGAAGATGTATTGGTAAGGACTGGAAGGAGAATATTTAAACTTCTCGCTCATTCGGGAACACCATAAAACATTTGGATTAGGAGGGTGGTAGTGGTGGAGTGGTAGGGAGCTTCCACACAACTCCTTACTACATACCGATCCTCGCTTTCTGAAGTCTCTTATAAGTAAATGTACGTATGCCTCGTTCCACTGCTTCGTTGGTGTAGTGGCCGTTAGCGCTACGCTGAGCATGAGTCCTGGGTAAAATTCCCAGGTCCGGTAAAGTGTTATTGAATTTGTCCATCGGGAATTTCTCAGTACAGTCTGGATTTCTGCCTGGTTGATGGCAATAGACTCGCGCCCTATTACATGGGACTTAAACATAACTGGCGAAGTGTGGGTGTAGCTACTATAGGTACACGTCCGCCTACTCCTTCAGGAACACAGGTGTTATGTTGTGTTATTTTATGTTATGAATGAACAATATTGTCTCGCAATTCAATAAAAATGAATGCCACTCACTAAGAATCTAAGACAAGACAATAGCTATACAGAAGAAGACAATTTATAATACGCATATAAATAAAGCTAAGATATCATTGCAGCGCATCACACAGTGAAACAAGCTCTTGCATGACGTCACTAATACAAATGTCGTCTCAGACTCGCCACTCTGCTTGTACATTTAAAATGTCTGCCAGAGGACTCGTAAATTCGTTTTCCATAAAAAACTTTTATTGCTACTCGTTCGTAAAATTTTGATAAAACATAAAATATGGCACGTAAAATGTTTGATTCACTGCCCCCAGATAGAGTTGTAATTATGCCCGTTTTATCTTCTTAATAAAAATGTACTTTCTTCGCTTCGTAAAAGATGACTTGAAGATTCATGATCATTTACGTCCAGTACCAACATAGCAGAGATAAAGACAAAAATGCTGGCTCTCAATAGAAAGCTCCACAATGAGCTGAGCCACCAATGGCACGATTTAGCCTAGCAACACCTAGGTAAAGAAGGAAAAAACAAATAAGGAATGCGCCCCAGTTCTCCTAGATCTTATAAGTCCACATATTATTACTTCGCCTACGGTTTATAAAGGAATCAAATAATTTACACCGCTGATAATAACTGCCAGGCATGGTGTGGTGTAATGTGGCGTGTTTCCGTATGTACGGGGGTTAAGCATCAGGATTACTGTGCCGCTAATATAGCCCAGGTATGTTACGACGCAGCCTTCACGACGTATGCGCTCCATATAAACGAATAGCAAATGGAACACACGGGCGTATTGAAATTAAACTAGGATTTCTGGGAAAGTCCATCAGATGCTGAGGCTTAATCCATTCTGGTACGATATTATGCAATAAATTTTGACAGATTGTGTTTGTTGGAGGTGAACCCTTCGTTAGGAGATTAGAATAGTTAATTGTGTCTAAAACTATACTGGAAAAGAACTGAAATTTTGTTTATTTCTGTAAGCAGATCTTTTAAAACACGCAATTTATTGGTAAATATTTTATAACTAATGGTTGGGCCTTTTGTACACGGCACGATTTCTTTACGGTACGTCGTGTTAACCGCGCCGTAGAAAAATCGTGTGGCCTTGTATATGATACGTATATCCACGCCGTTAACAAACTTCCATAGTGATCCATACAATGAACTGGGCCTTTTTGGCGCAGCCGTGAGGCACACTTTCCTATTAGCAGGAAAGTGTTCTTACATCGGACTTCACACTTTTTATTTAATCTTTTTTTATTTTTATTGTATCTTTTGTTTTATCAGATGTATGTATCTGGTGTATTGTGTGTCTTTTAGTTTGTGCCAAATAAATGTATTTTCTTTCTTTCTTTTCTTTTACAACACTGACGACCGTGCCTACTTACGACGCATAAACCGTGGTTTTTTACGGTAAGAAAAATGTGTGTGTGCAAAGGGCCTTAGTCTCTGAACCCAGAAGGAAGTCCAAAGTCAGAAGAAAATTTTCTACAAAATCTCGAAACACGAAAACAAACACCAGAAATTGCCGTCACGTCTTCAAAATAATAAACTTCTCCACATCACATCAGCGCTCGTCGTTACGCAGTCAGTCTTATCTCCCTGAGCTCTTATCTCTCATTAGCGATACAGCATCCCCGTTAAACCGGCGATGCTCTAATAAAACTGCTTGATAAATTTTATTGGGCCATCTTCCCTCTTTCGGATAATGTGCGGGTATCTTTACATCGCGATATCAATGAGCACTGTAGATTTGATTATGATATTATTTGATGACTACGGTTTATGATCCCGATTCGCGGCTTTATTGAGTTTCTGAGATTAGAGATTGTCATGGAATTGTTTGGCTGTTTAATTTTATTAGTACTTGAATTTAATGTTTGAAAATTTTAAGGCGTTTGATAGCTCATCTTTTAGGGATTATTGCTCGAAATCTTCGTATCCAAACAGCAGCAAATAGAAAACAAATATCCTCTAAACTAAAAGACGGAAGTTTTTATAGGCCATCACTTGTCTTAGTGCAAAATCGCTCGAAGCGCGAGTCCTAACTCCGCATTCAGTACGGAAATCCAATTTTAACTATATTCCCAGTAAATAAACTGCAGTTTAACTTAAATATCAACCTCAGTTCACTATCACCGGCTTTTATTACCGCACTTTATGTGAAACTGGGTTCGTTCTAATCTCTTCCTCGATGCACCGGGATTAGTATTCTTTCAGCGCTCCGAACATCTACGGCGCACAAAAACCACTACAACACACTTCTATTTATATGCTAATAAAGCAAACTCCACTCATATTGCATTTTAAGCGATAAACTCTCGAGTTTTATATCCACCGTCGCCATTAGAAGATTCGGGAAAAAACTTTTAAAAATAAAACATGGTGGTTCTAAAGCGGCGTTTCGTAGCTAATTGCCGTTTTTTGCCTTCTCGAAAATAATACATTTCGCCGAAATGGCGTGCTTTTTGCTAGACCTTTGTGCTTGAGTATTTATTATGTTCATATATGCTGGCGCTTGTGTAAGTAAAAACTAACGATGGAGGGTTACAAATACGGGAGTATTTTTTGAGAGACAATGACATTTTTTAAACAATGTAATATACTTTTGAATAGCATTGTTAATGTATTGAATAATTAAAGAACCAAAATTGAAGTCATGCCTTTGTGTTTGGCCAAATGTCTTGATGGTGCCACTTGCAATTAGTCTGAAACATTCCTATGAGGTTACGACGTCACGGTATCTTACGATTTTTTAAGTGACAGCTTACAGACCGAAATGAATATATTATGTACTTATTTTGTACATACATTGCGATTCAAGTTGGTGCTTAGTAAAAGCATTAAATATATGGCCACTGGAAAGTATTTTTTAATTACTGTAATTGAGGATACAAATATACCTACATAGAGACGGTAATGTTATCATAATACTTATTACTTAACCTTCATAAATACAGGTGTTTTGTGGTGAACCTGTGATTTTAAACCAGTATCCAAAGGACCTAAACAAAGTGACGTTCTGTGAACGCTGACGATGATGGAAAAATCAAAAACGTATGCGCTAATCACAAAAGTTACCGAAACGTTTTGAACGCGATTGTCACTTGTCTAAGCCCTAAGGTGTTCGTGTTTCCTTTCCGAGGCAAAACGCCGGGGCGTAACTCCGCTGCCGCGAGAAATCACGCACAGCGGACAGAGCTCCGGCAGGATCTCATAGCGGCATGGAGAGTGCGATTGTCGCAACCCAGCCCTGGGCACGCCACAACTGCGGCGATAAGTCCCCTCTTTGAGGAGTGTCTAGAGAGGCGCCACGGCGCCCTCACCTTCCACCTGACGCAGGTCCTCACCGGACACGGTTGTTTCGGGAGGTTCCTGTTCAGGATAAAGCGGGAGGAAACCCCTTCACCACTGTGTGGATCGCCCGGAGGACACGGTGGAGCATACGGTGGAGGTCTGCCCGGCTTGGGCGGGGCCCCGCCGTATCCTCGTGGCGGCGATCGGCGGTCGCGTTGTGTTCCACGCGCGCCTCAAAGAGATGTCAGCACGAACTGACGGAATCCGCTAGGGCCGATGCCGCTGGGGCTGCGGGTTGTTTGAAAGAGATACCGTGGCCCCTGGCACAGGCAACTGAAGGAATACGGGTGGGTTTTAGTCAGTAAAAGTCTGACACGCCCTTCAGCTCAGCCCAGAGCGGGAGAAGTCATTTGATGATTTCCCACCCAAAACAAAAAAGGTGTTTCGTGTTAAACCTGTGCTGACCTGTGGTCGTATTCCACCGTTTTAATGACATCACATCACTCATGGTCGAGTCCTATAATTTGGGGACCGTTATTGGTCAAAATTAAGACTCTTGTATCTTTTTACCAATAATGAAGCAAAGACCTCATAGCCGACCCTCCTGTAATATGAAAGTATACCACAGGTAAAATCAGCTTACGAATCTATTTATATGCCCAGTGTGGCAATAAAAAGTGCTGCCATTGGTAACCGAAACGGTTCATTTTTGTTTATTGGAACCGAGCATCAGTCACTTAAAATGCAATGCGAACTATAACACCGGAAGAACATTGACAGCTTCTTTATACCCGCGAAAGTAACATGATAATCGAGCATGACATAACAAAAAACCCACCCTTTATGAGCCAGAACTTATCTGAATATTTTCCATCCGAGTATACTTACCACTATAACCCATAGTGCGCGTTGAACAAAGGCTCTGAGCCCGCTTGATACAGAATGATTTAGGACGAGACTTTCTTTCTTTTTACTTTTTTTATCTTTCCGGGACATTTGGTGGCGCGGCCGCCCCCGAATAATGACGTACTACGTTACTGAATTTATTAATGTTTTTATTTTCTTATCGGTTTTCGGTGTCAGATAGTGATGGGCTGTTGAATTTGAATATTTGGATAATTAAATGGGTTATGTTGATAGCAGCTTGTTACACCTTTAAAAGTTGTAAAGTAAAATACGTCGTTTGTTATCCTGAGTTGCATAGATTTTTTAAGTAGGAGAAAATCATCAAATGGAATGTAAAATAGAGAGTTATATATTTTTACTGTGACGTCTCAGTCAACATGACTAATATTATGGAAAACGAATTAATTAATAGACGCGTAATTATAATCACCTAATTAAGGTTTAACAACTATAAAAAAAACCCCCAATAAACTACAAAGACATCAGCGTGTAGAACTTTTCTCCACAAAGATTATGCAGAGAACGTTAAGCGGAGAACACATTAAACGCGCCGGCTTCAAGGCATAATTAAAGTCGGCGCTACTGGGAATGTTCGAAAACATTATTTCAGAAGCGCGACTAAGAATATTACATTAAAATCAAGCGAAGGAAGCAGCCTAAGTAAGTGCATTTCCGCGACGAGTGCCGCGGCTTCCAGTCAGAGACTGCCGACTTCCATCTAGACGCAGATGGAAGCCGGCCTGTCGCACTGAGCCGGCCGACACAATGAGCCAAATGGTGTGGAGAAAAATGTGCTAGTAGGGCTGGCCAACTATGTCATTTGGGCGGTTGAGACCATGATCATATGAGAGATCGATGATAAATTTATACTGTAAAATGTTCTAAGGTCACGTCTTAATAGGCCCGGGACCTAACCGACACCATTAACTAATGTTTTGAAGCATACAACAAAGTAGCAATGTTGTAAAAGTATATAAAGGGGAACACCATCCCTTAATGTGGACAAATCCCCTTAAAAGATACCCACGGGGGTGTTAACCATATGACAGTAGGGCACAGTCGAAAACTACTAACTGCAGGAACTAACAAGTTCCCTAAATATCACAGTTAAAGTGACACACGCGTGACAACCCTGAAGTAAAGTCAGTTACAAGTACGAGGTGAATTAAAATAAATCGAACCGACATTGAATAGTTGCCTCTCGTGGCCGTAATGGCGGCCGTAGTGGCGGCGCCGCTGCTTACGACAAATTATGTGATAGTTAGTGTTACTTATTTCTTGCTATTATTCTGTACTGAATGTTGCTAAAATTGTCTTAATTGAGATTGAAGAAGGTTCCCTGTTTTATTTTAAGTTAACTAGTAAAAATGATAAAAAAAGGTTTATCTGTAGCCCAAAGTACGGCCTACAAGTAGTTGTTCCGGGTCTGGCTGTTTGTGTATGTGACTTTAAATGTTTGTAAACGCACCCACGATACAGGAGCAAATCCTAGTGTGGGGCACCGTTTTTTTTTAAAAAAAAAAAGGGGTTTTAATATAATTGCGGCTTAATAGGTTGTCCATCGCCACACAAAGAGTCGCTAATAAACTATAATAAAACAACATGTCTATTGAGAATTGGTCTATTTCACGATTATTAGAATAATAGAAAAAATCGGTGGAGATATGAAGCCTGAACGCGTTCAGTGTAGGCAAAAACGAAATATTTTTCCGAAACCTTCATTATGAAAGATACTCTCGATTACAACATATTCTTCTATATAAGTCCTAACAAGTATACTCATTTATTTCATTGTAAAAAATACGCTCGTTGTTTTTTTTTATCGAATTGACAATCTACGTCAATCTGCCATTGTGATTTCAATATACGGACAATTTAAGTTGGTTGTCAATTTGCTAAATAATTATGTCCCCTGACTTACATTTACCTATTCCACCAAAACCTACAACATACAACCACACAATACATCTTAATTGGGGCCGCGTAATTCCAAACACCAGTTACGAAGAGCAATAATTTGAGCTGAAGCACGTCGGGGCCGGCACAAGACAAGAAACATATCTCCTGCAGAGTCAATAAGTGTGCTCCGAGAGGCGTAAACATGTGCATCTGTGCACGAGGCCTGTGCAGCTGACCGACGATGTTATTGAGAAAAGTGTTGTTGTGAAACATGATACTTGCATATTTATGGAAGGAGTTATGAAGATACGCGATCAATTTTGAAGCTGTATAGGCGACTTCGTAAGTGCTTTTCCACTTTTGACAGCAAATTGAAACTTCACTAAGGTCGAAACTATCTAACTGCCACATAAACAAATATACCTTATCGTTTAATGACGTGCTAGTGACATTCATCCTTAGGGTGGTATAGCAGTTATGAGGTCGACTACACTTTGTTAGTAAAATAAAGGTGTTTTGTGGAAAAGTAACAACTGAACGAATCTATTGGTCTGTGAGGTTAAGCAGTGATATGTAAGATCTCTGTGTGTTCTCTGAGGCGTGGGGGCCTCAGAGAACACCACGGTCAGCATAATGACACAGATGATACAGACTGTCACACCGCGCACTCTGAAGTAAAAAGTTGGGTTTTTTCCAAATATTGATTTCAATTTTACAATTTTTTTTTTTTTTTTACCTGCCGTTGTTTTCCCACTGCTGGAAAAAATAGTTTAGTTTAAATCAATAAATTACCATAAAAACATAAATTAAATAATTTTGTCACTTAGATAGCACGGATCTCTAAGTGGGAAATGGCAAGCATTCCAAATTAAACACTGATCAGAAGACCAATTCCCGTAATTAAAAACGTTCAAAATCTAGTCGCAATCTCATCTCAGCGACAATCAATGTCAAAAACTTGTCAAAATGTTTGTAAATTAGAGGTATTTTGGGCAGATTGAGACTAAGATCAGACTGTGAACGTTCTTAAAAGTACGAGAATTGCCCCTCAGACGTAAAATAGGACACATAGTTCGAAAGCCAAGACCGATGCGCGAAAATGATCAGAAAGGGTGGTCCGCGTTCCTCCCAGGAGACCTAAGTCCTCACCTAAGTCGTGTTTTATTAGCCCTTAACGTAGTTCCAGTATTTGTTGTTTCATTAAAGTTAATGGCTGTTAAGTAAGTGTGCGAGTTAAATCCTCAAACTGATTTAAAGTCACATAAATAGAAACAAGTTTTAGTCCATAGCTTACTAACTTAGTCGTTTATATTCATTTATATATTAGAGTGAACTTATGTGTCTGCTTTTTGTTCTCATCGAAAATTAGAGGAAATTGACTAACATTCTGATTCTTTTATTAGCGTAGGTATACTGTCCCACTGCTGGGCAAAGGCCTACCCTAAATCCTTTCAGGAACTGTTTCCCCGCGCCAGCTCGAACCAGCCCTCGCGTCCAGGTCAACTCACAGTCTCTTTCTGACTTCGGCGGCTCCGTCCATTTTCAGGCACTCATTGTGTGAAGAGTTTGCCCAGCGGTCATCGTGCATGCGGCTGATGTGACCCGCCTAATCCCAATTGAGCCTGGCAGCGTTCTTTCCTACAGACCAGGTTACCATTTCGAAAAGCGGGCCATTTAATTATTCGTATAAGCATTTGCCAATGTTTAGATCCACATAATAATATACTCCATGTTAAAGGCAACAAAGTAGTGCTCTAACAATAATGGCAGCTGCTACTAAAAACAAACCCCGATTGTATACACCCCACATAAACTCCAAGTAACAAGGTCTTATAAAAGTCAACTGAGAACTATTTTAAAAGGTATAAAGTAACACTACACTATATACAACTGTCGGTAGTTATTTCTGCAACAAGTTGTACTAACTGCAACAGAATTGGCACAACTCGTAGCGTCTGAATAATTCATGAACATGCCGTACGGGGGTCTACGGGCTAGCGGGCTACGAAGCTACGGGGCTACGACGCTACGCGGCTACGGGCTACGAGATGCTACGAGAAACCTTTAAGTATCAATGCCTTAATCTTGTTGGTGTCGCGTTTTTGCTCCAGAGCGATATTTGAGTGGAAGCTATGATTTTATATTTCATTCGATTTTGTAAGAGGTTTTCTTTAATCTCGCTATGAATGAATAAGGAATTAAAGAAAAAGTTAAGATTTCAATAAGTAATAATAACATGTTCTATTACAAACATAATCCATCAAATATAACACAATTCACTCTTACACAATCACCCTAAACATAATTCCCGAACGCCAAACACTGGCACAAATAAACGTTTGCCAAACACTGGTCCAAATAAAAAGTTTACCAAACTTGGCCCGAGGCTCCCTCTAGTGACAATAATACGATGTTTGTACGATGGCGTTATACTTCGGCAACTGTTTATAAGTTCGGAATATGGTGAAGATAAATATGTGATTGAATTGACGATAATAATGTAATCAATTCTTCATGATTTTCGGTCTCCGTTTTCTTCAACAAATATTCTCTATAAGTACTACTACTACAATTAACTACACTGGCCTGCAAAACTAAAGTATCACACTTTTAGAACTGGAATAACTTTTTAAGTACATAAGATATACTTTCGAAACAAAAAGGACTCGAAAAAGGGTTTAATTTTGTATATAAAAACTTCATGGTCGAGAACCTTCTTTTAAGAAATGGCTGAAAAGCGGTTTAAAAGCAAAAATAATCCTGTTCTAATTACAATTATTTTACCATTATTTTTTTTTGTTTCTGTTTTTGTTTTCAAAGGAGATAGTTTTTTTTGCTCCCACCAAACTGGGACTACTCGCCGAACAACAAAAACTATCATTAGTAGACGCCATAATGTTTGCATTATGGTGTTTACTAGTGAAACGCATGTAGATTTGTTCCTTATGATCTCTAGATTACAGTGGTAGTAATAATTATACTTCGTCTAACGGGAAGGCAGAAAAACGATCATAACCAAAAATAAGGCGACTTAGAAGTAGATAGTATTTCATCTAAAAAGACGCAGGTCGGTCCACCTCTCATCTTGACACCGTGTCCAAGATAAAAATACTTAAAAACCGAACGCTCAACATGACATGTGCACAACAGCCAACAGTACCAACGTCTGCCCACTAAACAACTTGCTGGAAACCTGCTACAATATCCAGCAATAGTAGCGCTAGTGTTAGAAATTGACTTTCTAGGTACCTGAGTCCACCTGAAAAAGTGATAGAAAATAAGCGTATTATAACTAATATTCTTATTTTTCTCTTTGCTGTGCTGGAATCCACTGCAAAATAATGTTCTTTTTCGCAAAGTCAACAAGCATAGTATGCGTTTGTCGTGCAGATCGACATGGAATGTAATTATTCCTGTATCCAAATTCCATAATTAATAAACAGTTTCAACACTTTCTTGCATCATCAATACGCACTTTCTCAACCTGCATCTAATGGTTTGACTGAAACAAGCGAAAAATCCATGCGTACACAAGTAACCGCACATCTGCAGCAGTCTCGGACAATGTATTCGCACATTGCGTTGAAATCTTACTGAACAATTAACACAACATCCTACTAGACTAAATGCTATATTACCATCTTAAAAAATCAATTTTCATTGTACCTAATCCTTCAATTACACACAGGAAAACAGGAATATCAATTTCATACAATTCGAAAGAAACGGGAAAAAATTTAATGAATGAAGTGTTGCTGTCACTTGACACTAACTTGTCTTTCTGACAATGTCAGATTGTGATGCGCCTCGATTTTTTTAACTTGTAACTCGAGTAAATAAAATAAAGGTGCGAGGCCATTTTCTCTTGAGGTGCCACTCGATGTTTTCGCGATTAGATAAATATCACAAACACTGCCACTAGTCAACCACACCACATAGTTAACTGACATTTTTTATTCTACAATTAAATGCGAAGGTAGGTAATAAACCAGAGATATTTCGTGTAATAAACCGTCAAAATACTGTGATGTACAGTCACAGGGTTTTAATAAGATTAAATATACATATTCTGTGGGTTAGTGGTGACATGTATTTCGTCACTAAAATCGCCATCGTATCGTCAAAGATTATCAGGTTGACAGTGAAATGTGAGTAGGAAAAGAAATTCCTTACAAAGTCGAACAAGGCCGATCTTAGTCACTGACTTACACCTCAAAGTACCAACGTTTTATGGTTGCTGTATTTTGGATCTTCTAAGTTCTAAGTTTTTTTTGTGTTCATTACAAACGTACGAAGCTGCTGGGAACTTAGTTTGCAATTACATAATCGAGTCAATCTAGTACCTGAACGTTAATAACTGAGTAACATTACTACAATCTAACTGACAAGCAACAAAAAAACTACAATCCGTTTCACGTTCATTTTTAAACTTCTTTAGGTGAGAGTAAGCAAACTTAAAAATGTGATAAAACACAGGAGGACCTGCTGCAGCGTCACTAAAACAGGCACTGATTGAAGAATGGGAGAATATTCCCCAACATCGGCTCCGAAACCTCGTGTTCAGTATGCCAAACCGGCTCGAAGCTGTAGTCAGAGAGAGGAGGCAATACCAGTTATTAAATAACATGTAAAACATACTTATAAATGTTAATTGAGTTTTTGACACTAAGCTAAAAATGGCTATTTTTATTGTTTTACCTTTTTTTAAGTTAAAAATGTTACTAATGTATAGTTTACTAGTTTCAAAGAAAGCTGATAAAATTTCCTATAAAACGTTTTTTATTTAAAAACTCAAACTTCTATAGTTTTGAAAAAATTTAAATTTTAAAGGTGTGCTAGGTACTTAGTTTGGCAGGCCAGTGTATTTATTGGAACGGAGTTCCTTAATGTGGGTTGCGGAAAGATTTAACTGGTAGAAAACGTCACGTAAGGAAAAACCGTTATCGTCGCTCTAGATGTGATATCGTCGCTCTAGATGTGATATCGTCGCTCTAGATGTGATACCTCGTAACTGCAATTATTGGTCAATTTTACATTTTCATGCGAAATTGTCCATCACGCAATTTTCCATCTTTCTGGTGACACCTTGTATGTACAGGAGGTTTACTTCACTTAAAAAAACTGACTTTTAGTGACATCTCGTAACAAGACTTTGAAGCACTTTGTAAGGTGGGACCTTGTAAGTTTAATGGACACCAAGCATGCCAAGGTGATTTTTTATGTCGTACATACAAGAAAACATACGGTATTTTATTTAATATTCAATAAAATAACCAAAAGCATTCAATGTACATAATTATCAAAACAGTTTTTGTCTCTCCTGGAAAATTGACAGGTTCGTATTTACGAGGTGTCACATCTAGAGCGACGTTATGCTCCATGCGACATTCGCACTCTCTCTGTCTCTTTCTATTATATACGAGTGTGTGTGCGTGCGAGTATCGCGTAAGTTCCTCGTTACATTTTTATTTATATATCGCTCTTCACAAAGTGTATGCAATCATTTATAATGACATGTACATGATATGATGATATATAGCCCAGCATGTCTGTAAGTACACGACACAATATTACAATGTGGAGGCAAATTTTATTTTTTGCAAAATAATTTAACATCCCGACCATTACTATTATTAAGTAGCATGATATGTAAAAATTATCATCAGGCACCTACTTACTTATCATTCCAGAAAAGTAATGACTTTTTATCCAAATAAACCAACACGCGGCCACCATCAATACAATTTGAAAACAGACACCACCGCTGTCCAACTTGACAACTTCATAAACCCCTCCATGCATATTTCATCAACATATTCTCAATTTACGACACTTCACAGGTAGGTGTGCACAAAGCAGTAAATTAAATGATGAACAAGATTTACGTTTGTTCACTTTATTTATAGTTCGTAACTTTAGCGATAATGAACTCAAATCACTTTGTAGAGCTAATAAATTCAGCCTGGGCTTGCGGTAACAACTTTCTGTTTGACTAATATTTTGAACAAATTGTTTACATTCCAATATGAAGGCAAATGTTGTATGAATATTTAATTTCAATATTCGCAGCTAACAGCTAACCCTCGGTTTAGCTAGTTACAAGTTGTGTTTTAACTTTGAACGGCAACATGACTGTTGCTTGTTTGAATATTCACTTTGACAGTTTTTTATCCAAACGTTTTATTATGTTTGTTTTGAATATCAATGAGTCGTGGAGAGCTCACTATGTGTGGAACATGATTGAACTATTACTATATAAGGTACCAATACATTTATAATCATTATCATTGTTCATGAATAAATTAATACTTTCATAAAGGCAAACAATTAATTTTAAATAAGACCCAGAGTATATTAATTATCTAATGAAACACACGGTGGACTAACATTTAAAACAAAACCATTTATGTTAATAGTTCTCGCTAAAAACTAACTGAAAGATGAACAGTTTTGCGCGGCGGAGTTAATCCGACGCGGTCCACCGCCAATGAATTATTTATACATGAATACAAACATTACTCCACACCAAAATCTAACCAAAATAAACCTTGCTCCGTTGTAATAAGAATGTACAGACAGAAAATAGAAATGGCGCTATGTATCAAACTTGGAACAAAAATATTATAATACGGGTCGAAACTGGAGTGTATCTTTTTATGACGTCGAAAATTGTAATAGAAATGTGGGGATTTCTTGTCGAGTAATAATTTAAAGTTTATTTATTACATAACGAATTGGAAAAATGTACGCTTACTCGTACCTAGGTAAGTATATGAAAGTGAAACGTTTATTTGCTTAGAAAGTACTTACATAAAATAAAGGTGTTTACAAAACTTTGTGATCCCTGATACCTTAAATTAGGCATGCAGACATTGGAAAGAAATTTGTAATAAAAAACAAACACGTCAATAAAATTTAAATCATCAAGAAAATATGTAGGAAGTAGTGTAATGTCTAAACTAATCAAATTATTTAGGGTGAGAGTATCTTATGAGAGTATATACTATATACTGCCTTAGCATTATAGTACTCTCCAAAAATAAGAACTAATGCAATAAACCCCGATTATTCCAATATCTAACAATTTTACCCGAATGCGACGGAGTCCTGAAGAAAGGATGTTTTATTCAAAACCTTTTGGAAACGATAGATAAATGCTTACACTAATTATGTATGTTATAATTATAAAAAAGATAAAAAGGGCTTTGAAAATAGAACAGCAGAGGCTTAAATAAGGAAAGTAATTTCTAGTAAAAATGTATTGAATTGCGAAATCCTTCGGGCAATACAACTGATACAACAGAAGCAAATGGCACCACTTAATAGCCTCGTTTAGTGATATTTTTGCCCAAACTGACACGTGTTCCAATGTTTCACGTACGGAGAATGACTGCAGAAGCTATTTTAGGAGGTAACAACGCCTCCGGTAAATAAATAGGGACAGGAAACAAGCCAAGATAATCTAAGAATAAGAAATTCTATTAATTTGTCGGTAGAGAATAAACTGATGGGCAGCAACGGCGAGAAAAATCAGAGAAATTATCGTGGACTGGAAATCATGGAGGTTGATCATCGACATGTATTGCACTATTACTACTGACTACATTCACGTTTGGGTTCAGCTAGTAAAGTTGTAATCTGTGGAATATGTAGGAAGCAGTATATATGTTATGTTTATTGTTATTTCCATTTATTTTCAATACTGCTGTTTATTTTCCCTTACAAATAAAAAAAATCCAGTATTTTTTTATTTGTAAGGGAAAACAAACAGCTTTCTCTTTACTATAAGGAAAAAAAACAATCTTGACCGCTAACCACACGTTGTGGGGTAAAATCGTAGCTCACATTATTTTTATCGTCAAAGTCAGTCATCTCTTCACCATTTTTTTATTAATTTCATCCAGCCATGACATAATTTAATGATGTTGCCAGATCAGGCGTATACAGTGATAGTTTATTTTATCGCGGCTGTATCGCATCGGACTAGCACTTTACGACTCGGTCGTGTCACCGGCTTCCGAGTTCCGATTCCCTGGCAATACGGTGATATTGGTAATTGTGGAATGTCCACTCCACTCAATAACCGAAAAAAAGTTCGACGATACCGAATTTTACTATATTTTCAATTTCAAATAGCCTTTATTAGCAATCTTAAAACTAGTTTTACAATTTATTTTACTTAAAGGTTTAGACATCAGAAATTTCCAGATTTCTTTGCTCTTTAGCATAGCTCTTTCCCAGGCTTTTTAGCTTACGATCGTGAGGTTTTTCTTCCATGTCCCTCCAGCAGTAGTTTTTAAGTCGTCTTCCCATCTTTGAAATGGTCTTCCTCTTTTTCTCTTTCTTCCTCCGGGATTATTATTACTATTCTGTTACTTCTCTGGCCAATGTTCCGTTTTTATTATTATAATAGCAATCACGCAGACGGCCCTCTGCATAAACTAAGGCGGTACAGGTGCCTCATCGCTGAAGTTGGAATATCTCATGTAATTACAAGTTACACTGCTTGATGACAAAAAAAGCAAAACCAGATAGAGTCCAGACATAATCTTGGTGAGATCGTCAAAGTCAAATCATTTATTTCAAATAGGCACATAAAAGGCACTTTTATTTTTGAACGTCAAAAATAAAATTGATTCTAGTCGCCCCTTCCAAAAGGTAGTTTTCGTATGGAGAAGAATGGGCAAGAAACTCCACCGTTACTCTTTTAAAATGTTTTACAATATTTTGCATACACTAATTCTATAATTATATGTGAAGACGATGCACCTAAAAATAAAATTACTATACCACAATAGGTAAAAGAATTAAAATGGATTAATGAAACCATGACATATAAATTAACTATGTGATAGATACATGGTGCTCACATATTAACAAACATTCTAAAAGTAGACGATTTTCATAAATAAATAAGGAGTAATAAGTCCGGTTGTGACTTTAAGTAATTACAGAATGTAAATCAATGAACATGTGAGGACAATATAGATTAGTGCCCGAAATGGTATTTTTGAGGAAAGACCCACACAGATTTGAGTGGACCAGTCCAGTTAGTGCAAGCATTAATCAGTTATCGTGAAGCGCAACTCAGAACTTGAGAAACTCATCGACTCGACGGACAATACCAAAGAAAGGACATTTGGGTAGGCTGTGTAAAGTACTCAAAAAAGTCAGCCCAACATTAAAACTAACAGAGAAAGAAAGAAAAAATGACCCACGTAGTCCTCAAACCTCATGCAACAAATCTGTATCAGAAACACACATACCACACCACACACACACACATGTCACATATCTGTAATTTACTATTGACTAATATTTAGTACCGCTATTCAGCCTTCTGTTCATTCCTATGTCACGGCATTACGACCACCTATAACTGAGGCATAAAACATATTTTTTATGGACATAAGAATTAGGTAGCTAAATGGATAGTCTAAAATTTTGTTGCAAGTTTTTTATGAGTCGTCCCGAGTTCTTTCACAGATAAAATATCTGAATTGTTGGTCTGATCAAAAAGAGGTTTTATTGCATAGTTTTACCTTTAGGTTGGTGGTACTGAATGTTTTCTTTAAGACATGACTGAATTTCAGATCTTAGCCATGGTGAGAATTGGGTAATCGGAAGGATAAGGAAATTACTCAGGGATGATACAAGCACGCTGACGCAGGTTGCACCGGTTAGTTATAGGGTTCAATATTTGCAAATATCGTAACACCTGCCATAGTCGGTCTAGTGGTCGCAAACGCTACTGCTGAGCATGAGGTCCTGGAGTCGATTCCCAGGTTGGGCAAAGTGTTATTAGGTTTTCTATCTGGAAATTCTCAATAGTAACTCAATAGTAACTCGGAGCCTGGATTTGTGTCTGGTTAATGGCAATAGACTCGCCCTCTATTACATGGGACTTAAACATAACTGGAGAAACGTGGGTGTAGCTACTATAGCAGCACCTCTGCCCAACCCTTTGAAGAAACTGATGATACTGATGTGACGATGTTATGTACTGCAGTTGCAACTTTTGAACCAGATAAATAAGCGGTACACGAAGTGTAAGCTTAGTTTACCGCATTTATACCAGTACCTACTCTTTCACATTTCAAAACACTGTTTCGTACCGCGTGTTTCCAATGAACTAAAAGTATTAGTTTCGAACATAACCTACATTTGTAACCGACGCCAATACTTTCAATTTGGTTCAATCGTGTGCAAATTGATTTGCGTTCAGATTTGTTTTATACGATAGTGAATATTGGAAAGTTTTATTTTGCACTGATTAAAAATTTAAATAGTTTGTTTTAAACTTCTTTTTTTTTGTGTTACACATACCTACTCATGATTATCACTTTTATGTACCGTACCTACCTGTTTGAATATGGGCAAAATAGTTTTAGTTACACAGCAATTTGCTTGAACTTAAACAAAGTATAGATACATGAAGATCAATACACCAAGTATCGAGTAGGTACTCATCAGATCATGTCGTTACACAACAGCATTTATAAGGCAGCAACTAAGATACACTCCGAGCATCGAGAGAATGAATGATAAATGAATAAAGTTTAGCTAGTAAAGATCAAATTCGCAAAACACGTATTCGTTTGCATGTATGAAACTGACAGGTGTCAGGAACGCATTCTCTCGACGGCCGGACTGTAACTACCATAACCTGTAATATACCACTGCTGAGCAAATGGCTCCCTGTTTGATCCCGCCCAAACTACACAATTTTAGCTAAGTTGAACAGTCAGAAGTCAATATTAAAAACTATCCAAAACGCTGTCCACAAACATGGCTACAATATTAATATTGACAGTGCAAACGTCCCCTTGACCAATGTATACGGACCATAACCCAATACCAATTTTGAAAAAGGCCCAGCAGGCCAAATTTGATTAAAAATAAAAATAAAAGTTTTTATAAACATATATTCATACCGACTGTATCGACCGCTCAGGTTGATACATTCGGTATATTACAATTTGATCCTATTCGGTATGACGTAAAAAATGTTAGTGCACTACTTATTCGATTACCGAGTTCACTCGGATACAGTGGCGGTAGCGTTTATCGCTCACACCACTATAAACCGTTGACGACAGGCGTGGGTTGTTATTTTATGTTTCAACTTACCCTGATCTGTTTATATCCTCACTTATTCTGAGTGCCTGGTACTTGTGGTCTTCGTGCAATGGTATTGCATAATTCAATTTAGTTACTTCGATTAAAGCATCAGGACCCTAGCGGTAATGGCGGCTATAGCATCCTCGGTTTTGTATTCAATATGTAATGTTCAATAACGTAAATAATGCAATGAATGTTGTTGAACTGTCAAAGTGAAAGCCATTGCTACTGTGTTAGTGTGTTACACAATTACCCCGCAGGCCTGAGCTGACCAGGACCATTAGTTTGTTCAGTGATTGCCGATTAATCACATTATTCAGTTAAGCAGGTGCTTCAGTATGTACCTAACCTGTAAAACCACAATTTTTTGCCGTAGTAGAGTTCGCAAAAGTAATTTACATAAGAGTGGTTTATAATTCTTATGATTAAAATGGCCAGAAACCCTAAGTGGCACAAGCTAGGTTATTTCTTAGCCAAAATGTTGTCTCATAAAGCTCGCGCTAATACGAGAAAAAATGCTCACCTCACCATGCTAGCAACTCAATTGCAAAACAATCACGTATGGTCTGTATCAAAAGTATCTGATGAAAATGTAAACAAATTCAGGTTAAATTCTTAAGCAAAAGAGAATTAAACACATACGTATAATAACACATTCATCTCGATTTGGACGCTTTCAGCATTATATCTCAACACTTTTTTCAACAATTATTGCTTGAATAACACTATTAAATTGTAATTGAAAATTTATCGATGAAAATTGAGGTTATATAATTAAAATTCACATGTACATTTTCTGATCAATTGTTTACATTTTAGCCAGACACTTTTAGACTTTAGCATCTAAAGTTCTAGAAAACTTCTAAAACAACATCCATATCCCAGCTACAAAGCCAAAGTCCCCTTTAACTGGCGTCCCCAGGCCCCAGTTCGGCTGCGCGACTTTTTACGATGATTTGCGCCGACGAGCGCGAGTTACGACGGCGCAGCGCCATCTATTGTGCGCGCTTGTCACTACGCGCACGGAAGCACTAATGCTCTTTTTGCGCCATTCCTGCTTCCTGTTGAGCTTTTTCGTTTTACCGATACGGCAATGCGGTTATACTGCTTGGTTTGGTTTCAATTGTACTGACTTGGGTTCGCTGTAGGTTGATTTTCCCCATCATAATGAAGCAAGGTTCAAAATTAAAATATTGTTGTTAGATAAATTGTTTCATGAAGTGATAGGTATCTACCTTTTTCAGTTTCTGAACCAAACACTTACAACCTGAGAAACTTACTGTAAATATTGGAACGTTGCCACTCAAACCTTAGCTGTTCACACTTCCATCTTTAAAAAAAACACTTAAAAGATCCATTTATTTTATAACAAATACAACGTACTTTCCCAAACCTATATATTTACCTACCCTTAGGCCCTTTTCACACGTTCCGACACCGGGTACTGGGTACCCGGTGTCGGATAAATGCGAAAACTTCCACACGTATCGATACAATTTACCCGGTTGGATCCGGTAGCCGGCGCCGACTATTCGACAGCAGGAGCGTGTGAAACCGATCTTAAGCACACAACAGGACAATACGCCACCAATTTTGGCTTTCCATAAAAATCCCATAGATCAAACATGAAGATGGTTTTCGTATAATTTCCATAGAAGCGTAAGTTGCGTGGTGGTGTGACACCATGTTGTCTCAACGCAAAGCTTGCTTATTTAGGACAATGAGTGCCATACCGTTGTACCGCTCAATCTGATCCCGGATTAAGTGCGAATAAGGTGCGGTTCCACGACTGCGACACTCAGCCAATAAAAACGTCTATAAATTGGGGGTCATCGTAAAACTTAATACGGAAGCTGCATTTGTTTTGGTAAAGTATCGACATATGGTTCAAAGTGCCACTTTAAGTGTAGTTTTATTACTTAGATTCCTGTATTAATTTGATTGTTATGAAAGGAATCAAAACATTAATCAACATAAAATAAGCCTTTATTGCAGTTAGTTTTTAACTTATTTGACAAAATAATGATTTAAAAATTGAAACTAGATGTAACAAATCTGACAACGGTCTCCTCTAAAGCTTTCCACTTGTTTCTGTCCTTTGCGGTACGGAACCATTCTGGGCCTGTTACTTTCTTAAAATCATCTTCCCATCGCTTTAACTGTCTTCCTCTACTTTATTTATATGGTTGGTATGGTAATGTAATAGATAATGCAGTGGTATGGTATGGTATGGTATGGTATAGTATGGTTTGTCCATTTCTCTTTCTTTTCTCTCAGCATAATTATGTCCCAGCCAGCGCCATTTCAATTTTCCACAAAGTGTTTGAACTTTTTCGAACTTAGTCTTTCCTTTTATCCTTTTGATCTGTATTCTATATCTTCTCTTTGCACCCGATACGGTTCTCTCTATTCCATTCTGGCATATATTGATTTTATTTTGGTAAGGCCCAAGTTTGTCATATCAACATAGTAGATACCTAGCTAAATCAAAATGCAAAAGCGTTGTATTTTCATATTAATCCCTCCACGTAGGTATTAGCATCAGCGTTACTTAGGTAAGTGGCTCCTGGGTTCGATGCCCGGGTCGGGCAACGTGTAATTGAGTTTTTTCATTTTGAATTTCTTAATAACATTTGCCCGAAATTTGGAAGTTGGTGGTGTGTGCCCCGCGCCTCGGTGCGCACGTGTCGCCGTTGGTCCTGCGCCTGATCTCTCTCCGGTCGTGTCGGATTGCGGTCCCATCGGACTATGAGAGTGAGGGATGAGGGAGTGCACCTGTGTCCGCGTGCACACTTGTACACTATAATATCTCCCGCGCCAAAAGCTAGTCTCCGTTGAGATTGGCCGCCGTGGCCGAAATACGGTCTGAAGACCTTTACTTAAGTATAGCTCCGAAACTTGAACAGTTTACGAAATCAGAAAACAATCCACCGAAACAGTTAATCTCAATTCATTGCTTCTCAAGTTAGTTCACAACGCCAAGTTCTCGTACTGTTTGGCACGTCGTCGTCGCAATGAAACCACCCCTTAAAAAAACATGAACATTTTGTATAGGAAACAAGTCATTGTTTTAGATACTGCCTACGAGCTATGTTCAGACTTTCATGTATTTTCGTCTTTTTCTGATTTCTGAGTGAAAATCCGAATGGATACGTAATGGGAACAGGAAGGGAATATGTTGGAACCATAATACTCGGTTTATTATAGAGTTCAATCACCTCCCTAACTTTTTCCAAACTATTTTTGGGGTTGGCTTCCAGTCTAACCGGATGCAGCTGAATACCAGTATTTTGCATGGAGCGTCTACCCATCTGACCTCTACAACCCAGGTTCTGGGTAAGACGATGCCCCTAGGTAAGACTGGTTGTCAGACTTTCGGGCTTCTGACTACCCCTAACGTCTGCCAAAAATCCACGAATGACTGCCGGGACCAACAGCTTAACGTACTTTCAGACGCACGGAGGGTCTCGTTATGTAAAGATGGTCACCCATCCACAAACTGACCGCGGCGAACGTAGCTTCACAAGATCGATTGACCCGTGCGGCTGTCATTATTTAGTCACAAATATTATTAGGCTTTAATAAAACTGAGTAACCCTGCAGACAAATTGACGAGACATGGTCATGTTTCGAACGTGGCACCTCTTTCTAATAAAACCCCTAAAATGTTTTAAAAACACACGTTCCAAGTTTACCCAATATAACCACACCAACGTAACATCAAAAAGATTAATCTTTGAATAAATTGCTGCCAATTCTCAAGGAGAACCTTCTCTATAAGACCCAAACTTCAACTTTCACTTCAATTTTCGACGAAGAAGATAACTCGAAATTATCTTTAACTTGTAACAGCGAACTTCATCAAATCGATACGTCTACATCATCAAATTGCTAACTTTTCCCGCTACAACTGACAATGTCGGCTCTCCGGCTAACTTTTAATCGAAGTAGTCAAACACAACAATATTGCCAATTCGGCAGTTAGTCGTTAATTGTGGCAAAGGGACCGAGGTCTCGTGGCCATTGGAGTCGGTGCTTACTTAGGACCGGCCAAATTGCACTGCCTTAGAACAGCTCTCTTAGTGAAAACAAACCACTGAGTCGGGCTAATCGATGCTGGGTGATACTTTAGACGCTAGGTTAGAGCTATCGTGGTTCAATTGATTTTGACAGATTATACAATGCTATGCCACGCACATCTATGGCATAGTTTCGAAGATGATGAACTTTTTATTTTCTACCAATATTCAATTACAATTTTTTTAAATTCTCTGTCTTTGTTTTCTAGGTTGCAGGTTGCATACAGATGGAGCCACCATTTAAAACCAGTAGAATACAAACCTCTGAATACGTCCCTTCGAAGAACATTCAGATTGTTATCGTAAGTACCTATGCAGCTTATGCAAAAATAAATTCTCCAACTGACCTTTTTATATTTATCTCCCAAAAGGCAACATTACGTATACCGCTCGCACATTTAATTCCGAACTTATTTTGTCATTCCAATCACAGTAGGGATTGTATTTGCATGGTATTCCGCACTTTTTGTATGAAAGAAATAAAAAAAATATTACTGATTTAAACCATTGATTGCTAGTTAATAAACGGACCAATATTTGATTTAAAACTTTAAACACTGGGAAAAAGCCAGCGGTAACAAACGGGCGAAAACTGTGTGCATTTGTGCAGCGCATGTAATTGATTGGGCAGCGCTCAACAGGTTAGCTTTGCTAACACTGACTATTCAGATTTAGGTAAAATATACCTGGGTGAAGGGATTGATGATGAGGTAGTTGGAAAGAACTAAGTACTGTAAAGTTACCAAACTTGAAATTTACTTGGTAAAGTATTGCAATCAGCTAACTGCACACTGCTCTGCACTAACAAACTTTTTCACATTTAGGTCATATCTGTAACTAAAAACGACACGGAAATGCATACACGAAATAAAAATAACGGACATAAGGTAAACAGTAAAGCAAATGCCAAACTAAAAGAACTTCTAGAACACACAGTAAGCACTAGAAACTAAAAGAACTTCTAGAACACACAGTAAGCACTAGAAACTAAAAGAACTTCTAGAACACACAGTAAGCACTAGAAACTAAAAGAACTTCTAGAACACACAGTAAGCACTAGAAACTAAAAGAACTTCTAGAACACACAGTAAGCACTAGAAACTAAAAGAACTTCTAGAACACACAGTAAGCACTAGAAACTAAAAGAACTTCTAGAACACACAGTAAGCACTAGAAACTAAAAGAACTTCTAGAACACACAGTAAGCACTAGAAACTAAAAGAACTTCTAGAACACACAGTAAGCACTAGAAACTAAAAGAACTTCTAGAACACACAGTAAGCACTAGAAACTAAAAGAACTTCTAGAACACACAGTAAGCACTAGAAACTAAAAGAACTTCTAGAACACACAGTAAGCACTAGAAACTAAAAGAACTTCTAGAACACACAGTAAGCACTAGAAACTAAAAGAACTTCTAGAACACACAGTAAGCACTAGAAACTAAAAGAACTTCTAGAACACACAGTAAGCACTAGAAACTAAAAGAACTTCTAGAACACACAGTAAGCACTAGAAACTAAAAGAACTTCTAGAACACACAGTAAGCACTAGAAACTAAAAGAACTTCTAGAACACACAGTAAGCACTAGAAACTAAAAGAACTTCTAGAACACACAGTAAGCACTAGAAAAAAACTGCTAAAGCATTAAAGTATGTAAAAAAGAACTCACAACGTACACACATTACAGAAACTCGCGTAAAAAGATAAAAACGAAACGTAACAAAGCTGGGATTAAAGAAAACTCCTCGAGTTTCGTCTACTTCGGCGATTACTTAAACCCCCGAGTTTGAGATTGTTGGTCTGTAACTGCTGCCAACTATGTGCGCGACAGTGGGTATCAACTATTCAACGTACTGCTCGCTGTTTACCGACTCAAGACTTATTTGTGCTTTGATCTTGTTGGAGAAGTGTTTTACTATACGTTAGATCACTGGTTTAAATAAGTCCACTTATTATTCATATATATCATAGTTCAGTCTTATTATTCATATATATCATAGTTCAACCTGTTAACTAGAATGCGCGAACAAGATTGTTCGTTAAACACGACTCAATATAATTTTCAAGAATCACTAACAATCAAACAATGAAGTTAAAAAAAATAAAAGAAATCCACACACGGAAAATGTTTTAGCATCGAAAATGAACCTTTTTGAACGAAAACGTTACAATCAAATTAATTATTGAATAATATTTTCTTCTTCTATTTACATTAAGTGTAAAATAAATAAAAATCTACATAAATGCTAATTCATTATGGAATAATCTTTTCTTTTTCTATTTACAATAAATTTACTGATGTTAAATACAAATCTACATCAATGTTACCAGCTGAATAAACTTTATTGTAACAGTATGTAAAATACCTAATGGTACCTATTACAAATCGAAATAAATCCAGTCTTACCAAGGGGTATCGTATTACCCAGTACCTGTGTTGTGGAGGTCAGATAGGCAGCCTAACCGGACGCAGCAGAATATTAGAATTTTAAACGGAGCGACTGCCTATCTGACCTCTACAACACAGTTACTGGGTAACACGGTACCACTTGTCAAAATTGGTTGTCAGACTTTCAGGCTTCTGACAACCCGGGCCGTAACGACTGTTAAAGATCCACGAATGACAGTCGGGACCAACGACTCAACATGCTTTCTGAGGCACGGTAGGGTCTTGGTATGTAAAGATGATCACCCATCCACGGACCAACCGCGGTGGAGTAACCGACGCTTAACCTGATCGATCGACCCTTGCGGCTGTTATTACTTAGCCACAAGCCCCTCAGTATAAACGTAAATACGTATTAATAAACATGACGATATTTCAAGAAAGTTATATAAAATGCAACGTATAAAATAAAAAAATCATACTAAAATGACGATATTCTCGGATTCAGTACTATTTTAGTTCAATTCATTTTTATCGGAACCTTCCTTCGGTACGATATTTGAATTTAATCGGAGCGAATGTGCTCAGTGCTCGTGCTCATGCGTAGCTAGATTACTGTACGAACCATGTATATTTTAACAACCTTAAAGTATTCAAACTGATCCTTAAGTACTTATGAAATACTAATAACCATAACGTTTTACTATGCAATCCACATAAGTCGTAATAACTGTTCTGAAAAGTTTTTCAGCTTAATAATAGCACCAACTGACTATTTCCTACTTGAAAACTAAACTTCATTATGAAACACTGTTCGCGGTGGAATAAGGAAAGCTGCAATGAAATGTGCCATACCTAGTCCTTAACCAAGAGTCATAATGTAATATATGCATACCTATTGATTGGAGAGGTAATCAACATAACGACATTCGGCGGAACGCAAAAATCTATTTTCAATTACAGACAGATCGCTGATGGTAGCCAGTATAATCATAACTGCCAGTATAATATAATCATACAGATCACTTCTGATATAGATTATTGGGACGTTAAAACCAGAGATACATAAGGTTTTCTTCCTCCAGTATGCCAAAACCGGTGATGGATAGGTAATTGAGTTCGGCTGTTACGTAACAACATTTATCGCGCACAATAAACAAAATATTTTATTTCACATAAACCTTCATGGGCACTTATGAAACACCAGAACCTACGAGTATGTGCACGGTTCCAATTGGTCGTTTCCTATGGAGAAGAGCCGGCAAGAATCACCACGGTTGCTCTTTTAAAAATAATTGGGTTTTACAATGTTTCCAAATCACAGTGTTAACAGGTATGGAATGACAGTTTAGGCCTGCCAACATGTACCAGGTGCTTAACAAACCAGAAAACGGTTATCAAATCTACAGTCTACAAGGCCTACAATGTTGAAAGGAACCAGGGCGTCGATTTACAAACGTTTCCTTCGAAGATTTTTCACAATGTTCCAAACAAAAACAAACCTTTCATCTCCGCTCCCTCTAAGCCCACATCCGAAACTATTACCGGGAATAAGAAAACACATAAGATCAGTGCTGACTTGCTAACTGCGCGGAGATTCACGCCCGTTTTGAATAGCTCCAATAAAAATCTATTAGGGCAGAATCGGGTGGCAAATGATATTTGCTGTGCAAAGCTGCCCGGGCCTAAGCAAACAGGCCGCGGCCCGATAGAGCAATACCTCGCGATAGTTTCTCCTACGTACACTAGCGGCCCAAAAAGTTTACCCACACACGGAAAATTATAAATATTCAGAAGCGGGAAGTTTTGAGACTTTGGGGAACATCAAGGTTGGCTTTAATATTAGTTGTAGTTTCAAGAATAAGCCCGTTTTGAGAAAGTTTTTTTTTTTGGATATAAAATTGTTTTGTTATAAGACTTGGTTTAGAAACAAGTCACTGTAAGAGGGATAACAACAAGATTTGATTACTACGACCACTTGTATTCAGTTAAAGTATTTAGTTGTTTCTCAAGGTTCCGAAAATTCTTTAATCAGGCCAGGTGAATGCCTTCTAAAGCTAAAACACCTTCCATTTTCCTGAAATCTTTTTAACATTATAATATAAATGGTGTAACGGCAGCTTTCTGAAAGCATTTTTTCTGAAAGTAAAAACAAGATTTTCCTGGAAATGTTTTGCTCTGAATCTTAAAGGCGTCTATCAAGTGGGACCTCCTCGAATGATAATTTACCATGGATCGATTTCAACACATACCTATCCATTTATTTACTTTCCCGTGTTGGTACTAGGAAATAAACACGTAATTAAAAATATTAAAGATTACACTCGGATACTAAAGCAACTTCTTTTATTTTTCATGAGAACTGTTTACATGTTTTAAACTGCATGCGTTTTTGTTCCCGTCAGTGTACATTTCTGGTGGGGCATTCCCTGGGGGGCGTAGTGTTGTCCCCGGTAATACCGACGTTTTCTATTGCGCTGCGTAAACAACTAAGCATCGCAATCGGATGATTGCGCTACATACCCGCGGAGGCCACCTGACCCCGCAGTCCCCGCACCGCTGTGTCTTAACTTTCTACAGCAGCTTACCTATTAAGGTTTATATTGAGCTAGCTTCGGCCCGCGGCTTCGTCTGCGTGGATGTCGAAAATCGCGGAAACCTAATACTTTTTCTAAAAATATCCCGTCAAAATCGGCCCAGCTATTTTGGAGATTAGCCGGAACAAACAGACAAAAATTACAGTTTTTTTTTTAAATATCCTACTTAACACGTTGACTTCCAGACAGTAGACACAATAGAAAATCCATTGTTGGCGGTCACCGGTGACCGCGGTGGCAGTCAATGCCTTAATATTATAAATACGAAAGTTTCTGAGGCTGAGGATGGATGAATGGATGTTTGTTTGTTACTCTTTCAAGCAAAAACTACTGAACGGATTTTGATAAAACTATAGTAATATATGTAGCTTATACATTAAAATAACACATAGGATACTTTTATCCCGATATACAAACAGACAATTTTATTTTATTTATTTGTATCTGTATAGATTGTGTGTTTTTTCTTCTATGATAAGATAAGTAAAACGACACGTGCTAGCTACGATCCTTTTAACTTAGTTATTTGGCTTCGTCCACATTCTAACGCATTTCACCTTTAAGGTTGGACTTAGTTTGCACCCTTAGAATTTTGAAGGTATCAGAGGACTCCTCGGGAGGCAATGGCCTTTATGTATAATATAAATATTATTGCCTTCTTCTTTCGCCTCGCCTTTCCCCGGTACGCGGCCGGGGTCGGCTTTCCCAATTATGCGTCGCTATTTATTTCGGTTTTGTGTATAATTTTCCGTAAGTCCCATCTCCCTCATGTCCTTTTGGACCTTCGTCATCCATGTAGTTTGAGATCTTCCTGTTCCCTTTTTCTTAGTACCCATGGAAAGGCACTAGGCAAAAACATTTTTTCACGACATTAACCAAGTCGTGAAAAAGTGCCTTTCTGTTCGTCGAAGTACACGACCGTACCATCTCAATCTGGACTCTTTTACTTTACCCGCTATTTCTGCAACATTGAAGCACCCTCTAAGATTATTGCCCCGCGTTAATCAAATTAATTATAATTACTATAACGTAGTTTTTTATAGGAATAAAACTGCGCACCAATGCACCACAGTCTACATCGCAGTTACATTTTCAAAAAAGAGTACAAAAACCATTCATTAAAATTAAAACGATTCATAAAATTCTTCCTCAATGCACGAAGACACTTCCGTCTTAAAGAATCAAATTATAAAATAATATTTAAGTCCTATTGAAACTGGGGTGAGCAGAGGCCCTGGCGGGTCGCCCTCTCATTTTTCCCCCGTTTTTCATCGTCACCTCGGGCGGCGTGAATATTAATGAATAGAATTAATTGATTGGACGAACCCATCAATTATTCGGCCCATAATTTTATTTGCACACTGTTAAAAGTTTAAGATCGTATACTATGCAGATTATGAAAAGTTTTTTAATTTCTATGATGATTTTGGCAGTTTGAAGAATGTTGATTGGATCTGCTCCTTTTATTATAAAACTTCGATCAAAATAGATTGAGATGTCATCTATACATGTAATAATCTACAATAAAACAGCAGAACAGTCCTTAACGGTTTACATAATATGAACATCAAACATGACTACTGTTTCAATGAACGGAATGCACTCAGATCGGGAGTGGGCAAAATCATTTCAAAATAATCCACCTGTTTCAAATCCGTCTTACGTATTCTGTCCATTTGCGGAGTATGCCAAGCTTTCGATTAGGCGCCAAGAGTCAGGTCAAGCAGGTCACAGGTCCTGTCTAGATTCAACTTTAGCCTAAGTAATCCTGCCGACAAAGGCAAAGCAAACATTTGCACTGGAAATAGAATTTCAACAACGTTTTCAGTTTAATTCGAGTTCGACTAGCTCGCTTTGTAACGAAACGGGGTTAGGAAGACCTAGGTAGGTGTCCTAGCTGGGTTTATGTACTTGTATATGTAGTTAACTTATGGCAGCTATACAAGAACGAGTTTTTAACTTATGATTAATGTGCTACAAGTGTTGAAAGATGGAAAAATTAGAATATTTGGAACACGCACAGGACATACAGCAATAAAAAAGAACATTAAAACTGCTATAAGATTAAGGGCAGATTTTTCCAACGCCAGATAATTTTACTGGAGGAATAAGTTTCAATTTTTAACCATTCCTCCATACAAAAACTGTCAGCCGTTAATTTTATTCTACGAATCAAAATTATCTGTGATTTTGATTATTCGTTTTTATTATCGAAAATTCAAAATTATTCCTCTAATGATAGCAGCGGGGTATGGCTTTACAGTGTCCAAAACTGGTCTCTAGGAAAACACATTACTTCCTTCTAATATTATAAACGCGAAAGTTTGTGAGGATGGATGGATGTTTGTTACTCTTTCACACAAAAACTAGTGAACGGATTTTGATGAAACTTTACAGTAATATAGCTTATACATCAGAATACCACAAAAGATACTTTATATTACGATATTCCCGCGGGATCGACACTTATACGGGTGAAACCGCGAGGCACTGCTAGTATTTTCATAAATCATGTTCAGTGAAGTCATTTTCCGGTAAATTGCTGACGCTATGTGGCGGCTACCGCTTTTCTAGGAAACCGTAGCATTACACTGAAATTCTTCGTCCGAATTGTACAGTTATCATGCCTAATAGGCTTTCCCAGACTAAACTTTTACAAAGCAGGTACGTTGGAGGTAAACAAAGACTGACCAACACAAACCAGTGTGTAGACGCGACGACAGGCCCACGTCACCAATTATCATCTCTCCATTGTACATATCATTATTGGCAGCGCGAGGCGACGTCTAGAGGACTCATTGTGTGAATCTAATTTATTCCCGTGAATGGAGTGAGCTCTTTTATATAATGTGCTCATTATGTGTCCCGAAGTGCGCTCTCTAGGGCTGACAATGAGCTCACTGTACCTCGGAGGAAGGTGCACTCCTCTTTAGCCTGTGAAGTATTGAGAAAGATGTAAGACTTAATTGTGCCTGCTTTTGTTGATGAGGGATTATAAAGATATTGGCAGGGCTTTCAAATATCATAACGATATTGTAGGCTACTACAATATCGTTATGATATTGGGTTCAAGGGCAGCAGCACCAGTAAATGAAGCAGCAATGTTAAGGGGATAAATATTTCACCAGGGAACGATCTGACTGACCGATATCGTATTTTAAATTTGAAAACAATCCGATATTTTAAAATAACAAAGTTGTATCCGCTGCTTTGTCTTTTGTGCCCACCACTATGGCCATTAACGACGCTATTCACGTGGCCACAAACTAGCCTTAACTTATTTAACCACAGAACCACCAACGCTGTGACTCCTAAAATTAAAATATAGTTTCCTCTTTACACACCCCCGTAGGCCTCCTGGTCATTCAACCACAGGTACAAATTAGGCAGCCCTGTGCCTCCCACCGCATTACCAGCGAGTGCCGACAATGAGACAGTGCCGAGATTACCCCTAATGTTGCCTTTGTTTAGTAACGAGCGAACAAATTGTGCCCCTTTCGCCCCCTGCCCCTCCGCCCCTGTGCGCTGCCGGCCCTTTGTGCCACTAGTTTCAATTTATGTGTTTAACGGTTATTAATGAGATGTTTAATTAATGGACAGGTTAATTAGGGGGGTTTGTAAACGGGGCAGTCCGTTGAAATGATGGGAAGGAAGGTTTTTTGTTTGTTCAATGATTGATGTGTGACCGTTTGTCTTTAAATGGATGCGGATTTGGATACTCTGCGTTAAGTGTGGACTCTGCAGTAATGGGGTTGGAGAAGTGTTTTTGCTATGGTCATCAATTAGCCTAGTTAAATAATAAAAGGACTATGTTGTATGCAATCGGCACCTATGGTGAAATGTAGATTAGACTGCTCCAATAGATAACTCCATCAATATAATAAGCTGTTAATAAAAGTCGAAATATCTACGTCGTGCCGTAAATACGGGCTGTAGACCATCCTAAACAAAGTCAAGAAACGACCTCAACGACCATCCTTCACTACTTAAACCCCCAAAAATACTGCACATCCGATCCAAAAACACGACTATTATAATTTATAGTAGAGTAGCAACTGTAGCCACTGTACGCTAGGCGAGCCTATTATTTAGTGACGTAGTTTGTCCATAATGGCCGCCGTTTCAGCCATAACGAGCGCTCTGACATCGCCGACACAAACTCATAATATAAAAACATTATGAAGATACGGCCCGCACGTGAAACTATCCTAAATATATAGGTAAGAGCCATTTTCCGTATCTAAATGTGTGCAGGGGAATCATTTGGTAGTGCGTAAGTGCGCCGTTGTGGTCCGGGAGTGGTGGAGCGCATCAGGTGATTGTTACGGCTCCCCTATTGTGATGGAGCAGCGACTGCGAGTTATGAGCTCAATTTTATCTTAGGATAGTTCCTTGCAGAATAACCTGTCCGGGAAAGTAAGCTATGGTGGCTGCCACACTAATTTTTACCACCAAACATACTGAGCATATTACAGACACATAAGACATCTCAGCTTCGTAACTAGCTGACTAGCGAAATTTATGGCATCCCTTGGGCTAACACGATGTCAGCATTTTACAGTTTGACGTAATAAGCAAAGGAGCAAACGTTGCCGTTAGCTAAGCCACAACATGTTACAGTAAGCTGAATTTGATCGAAAAGCGTTTACAAAAACTCCAAAATAATACCTACAATCTGAAGGTACTTAAGCTAATAGACCAGCGAGTGCGCCAAAATCAAGACCTTTATACAAACCTATTCTGCTGTGATCAGCATCTCCAGTTAATTAAGTTCAGACGAGCGAGTCTATTCCGACATTAATTAATTTAATTACAGGTAATGCACTAATTAATTACTGATATCATTGCATGGCCACTTCAACGGACTTGATAGACAGATACCAGATGTACACTACAGTCTACAAGAGCGATAGTATGACACAGCAATAATGGATGGAATTTCAATTGTTTAAAGTAGGTAAATACCATAAAATATATCTAAATTAAACATTTAGATTTAAAAAAATTGTAGTCTATCCCCCTTTTTATAAACGTTGCTTAAAGTTAAGAGACATTATAATTTTTTTTTTTTGACCGACATTACTAATCACCGTACTAATCATTAACAGGTAAACTTTTCCCCCTTATTTATAAACGTTGCTTGAAAGTTTATGAATAAGGGGGAAAAGTTTACCTTTTTCATGGTTTCTTTTAAAGAACTGATCGTCCGCCATTTTCTTTCGAGAAAGATGAGTTTAAAAAGTCAAAAAGTTTTAGTGAAAATGGTCTGATAACCAGAATGTTACCAAAACTGTTCTATTTTAGCAATTCTTGCAAATAACACTAAAAGTGCAGGCGCCTCCACCATATTTACACCTCACGAAGAGGTCTATTTTCCCCACCACGGCAGCTTCATCAATCAAAATTTGATATTGATAAAAAGCGAGTGGAGTGTCTTGTCAAAAACTCCGCTTCAATTAAATAATCGGAGATCACGTTAACTTGATTGATATTTCCACGAAAATAAGTTACCGACCTCTTGAAAATGATTAATGAACTTTAAATTCTGTGACACTTCGCCGTGATAGAGGGTTTAACGGAGTTTTTTTTATTATTTAAATGCCCTGTTTGCTTAAATCTAAAATCCTTAGCTTCCTTCTACAATTTATTTTTTAAAACGATCCTGAATCCGATTTGTTATCTTGTTATGACATTTTCATTTTCAGGATTGTGACCAAAATCGGCACACACAAATACTTTATGCAGATTGTTAGAAAGTGGGCAAGAAATTGAACAAATTGCGCGATTTAAACAGATTTACTTTTCTAAAACGTAAACATAACAGGCATTACCAAATAGAGCACACTATTGTATTACTATTGTATTACTTATAAGAACGTTTACGTTTACAAGGAATGGTTTATATAATTAAGAACGTTTACGTTTACAAGGAATGGTTTATATAATTCCGCCACAGATTGTCAACGAGTTATCAAAAGCTTTAATACGTCGATTTAATCTGACGCGATTATTCTTCATCCAAGTAATTTCTTCGTAGGCACCTTCATAGGCGCGAGGGATCATTTGCAACCATTCGACAATTTCAAGTCCTTAAACCCTGTTTACAATATGAGTCCGTTCTCATTCCACTCTCGAATACTAACAATGACGTCTTATTACAATTGCGCCTGTAATTACACGGTGTAAGCACGAACCACTGTTGACTACCACATCATACGGACGGTTGGGAATGTCGTATGCGCTCGGAATGGAGAATACAGAAGTCTCACTCGTAACAGCTGTAGTACCTAATATCCTGCTAGCCTAAGCCTTACTGCTTTTTCATGCACTTTAACTTGTAAGTTTGTAACCGAGGAGATTTGAGAGACTAAGGCCCTTTGTACACGGTGGTTTATTTACGGACCGTAGAAAAAACATGTCTGTCAACAAGCTTACATAGTGATCCATACAACACTGAAGATCGTATCTACACACAATGAATAACCGTAGTATTTCACGGCAAAAAAAGTGTGTGTGTCTCTTTATGTGTGTGTCTCTTTATGTGTGTGTCTCTTTATGTGTGTGTCTCTTTATGTGTGTGTCTCTTTATGTGTGTGTCTCTTTATGTGTGTGTCTCTTTATGTGTGTGTCTCTTTATGTGTGTGTCTCTTTATGTGTGTGTCTCTTTATGTGTGTGTCTCTTTATGTGTGTGTCTCTTTATGTGTGTGTCTCTTTATGCCTAAACGGATATAATCATAGCAATACTTCATCAATGCTACATCAATAACATCACCCCTATTTTCCTCTTAGGGTTAGGCCGACGTGTACCTGTAGTACACCCACATATCGGCAGTAGGTACAATAGCAATACTGCTGCATGGAAAATCTGACCTGTTCCTATCATAAGAAGATTCAGATTAATTTGATTGAAAGAGTTAGCATTAATATTTTAGTAGGTATATAGTCCTCTTCACCATAGCCGGCGACAGTGACCCAGACTACTGTTCTTTTCTTTCGTGAGCTCTCTAATGACTAGCAAAACCTGTCTTGAAAACCCGATCACACCGTGTGCCGAAGAGCTGATCAGCATCATTGTGTGTGTAGAAATATGAAGGATTTAGGCGACTTTTGCGTATTAGGCGCTTCTAGTCTAGGTGTTAAAGATGATTTGTTCCAAAGCATTCAGTTGCTTTGTGGATTGAAGTGCGTCACCTTTCTTTGTTTCGAGCAAGCTCCTGCCACCGACCAACGAGTAAGCCACAAGTCGTAAGGTGACATTTGAGGACTTGTTTGTACGGACGTTTTCCTTGGGCGAGCTCTGAGGTAGATAGCTAATGTGCTTGTAATCTGTTCCCGCTACACCGTCCTTCGAATAAAGCCTACATAAACAGGAGATACCTTCGCAGGTAACATTTCAGTTACCCAATGTCAGTACCACACCAGATTATCAACGTTATTGTTATTGTTTAATTCCCATATCAGGCAGACAATACATCACACATTAGCATAATATAACAATGTACTAGGATAAGCACGCCGAACGCGACTAATTCCATGTACTGCTGTAATTATAACAACTATTGTATATGTTGCTATGTAGGTAGGAACACGTAATCTGATGTCTTGATCTTCGTAATGCGTACACATGTATTATGATTCTATCTAGATAATCCTATATTTATTTTCACCCCACCTGCTCGCTAACATCAAATTATATGTCATGCAAACCTAACCTAAAGCAAGTTATTTAAGCCCTAGGCTCTAGCCGGGTATTAATATTGTACTGAATTTCATTATGACCTTCGGTTATTAATGTGATTTGAATTTGGATCCTGAACTGAGAAAATCGTATAGAAACATAAACCAAAAAAAAATACTTTTTTTTATGAATGTCACGTCGACCAAAAAGTTCTTACTTCATAGGTTTAAGTCACCGTCGACGAACAAAATAATCGGTTGCTGTGGCGCGTATACCCCCGCGTTAGAATGTTGGATTTGGGCTAACGGCCTATTGACGATATTATTTATTGTGTTTTTGATAGCAGTAAGATATTTTAGTTCAATCTCAGATTTGATGCCACCGACTGCTCAAACTGCTTGAAAAGTGAGCTAGTTTTAAATCTTAGTTGCAGTCGGGTTTTGATTTTGTTCGTCAAATCCGTTCAGCCGTTTTAGCGTGAAAGCGTAACAAACAAACACACAAAAAATTTAACATATTCTCTTTACTACATATAAAATTCGTTTAGAAATAATAGAAACTTTTGTTACATTTAAAAAAATTACAACATGACATGCTTTTAAAATAATGGACTGAAATGGAAAACAATGAGACTTAGCAAGATACCTAAGTATAATTTAATTGGCGATACGATTCAGTAACCCTTTCCAATTTACTCCAAGTTCCCAATGAACTAACCAGCGGGGTAATGCGTAAAATGACAATTGATCGCAATGAGCTTCATTTTGACAGTTCACCCACCATCATTGCGTTCTTTACGTTGTGTAGCGGACGAATTTTCAAACTGTTGAACCAATGGATTAGCAATATCCTTCAAAACTCTCGGTTTGTGATTGAAAGTGTGCTTGTCTTAAAAACCTTCGTCAATATAAGGAACCACATTCCATCGTTATAAATAGAACTAGTGATAACCGCCCAGAATAGTTCATATCGTGGCAGCTGTCTTCACAACATTGCGCCAAACCTAGCGGCTTCACATTCCTGTGGAATATCGTAGAATCTAGCGACACCTTTTCGCGTCTGTTTACTACCATGTGCCGGTTTAAAACAACCATACAGGTGTTTACTATTTCCTCTATGTTTACCTATCGAATTCCACAGCAAGTAGTACTTATGTAGTACCCGAAATAGCCTTCTTTCGTTACAGATCAAAGTAATTAAGTATAGATTTTCTGTTACGAGATTTTCAGTAAAGTACATGTGTAATCTTGAAATTGTATAACGATTACAATTATAGGCCCGCCAAATAAAACTGCATTGACAAAATTGCGGTTTAAGTGTAATATGTTTTTTTTTTGTTTGTCCCACAGCTGGGCAAAGGCCTCCCCCAAGTCTTTCCAGGAATTCTTTTCCCGCGCCACCTCGAACTACTCCAGGTCACCTCGCCACCGCTTTCTGGGCCGACCCCGGCGGCGAATCCATTTTCAGGCACCCATTGTGTGGACTTATAAAATAATTACGAGGAAGAGCGAGGTTTCTCCCATCACAAGTATCTTCGGATTACTTTCTGGGAAGCCCCGGCAACTTAACTGTATAGATTTAAGATAATAAACACTTTCTTTTTTTTTTTAATTACGTACTACGTCAATATAATTTTCAAAAACATTTCCATCTGTAACCTAACCTTTTAGGAGCAATACCACGACCTGGCAGGACCTGTTTAATATTTTAACTAAAGTAATTTGTAGAAATAATTCACATAAATAATATGACGCGCACTCTGTTCGGTAACAACTCGCTTAGTGAGACGTTCAGGAGCCATTATAATATTTAAAAAGCTATTCCTTACGACCATTTATTTAGTTCTTGGCTTATGCGGTGACGGAATATGTCGCACTATTTCATTTCTCTTATGAATAAGAATGAAGAGTGAAGGACCTGGGCTAAAGGCACCTACATCAAGAAAAAGCTTAAACATCTGAATAAAAATACAAAGTTCTAACTTCTAAGCACTATACAATTATTGTTTATAGAGAACCTTTAATTTCTACCTATTACTGTAACTCCTGAGGCACGGGCCTCTTCTCATACAAAGAAGGCACGAGTATTTTATCAATACGCTTGCTCAAGACGGGTTCGCGATTCCTGGCTTAAATCTATAACTCCAGCGGGATAATTGTGTTACACACTATCAGTAGCAATGGGTTTCATTTTGACAGTTCAACAACATTCATTGCGTTATTTACTTTGTTGAGCAAGCACATTTTTCGAGTATATGAAGCAATGGATTAGCAATATCCTTTAAAATGATTCAGATTGTGACTGAAAGTGTGTTTCGCAACTAGGGTGCAGGTCTCCTCGCGATGTATCATATTCCAGAAATTAAAATTACTATTAAAAAAAAGTTGATATCAAGAATGTGGATGCAGTATCAATGCCCATTAACATTACCTACCTACTTGCAAATCTACCTCAACAATAAAATGTACTACAAAAACGAATGTCCTAGTTACACAATACATCTAAATAATAATGACGTTGATGACCACTGTGTACTGCATTCAATCCCATGACTGATGGCGCTAAGCCATTTATTTGCACGGTTAATTGGATTATACAGGGTATTGTCTTATTTCTGTGAGCCCGCTGTGTATAGCTGCGGGATTATGGCGATCATAAGCTACTTAAACTAATCAGCTGAATCAGCAAGCTGGCTTATTATACGAATGTGGTACATACCTGGAACAAGCTGGGTGGTCGGATTTGTTTAGGAAATGCAATGTTATGTAACAATTTAGTAAAAAGTTAATTTTGGCCGAAGATAAAAATGGGTGAAAGAAAGTATACATACATATATATATACATTGTTACTTAAGGCTGATTAAAATCAAACTTTTATTTGTTAGTAAAATTCTTCTCAAAGTCGAAACGATCATCCAAGCTCAGCTTTGAAATCTATAAGTTTATTTTTTCATACAATTGAGTTTATACATTTTATTGTTTTTTCTGTCTTCGATAAGAAATACCTTATTACCTATATTTCTTATTTCATTTTTTTTTTTAGGAATACTTGAACTTTAGACTCAGCTAACAAGGTCCACTGTTGAGCTACTTGTAGAAAAAACGAGTGATGGCTCATTTTGTAACTTTACTCCCAATTCTGTGAAAAAAAAATGCAAACACAGCTCTAAAGAAGCGCACTTCTTTATTCGCAGAATACAGTGGAAGGTAAGAACCATGTCTTGCATCAGATCAATATAGCGCAGCGCGCGGCGTCAATAGTCAATATTGGAGCATTCCACGAGGAGCGCTAATCTTAGACTCAGCGCGAAGTGCCGCGTTTTATACACGCTGCCACGCGCAATGGGAAATAACTTTGTATCAAGCTGTTTCGTTTTTAGTTTATACAAAATGGGTTTGTGTCAATGATACAGTCATTTTTTTAGTTTTCTACAGAACAGGATAATGCGAATCAGCGCTGTAGATCTTTGCCAACGAAAACGACCAAGCATATTTAAAAATAAAAAGATTTTTGTGTTGCATAAAAACTAAAAACGGGTCAACAGCTTTTCAAATGTCACTGCTGCAATTTACCCTCAACCAAACCCGCCCAAGTAACATATAGCTTTTGTTCGTAAACTAACACATGTCATCTGTTGCACTACCTGTCATAACTGTCACTCATTCTCGTCGCTCACCTGTCACCTGATAATGGCGTCACTACTGTCAACATGTAATAACGCTACAGATGCATGTCTCTATTATGTCTGCGCAATTAATTAGTATGACGACGTCTTACGAGTAATATGGGCCGCCATTACCGGAGATCGAGGGATCAGCCGTTCATGGATAAGTTGAGTCATGAATTTGAGGTACAGATCTTCAAGAAATTTACCCATACTTCTTGAAGATCCGTCCTTCAGATCGGAAGTCAATCCATGTACCCAATATACTTTTATTCAGCTGCATCCGGTTAGACTGGAAGCCGACCCCAACATAATTGTGTAAAGGCTATGCAGATTGATTAATTTTCAAAAAGTTTGTGTGATATACTATCTAACCTTAAGTTGGTATTTGGAAATAATTATCGCATTTTTATACAGTTTGAGGATATTCTTGACAGTTCCCAAGTCTGGATTATCCCAATGAAGGGCATAGATCTTCTTTTACGAGTATAACAAGGATCGGAAGTGTTGATGATTTCCGATCATACCCACAATTGAAAGAGTAGATAACATTAGTGCATGCCAGTTTTGTGCACCCACAAGCATTTACATAATCCTACAGGGCACCCCGGGCATTGATAGTGGAATATCCTGTATTTTCCACTATCAAACACCGTTCCCCGGCCCGCACAAACCCAGAACTAGACCACAAAACAAACGAACGTTACCTACCGGCAAAATAACAAGACGAGACAAATTCCCATTTCCATACTTTAACTCCATTTCTTTTACAAACAAGCCTTCAGCATCCTGGTTTAAAAATCTCGTATTCCGACAATATTTTCATTCAGAGCATATTTATATATATAGCATAGCATATAATAACTTATAGTTAGACTTCCGTATCGAAAATATGGCGCTGCGTTAAAAATGGCGGTTTGCAACACGTAGCCGCGATACTTTAATTCAGAAGCGACTGCGAACGATGCCGCGATGCCGCTGTGCTGCAAGCGTGACCTTTCTGTTTACTGAGCGCGGCTTGCTGCTGATTCGGACTATTTTTATTGGACTTAGCTACCCTTATCAAGTTACCACATTGATGTGAATCAATCCTTTCCTAGTCAAGTACTTAGCTGTTTCGGTGGTGACTAATAGTTCAATCATTTTCTTTTTCTCAAAAATTCGAGCATTATTTTGACAACCTTCTTCGACATCTGAGGGGCAATTCTCGTAATTTTAAGAACGTTCACAGTCTGATGTCAGTCTCAATCTGTCAAAAATACCTCTAATTTCCCTACATTTTGGCAAGTTTTTGACATTTGTTTGTCGCCGAGATGAGACTGTAACTAGATTTTGAAAGTTCTATATTACGAGAATTGGCCTTTTAGTCACATACATGCGAGTATGCAAGCAGGTGCTGGCAAGTTTACTATGAAAATTCAATAACCATCATGTACATAATTTTAAAATGGAACGAACTATTTACTTCAAAACATGGCAACCAAGGAGGTAACTTACCAAAGATTTTATTTAAATTTCGAACTGGCTTGCAAATAGAGCTGTTTAAAGTACAGAAGAAACAAATAACATATCGGCGCTTGGAAACTCAATGTCGGTCGGCATTGATTTTGGAATTTATAATTACTTGTTAAATTCTTCAATTTCCGGGCATTATTTGAGAAATGTACTATACAGGCCTTGGCCGCAACCAGCCCTAAATGGACTCACGCATGTGTGCCTTGGGTTTGCATCGGCCCATATTTTCAAAGAAAATATTTTTATATCTCTTTCTTTTCGGACCTTTTAGGACCATCTTTCGGCATCTATCTAAGACCAGCAACCAAACGAACTCCCGAACCAGTACCAGCCCGCACAGCGTCGGCGGCGAGCGACATATAAATTATTGTTATGCTTCCTACACGGGGGCCGCGGACAAGCCTTCCGACTGGCGAGGTTTTGTCTTAGTCGCAGAATTAACAACAATACACACATGCATGGCGCGCTTTATGCAGCGTTCCGCGCCGCCGGGTTCGCGCTAAAAATTAAAGTTATTGCCGAAAAACAATGCATGAGCCACGAGCCACGGGCAATAAAATTAACTGCAGATGAGATGTTAGATTTTGTATGGCTGCAGATTTTTAATGAGAGTGCTGAGCTGTATATCGTAATAAAAAAGGCGATTATGATTTCCGTTCGCACTGAAAAATTTAAATAAGACTCTTTGTGAAAACAACAGAGATTTAACTACCATTATTATTTTATTGCCTTTACACAGCAATAACAAAGGATTTTAAATAGGTTAATGAATTTAGAATATAAACCGTTTCTTTGAAAAACCAGCTGACGTGTTAGATATTATTAAATTATCTGATTTGGAGTTAATTTCAATGATTCAAATGCAATTGGTAGCAAGGTTAGAAAATAGGGGCCAGTCTGTCACCCACCATAATTTGAAGAAACTAACTAATGTGACCAAATGTTGTAATCATCGCGGGACAGTCTTGTTTTATGAATCATTCATATTTTAATAGCGTCATGACAAAATTATGACAAACGTATCAGACTGGGAAATATTTAGTGTCGTAAAACGGTAAGGCTTATAAGTTCACCTTACTAGGAAGTAAAACCCTGATTTTTATTCAGGATACAAGCCAAAACAAGCTGTGACAGAACTGCTTAAAAACCCCAAGTAACTTAGACCAACTTAGTGTCGCAAACTTCTCCAAATTAGTTTTGTAGTTATCCATTAATATTAATACTTTGCCGCAGACTAATAACGGAGGCTGCTGAACTAAAAGAACCGCTTTCGAGCTAACTGGTCTCCGAGGTGAACTTGATAGAAATTCATGCGACGATAGAGGTTAGAGAGAGACGCCAAGACTAACAAGAAACCACCGATATTCTCTTTAGTTGAAGACTAGACTGTGTAATTTATTTAGCATAAAGCTTAATGAGCCCCACTGCTGGGCCACAGGCCTCCTTCCTGTAAGAGGGAATGGACCATAATCCACCACGCGGGCTCAGCGCAGGTTGCTTGTTAAGATGTCACATGTCTTCGATTTTTTTGGTTCTATGACAAGCCGGTTTATTCACGATGTTTTTTTCCTTTACCGTTTTGAGAGCCGTGTTGAAATTAAATACACAAGGTATAGTGCCTGCCTACAACGCGTTAGAGAGATTTAAACTTTTTTCCGTGTGTGCTTTACCTTCCGCAATCACAATTTAACGACTAACGAACCAAATCGAACCAAACTCAATGCATAATCGGATACCGTAGCAAACGTTCGGCAAGCGCCGCTTCCCAATCCCGCAGACCATTCAAAACGTCAAACGTTGAATGAAATATGAGAATCTGACACTCGATATGACTATAACCAGAAGATGCTACTCGTATGAAGATGAATATCGATTCACTAACCGATTCGAGTCGTTCTGTTGCACTTGCACGTCTCTATAACCGACATCGTTCTATCGATTCTAATGTCAAACATGTGCCGGTCGGCAATTGTTTTATTTATTTGATCTTAGGTACTTAACTACAGGTTTCACATTTCAACTATCCAGTGTTGGACCTTTTAAACCAACTAGGTACACTTTATAGTGTGAATTTAGATTCGGTCGCTAAATATGTATGCTGGGTCCAGAATTTGGGTAGCGCTTAAAAAAGGCGCAAATAGATTCCGAATGAAGTTGTTGAATATTCAAGTAGTTTAATTTTTAAGTAGTTTTCGTACTTTTCATAGCCCCAATCCTGACCAAAAGAAATTGGAAAAAAGACCAAAGTTTTGTAAAGAAACACATTTGGAAATTAATAGGAATGAGCTGTTAAACATCCTATACATAATTATAACTACTTCTTTCACTTACAGAGATTACCTTTACCTATCTTCCAAAATATATTAATATACAAATCTATACCATGAACATTGAAGCCTATCACATCCCTAGTGCCTGCTGGGCTAGTTGTCACAACGATAGCGTTACGCTGGCGGCGCTCCATTACTAGGCCCCGGAGAAAATACGCACTAACCGATGAATTATTTATAATATGATATTGAAGCAAATACAATTAATAATAAAAAATAATATGTAGAAGTATATAAAAAAGGGAGGGAAAGAATCATGGGCGTCAAGAAATTCGTCGTTCGCTGTCAAGAGGAAAAGTGCCCAAAAGGTTGACAGCATTAGCACGTTGTATGGCAATGCTGAAAATGCCGAAAATCGAGTTGAATGGCGTGCAATAGGAGAGGTCTACGTCCAGCAGTGGATTGCTGTAGGTTGATGGTGATGATGATGATGGCAATGCTTCTTCTATATCCAAAAATAGGCCAGCTCTCTGGTCACATGAGTTGACCAACCGCTTGGCGATATCTCGAAAAACTAAGTGGGCACTCGCCATAGTGTTTCAACCCCAAACGGTTCGAACATAAGTCCCAATAGGACTAAAGTATTTGCGTCGTTTGAGGTCTGTACCTGGAGCAGCCGCCCCAGCACAGGCCGCCGTCATAGAAAGATAGGATGGCCACAATGGTGTCAGCACAAGTTGCATCCCACTCCAAGACCACCATTTTAAAACTGTTTCTTTTAATTATTAGGGTATTAAAAAAAATATGTTGTGGATCAGCCGTATGGGTTGCGTTGTTATTTTAAGTGGCCTTTGTGTAAGTGGTTCTAGGGGAGCTAAATAACGTTCTGCGGTCGATATACTAACACTACATAATGCGTAAATTTTAGGAAGCTGTGTGTGATGTACTGCTAAGGTCTTTTTCAAATACTAACCACATATTAGTTGTAATCTTATCAGAAGGCTGTTTCTATATTATATGCTAAACCTATGTGTATAATGAGATCTGAGAGGCAATTGCCGTAATATTAAGAATGTTCACAGTCTCAATCTGTCAAAAAAATCTGTAATTTCCCTACATTTTTAGCAGTTAGTAGTTAGTAGTTTTTGACATTGATTGTTGCTGCGATGAGATTATGACTAGGTTTTGAACGTTTTTAATTGCTGGAATTTGCGTCCTGGTAGTCCTAAATGGCGGTGAAAAGTCTACAGAAATGCTGAATATATGAAAACGCGAAATCAAACAGTTTCTATACTAACTGTTTGCTAGATCCTACCAAAATGTTAGTACGTCTTCGAGTATGATGACAAGTCTCATGCTGCTCTAAGCCTTCGACACGTAGAAGTACATTGAGTAGGTATCTTGTTGACACTAGTCAAACAACCTCTATTAACGGTACTTACATGACAATATAGGTAGATACATTGACATTACGCCAGTTTTATACACAATATATAATTTAGTCTAGTTTATGGTTTTAGTTTGTTTTATGAGCATGGAACGATAAAAAGAGATCTTTATGTAATTTTAGAACAGTTTTAAAATTCTTAATTATTTTGTGACTCAATCGATGCTACTAAAACTACCATCGAAACGGAAGATAATTATGTACGTACAGTCAACAAAAGAGATAAGTATGCAGGGTCGTCGGATATAGTTGAAGTTTAGTAAGAAACAGATTGATGTTTTCGAATAAAATTTTATTTAATTAATAGAAAAAGAAATAAGGACAAACTACGGGCCCCCTTTCACCGGCTTCATAAGGTTCATAACTCATTCGTTGGGCTTGGTATAACCTTTTATAACAAGATACCCTCTTCTTTGCTAGACTTGCCTTTTAATGCGTTTAAAGCTCAAGTAAAATCCAACCTTTGTTCAAAGGCATACTATTCCATGAACGACTACTTACACGATAAGAATAGTTGGTCGCCCTAATTAACTCAAGACAATGTTCATGTTCTTTCTCCAGAATTAGCTTACTGACAGGTTTTTGTTATTAGTATTAACTTATATATTTATTTTATTTACTTCGATGGTCCTGGTTTATCATTTGTGACTTCAAGTGACAGCTATGTGAACAGAATACATAAATATGTAAGCTGTCACGCCCTTTATGCCTGGAGGCTTTTATTTAGGTAGTAAGTTTTTATTCACATTTTAATTTTAATTAATTATTTTTAAGCTTGAGTACATAGTTTTTATTATATTTGTTGGTATATTGGCGTGGCTAGCTGACATATGGCAAATAATTTAATTTCATGTTCTGTGTCTTATAATGTTAATTACCTAGTATTGTATACAATCAAGTATCAAGTATTTTCTAACTAAACAGACAGGTGTGCTGCTGGGGAGTTTGTTGCGCCACTTCTTCTTCCCAGCGATAGCACTAGGAAGTGATGAAGGGCGGGCGATTTTGGGGACTGTCTTTTGTAATTTTGACGTTCGAAAAGTGCTGATTCTCAGCCTAATTTGAATAAATGACTTTTGATTTTGATTTAGAAAACAAACAGTTCATTTATCAAACTAAATTTCATTCCAAAACATCCATCGGTTTCTTAATAAACTTCAACCATATCCGACGACCCTGCATACTTATCTGTTTTGCTGACTGTACTTACGTATAGCCGCAGGCAAGTACCCACTGCTCACCAGAATACCTGCCAAACCAATCTGAAACCGCGCAGCTATTAACTTTCCCGAGCTTCAAAACTTGTGCAAGTGTTCTCGTTTCGCAATTCGTGGCTATTTCTACAAACTTCGTTTCCATCAATCACTTATAGAAATACAGGTTAAGTAAACTTCACTTCTGGCGTTCCTCTGAACTACAAGCAATAGATGTTTTACATTGAACATTGCATGGACTAAACATGTATTTCTAATATGGCAATAGTAGTTTCGCGACCAGCACCCTAATTGCGTACCTAACCACAATCTGAATTATTTTGAAGGATATTGCTAATGCATTGCTTTATATGTTCACAAAATTAGTCTGCTCAACAACGTAAATAACGCAATGAATGTTGATAACCTGTGAAAATGAAAGCCATTGCTACTGATACTTCTTGATTTCAGTTTAAAAAATCTGCTTTTGTATTATAACGCCAAGTGATTAGGAATTCACAATCTATAAACTAAGTTCTCTGCCACATCTGTCTACCTACTCGAACATACACAGGATGTGCGAGAAATATTTATGTTTTAACTATGTAAAAGAGCGAACCTGCTCCAACTCTCCCGGTAAAGAAAAAACTTATGTTCCTCATATTTCTCTTTGATCTTCACGTTTGCATCGTTAGCATATGAAATGCTGTTCTGCTGCATCTAATTAGACTTGAAACTTACTTGGGAAAATAGGTAAAAGGATGGCTATCGGTCTACAAATAAAGTTTATTGAAGCTTCAAAGGAAAATTGTGTGTAGGTGACCATTATTTTAGTAGGAACACGTCGAAACCGTTTTGTGTGGGTCATTTTATTTATTTTTATTTTTCTCTCTGTTCTTTTAGTTTTGTCATGGTCTAGCAGTTTGAGTAATTTATGTGGCCTACCCAAATGTCCTTTCTTTGGTATTTTTCGTCGAATCGTTGAGCTCCTTAAGTTTTGAGTTGAGCTGCACGATTTCTGACAAATGCGTGCACTGACTGGATAGGTCCTCTCAATCTGTTTGGTTCTTTCCTCAAAAGACCATCTCAGACATCGATCTACATGGTCTTCATATAATCTGACCAAGATTATGTCTGGACTTTAAAAGAGACTCTGAGTGAGTTTGTTTCGGCTTTTCTTCTCAGACTAGTCAGATAGGAAACAATCGCCAACCTCATCTTGTTTTTAAGATATGATAGACGTGTAAAAGTGTTTGTACAAACCTACTTACAAAATAAAATCATTTATCATTTATGTTTTTTAACGTATGCCTCTGCGCAACCCTTCGGGATCACAGGCGTGCTGTTATGTTTATGTTAATATTACAGATTGAGTATCAAAAGAAAACAAGGGAATATATTTTTATTTTCGCCTCAAAAAACATCACCAACCCGAAATCATAGCTCGATATTTTTATACACAACACCTGCAGCCAGAACTAGATATTTCGGAGAGCACACGTTTACTGCTACGAATGACATTCAATAACGTTTCCATCCGCCATGTTGGCGAATAATTCATGAATGTATTTGTATTATGCATACGGAGCGCCATTGCGGTGCTCCCCGCTCACATACCACACTTTATAGACAAAGTTCGCGGCTTGACATCTTAAACTACATTGTCCTTTATGACGTCATCACTGAACCGTATAAAAACATTACATTAGAATATAGATATGAAGTATCAATTTTTTAAAGGATGGATGAAAACATTTTTTTTTTGTCCGGGATATAGTAGCTTCAAAAATGATGGTCACCCTAGTCTATTCGTCTTTTTGTTCAATAGTAGGAAGTCCCTGCATTACATAGTAGCGCTTATTAATGTTGTTTAGTTACAAAATTGTGTAGGTACCTACTGTAATTAAAAATGGTTTTCCAAGTGATACAGTAGATACCTGTCCTACCTACCTAATGTCATCACGAGGAGCTAGCAAAAGATCACACGAATTACAGAAAACACACCATTTTTAAACCTGGTATTATTGTCTTTTTCCACATAAACCGCACAAGGCTCGAATAAACGGCACAAACATGCACATCCTTACCAAATACCATTCAGTTAAACGATCGTACGTGAACGGCGCAAAGTGTCAGCAAATATTGAATAAACCCTCTCTGCCTACCCTACGTGACTGCCAGCGTGAAGCCACAACGCTGCCATTAACCTTACATCTCACTAACAAAATTCAATAACGAAAATCCTGCGAACTTTTGCGATGCCACGATACATCTTAAAAACCACAAGCCTTTGGATTACGAGAAAGGAAAATCGCCTTTATATGTAGAATGTTAAAGTTGAAGTTGTCTGTAGTCTAAACTTTGTGGTTATTTATTAAGTAACGCTAAACAAGGGTAATACTCGTAGCGAATTTTACAAAGACGGTCCAAGGGCCACAAGTTAGATTAAAATAGTTGAAGCCTGGCCGCCCTGGCCACCCTGGCCGCGCTGCTCGGCCTCCTATGACACAAGCTACAGACATTTGTGTTTATTAGCTCGGAAACTTCAAAGAGGACTTGTTGTAAGTGTTCACATACCGCGGTTAGTGACCTTAAGAAAGTGATTTGCTTAAATAATGGGAATTTTAAACTTTGGCTTGTAGTGTTCCTCATTTGTTTTAGTGGATTTAGTAACACGCCGACTGGATTTTTATATTATACAATGTGGGTGAACAATAAGAAATTTAAAAAATATTTTAGTAAGTACTTATATATAACTTAATTACCTACTTAGGGCGAATTCCACCAAACTTTTATACCTAGAATAAGTTTTGCCCTGAGAATTTTTTTTTAATTTTTTGACAATCTCTCCATACAAAACTGTCAGACGTTAATTTTATGCGCGGATAAAGGATATCTAACTGGTAAAATCAGCCTTAAGAAAGAAAAATGTTAAAGATTGTAAGTTTAAGTTATTGTAAAACAGTTATTGTTTAAGTTGGTTAATAAAAGTTATTTGAATCTGAAGATAAATAGGTAGATACATTTTTTGAAAGTAGGTGGCCTACAATTTACCTACCTACCTAAGAAACAACACTGCATTCTTCGTGGTAGACATCAGATATACAAACTTGTCCCCGAACAGGATTTCCATTCCCGTCTTCCTCAATACCTATCAGAATTCCGATCGAAAGAAGTCATATTATCAGAGAATACGTGGTGTTCACAAAACAGGAACAGAAATCGACCCCTCTGCGCCATTTAAGAAGTCACAGCACAACATTGGCTTTTCAAAACACCTGGCTTGTGTACCCAGCATCTACATTGATTACATCCACCGTCAGTTAGCATTATAAAGGCACAGCCCCAGGGACAGGCGCCACCTCCAACGGATTAAGATATGCAAATGATATCGGCGCGGCACAAACGTGCAGACAAAACAAGTCATTCGACACACGTCCTGTATCTCCGCGATTGGATCGTGTGTGAACGGCCTATTGGCAATGTTAGAGCACAGATAAGGGTTTAATTAAGGCTGTATAATATTGTTATTTTGTAAAGGGGATTCAAGTAACATGGAATTTGATCAAATATTAGCCATCATATTGGAGCTATTCTAATACGTCCGTAATCACCTCCGTGATCCGTCTAAAGAATGGTTTATGTCACTATATCTAATACTATCACTAAGCGTGGCAATAAGATTTCCTAATAAAGGACCTTACCACTTTAAATTAGCTTTCAAGAAACGCTTTCGGCCATGTTGAACAGGAAACATTACGGGCTACTGAAATAATGACAAATATTTTAACAAGCTCATTTTTTTCACCCCACCTGCTCGCTAACTTCAAATTATATGTCATGCAAACCTAACCTTTTTTTTTTGTCGCTGAGAAATGCTTTATGCATCCCCATCTCGCGGGGGACGAGACGGGGTATGTGGGACTCCCTGTCGGAATGACAGTATACCCACTAAAACTCAGCGGTGTTCCCACATCGCCGTGATGGGAGGGCCATGGGAAACCGGCATAGCCTTTACTAGCCCTCCCGGCGCATGCCCGCCTAGCTGGTATGGCGGGCCCCACATGCCCCCAGGTTGGGGGGCTACGGGAATGACCGGGAACACCTGGCCATTCCCGTCCCACACTGGTGGAGGCCTGTACGATACAGGCAACGGTGCCCCCGCACCCGTTGCCTGCTGGCCTCCACGCCCGCCTAGCTGGCGGGCCCCGCATGCCACCCGCAGGGGGGGGGCTACGGCCGTAGAGGATAGGGAGAGCGGCAACGTCACACCGACACTCCTCTTCCCCTGCGGCGCCACCGCGTCCGCCATCAAACCGTGGCGGCCTCGTCAAGGCCGCGGAAGGTAAGGAGAGCGGCGCACCGCAATACCGGCACTCCTCTCCCGCCGCGGCCTCCAATCCTCAGCCGCGATGTCTCCCACACGAGGGACATCGCGGCCCGCCTCAGGTAGGTTTCGATGTCGCCCAAGCGGCACCCCAACCTACCCGCCGGCCGCTACGTCGTCGGCTTAGCCGCAAAGCCCTGACGAGCGGCCCCCGCTCGGGTTCCTCTAAGCTTCACCGTGGGCCTTCAAGCCACGGCTACTGAGCCCCCCCGCCTCGACATTGCGGTAACCCACCGGGGATGCAAACCTAACCTTTTTTTTTTTTTTTTTTTTTTTTTTTTTTTTTTTTTTTTTTTCTCGCTGAGAAATGCTTTATGCATCCCCGCCTCGTGGGGGACAAGACGGGGTATGTGGGACTCCCTGTCAGAATGACAGTATACCCACTAAAACTCAGCGGTGTTCCCACATCGCCGTGATGGGAGGGCCATGGGAAACCGGCATAGCCTTTACTTCCACAGCCCTCCCGGCGCATGCCCGCCTAGATGGTATGGCGGGCCCCGCATGCCCCCCAGGTTGGGGGGCTACGGGAATGGCCGAGAACACCTGGCCATTCCCGTTCCACACTGGTGGAGGCCTGTGCGATACAGGCAACGGTGCCCCCGCACCCGTTGCCTGCTGACCTCCACGCCCGCCTAGCTGGCGGGCCCCGCATGCCCCCCGCGTTGGGGGGGCTACGGCCGCAGAGGATAGGGAGAGCGGCAACGTAACACCGACACTCCTCTTCCCCTGCGGCCCCACCGCGTCCGCCATCTAACGGTGGCGGCCCCGTTAAGGCCGCGGAAGGTAGGGAGAGCGGCAACGTAACACCGACACTCCTCTCCCGCCGCGGCCTCCAATCCTCAGCCGCGATATCTCCCATACGAGGGACATCGCGGCCCGCCTCAGGTAGGTTGCGGTGTCACCCAAGTGGCACCGCCACCTACCCGCAGGCCGCTCGTCGTCGGCTAAGCCGCAAAGCCTTGACGAGCGGCCCCCGCTGGGGTTCCTCTTAGCTTCACCGTGGTCCTGCGAGGCCACGGCTACTGACCCCCCCCGCCTCGTCAATGCGGGAACCCACCGGGGGGGATGCAAACCTAACCTAAAGCAAGTTATTTAAGCCCTAGGCTCTAGCCGGGTACTAATATTGTACTGAATTTCATTATGACCCGCTGGTCATTCATGTGATTTGAATTTGGAACCTCAACTGCGAAAATTGCATGAAAACATTAACCAAATTATTTTTTTTCCATTAATGTACAGCTGACTAATTCTGTAAAAATCACACCGTGAAAACTTAGTTGAAGTGAGCCCTAGGGCTGCAGTCTCGACATTCATAGCGATCCCTTTACGACCAAATTCGATCGCAAAGTCCTGTCACTCCATACATTAGACCTGTCAATCCGGGACTTTGCGACCGAATTCCGTCGTAAAGCGATCGCTATGAATGTCGAGACTGCAACCCCTAGAATCCTTCGTTGCGTTCAGGATTCAAAATAGCGCCCGCGACATTAAGACACCGCTTTATCCCCTTAGTGAATAATCTACTATAAATACCTTCTCGGCTACACGTGTAGGGTCAAAAAGTTCGCGACAAACCTCTGGAGATGACTCCCACCGTATTATGAACACAAACAAAAATATACTCAATATTATGTTTTATTTACTGGACGAATTTCTACGAACTTGGACTTTGGGGCAAACTTCTTTTTATATTTTACCAAGAAAGGTGAAATAATAATTTGTTCAAAAAATATTGTGTGGGTTTTCTTAGTTCTTAATCCAAACGATACGAGGGTGACAATAAAGTTCTTAGAAAATCAAAAACTGGACAAACTAGCAAGTTATTAGTTTTATTATATCTTTTCAAAATAGTGTCCATTTACATCAATACATCGCTGCATCCGACGGAACCACTGAAAAAAGCACTTTGCCCGCTCGTCTTTAGGGGTCTCTTCGACGGCATTTTGAAACGAGCTCGAAGTTTTTCTTTTATTTTCGGAAATAAATAAAAATCGCAAGGTGCGAGGTCTGGGTGCGGGTGACCCAGTAATTCCACGTCTGAAGTCACCAAGTAGTCGATTGTTTGCTTGGCGGTGTGCGACGAGGCGTTGTCGTGGTGAAGGAGGATCCTACTGCGAGGCCGTTTCTCCCGAACTTTTTCCAAGACAAGTCGCAAACAATTGTTACTGTACCACTCTGCAGTAACTGTTTTTCGATCCTCTAAAACGATTGTTGCGTAATGACCTGTCCTTCGGAAGAACGAGGTCGCCATCTTTTTTCCCACGCTTCGACCTCTCTTCACTTTAGTTGGCAACTCCTCGGAAGGAAACACTCAGTCAGCAGAATGTCTCTTAATTTCAGGATGATAACAATAAATCCAGGTTTCGTCACCCGTAAGCATGTCGAACACAGCATTTGAGTCACCTCCGTTAAATCTTTGAACCATTTCACGACACCAATCAACACGACGGAGCTTTTAGGCCTCTGTCAAATTATGAGGTATCCACCGGGCACAAAGCTTCCTGACAGCTAAATGTTCATGGAGGATTTTGTGCACTTGACTCATACCTACCGATGCCTAAGCTTGTCCGAATCTACTGATAAGTCACTCTTTTGTCAGTCTCTATCATACGCCGCACAACACTGATGTTATCTTCAATCGTCGCCGTAGAAGGCCGTCCCTCACGCGGATCGTCGGTGAGATTAGTGCAACCACGTTTAAACTCATTAAACCAGTTGTAAACAGTGGCACGAGAGGGGGCTTCATCGTGAAAGGTGGTTTATAAGTATCTACATGCGGCTTCGAAGGACCGTTGCGGGAATGTAATTTTAGCAGGGGTGAGCTATTGACAACACACAGTAATGAGCTGACCAGGGTAGGAAAAGAGAATGAAAGACTTACTTGGGACTCTTCTGGATGATGACTACATCTTCTCAGGCTGTCCTTGTATCAACGTGCTGTTGATACAAGGACAGCCTGAGAAGATGTAGCACGTGTTCGCTGATTTCTTCCTTTTCACTGCTGTGCACTTCACTTGGTCTGTGTATGTCACACGTATATCGGCCAACACGGATAATAGAGTTTTAGATATATTAGCGGCTTGTATTATTTTTCGGCGTGGTGCGGTAGTGATGCAGTGCGGTTTGCGGTGCGGTTGCAACAAAAGAAGTCCCGAACACAACATATAGCGACATTTTTCTCAAATCACAGCGCTGTGCAGTGATTGGTTGTAGCTGCGGTGAACGCGCCGCTGATTGGCGCGTGCGGTGAGCATTTCTTCTCTCTCTGTTGCATGGGAACAGGATAGGAGGAAAGATAATATAGCTAGCTCAAAACTGCGGTCAAATAGGAATTCTGCATTTTAAAATGTGAAATGCGTTCGGAAATATGGTAGTAAAAATTATATTACGAAAACTTGCGCAAGCAAAAGGCCAATCGTCTATCATAACTTTCTTGTGTACGAAAATTTTCTCGCGTTAAATTCATGCTGACGTGACGCAGACAATTTTAAATTTTCCGCCAAATCGTAAACAAATGACAAATTAATAAAATACATAGGTACACAATAATATTGGAAAAGAGTTCCATTATCAAAATTTGAACTTATTTTTTTATTATATTGATTACAAGTGGCCAGTTCTAAAACCTTTCAGTGTCGCCCTCGTAAGTTTCAGGATGTCCTAAAATAACTATTTGGTCACACTGCGCCAAATGTCCTTTTCTTTTTCTATTTCAAAACATCCCACTCCCTATTTCATTTTTCATTCTCAAATTAGTTCATTTGAAAAAAAACTTGGGATCCAGGTACCATGTCAACCGCTCTTCCTAGAGTTTAAGCCGTAAGACTGATATTAGTATTACCTACTTAATTGTAAAAGTTTAGTGCAAGAAAAATCACACGAAAAATCACTTGAACTTAAAACTCTGTTCGTAAAGTGCGAAAATACAAATTTAATTAGTGCAAACAAAACAAAAAAATCCTACTAAATAATCTTAAAAGTGCTTATTATTGACTTAAGCCAAATGACATACAAGGCAGGTAAACCAACGCCATCTATCCAAAAACTTGAAGACTACGTAACAGATACCAGCAAGACATACATTGACCTCAACATCCGTTATTGATCGAAGCAATCAAGCTCTCAAATACGGTGTTATAATATTTTTATTTTTTACGGGTTCCTTTATCGATACTGAACTCACCCTGAAGCTATGGCACGCAATTTCTTTAACAACCTGTATATTGACAAACTTACAGAAAAACGTGCAGAATTTACAAGTCATCAACTTGAATTTCCCTACGAATCACAGATTCGTAAGAGCAACATTTGTAATACAAAAAGTAAAGGTAAATAGAATTAATTATGCCAACAACTTAAGAAGCTCACTTAAAAACGAAAAAGAAGTATCGAGATATAAACAATCACTCAATGAATGCAGCGAAGACCTTATGAGCTGCCAAGATATCAACTCGGTACAAGAATGCTACGACAAAATACTTAACATCTTAGAATTTGTTAATCAGACAGTTTTCCTAGGAATCACGCTAGACGAGAAATTACAATGGGGACCTCATATAACATCTATTGCGGGACGGCTAAGCTCGGCCGCATATGCTGTTAGAAAGATAAGACAATTAACAGAAGAAGAAACCGCGCGTTTGGTCTATTTTAGTTACTTCCACAGTATTATGTCATATGGCATTTTACTGTGGGGTCGGGCTGCTGACATTGAATCCATTTTTATTTTGCAAAAGAGAGCTGTCAGAGCCATTTACAATCTACGTCGCCGCGAATCTCTTAGGGGACTATTTAAAAGGGTTAATATTATGACGGTAACTTGCCAATTCATTTATGAAAATATTATGTATGTAAGAAAAAATCAACATCTTTTTAATAAAATAAGTGATAGACATAATTTTAATACTAGAAATAAAGATAAATTAGATCAACCTTTTTTCAGATTATCTAAAGTACATACATCTTTTATGGGGTACTGTGTTTAATGTTACAACAAAATACCTTGTGAAATATTGCAATTAAATGAAAGAAAATTTAAAACTTATATTAAAATTACACTTTGTAAGCAAGGATATTACAAATTGGGCTGCGGGTTGTTCGAAAGAGATACCGTGGCCCCTGGCACAGGCAACTGAAGGAACACGGGTGGGTTTTAGTCAGTAAAAGTCTGACACTCCCTTCTGCTCCGCCCAGAGCGGGAGGAGTCATTTGATGATTTCCCACCAAGAAAAAAAAAAAAAAAAAGGATATTACAAATTAGAGGATTATATCCAAGATAAGAATGCTTGGAAACATGCTGGTCTTGCTCCATAGGACAATCTCTAGAGTCTAGACAAAATCAAACTGGTTGCTAATGTAATTTTATAATTTATAATTTTTTTTTTCTTTAACATTGATTTACATTCTGTAATTACTTGGGGTCACACCCGGACTTATTACTCCTTATTTATTTATGAAAATCGTCTACTTTTGGAATGTTTCTGAATATGTGAGCACCATGTATCTATCACAAAGTTAATTTATATGTCATGGTTTCATTTATCCATTTAAATTCTTTTACCTATTGTGGTATAGTAATTTTATTTTTAGGTGCATCGTCTTCACATATAATTATATAAGTAATGTATGCAAAATATTGTAAAACATTTTAAAAGAGTAACGGTGGAGTTTCTTGCCCATTCTTCTTCATACGAAAACTACCTTTTCGAAGGGGCGACTAGAATCAATTTTATTTTTATTTTATTTTTGACGTTCAAAAGTGCCTTTTATGTGCCTATTTGAAATAAATGATTTGACTTTGACTTTGACTTTAGAAACTTCTTTGAAGAAAGCGCTCATACATAAAAAAAGATAAAGAAAGAAGCAGCGTGATATCAACTCATACTGCAAAGCTAATACAACGAAGAAGTGTTCTACAAAAAATTAAACCAAAGACGTGATCTATGAAAAAAAAGCACTTTATAAACTAGTAAGCAAATATGTTCGAAAAGACCTAACCTAACCATCGAAAAAAGACCACCGAAAAACACCTTGATTCCACAGGAAGTGTCAAAAAAGCGCACAAGGAACTGCGATCTCATAAAATATGGATGGATTCACGACCCTTCAAACACAACACACGGCCGAAAAGAGATCCTACACATAGCAACCAACTTTTATGAAACCTTGTACAGTGCCCCAGTACGACAAGACATAGATCAAAGTGAATCAGAAAATAATGACAATGATGTAGAAATAAACCCAGTAGATGAATTAGAAATTATAATGGGAATCAAAAGGCTAAAAGAAGAGAATTTTATTTTATTTTTTATTAGGTCTACCAACAATTGTTCACACCAATCTACAAACAAAAATAAAACATACGCTTAAACTCTACACAGTGCAATAATTACTTAACGGTAAACACCACATGAACAAAAAAAAACAATAATAAGTAATTATGCTAGTTGTAAGCTACATATTGTACAAGTAAACTTATCAAATATATAACTATGTATTAGTAACATGTGCTAAATATTAAAAGCCTCATATCTTTAAAAAGTTACGTACACACAGACCAAAAACTTTTACAACAAATCTGATAAACAGTTCAGAAATTTACATTTTTGCTTATTGAGAGAATCAAAGTGAAAATTCATCATATCACTACAACTATTTAAAAACCCTACAAAACCTAGCACACGGAGAGTTATATCCCAACACCGTTCTTCTCATTGGAGGACAAAGTGGAGTAATAGGTTTGCGCGGAATCCTCGAGTGTCATCATCAGAATCAATGAGTGCCTGCAGCGGCGGTGAGTCGATATTTCCCTTCAAAATTTTGCTAGCAAACATTGCGTCATTCAAACATCTTTGTTCTTCCAAGGTGTGCATGTTGAAGAATTTTAATCTCTTTTTGTAAGATCGATTTTTTTTAGTTATTCCCACAGAAAAAGCCAGATGCTAAACGAAGCGTTTTTGGACACGTTCTAGACGCAAACTATTTGTAGCGTAGTGTGGCCGCCACACCTCACTGCAATACTCTAATATGCTACGTAATAAACTCTGATAAAGTAAGAGAAGAGCCCAGGAGCCCACTCTAAAAGTTATTCTCATCAACTATAGAGAAGAGAATCAGTACTACGTTCTAAAATAGTCAACTGAACGAACAAGCTGGATTTCGAAAGAGCTACTCCACAATGGACCACATCCGCTCTTTAGAATTGCTTGTTGAAAAATATCAAGAGTACCAACGCCCACTCTACTTAGGGTTTGTAGACTACCAGAAAGCTTTTGATACAATACTACATCCCTCAATATGGAAAGCTTTACAATCCCTAAAAGTGAAAAAAAAATACGTGCAAGTCTTAAAATAGGTACCTTTACGACAGCAACACTAGTCGAGTGAAACTGGAGACCGCAGGACCACCAATCCCCATCAAAAGAGGAGTACGACAAGGCGACCTCCTATCGCCTCAAATCTTTATAGCAGTACTGGAAATGATTATCGGAAAGTTAAATTGGGATAGAACAGGTATTTACATAGAACGGAAACATATTAGTCACATAAGGTTCGCCGACGACATTGTCCTTCTATCAGAAAATAGCACAGCTGGAGTCACTGTTACAAGCGTTACAACAAGCAAGCTGAGAGGTAGGACTAGAAATTAACCTGAGCAAAACAAAACTCATGACAGTCAAGACAAATGCCTCACAAAACTCTATGTCTTGACAGCACACCAGTAGAGTACGTTACGAGCTATATCTACCTAGGCAAACTTTCTTTCCAAAAACTAAACAACGATGCAGAAGTAGATAGAAGAATAGTAACGACATAGAAAAAGTTTTGGAGCCTAAAGAAAATTTTGAAAAGCAATGAAAATCAAGAGCAGTCATGAATTCATGTCTTTTGCCTTCATTAACCTACGCCTGTCAAACGTGGAAGTTCACACGAAGAGTCATAAATAAAATTACGTCCTGCCAGCAAAGCATGGAGAGAAGTGTCGCAAAAATCAGGAAATGTCAAAAAATTCGTCACACTACCATCAGGCACTCTGACTGGGGAAAGATATGCCCAAGAGATTCTCAACGAGTATGCAGGGCCGTTTTTAGGTGATGGATCGATGCTGATGCATGATAATGCCCGGCCACCCACGGCTCAGGTCGTGCAACAGTATTGATTATACTGTTGCGTAGGGAGGTTGGTATCAGCGTGATGGCTTAGCCATCAAGAAGTCATGATCTTAACCCGATTAAGCACGCCTAGGATGAGCTAGGGAGGCTATTCAGAAGCTGCAGACCACCACCTACCACCCTCAGGGCACTCAAACAGGACCTGATTGAAGAATGAGAAATATTGCCCAACATCGGCTTCGAAACCTCGTGTTCAGTATGCCAAACCGGCTCGAAGCTGTAGTCAGAGCCCGAGGAGGCAATATTAAAAATTAAATAACATGTAAAACCTACTTATAAATGTGAATTGAGTTTTTTGACACTAAGATTAAAATGGCTATTTTCATTGTTTTATCTTTTTTTAAGTTAAAAATGTTACTAATGTATAGTTTACTAGTTTCAAAGAAAGCTGATAAAATTTGCTATAAAACTTCTATAGTTTAGAAAAAAATGAAATTTTAAAAGTGTAGTGCTTAGTTTTGCAGGCCAGTGTAATATGAAATGTCAACAAACAAAAAATCTAAAGTAAACACACTAATGTAAAATGGTTAATTTATTCTTCAATGCATGAAATATAAGGCTTTTTTATTATTATTATTTTATCATTGTAAAAGCCTTTATTGCATCACATTAGCTGTTTTATCCTGTATAAATTACTAAGCTTGGTAGATGGATTAGTGGTCGTGGTATCTTCCTATTAGCCTACTGCTGCTGGAGGATGCTGTTACCCATACCCTGAAGGAGGATCCTTTAGTTATAACATAAGCGATCTTAAGTTATAGTTTTCAAACTAAAACTAACTAAAATACGCCGGAAGCGCATACCATTAGCAGACATGAGGAGCACTCTCCGTCACTCAATAACACTGTTATCACATTGCAGATAATCTCAAAAGCTCCATGCCCCACTAGTGTTTTAGGAAGCTCGTAGATAAATGTCAACCAAGACACAAACCTGGCAAAATTATACGCTATAGTCAAGATGCACAGACAAGGCAAGTGGATAGACACAACCATAGAATTGTAAAAAACAGGAAGATGTAGTAAAAGTATTCCCAGACTTTTTCATACAATGTTTAGTTCAACGGTTCGGCTGTCATTTGGATCTTTAACAGTCGTGACGGGTAGGTAGTCAGAAGCCCGAAATTCCACTGTTTATTTTATTACCAGTTTTACCAAGGGGTATCGTATTACCCAGTATCTGGGTTGTGGAGATCAGATAGGCAGTCGCTCCATGTAAAATACTGGTACTCAGCTGCATCCGGTTAGACTAGACCAAAATAGTTGGAAAAAAGGCTAGATGATGAGCTTTAGTTGTATGTACAGTGGGTGAGTGCCAGACCTTTGTAACATAATTATCTCCGTATCAATTTTAAGTTTTTTTTGCAGTTTTTCCGGCTCTATCATGCGTAGTTAAGAGTGGACCTTCTCTGCTTCCCTTGTGGCCGTCCCTATGTTGGAAGTAACGTAATATCCTTACAACTCTTCCAAGACAGGTGAAGGTGCTAACTCCATCACAACTTGGTTAATTTCAACTTTGCGCTCATCACGACTGGATGATTCCGTTTACATACTAAGGTACAATTTTATACCGAAGACGTTAATGCATCAATTCTGCCGAAAAAATTCGGTTTCAGCGATTTCTGTTTTTCATCATCATCCGTAGATTTTATTGGTACCTACGGGTGCAAGGTTACGTAGAGATGAATGGAGAAGTTCTACCGGATATGCTTCGTTTTCTTTTCAACCTGTGACAGATATTTTTTTTTTTTTTTAATATGTTGCCCACACTAGGAATTTCTCCTGTATCGTGGGTGCGTTTACAAACATTTAAACTCACATACACAAACAGCCAGACCCGGAACAACTACTTGTAGGTCATACAAATATTTGTTCCGTGCGGAAATCGAACCCGCGACACGCAGCGCAGCAGCGTCGAGACATATAAAGAGGGGCGTTATAAGTTTCACGGCTATGTGGATATGTGTGTGTATCTATTACTGTGTCTGTCAGTGGCATTGTAGTTCCAAACGGGTGGTCCAATTTCAATGCGGTTTTTTTTTTTTTAATTAGGCTGCTGGTTTAATCATGGTGGTTCTTAGCTATGGTCCATAAAAATAGAAACAGCAATTTTGAAGACAAATTCTTTTTCTGATTTGTGTAGGGATCTCAGCCACACAATGGCAATTTATTTCACTTTAACTCGTCCAATGGGCTTGAACTATTATATTTTATTAACACTGCAATTATGTGGGAGTCTAATGCTGCAGCCAGGGAAGTCTGCGGAATAACCAACTCCTCAACAACTTACATCAAACATATCTTGTTTGGGCTCATTCAATTGGTCTTAATGCGTAGTTGAATTAGAAATGGTGAACTTAGTCTGATGATGAAGCAGGAATGTGGTCAAAGGAATTTGTACGTATAAATCGTCGACCAACCGAGTTTGAACCCGTTGCAGTCTTGATGAGTAGTTGGTAAACAGACAGTGAAAATGATCTAATGATTAGGATTTATCATAAGTATACCTACAACAGTTAAATTACAAAATAAATATTTAGTAATATTTTGGTGTTTTTAAATTTGCAATTTAATAATACAGTGCAACCTTAATATAACGTACCTCAATTTAACGAATTCCTTGATTTAACGAATTCTTCGTAATACCCTTGAATTGTCCATAACAGTGAATGTAAAATATACCTTTACATTGCGAAGATTTATTGGGAACAACCTCTTTATAGCGAATTTTCAACTATAAAAAAAAAGTGTAAATCTCTAATTAACGAATTTTGTCAACCCAATACCTTTATACAACGTTCCCAATAGTATGTGATTCAGTCGCGACAGGTTTCGACACGTTTTTACCTCTTTATTAAATAATTAGACCAACCTAACCTCAATATAACAAACCTCAGTTTATCGAATTACTTAATATGACCAATATTTACTTGTTCCCTTCCGATTTGTTATATCGAGTTTGATCTTTATTAATTCATCATCTTCATCATCTTCCTGCCCTTATCCCATGTTACTTGGGGTCGGCGCTACACGTTTTCTTCTTCCGTTCTCCCCTGTCAACCGTCACGCTATCATTCACTCCCTCCATCCATATTTTCTTCGGCCTTCCTCTCCCTCTCCATCCATCAACATGTATATTCATCACTCTTTTAGTCACATGCGTTTCGTCCCTTCTCATCACATGCCCATACCAAGCCAAACGATTTCCTTTCAACTTTTCTGTCACTGGCGCCACTTTCAAACTTCCCCTTATATACTCATTTCTTACTTTATCCATTCGTGTAACGTCACACATCCCTCTCAGCATTCTCATCTCAGCTGCATGCAATTGCCTTTCATTCATCCCTTTTGTGGCCCAACATTCTGACCCATAACATGAAGTGTGCGTGATACTTATTATACAAATATCGGCAAACAGTCATTCATCTGGTACAGCTTTTCTTCCAACAAAGGACTCCTCTGAAGATTCCATTCTGTTCTGTTTTTTTCTGCAAAAAAGTACAAGTTATTGAATTGCTGGGTCTAATATGGATTGGAGCCGGCAATTCAATAATTTGTTTAAATATAAGTACCTAGTGAGTTTTAGACCACGGAGCTATTTTAGGAGATTCGGTCAAAATAAACTATCCTCGAGAAGAGCGAACCTCTCGCTTATTTATTCTATTTGTCTGCACAATAACAACACAACACAAAGTCCCCGTCCGGTCCGTATATCTCGGATCCGCGGCCGTCCGGCGCGTATTGTGCCCGTGTTTATCGCTTCCGGTCCGTTGTGCCGGCGCGCCACCGAAACCAAGCCGTTTGCATATTATGTACTGCGGAATTCGCGCCCCCCGCTCCGCGTATGCAAGGAATATATAAGGCAAAGTATCCATAACCTACCTGAAATTAAAAATCGATTACGACTTAATTTATTCCAACAAGGCCAAGTGACCACATCCAGCTGAGTAAAGGTACTGCGCGTCACTCTGAAAATTTCCATTGACACCCATAGTGATCGTCGTACCTATCCGTTCTCTTGATGCAACCTTTTAGATGTTATTTTCAATAATACTTACTTACATGCAAAAGGAATGGCGGTCTAGTTTTTGCCAGAAACCACATCATCGCCCGCCAATCGCAATTATTTTTTCATCAATACACGATCGCACCGTGACTGAGATACGCAGTAGTTGCATTGCATTTTGAAGTCCGAAGATATAACACAAAACAAAACAATACCTAACATGGCCGGCCCCTAGATGCGTAACACACTATCAATCTCAGTCTGAATCATTTTAAGGATATTGCTAATCCATTGCTTCATACGTTCGAAAAATTAGTCTGCTCAACAACGTACCTAAATAACGCAATGAATGTTGTTGAACTGTCAAAATGAAAGCCATTACTACTGACTTATACTCCATCATCTACCTAGCCTTTTCCCAACTATGTTAGGGTCGGCTTCCAGTCTAACCGGATGCAGCTGAATACCAGTATTTTACAAGGAGCGACTGCCTATCTGACCTCCACAACACAGTTACTGGGTAATACGCTACCCCTTGGTAAGACTGGTTGTCCGTCTTTTGGGCTTCTGACGACCCGTAGCGACTGTCGAAGATCCACGAATGACAGCCGGGACCAACGTTACGGCTTAACATGCTTTCCGAGGCACGGAGGGGTCTTGGTATGTGAAGATGGTCACCCATCCACGGACCGACCGCGCCAAGCGTAGCTTAACCGGATCGATCGACCCGTTCTGCAGTTATTACTTAGCCACAAGCCCCTCCTTAGCCACAAGCCCCTCTCATTACTACTGATACTGTGTTCCGCAATTACTCCGCGGGTCAGAGGTCAAAGCCCTCGTCGCGGAAACCAAATTAGCGACCACTGTTAAATAATTATGAGAGAGACTCCAATAAATATATGATACTCAATTCCCAGGTAAAATCAGTAACACGAAAAACAGTTTCCGAGACACAAATTATTCAGAAACTATTCTCTATCAGAAGTTGCATAATTTACTTATGGGATCCTGCCCGCTAGTCAAAAGGGCAAAGGACTGCCCACTACGGATTTGCATAACTTAAATCCAATTGGGCTGCCCTTTGACAAAGAAGGTCCGAGGTATAATTAGGTCAGTGCATTGTAAGGTTATGGTTAGTGGGCGAAAAGTTTTTAATAAGGTTGTAAGTTTGATATGGTTGTGAGTGTACGGGACAACTTTAAATGATAAAGTGTGATAGAGTTATAATTATAATTTTATTGATATAATGCTATAGCTAATAGATACAGTGATCAGTAATATTAGGAAATCGAATTGCTACGATATTATGATAATGAGTACACGCGGCGAAGACCGAACGCGAACTAAAGTAAATTGCGCACGCGGTACAAAACTGCTTATTTTGTATAAAAAAACATTAATTGTACGGTTGGACCGTACAGTGAGTTTGATAAGGTTGTAAGTTCGATAAGGTTGTGAGTCTTGTCGAAATTGGTATTTTCAATCGATTAATTTTCTAGGTATTTCTATGAGACCATCTGCGAAGGGGTTTAATTTCTTATCACTGATTTGTTTAATACTATGAATAAACGTAACGGTAATACTTTTAGTTCTTTTTTCATGACTACCTATGTTGTTTCGTAAGAATCTTACAAGTTATTTTGCCCTAGACAGTGCCATCTCAAGTAAAGGTTAACCACAAATATGCCTCCAATGTTCGTAAGGTGTCTTAATTGGGTACCTACCTAATGACCTAATATCGAAGTTCACCGTCTTCAATATCCCCCAAGATAACCCAGAACCTAGTTATTAGCCAGCCGAGTCTGTAGGTGAACGTTAATGATCACATTATCTAGAAAGATCTCCGATACAATGGCTGTTTATAAGCGGGAAAACATCGCCGTATCTCCGCGCCAGTTAAAAGATAATGCGCGCGTAGTCTCCTAATAACATTTGCATATCTTAATGCGAGCCCGCGGGCTCTCCTCCCCGCCTGGCCGATACACCAGCGAGTAGCGACCTGAGCAGTCCCGATACTAGCTAATATTGACTCAATAAACAACCAACACGGGCAAACAAACCATAGGGAACCATACGACACTCTCGTAATTACAGATTAATTATAATGGATCTAGTGTTTAATTTGCAAATAAGCGCGGTCTGCGGCGAGGAGCACAGTGAAAGATGGCGACGTTGTTGTTTATTGAGTAAAAGGATTTCCACAAAAACTGTGCATCGAGAAATCCGCGGAGACATCAAAGGATGGGCATTCACGTCGAGGACAATAGTGGTGTGCGCATGCAGGTGAATGGCGCGCCGTGCGGCAGCGCGCTCGGTTCCTATAAAATTCAAAAATGGAACTATGGAAGAAAGCTCGCGTCGTACATTCTGAGAGTTTTGTCCCGGCCACAGTCCCGGCACAATGGCGCCACTCTGTATAGGAATTCGTTGTAGTTTATTACGGAATACATGGCTTGTAAATCTTTTGTTGACATATTTATATATGCTCCGGTGCAATTGTTTGGATATTTTATTGTACTGCTATTTACCAGATTTATGCTAAGATATAAATATTGCGTTGTGTGCTAGTTATGCCGTTTGTTATTTATCAGTTGCTTTGTTTACTATCATTCTTTAATTCAATTCGTGTGAAATTAAGCAGTACCTACCCCATATCATATTTTCAATTTGATTTAAGTACCTAGCTAATATCATCATTCCGGAATATCTTTGACGATGATACAACTCTGCGACACACAGTTTCACTAGCGAGGTTACCCGATACTACCTGTTAGGTATGTGCAGGCCCTCCACAAGGGAGCCTAACATAGAATGGAGCGCAACGAGCGCCGTGAGTCGGCGCCGCGGCGCGCCTACAGAAATACACATAGCAACTACTCATACGGGCGCGCGCAACTCACGCGCGCCCGACAGGCCAAAAAGCCTTTGAGCGAACAGCATGAGGGGCCCGTATTTACGGGCCACCGCATAGCGCTCTGCGGCCGGGGGGCATAGCCCCGGTACCGCTCGCCTCGCCCCCTTGCGGGGGCGACGCGATCTCTCGACAGATGCGATCCAGTGGGTGTATGACAAGGAAAGCCGCGGTAAGCGGGCAACGCAGGACAGAGTTCCGCGTGAGAGGGAGGTCTGTCTCCAGCGAAGGACGACTTCAATATGCTGATGGGATGGTGGGACTACGACAGGACACTACTAGATAAACACCAGTGGAGTCAACAGTTCTCATTTTTCTCATAAAAGTAAGGTAGGTAGGTTGTGTGTTAATTATAATTTAAAACCATTTTATTCAGGATTAACGGCACACGTAAGAAATTTATTTATTTAGATTACATGCATAACATTATAGAATTGAATCATATCAAAAATGAAGGGGTAGTTTATTATTTAATGAAAGCCAAACGATTTGCATAGTCAACCCAGCTGAAAAAACATATGTTACCATATTAAGCTTAAAAAGCTTGTTTCTAACACCGCCATAATTGTTTTAGTAAATCCAAATATATAACTAGGTCGAATTCGAAATAAAATTGTGTCCGTAAAACTTTTCCATACGTGAAAAGCTGTTTTCTGTGCATAGCGCCATCTATAGTTTTCGACAAGCACTTAAATGCGGACCAAGTGAGTGGATAGTATACCAACCAATCCTGTGAGGTGGACATTCTCAGGCTAGGTGGAGCGACTATCTTTGTTGTAGTAGGTTGGCTGGTAGCAGCCGGATTAGAGTAGCCCAGGTCGATTTCAATGGCGTGTTATTGGAGAGGCCTATGTTCCGCAGTGAGTTGATTACGCTGGCCTATAGTAAACAAGTATGCTGGACTAAATATACTAGGTATACGAAGTGACGCTCGAGCGTCACAGGAACTAAAATTGATACATTGTTGCAAATGGTCGTCGTGTGGTTTTGGTACAGACGACAGCAGGTCAAGCTACCCGAAACTGTCAAACTTTCCCAATCAACCTTGAACCTTAATGCTAAATGCATTAAACGCACACTATGTAGACAAGCATATTATAAGTTGGACCAGTATTATCGTAGATAAAAATGCTTGGCTTAATGCTGGTCCTGCTCCACAGGCACTTGGGCACACTGGTTGATCACAATTTCAATATTTGGAAGAGATGCTACCCCTTTTTGTTTTTTTAGTGTTTCTGACATTACGAACTTAATGTTTATTTTATTTAATAATGATTTAATTCTTAATACTTCAATATTAAATACCTCTTCCTGATTGGTAGTATTTTTTTTCTCATCTCTTAGATAAATTGCAAACTATAGTTTCGTATAATTTATTAGCATTTTGTAAGTGTAAGAACCATGGATCCGTTTTTATGATATTTTGATGTTGACTTGAAAGAGCATGGCAGTTGAGAATATGTCATGCTTACTTAAATGTCTCACTGGTGGTGGTGCGTGTGTTGGATCATTCGGTTCCCTTCGAAACAGTTGAGACTGGTCATCTCTTAACTGCCAGGGCTTATTTTTAATTTATTTTAAATTGTTTCTTTTTACATTGTTCTGACATACAGAAGCAATAATAATAATGTACCGAGGATTTTGTAATAATATCTTGATTTAAAAGAGTGTCCGTGGAGTTTCTTGCCCGCTCTTCTCCATAGAGATCTACGTTTTGGAATGGGCAACTAGCTTCAACTTTCTGACTAACTGACCGACTATTTAATTTTGACAATTCAAAAGTGCCTGTAAATGGTTTAATTGAAATAAATGATTTGAGTTTGAGTTTAGAAATAAAGTTGAAAATCTATTAAAGCAATTTGACAGTTTGTAGTAGCTTGATGTGCTGGCGTCTGACCGTCTCTAATGGTTTTAGATCTAAATCGTGGAATAAGACTGTTTTGTGTATACTGCGAGATATTTAGAACATTTTTATCATGAAAATGCGCATTTTGTAAAACTCACTGTCAAAAATATTAGTTCCACGGAAGCTCACGTTGGTGTCAGCGCCAAAATGGAGAAAATCAAATGTCTTCGTTTTGTCATCGATAGTATGATGTCCAGCGTACTTGAATAATATAGGTCAGTGGTTGATTATGATGCTCCATCTATTTTCAAATTCAAATGATTTTATTTCACATAAACCTACTTGGGCACATATTAGGTCCATACATATGAAATTGGCCTTTTTGGAAAAAGCAAAACGATTTTTTTTATGAAATTATACAGGATCTAATTAAATTAGCTAGCGAAACTTTACAGACGTTATTTTGACGTTAATTGGACTAAACCATTCTATGCAGGGTGCTATACAGGGGTATAGCACCCTGCATAGAATGGTTTGCAATTGTTGACAATACAGATCTGTCGTAATCGTCTGGCCGGAACTTAGGAAGCTGTGGTGGTTGGCACCGTGTGTATAACTCCAGCTTCCTCATATGTGATGGAATAATTCTACATATGCCAATATGTAAGGCATAATAGCTGCAATCAAAGTTCCCAGTCTTAATTTAGCTGCCACAAAAACTTCGTTAATATGAGTCATTTAGTGTGTGTTAACTGGAGTAACATCACTCCAGCTTCCTCATTCGATACAGGCAAACCAGTGAGGTTAGGGTTTTGGACTATAGTCAGAAAAATAAGGCATAATAAGCAGAAGGAACGAAAAAATTGAACGATAATACTTAAAAGGTGTTGAAACTACGATCAAAAACGTGCGTGTAAGCTGGAGTGATGGCACCCCAGTTGCTCATGTCATATCTTTCGAACGAAAGAAGATATGATTATGTATTATAGCTCAAAAATTTAGGCATAATAGCTGCCATAGGCAGTAAAATTTTCAAATCTCTAGGCCTTGTAGTTTCCACGTAATAAACAAAAAACAGTTTTCGCGCCAAAAACATCAAATTTTTGCTTCGGAGTAGGTAACGAGCGGCGTTGCCGTTCCGCTTGCAGAGCGCGGCGCAGTTTCAGCGTGGACACGGGGCAAAAAAGTGGGATCCTGGACACACAATGCGCTCTCATTCCTGCTTGACTTAACCCCAAAGGGGGGTAATGGGGTCAAGTCCGGTGAGCGAGCTGGCCATGGTTGTGGACCGAATCTTCCAATCCACCGGTCTCTAAAAGATTCGGTGAGGCAGCGTCGGACAGGAAGGGTCACGTGTGGGGGAGCGCCGTCGTGTTGGAACCATGTCTCGCGGAACTGGAGCACAGGCACCTCATCGATTATTTCCTCGAGAGTTGTTCTTAGAAACTCGTGGTATCGTGGCCCGTTTAGTCGTTCAGGGAGAAAAATTTTCAGATTTGGGAAGCAGGAGTAAAATCTATGAAACACCATTTGCGTAGAGTGATAGGAGAGCAGACACTAACTTATGAAGAAATGAGCACGTTCTTACACCAAACTGAAGCATGTTTAAACTCAAGACCATTATGTGCACTAAGTGAAGATATAAACGATAACATAGTGTTAACACCAAGTCACTTTCTAATAGGCAGAGAAGCGGTAGGGGTACCAGACCCGCTATCGGAAACTAATACAGATCATTTAAACAGATGGAAACAAATCCAAAAAATGAAAAAAGATTTCTGGAAAAGCTGGACTAAAGACTATTTACACCAACTTCAACAAAGGTACAAATGGAAAACTATTCAAGGAAACTTGTCGGTTGGAACTCTAGTAATTATAAAAGATGAAAAAGTTTCGCCTAGCAAATGGCCACTTGCAAAAATAAAGGAAATACATACGGGCAACGACGGCCTATCCCGAGTAGTGACACTTCAAAAGTCGTCAGGAACAACTCAAAAACGATCAATTCACACATTAATACCATTGCCAATTGATACAAATACGTGTAGTAATAGCAATGAACCTAAACAGTCAATACAAACAAATACCATTACAATCCTAAGAAAAAACAAAACTAATCAACCCAAACAATGTAATAAAATATCTAAATGGTTCACGTTGCTGTTCATCATGTTACAAATATTGGGATCAGCAAAATCGACTACAAAGACATACTCTGTAAAAACAGTACCACCAGGATTTTATGTTGAAAAAATAGGAACGGCAAGCATTGATAGAGGAATGTTTAGGATAGAAATAAACTATGAAAAACAACACCTAGAGCAAGACCTTGTCAAAATAAAAACAATGACGTCACAATTCAGTCAACTATGTACAAATGCTGAACAAATAACAGCTTCCGGATTTTGCAAACAATTGCACCATCATTTGTTAGAAGAAGCATCAAAATTAGAGCGAACTAAAGAGTATTTGACAGAAGTGAACCAGATTAGGAAGAAAAGGGGAATATGGGGAGAGTTACTAACTACTATCTTCGGAGTGAATGATGAGGCATACCGAGATATAGACACATTAAATTTAAACCAAAAAAAGTTAATTGAAGCTGCCAACCATCAAACCAAATTCATGATATCAACAATCTCACAAGTAAACAAAACTGAAGAAAGAATAAAACAGAAACTTATAGGATTTCAAACTAAATTAAACCAAGTCATAGGTTACATCGAGAGTAACAACCATTGGTTCAGTACAGTCGACCACAACAGTGTAAACATACGTATTATGCAGACTTACCAGTTAGCATATAATTACATGGAAGAAATCATGGATTATTACAACGGACTATTAGAGATATACTTAACCAAGGCGACAGTATATAGTGTTTTAACACCAAAGAACGTCACTGACCTAATATCATCAGCAAACAAAAAATTACCATCTAAACTAAGAATCGTTCAACAACAGTTACTAGACACCAAGATATATGAGAACAAGACTCATTTAAAAGTATACGCCTATTTTCCTATACAAGAGATAACTAAATATACTTTAATGTATGTCACACCAGTCCCAAAGATAAATTCTGACAAGTCAGCCCAAAGTATAGAAGTACATAAAGCTTACATAGGGTTAGATTACAACAACGAAATGTATTTTGACTTGGACTATGAGGAGTTCAAACGTTGTTTAGAATGGACTAACCATTTTATTTGCTTTCCTGGGGCCGTGAAAAACATGCAATTAAAAGAAAATTGCATTGTAAATCAACTATTCAAAAACCAAACACAGACGAAATGTCCTACTAAAACATACTATTTATCCAATAAAATAATATGGAAACAACTTTACATGCCAAACACTTGGTTATTCATTGTACGAGATCGAGTTACGACGTCAATACTTTGTGATGGACAAAGAGAAGAATTCGAGCTTCAAAATTTTGCTACGGCCCAGCCATACTGAGATGGATTGGAGTCACATTGCAGCACAAGACCAGAAGAACAAGTCCCGAGCCAGAAAACCAACCAGCAAGAGAACCAAACTCGCTTGCTGCCAACAAGACAACTACCAAACCGACAACAGGCCAACCAACTATCACAACGGAACCTGTGTACAGTTTACCACGTCAACACGAAACTATCGAATTATACCAACTGGAGCCTAGGTCCTGAGAGGCGCCAGAATGTTCAACCGTGAACATACTATAGTTGCACGCGCCAACAATAGCATCACAGCGTCAGCGACACACATACGGTCCACGCGCCGGCAACACCAGCACACCGTCAGCACTAAGATGTGGCCTACTGAGATCTTCGCTTCATCGGCTCGATACACACACGACACACATGTAAATAGCCATCAATGTGTATTTACCACAAAAATTGTATATAATTAAGTTCATTATTGTAATAAAGTTAGTCATCAAGCTGGAGTCGAGTGTGATTTATCTCCTTACTTCCTCTTACTGTGGCCAAGACACCTTTAGCCATCATCGGTCCTATGAGTCTGTGGGATCGGCAGTAAGAAAACCATTTCCTGTGTACATTGCACGACGTACACAAAACCCTCTTCCTACCCAAATTCCGTCTGTCACCGTAGGTCTCCTTGTGACAGACTTCCCTCTCGTACAACCAACGTAACCTACGTTTGGTGTGGTTTGTATATGGTAGGCTAGGGCTAGGATAACTGGGGTGCTAGTTAGTTACTGTAGGGCTAGGTTTGGCGTCAGTTGGGCTTTAAGTATTGATCCAGGTTCGATTATCTCAAACGTAGTCACATCGTACACACTTGGAATACCGGCCGTACTAAGCTGTAAGTCCCGGTGTGTATATTTTGGTCCTTCGAGCAATTTTAGGAAACCAGGGAGTTTGTGTTATCGGTATTTTAATATAGTAACGTTTATATACATAAAATTAAATAAATATAAAACGTTCTTCTTTCTGTCCCTCACCAATATTGGCTGAATAACGTATAGACGTACTTAGAACTAGCGTACTCAACAGGCGCGAGTAAAGGGACTTATACGATTAATACTAATACGCCATTAGAACGATAGCGGATCGGAGTTCGGTTCCAACAAACGGGTTCACCGATATTTTGAGAAGTAACGCATTGTATCAAGGGCAGTAAAGATGGACATACAAGGGATAAACGAAATTATAAGAAGCCAAGAAGCAGATTACAACGAACTAAGACAAATATTCACCAACATCAAGAAAGACTCAGCATCAAGGAAGACTCTAAAATATATAACGGAGAGGAAAACTCGACTCACAGAAGTATTTACTAGAACATCCAAGAACCATTCACTACTACAAGACCAAGATGTGTTGTGTGATCACAAATACGTCACTACCAACTACTTTGGGTCTATCAACGCACTGTATACGCAGGCAATTGAATACCTGTTAAAGTGTGAGAAAAGACTACAGGTAGTAAACCAACTATATGAGCCAGAAGATTTACAACCCGAGGAGGAAGAAGGGAGTAGCTCACCCAAACTATTTAGTCAACTATTTCGGATTAATCAGATGCAGAAAAAGTTACAGTCGGCAACTCAATTAATTACTGAAGGGAAAGCAAGTTGGTACTTAGAATCTGTAATGACTACTTTGCAAAAACAATGGCAAGAAATTGAAGAAACACATGTACTCATTCTAATGGAAGATAGTACGTTAGAACACAGCTATTTTCACGAGAATATGTTTGAGAGAACGCAAACGGAATTCGACCTTGTGATGGGAAGATTATTTGAGATGATAGGTCAAAAATCAACATACAACCATAAAACCTCGGTTAAGTTACCACAAATAATAATTCCAACATTCAGTGGAAGTTATGAGTCATGGAATTCCTTTTATGATTTATTCTTGAAAATAGTCCACGAAGATAAATCGTTGAGTGACACAGAAAAGATGCAGTATTTAAAAACGCATGTACGAGGTGACGCCGCTAAGCTGATCAAGCATTTAACAGTATGTGACGCAAATTACATAACTGCATGGAATTTGTTGACAAGACGATACAAAAATGAAAGACTAATCATTACTAAGCATATTGATAATATTCTAAGTATGTCGAAAATAAAGAAAAGTAATGCCGCGAACTTAAAAAATCTCCATGACACATTAAACGAAAACCTAGAAGCACTAAAAAATCAAAACATCGACATTTCAACTTGGGACCCTATTTTGACAAGAATACTAAGTAGAATATGGGACTCAGAAACTGATGAAAAATACGAACATCAACTATTAGAGCCTAACAAAGTACAAGAGTTTTCGGCAATGATGCAATTCTTAGAAAAAAGGTTTAAGTGTCTGGAAACTTCAAGCACTCTGAGAGAAGAAGCGTTTGCTCACAAATCGCGCCATGAGTCTTCAAATTCAACTACCAAACAAGTAGATCAACGTGTATGCTGGTTTTGCCAAAGTCGCGAACACAGCATTTACCAATGTACTGGTTTTAAAACGCTATCAGTACAAGAACGCAATAACATCGTAAACGAAAAACAGAAGTGCAAAAACTGTTTGACTCATGAAACGTCGGTAAAGTGTCACAGTGATAAAAGTTGTGGATACTGTGGAAAAAGAGGTCATCATTCCTATTTACACCATCATAACAATAATGTTACTACCAGAAACGCAAAAACAGAGCCAAACAAGGAAAGTTTACCGACCCCGTCTACAAGTAAATTCATGAAAAAAACTGTGTCCAACATGTCTACTATTAACAAAACGAATATACCAAAAACCACACTACTAGCGACGGCCTTAATAAAAGCTCACTCGTTGGACGGGACATCGCATTTACTGAGGGCTCTATGTGATCAAGGTTCAGAGGCATCATTTTGTACAGAAGAGGTTGCCCAACTATTGGCATACCCACGTATTCAGATAAATACTGAAGTGATCGGGATTGCTGACGAAAAACCTAAAACATCGAAAAACTCTATCAATGTCATGCTACAGCCAAGATTTCCGAGCGAATATAGGTTACCAGTCACACTTATAATACTACCAAAACTAACTGGCTGTTTACCAGAGAAAAATGTACTAGAACTAAAATCGGATTGTTTACAAAACAAACTATTTGCCGATCCTACATATTACAGAAGAGGACCAATAGATATAATATTGGGGGCTCAGGAATATAGCCACTTACTACTAAACGGATTACACAAGATGCAAGACGGAATCATCGCTCAAAATACCGAATTTGGGTGGATTTTATCCGGCATTTGCGGCGATACCACTAATACTAATACAGTTATCAGTATGATGACACGAACTACAGAAGTTCAGCAACTAAACAAGTTTTGGGAATTAGAAGAAATTCCTGAAAAATACCAAGTAACTAACGAGGATCAGGCTTGTGAAAACTATTACCAAAAAACAACCATAAGAAATCCAGATGGGACATACACAGTGAAACTTCCATTCAAAAATCAAAGCGTAGATTATGGGAGTTCGCGCAAAAAAGCTATTGCAAGACTATTACAATTAGAACGGAAGTTCGACAAGGATGAAAACTTACGGAAAAAATACCAAGAGTTTCTCAATGAGTACTTAGAAATGGGCCACATGAGGAAAGTATCGAGTACTGACTATTACCAAGGTAAATACTATATACCACATCAACCAGTCATTAGAGAAGAGTCACTAACTACTAAGCTACGAGTAGTATTTGATGCGTCGAGCAAATCAAGTACTAACATAAGTCTAAACGATAATATGTTTACGGGACCAAGACTACAGCAAGAATTAGCAGTAATACTGTTACGTTGGCGTAAACACAAGATAGCATTTATGGCGGACATCGAAAAAATGTACCGATACATAAATATTAACAAAGAAGACTATACCTACCAACGAATAGTATGGAGGAATTCACCGAAACATATGATCGACGAATACGAATTAACTACTGTGACGTATGGAACTGCAGCTGCCCCATACTTAGCGATTAAGACGCTACAACAACTCGCAGCTGATGAAGAAGCGAACTACCCAATAGCCAGCCAAAGAACTCTCCAGGACTTCTACGTGGACGATATTTTGTCAGGAGATACGAATGTTGAGGCAGCAAAAAATTTACAAGGAAACTTAATAGATATGCTACGAAAAGGCGGATTCAGGCTACGCAAATGGTCGTCTAACAGTGCTCAATTGTTGGAAAATATACCTAACGAAAGCAAAGACGACAAAGTGATGAAAATACCGCTAGATGAAACTAGAAAATCCTTAGGGGTGTTATGGTCACCATTAGAGGATAGTTTCTGTTTTCAGATTACCATTAATCAAAATGAAAAACCAACAAAACGATTTATTTTATCAGAAATAGCTAAGATATTTGATCCTCTGGGATGGTTAGCACCTGTCGTCATAAATATGAAACTCATGATTCAGGAACTTTGGACAAATGGCACAGAGTGGGATCAGCCCGTAGAGGAAACTATTAAAACAAGGTGGATTGAATTACAAAAACAACTTAAGACTATTGAGAAGATATCCATACCAAGATGGTGTCATTTTTCAGATAAATCGAGGGTCGAGCTGCATGGATTCAGTGATGCTTCTGAAAAAGCGTACGGTGCAGCAATATACTGTCGGATACAAAATAACAACACATTTAACGTAACCCTTTTGCAAGCTAAGTCAAAGGTAGCGCCAAAAAAGCAGAAAACTACATTACCAAAGTTGGAGTTATGTGCAGCTTTATTGTTAACCCAACTGATGGAAAAAGTGATTACTGGAATGGAAATGCAAATCGCGAATATTTACTGTTGGACGGACTCCATGATTACTCTCGGTTGGATCAAGGGTGAAGCGGAGCGATGGAAGACGTTCGTAGCTAATAGGGTATCAGAAATACAAAGAATATTACCAGAAGCAAAATGGAATTATGTAAATACATTACAAAATCCAGCTGACCTAATTACAAGAGGCATTGCACCAAATAAATTACAAAACTTATCACAATGGTGGAATGGACCAGAGTGGTTAAAAAGTGATAACATGCCTAGTACGAAAACTGTACCAGAGATATGTGAGGAGATTAAACGATGTTATCACATAACTATTATACCAAAAAACAAAATCTGGATAAGATTTTCAAGTTTCAAAAGGATGATACGAGTACTATCATATTGCTACAGACTCGTGAATAAACAAGAATACAAAAAACCATTAAGCTGTGAGGAAATTAATTCAACAACTAAAAAACTCCTCCGCTTAGTGCAACAAGAAGTATTTGCTGAGGAGTACAAAACAATTAAAGCCGGACAATCATTGAAGAAAGGAAACAGGTTGTCATGCCTAGATCCATTTATTGATAATGAGGGCTTACTGCGAGTAGGAGGAAGACTTCAAAACTCCAGTCTACCATACGATCAAAAACACCCAACTCTGTTATCTCATGACCATCATGTAACATTAATCATAATTCATGATGCTCATTTAACTACATTACATGGAGGTAATAGTATGACCTTAGCGTATATAAGACAGAAATATTGGATACTTGGAGGAAAGCGAGCAGTGAAAAGTAGCATTAGAAAATGTGTAAAGTGTACTAGATACAGATCATCTACCGCCTCACAAAAAATGGGTTCATTACCAAAACCAAGAGTGACGGAATCGTACCCATTCAGTCACACAGGTGTGGATTATGCTGGACCAATATCAGTGAGAACAATGAAAGGAAGGGGACATAAATCTTACAAAGGCTACATTGCGATATTTGTTTGCCTATCCACGAAAGCGGTACATTTGGAGCTGGTAGGCGACTTATCAGCAGAAACGTTTATAGCAGCACTACGGAGGTTTATGGCACGCAGAGGTCCAGTATCACACATGTATAGTGATAACGCGACGAATTTCGTAGGCACTGCCAATTACTTGTATAAAGAAATGTTAGACATAACCCAGTCTGACGACTTTCAAAACACGTTGACCAATATTGGAATACATTGGCACTTTATTCCTCCATCATCCCCCCACTTCGGAGGGATTTGGGAAGCAGGAGTAAAATCTATGAAACACCATTTGCGTAGAGTGATAGGAGAGCAGACACTAACTTATGAAGAAATGAGCACGTTCTTACACCAAACTGAAGCATGTTTAAACTCAAGACCATTATGTGCACTAAGTGAAGATATAAACGATAACATAGTGTTAACACCAAGTCACTTTCTAATAGGCAGAGAAGCGGTAGGGGTACCAGACCCGCTATCGGAAACTAATACAGATCATTTAAACAGATGGAAACAAATCCAAAAAATGAAAAAAGATTTCTGGAAAAGCTGGACTAAAGACTATTTACACCAACTTCAACAAAGGTACAAATGGAAAACTATTCAAGGAAACTTGTCGGTTGGAACTCTAGTAATTATAAAAGATGAAAAAGTTTCGCCTAGCAAATGGCCACTTGCAAAAATAAAGGAAATACATACGGGCAACGACGGCCTATCCCGAGTAGTGACACTTCAAAAGTCGTCAGGAACAACTCAAAAACGATCAATTCACACATTAATACCATTGCCAATTGATACAAATACGTGTAGTAATAGCAATGAACCTAAACAGTCAATACAAACAAATACCATTACAATCCTAAGAAAAAACAAAACTAATCAACCCAAACAATGTAATAAAATATCTAAATGGTTCACGTTGCTGTTCATCATGTTACAAATATTGGGATCAGCAAAATCGACTACAAAGACATACTCTGTAAAAACAGTACCACCAGGATTTTATGTTGAAAAAATAGGAACGGCAAGCATTGATAGAGGAATGTTTAGGATAGAAATAAACTATGAAAAACAACACCTAGAGCAAGACCTTGTCAAAATAAAAACAATGACGTCACAATTCAGTCAACTATGTACAAATGCTGAACAAATAACAGCTTCCGGATTTTGCAAACAATTGCACCATCATTTGTTAGAAGAAGCATCAAAATTAGAGCGAACTAAAGAGTATTTGACAGAAGTGAACCAGATTAGGAAGAAAAGGGGAATATGGGGAGAGTTACTAACTACTATCTTCGGAGTGAATGATGAGGCATACCGAGATATAGACACATTAAATTTAAACCAAAAAAAGTTAATTGAAGCTGCCAACCATCAAACCAAATTCATGATATCAACAATCTCACAAGTAAACAAAACTGAAGAAAGAATAAAACAGAAACTTATAGGATTTCAAACTAAATTAAACCAAGTCATAGGTTACATCGAGAGTAACAACCATTGGTTCAGTACAGTCGACCACAACAGTGTAAACATACGTATTATGCAGACTTACCAGTTAGCATATAATTACATGGAAGAAATCATGGATTATTACAACGGACTATTAGAGATATACTTAACCAAGGCGACAGTATATAGTGTTTTAACACCAAAGAACGTCACTGACCTAATATCATCAGCAAACAAAAAATTACCATCTAAACTAAGAATCGTTCAACAACAGTTACTAGACACCAAGATATATGAGAACAAGACTCATTTAAAAGTATACGCCTATTTTCCTATACAAGAGATAACTAAATATACTTTAATGTATGTCACACCAGTCCCAAAGATAAATTCTGACAAGTCAGCCCAAAGTATAGAAGTACATAAAGCTTACATAGGGTTAGATTACAACAACGAAATGTATTTTGACTTGGACTATGAGGAGTTCAAACGTTGTTTAGAATGGACTAACCATTTTATTTGCTTTCCTGGGGCCGTGAAAAACATGCAATTAAAAGAAAATTGCATTGTAAATCAACTATTCAAAAACCAAACACAGACGAAATGTCCTACTAAAACATACTATTTATCCAATAAAATAATATGGAAACAACTTTACATGCCAAACACTTGGTTATTCATTGTACGAGATCGAGTTACGACGTCAATACTTTGTGATGGACAAAGAGAAGAATTCGAGCTTCAAAATTTTGCTACGGCCCAGCCATACTGAGATGGATTGGAGTCACATTGCAGCACAAGACCAGAAGAACAAGTCCCGAGCCAGAAAACCAACCAGCAAGAGAACCAAACTCGCTTGCTGCCAACAAGACAACTACCAAACCGACAACAGGCCAACCAACTATCACAACGGAACCTGTGTACAGTTTACCACGTCAACACGAAACTATCGAATTATACCAACTGGAGCCTAGGTCCTGAGAGGCGCCAGAATGTTCAACCGTGAACATACTATAGTTGCACGCGCCAACAATAGCATCACAGCGTCAGCGACACACATACGGTCCACGCGCCGGCAACACCAGCACACCGTCAGCACTAAGATGTGGCCTACTGAGATCTTCGCTTCATCGGCTCGATACACACACGACACACATGTAAATAGCCATCAATGTGTATTTACCACAAAAATTGTATATAATTAAGTTCATTATTGTAATAAAGTTAGTCATCAAGCTGGAGTCGAGTGTGATTTATCTCCTTACTTCCTCTTACTGTGGCCAAGACACCTTTAGCCATCATCGGTCCTATGAGTCTGTGGGATCGGCAGTAAGAAAACCATTTCCTGTGTACATTGCACGACGTACACAAAACCCTCTTCCTACCCAAATTCCGTCTGTCACCGTAGGTCTCCTTGTGACAGACTTCCCTCTCGTACAACCAACGTAACCTACGTTTGGTGTGGTTTGTATATGGTAGGCTAGGGCTAGGATAACTGGGGTGCTAGTTAGTTACTGTAGGGCTAGGTTTGGCGTCAGTTGGGCTTTAAGTATTGATCCAGGTTCGATTATCTCAAACGTAGTCACATCGTACACACTTGGAATACCGGCCGTACTAAGCTGTAAGTCCCGGTGTGTATAACGAACTTAATGTTTATTTTATTTAATAATGATTTAATTCTTAATACTTCAATATTAAATACCTCTTCCTGATTGGTAGTATTTTTTTTCTCATCTCTTAGATAAATTGCAAACTATAGTTTCGTATAATTTATTAGCATTTTGTAAGTGTAAGAACCATGGATCCGTTTTTATGATATTTTGATGTTGACTTGAAAGAGCATGGCAGTTGAGAATATGTCATGCTTACTTAAATGTCTCACTGGTGGTGGTGCGTGTGTTGGATCATTCGGTTCCCTTCGAAACAGTTGAGACTGGTCATCTCTTAACTGCCAGGGCTTATTTTTAATTTATTTTAAATTGTTTCTTTTTACATTGTTCTGACATACAGAAGCAATAATAATAATGTACCGAGGATTTTGTAATAATATCTTGATTTAAAAGAGTGTCCGTGGAGTTTCTTGCCCGCTCTTCTCCATAGAGATCTACGTTTTGGAATGGGCAACTAGCTTCAACTTTCTGACTAACTGACCGACTATTTAATTTTGACAATTCAAAAGTGCCTGTAAATGGTTTAATTGAAATAAATGATTTGAGTTTGAGTTTAGAAATAAAGTTGAAAATCTATTAAAGCAATTTGACAGTTTGTAGTAGCTTGATGTGCTGGCGTCTGACCGTCTCTAATGGTTTTAGATCTAAATCGTGGAATAAGACTGTTTTGTGTATACTGCGAGATATTTAGAACATTTTTATCATGAAAATGCGCATTTTGTAAAACTCACTGTCAAAAATATTAGTTCCACGGAAGCTCACGTTGGTGTCAGCGCCAAAATGGAGAAAATCAAATGTCTTCGTTTTGTCATCGATAGTATGATGTCCAGCGTACTTGAATAATATAGGTCAGTGGTTGATTATGATGCTCCATCTATTTTCAAATTCAAATGATTTTATTTCACATAAACCTACTTGGGCACATATTAGGTCCATACATATGAAATTGGCCTTTTTGGAAAAAGCAAAACGATTTTTTTTATGAAATTATACAGGATCTAATTAAATTAGCTAGCGAAACTTTACAGACGTTATTTTGACGTTAATTGGACTAAACCATTCTATGCAGGGTGCTATACAGGGGTATAGCACCCTGCATAGAATGGTTTGCAATTGTTGACAATACAGATCTGTCGTAATCGTCTGGCCGGAACTTAGGAAGCTGTGGTGGTTGGCACCGTGTGTATAACTCCAGCTTCCTCATATGTGATGGAATAATTCTACATATGCCAATATGTAAGGCATAATAGCTGCAATCAAAGTTCCCAGTCTTAATTTAGCTGCCACAAAAACTTCGTTAATATGAGTCATTTAGTGTGTGTTAACTGGAGTAACATCACTCCAGCTTCCTCATTCGATACAGGCAAACCAGTGAGGTTAGGGTTTTGGACTATAGTCAGAAAAATAAGGCATAATAAGCAGAAGGAACGAAAAAATTGAACGATAATACTTAAAAGGTGTTGAAACTACGATCAAAAACGTGCGTGTAAGCTGGAGTGATGGCACCCCAGTTGCTCATGTCATATCTTTCGAACGAAAGAAGATATGATTATGTATTATAGCTCAAAAATTTAGGCATAATAGCTGCCATAGGCAGTAAAATTTTCAAATCTCTAGGCCTTGTAGTTTCCACGTAATAAACAAAAAACAGTTTTCGCGCCAAAAACATCAAATTTTTGCTTCGGAGTAGGTAACGAGCGGCGTTGCCGTTCCGCTTGCAGAGCGCGGCGCAGTTTCAGCGTGGACACGGGGCAAAAAAGTGGGATCCTGGACACACAATGCGCTCTCATTCCTGCTTGACTTAACCCCAAAGGGGGGTAATGGGGTCAAGTCCGGTGAGCGAGCTGGCCATGGTTGTGGACCGAATCTTCCAATCCACCGGTCTCTAAAAGATTCGGTGAGGCAGCGTCGGACAGGAAGGGTCACGTGTGGGGGAGCGCCGTCGTGTTGGAACCATGTCTCGCGGAACTGGAGCACAGGCACCTCATCGATTATTTCCTCGAGAGTTGTTCTTAGAAACTCGTGGTATCGTGGCCCGTTTAGTCGTTCAGGGAGAAAAATGGGTCCAATCACGCGGTCTTTATAAATACCGGCCCACACATTTACCGGCCATCGAGTTTGGTGCCCCGTCTGCTGCAATGCGAACGGATTGATATGCGCCCAGATATGGAAATGATGTTATGGCATATGATAATTATGGCATGTGATAATTAGGGCATGTGATAATTAGGGCATATGATAATTAGGGCATGTGATAATTAGGGCACGTGATAATTAGGGCTTACAATGATTATGACAAATGATGTTATGGTAAGTGACTTCATGGGAAACAAAGCTTCTAGCACGTGCCTAATATAGCAAATAAGAGTAGGGCAAATGAATATTACGTCATATAATGCGGTATTCACGCCTCTGGATATGTCGCATACCTTCTTACGAGACCTTTTTTATTTTAAATCTCATTGGGTTAGACAGGAATAATGATTTTATACAGTTTACAGTAAAAAAAATTGCAGAAAAAAACCTAAAAATTAAGAAAAAGCCGACGAATAATTTCAACACAGGGGGGTCCAGAATCATGTACTGAATCCATGGTAAGCGGTTCGCGTCGATGTCCCTGCCACCCTGTATATGTAATCATGAACAAACGAGGAACTATAAAAAGTAGATCCAATAGGACAAATGAAACATTAATCACAGTAAACATTTTATTTTGTCATAAGTCGCTTACATATACAAGCAAAGTGAACGTAAGTTATTTCAACTAAAACTCCACCAATGTCATCATCTACCAGCGCGAATGCGTATAATACCAACAAGATTGTTTAAAGTGAACTAAGGTTTAGCTAACTGAATATTTGGGAAAGAAACCTACACAAAATGAGATCCTATAGTACCTACCTATAACGTTTATGATAATCTGTGCTTACTGCACGATGGTACGTGCTCTACGGTTAATTTATATTCTTACATTAAAAGATCTATCATCTTATACACTTACTTTTAAAACCACATGAAATATGGCACAAGTAAATAATATTTTTTTGCTATCGACTAAACCAAACAGTGTCAGAAAATCGACTAAATAATTACAACATCAGACTCGAATCTGAACTTAATATGTTAAAGTTTAAAAAATCGAGTATTATGTGCTTACATTTAATATTGGACTAAGTTTACATCTTAACTATTCTCACTTGGATGTGGTTATAGGAAAATATTTCTGTCCTTTGTAATACAACACGTTGTAACTATCAAAAAGTTAACTTTTTACCTATATTTTTATGATATTGGCATTTCTCTTGAAGCATTAAGTTTCCAAACTAAATGTAAGTTCAGCTAAACTGTCGTGACAGGTTATATAGCTGTGATCTTTGGCACAAAATATTATTTGTTATGCCTTAAAACTATTTTGTCTCGCTTAGCATGTCAAATTACAAAGGACAAATATCTGCACCTTTCTCTTTTCTTAAAATTAATAATGAAACGTAAAGAGACAATAAATAAAATGACAGTGTAAGTAAGATTGGCAGTAGATAAATGCAAGAAGCATTTTCTGAAATCGAAAAGAAAGATAAATCTTTGGTTATTAAAAAGTTACAGAGATCAAATTCAGACAGTTTAATCGATTTCTGAAATCGATTTCTTGATACGTTAGTTAGTATAATTTTTATGTTACCAATAGGACCATAGCTAATCAATAAGCTATGTTCATCATACTTATATCCTATCGATTTACACAACCATGCATTAATGTGCGCATACTTTTCCATTATCGTCTGATTTGTCCACAAATCAGCTTCAAACTGTTTAAAAGAAGTTATACAAATAAAAAAGAGAGCATAATAAAGTAAGTTAAAATTAACGAATAACAATGACAGTACCACCATCCTTCCATTCAGAACAACTTTGGTCGATTTTAGGAAATCGACAAAATAATTCCACAATCGATTGCACGATCGTTTCCTACATCCACACCAGCACTTCTCTAGCGCGGAGGCGATAGCAAATGGAGTACTAACGTGCAGGCGAAAGTGTGAATGACTGTAATGTTATCAAGACCATGCTTCATCAGACCCCTGGTGTTTTAAGCAGACAAAAATATTATATAATCCGATGGTAAAATCTCAACTACTGCTATATAGTCTGCTTATAACCCGAAGGGGCACCAGAGTGCCGAATATCGCTTATAGTTTAACAGGCGTTAAGACTAACGTTCCTTGTCGAATAACATTCACGGCTCTAGTTTAACTAGCCGCTAGGCAGTTATGTATGAACAGTATGTATCTAGTATCTATCTCACTCTCACCCTCGATAAGCCCTCCACATACTCCCCCCCGCCCTCTACCTCGGCGCGACTACTGCGCCGGCTTGTAGTCCTGCTCGAACTCCAGCAGCTCTGCGAGGTTGCTGATCTCGATCTCCTGCACGCGCTTGCCAGCGAACTGCATGAAGTCGTGCGGCGGGGCGTCTGCTGAGCGCTTGCGAACTGGAAGACGGTTTTAAACCAAGTTAAATATAGCTTTTTCCGTAAAAACTTGTTGTCAAAGTCAAAGCTTTTATTTCAAATAGGCACATAAAAGGCACTTTTGAAAAATGTATGGTTAAACAGTCGCTAATCATTCCTTAATTTTATGCATCGTTTATAAATAAACCCTAATGTATAATCTATATAAATAAAAATGAATCACCGAAATGTATGTATGTACGCGCATAACTTCCGATCGACTGCACCAAGTTGGAAAATTATTTTTTTATTTTTTTTTATTGTCAGGACAAGGTTAATATAGAAGAAAATTAAATTGAAATCGGAATCGAAACTTATGCGAGTGAAACCGCGGGGCGCAGTTAGTAATAAATAATGAACTTACTCAATCACGTCCCACACAAAACGATCTCATTTTTACCATTACTTTATTTTTATTTTTTTACCTCCGAATTTGTAACCATCTAAATTATTAATTTTATATAGATTTATGTATACAATTTAACTAGGTATTTCATTTGGGAGACAACACGTAGCACTATGCTCAATTTTTTTTTTTTATTATCTTTATAACACAACACAACAGTTTGCCTCCCTAGGCAAACTGTTTCTCCTTAATACAGGTTGCACAGCTACCTAGCTAGGAGAACAGTTATAGTTCACCCCTACAAATATTTGTCATTACAAGTTTTACCCTTACTTAATAACTTTAATATGTACATACCACAAATAATTTTTTTTTAAATTAATTGCAATAAATATTTTTATTATTATTATTTGTTGGTATACATTTTTGTATCTCGGCACTGATCTGCCGGTTTTTTTGGATAACACGGGCCAAAGCCAAGTGCTACCCCTGAGAGTACTAACCTAATTGATAATTGATGATGATATATGCCGTGGTGATGTAATGCGTTCATTTTGTGTTGCGGTGGTGAATGATGCTTGTGGGTGTGCAGGAATTTTCGAACAATTCTGCAAGTGTTCAGGATTGCAGCTTTCTGTAGGGTTTGGTAGGTGGAGGGAGCTACGTCCAGCGTTTTTAAAGACTGATGCAGTTGCTTGGGAATGACCCCCGTGGTTGAAAGTACTACAGGAATAATGGCAACGCTACCTAATCGCCACATTCGACTTATTTCTATTTTTAAGTCTGTATATTTTGACAGCTTTTCTGCTATAGTGTTTTGTGTTTTGGTTGTGTGTGTTTGGTACTGCTATATCAATCATTTGCGCAGTTTTATTAATTTTATCTAGTAAAGTTATATCTGGTCTATTATGTGTTGTTCTGTCTGTGAGGATGGCTTGATCAAAGTATAGTTTGTGTGTTGTGTTTTCAAGAACAATTTCTGGAGTATATTTGTAGTAAGGTACTGGAGGAGTAGTAATTAATTTATATTTAATGGTAAGTTTTTGATGAATTATGTTGGCTATTTGATCATGCCTGTGTTTATAGTCAGTCTGAACTATTGCTTTGCATGCTCCAGTAATGTGTTGAATAGTTTCCGAAGAACTATGACATCGCCTACAGATGTCTGTTGAAATAGGGATTCGCATGATGTGCTTTTGATAGTTACGGGTTTCAATAATTTGGTCTTGAATTGCTGCCATGAATCCTTCAGTCTCAGGGAATAAATCTCCGCGCCTGAGCCATTCGTTCGACGCTAACTTGTCGACGTTAGGTTGGCAAAGTACATGGCGATGTCTTCCAAGGAGTGACTTCTGGGTCCATTCCGATATTTTAGTCTGTTTCTCATTAATTTGTGTTGTTTTGTCAGACATGTTTAGAGGGGTTAGTTTTCGATCATTATAAACTATTGCTTTGTGTAGGGTAGAGGTTGTACTTTTTGTGTTAAAATATTTTCAAAGGATACTGATTTGTTTATTGTGTAGTTATATCTTCGTTATATCTATTATTCCTCGTCCTCCTTCTTTCCTTGGTATTATTATTATTATTAATGAACGTATACATACTCACAACTCCAGTTCCCTACTGCAACCTGTAAGTCGCTTTATAGGCGCATTTATCCAGCGCAGTCACAACCAGCACGTTCTGCGAGTGAGCGGTTATACCGTCTCCTCATCACAACACAACTACTCTAGCAGAACAAAAGTCGACCGCAGCACTACTCACTGACGAGCCCCGTGTCCTTCTGCAGCCGGTAGGTGGGCCTGTCCCCGCAGTGCGCGAGCGCGGCCGGGCGCGCGCGCGCGGCGCCGAGCGGCGGCAGCAGCGCGCGCAGCTGCGAGCGCACGCGCGTGACGTCGAACTCGTCGCCGCGCTGCAGGCCCAGCAGGAACAGCTCCGGCTGCAGCACCAGCTCGGGGTCCATGTCCATGGTGAAGCAACGCTCGGAGTCGACGATACCTGAAAACCGAAAATCGCGAGGAAACGATGAATCCGAGCCATACACGATACGTCTCCTTCTTATCGCAGATCTGAGTTGAGCTACATGGACTATGTGGTGTTTTTTTCTTTCTCCATTAGTTTTAGTGTTGGTCTGACTTTTTTGAGTACTTAATGCGGCCTACCCAAATGTCCTCTCTTTGATATTGTTCGTCGAGTCGTTGAGCTCTCCAAGATTTGAGTTGAGCTACATGATCAGTGACAAATGCTTGCACTGACTGGACAGGTCCACTTAAGTATGCATGATTTTTTTCCCTAAAATATCAGACACTACATGGTCCTCACATGATCTGACCAAGATTAAGTCTGTAGGTGCTTTAAAAGAGACTTTGACCCCCTTTTTTTTTTTTTTTTTGAGGATGGGAAATCATCAAATGACCCCTCCCGCTCTGGGTGGAGCAGTAGGGAGTGTCAGACTCTTACTGACTAAAACCCACCCGTGTTCCTTCCTTAGCCCTTTATGTACCAGGGCAGCGGTAACCCTTTTCGGACGATCCCGCTACCCCGGCAGGCTTCGGCCCTGTCGGGCCCCGTCAACTACGCTGACATCTCTTTGAGGCGCACGTGGAACACATACGCGCCGTCCGGCACGGGCCTGGTCCTGATCGGACGGAGAGCTACCCATTGCTCTCCGCCCGCAGGCCCGCGCCTACGGTGGCCGGGAGTCGTCACGCGGCTCCCGACGCCCGGAGCGTCTCCCTCGGCGGCTGAGGCGTGAGGATCTCTCCCTTGCCCATCCCGCCACCTCCTTCGCTAGCATGACTGCTTCGCAGAAGGAGGTGAGCGCCTCCCACTCCCTCTCGCCCCGGACCATGGCTTGCACCAGGGCCGAGCGCGAGAGGTCGCCGCCGCTGCCGATCGCCTCTACGAGGACACGGCGGTGCTCTGCCCAAGCGGGGCAGACCTCCACCGTATGCTCCACCGTGTCCTCTGGGCGATCCTCGCAGTGGTGACACCCGGGCGTCTCCTCCCGCCTGATGATGTGCAGGAACCTCCCGAAACATCCGTGTCCGGAGAGAACCTGCGTCAGGCGGTAGGTGAGAGCGCCGTGACGCCTCTCTAGCCACTCCTCAAAGAGGGGTCTTACCGCCGCTATCGTGGCGAGCCCTGCGCTGGGTTGCGATAGTCGCGCCTTCCATTCCACCATAAGACCGCGCCGGAGGTCCGTCCGCTCCGCAGCGATTTGCCGCGGGTGCAGAGTTTCCCCCCGACGTAGTGCCTCCGCGCGCCAGTCATACAGGCGCGCGAGGACTATCGCCTCCAGATCCCATGGTGGCAGTCCGGCAAGGAGACTTGCTGCCTCGCCCGAGATCGTGCGGTACCCCCGAATTAGCCTTACGGCTACCACCTTTTGGGGCGCGTTCAGGTAGTGTGCGGCTCGCAGCCGCAGTGAACGCGCCCATACCGGGGCCCCATACAGGGCCATGGACCGCACGACCCCCGCGTAAAGCCTCCGGCAGGAGGCGTTTGGCCCCCTCAGGTTGGGCAGGAGCCGCTTTAAGGCGGCCCCGGCCCGTTCCAGTTTGGGGGCCAAACGTCGGAAATGCTCGACGAAGTTCCACCGGCTGTCGAGGACGAGACCCAGGTATCTCATCGTTGTCTCGACGCCGATGTGAACCCCTCCTACCATCAGTTGGGATCCCGAAGGTGGCCCGTACCGAGGCCCATGAAAGGACATGGCCTCGGACTTGTGCAATGCCACCTCGAGACCCAACTGCCGGATCCTTTCCACGACTATCGCAACCCCGCGTGTCATCGCGGCGGCCGCCGCCTGATGCGACCTCCCCTGCGCCAAGACCAGCGTGTCGTCAGCGTAGCAAACTACGCTGACGCCATCAGGGAGGTCGGCCCGCAGCACCCAGTCGTAACCGATGTCCCACAAGAGCGGCCCCAGAACCGATCCCTGTGGGACACCGCACGACATCTCTCGCCGGTTCCAATTCCCGTCGCGACCGGGGTAGATGACGGCTCTGTCCGTCAAATACGCCCCGACTATTCGACGGAGGTAAGTCGGCACCCGGTGATACCGGAGTGCCTCCCCTATGCAGCTCCAGGGCAGGGTGTTGAACGCGTTGGCGATGTCGAGTGACACCGCCACGACCACCCCACCCCGGGACACCGCGTCCCCCGTCGTGAGGGCTCTCACGCGCATGATGGCGTCCACCGTCGAGCGCCCCTTGCGGAAGCCAAACTGGCACTCCGCAAGGTCCGGCCCCGTCCTCACCAGGTGCCCGACGAGGCGGCCCGCAATCACTCTCTCAAAGAGCTTGCCGACCTCGTCGAGCAGCACTATGGGCCGGTATGCGGACGGAGAGTCCGCAGGGCGCCCTGGCTTCTGAATGAGGACCAGCTTCCCCGTCTTCCAACGGAGTGGAAACTGGCCTCTCTCCATGCATGCGCTTAAGAGCGCCTCCAGTCGAGGCCCGAGAGCCCTCGAGGCCAGGACCCAGGCTTTACCCGGCAAGCCGTCGGGTCCCGGGGCGGTATTTTTGGCCTTCAGCCTGCCTACCGCCGCTCTCAGATCTACCCCGGTCACTTCAGGGGTGTCGTCGTCGTCGTCCGCGTGGTCCGCTTCGGGCACCGCAAGTGGCGGAGCCATAGGCGGGGGAGTATGCTCCCCCCGTGAAGGGAACAGAGCGCTCACCACCTCCTCCACCAGCTGTGGGCGGAGACTCTGCGTCAGCGGGGGGGCCCATGTGCGGAGTTTATTCCGCACCATTCTGTAGGGGCGCCCCCATGGATCTCTGTTCAGAGTCTCCAGCATCTCCTCGCGGGCCATATCCTTGGCCCGCTGAACATCCTCTTGAAGGGCGGTCTTCGCCGCTCTGTACCCCTCGTACAGCTCCATCTCTGTGGCTTCCGCATCCGGAGGGCGGAGCCTGCGGTGCCTGGTGTACAGGTGTCGCGCGTCGACGCACGCCTTGCGTAGCGCCCCAACCTCCTGCGACCACCAGTACACCTGACGTCGGGCGCATCCTGGCCGGACTCGGGGCATTGCCACGTCACAAATCTCGGACATGGCCCCCCGGAACCACTCCACCTCATCGTCAATATCAGCAGGCCTGTCCGGTGAAAACACCCAGGCCTGCACGATCGAGGCTTCCAGGAGAAGCTCCCGGTCCAGCTGCTTCAGCGCCCACCGCGGACCACTCGGGGCCTGTTGGACCAGCGCGCTAGAGGTCTGGGTGGAGACCTCAAACCGGATATACCGATGATCGGAGTAGGTCTCCACCTCCTCCATGACGCGCCAGTCAAGACACGCTGTGACAGAGCGGGGCTGGCGAACGAGATGTCCACCACCGACTCGCCCCGCATCCGCACACACGTAGGAACAGAACCCCGATTTAGGACGACCAGGCCTGTTTCCAGAGCCCAGTCCTCCACCATCCTGCCCCGCACATCCGTGCAACGGGAACCCCAGGCCAAATTCTTGGCGTTGAAGTCCCCGAGCACTAGCACGGAGAAGGCGTGGTTTGACCCCCTTTTTTTTTCTTTTTTTTTTTGTGGATGGGAAATCATCAAATGACTCCTCCCGCTCTGGGTGGAGCAGAAGGGAGTGTCAGACTCTTACTGACTAAAACCCACCCGTGTTCCTTCCTTAGCCCTTTATGTACCAGGGCAGCGGTAACCCTTTCGGACGATCCCGCTACCCATGGTTTGACCCCCTTAGTTACACTTTATTGGTGGCTTTTGTGGACATGATATTTTTTCAGATTTGTTATGTGTTAGATGTAATGAACCAATCATGTCTCTTAACTAAACAATATATCAAATAGTATAGAGCTTCAGAAACTAAGAATGTCTGTAGAGTACATAAACAAAGAAATTAAAATACGTAATTTTAAGAAAAGCAATCGTTTAGCGTTTGCTCCAAATACGACGTTAACTAACAATCATACAAAATAATGTAGTCTACCACATTCACGTCAAGGTAATCACACTCACCAGTAACATTAGATTCGAAGTCATGTATGAAGCTGACGGGGTGCCCGTTGTTGAAGACGGAGATCTTCTCCACTGACTCGTCGATGTCAATGTCCAGTACTTCGCGCAGCAGATCAAACAGGTGCTCTGGGTCCTCATCCATAAGGCTCACCACCTGTCCTCAAGAATAGACGTATTAGAACGGTGAAGGTGAAGGTGGCGCATGGGAGAACAAGGAATAGATAAAAGAGGTAAATCTATTCCGTGGGAGTTAAAGTCTTCTGGAGGGAGGAGTCTGATATTTTTGCAATACTGATGATCGGTAGAAAGTATAGTTGTGGGAAAAAAGACCGAATTCTGATTAGTTAAATGTGGCGATTCAAAAGTAAAAGGGAGTATCTCCTATCCCCGATACTTCGGTCGCATTAAGCCGGCCGAGGACACGTGAAGAATGATGTTTTCGCCAACCCTCGATTGGTCTTGACTTCGATTTAGCAACGCTGTCATCCGCAGGCGTTCTTTGACATACAGCTACTTTTTAGCATGATGGATGAGTTTCCCGTTTTCTTATGTGTTTGTTGCGAAATATATTGTAATGTTAAGTGAATAAGTATCACATAGATTTAGGTACCTATTGAATATTTATCGAAAGCATGTTTTAAAAATTTTTAAATTGCTATGTCGAACTGGACCAAAAAACAATACCTACTTAGAATAATAAATCATGACTTAAGTACCTGAATGTTAGGTTCAGTGCGGCCAACATTGGGAGTGGTCTTCCAGCGCAGAGGCATCTTGCGAGACTCCAACATCTGTAGATCCTGGAACACAGACAGGCAGTGATAATTATGAAAACATCTACTTAAATATCTTAAATTCTTTCGTTCATTCACTGACAGACAACGCACAGCCTAAATCGCTGGGTCTAGAAGAATGAAATTTTGCACAAGAATTCCTTATAATATTGTGAATAATAAATAAATAAATATTATAACGAAAGTCAGCACTAAGGAAGAGATTGTTGAAATTCATCCTTCAAAGGGTTTAAAAAGGGAATGGAGATCTTCATTTTTGACGATAGAAAATCCTATTGGGCTCCTATCAGACTCGGGTTGTACAACATTATGATGACATAAAACATCAGCTAAAGGTAACGCTATGTATTCAGTTCTACCTTCAGGCCCGTCTGAGCAACAGAAAAAATATCCGTACAGAGTGCGGGTGTTATGGCCTCGTCGCCCGGAGCGTTTACTTGTTGAAGCAAATCGATAAAACTAAACAGACTTATTGTCTGTGTATCTACATTTATGTGCACGCATCCGGTCTGGGCAAAGCAAATAATTCAACCAGGCTGAATCTCCATCCAGAATTAATCTCTCCATAAATATGGTCAACTTAATGTGGGTAAAGGGTTACCCCCTTTACCCACATTAAGTTGACCATATTTTATATTCTCCGGAGTTAATGATCCAATTCTAAAAAAAATTAAAATCCCCCGACAACGTGAAACCCTATAAAAAGAAAAAAATAACCTTGAAATCATGACCCTACGTAAGTACGTGTGAAATTGTTTGATTAAATGTTGTCCCGTCGGGGGACTGCTCTAATTATTAGCCAAACGTTCTGTTAAAGTTTAAAATAGTAGCGACCCCCCGACAGGACAATTTTTAAATTTTTAATTTAATTTCTTATTTCATGCTTTTTGTAGGGACTCCTTGTTATTTCATTTCTTTTATTTTCTTGCGTTTTAAGATTCAGGTAATTTGGTATTTAATCAGGTTTTTTGTAATTCGCCATTTTGTGGTAGTGGCCATCTTGGATTTGAAATGTGTCATAGTGTATAGTATTTTACTAGTCAAGCCCTTTCATTTGATACCCATATAGAGGGAGTTGTGAAAAAATATGTAATCCGCCATTTTGTGGCGGCGGCCATCTTGGACCGGTTTTCATCAAACATAGTTAAGAACATTCTCGACAAATTCACCTTTCAAACAAAAAAAAACAAAATTAAAATCGGTTCATCCGTTCGGGAGCTACGATGCCACAGACAGACAGACAGACAGACATACATACACACACACACATCCCCACACAGACACGTCAAACTTATAACACCCCGTCGTTTTTGCGTCGGGGGTTAAAAAGGTTTTCACTGGTAGAAAGCTACATTATTGTGCGAGTGCTATAGGTTATAAATTATGTTTACATCATGCATTTTAGCTGAGCTATCACAACTTTTGTCTAGCAAGTCGGAAAGAAATACCACTTAAAACAGAATTGTATTTGCATGCGCTGCCTCAACAGTTGTTGTATACATGACTAAAAACAATGTATGGCAAGTTCGCCTTAGGCAGGTCCGCCTTAAATAGTTCTGTAAAAAAGTCCGCGACACCATATTTCCATCTTTTATATTTTATCTTTTAACATCACTTTTAAGTTTTAAAATAGTATTTTTTTCACATGCTTACGTTTGGATGAAAATATAATTTTTAATTATGAATCCTTATCAATATAAATTATTTTATGATCACAAGGACATTATAGAGATAAGATTTGCCCTTTACAGTATGTCAATTGGTCATATAGTTTCGGAGAAAATTACTAAAACGAAAAATGCCGCTAAAACATTCACGAATTCAACTACACATGCTTTGTGCAGACGTTTTATGCATTTACCCATAAGTGGCGTCGTACAAATACGTAATTTTTCTGACTCGCGGTGTTCATACTTTACGCGGACTAATGACATTGTCGGTATTGCCATTGGGTGATGTAAATTGAATGGATGTGGCTTTACTTATTTTAAATACTTCGTTCCTTCTCCTCTTCGTAATTCTGGTTTACAATTGTTTCTAACTTTGAGAAAGGCTATTCAACATCACGTTACAACTCTTTGGGGCCGAGCAGAAAGACAAAAAGTCGAAAGAAGAAAGAACGCTAAGCGAAATCAAAGTAATAGCGCGGGCAGGCGACGCGTTGCGCCGGCGCCGGGTCGCTCGGAGGAGCCAACAATTCCACGCGGACGGAGTCGCCGGCAGAACCTAGTGTTACATAAGTTTTCAAACTTCTTACGTTCCTGACAATTACTCTGTGTCGTGCTCTACTTGCGACGCAAGCGCATAACAGGATCACAATCACTTGTTAGAAATAACAAACTTCCCATACTATTATACATCCAATTACATTGGAGGGTCTTTATTGGAGGTCAGAGTCAACTAGGCGGGTCAATGGTGTGACCCAGGCGGTCGGGTACCTGATGTACTGGCGGTGGACCACATTTCAACTTTATTACTAACTGAATAAGGGTTAAAAGTGATCAATCGCCGTTGTCCGCGGTTGTACCTGCTGACATAATGGAACGGCATTGAATCCGATCGCGAGGACGAGCACGTTGCCGCGTTGTCACAGAGGCACAGCTGCAAACGATAGGTGTGACACACGATCGTTTGATGTTAATACGTTTGCTTATTTAAACAGCGCTGGTAACTTTAAAAAAGATATCTTTAATACCTAAACAGAATTACTTTTTTTGTTGTCCAGGCGTCAATATGTTCTTTTCCCAGAATCCGGCTAAATTCAATTAGGGTTTGAAATCTTGAATATCTGTCATATTCATTTTTCGAAAGGACCCCAAGGTTTGCAACGACTGGTACTTACGGAAATCGTTTCGCTTAGGCTGCCATCAGACGGACTGCATCGCAGCAACCGCGCGCAGTCGATATATTCAACTGCATGCAGTTATCTGCAGTCAGATCTGACTTTGCGCAGTTGACGCCACGCATCTAACCTAGGAGCTCAGTGTAAGATTTGACGTCGAAATAGAAGCACAGATGTTAGTTCTCTTACTGTATGCGGTTAGCGATGGACAGCGTGCGTCGACACTACACGACTGTAGCCGATCGCGTAAAGTTGAAGTCACGACTGTATGCAGTTAATACTGACTTCACAAGACTGCAGCCGACCGCGTGAAGTTGATATCATGACGGAACGAAGTCGAACGTACAACTGCATGCAGTTGAATATATCGACTGCGTGCGGTTGCTGCGGTGCAATCCATCCGATGGCAGCCCAAGAAGAACCGCTACCAATCCTAACTATCCTAACCAATATTATAAATGCGAACGTAAGTTTGTTTGTTACGCTTAAGCGACTGAACAGATTTGGATGAAATTTGGCACATGATTAGACCATGACCTGGAGAAGAATATAGGCTACTTTCATTATTTCATCCCGGATCGCAGACGAAGTCACGGGCAACCCCTTGTAGCTTATAAGTAAAACTGTGCACCTACCTATATACGATTGAAAAAATATATATATCGCTTGAAGCCGTTTTTAAACGTTAGAAACGAGCATTATCGATCAGACAATTGCGTAGCAGTTATATCGGGCCCCTCAATGTTATCCTGTGACACCGTTTCCATTCACACAGTCACCCAATATCTACATACACGTCAATGGCTTCAGACAAGCCATTTTGATATTCCCCCTCGTTCGAAAAGAGGCCAAGAGCATGACCAAAACACGCGTGATACACGAGACACTACCTAACCCACCTAGTTCATATAGAAAGGAGTCTACTGACTGATATAGCAACGCCCTTGAAATTGTACGATACCAGAGGGGCAATTCTCGTAATTTTAAGAACGTTCACAGTCTGATCTGTCTCAATCTGTCAAAAATAGCTCTAATTTCCCTACATTTTGACATTTGTTTGTCGCCGAGATGAGACTGCGACTAGATTTTGAACGTTTTAAATTACGAGAATTGGCCTTCTGAGGTATCGTACAATTTCAATTTTTTTATTTCTGAATATACACTCCTCCGTACCTCCGTCCTCTATGTATAGAGGACGGAGATACGGAAGAGGGTATATTCTTGGAATGGTCATCTAAAATTGAAGTAGGTGAAATTCAATACTTGAAAGGGGGACGAAGCGATACTTTTGATTACACGGTGCTAGAACGTTGCGTGCAAGCAACGGTTCGATACGACCTTCCTTTCCTTTAATATTTTATGATTGTTGGAACAGTCTATTAAAGGCATGTCCAAGAGCACTATGCAGCAAGTTATCGATATCCTCATAATAACTAAAACATAACACAAAATAAGGAAATTCTCTATCTAATCAGTATCCACGTCATGTTCTGGACCAAAATATCGCTGAATGTAAACAAGAAAATTCTGCTTTTTTCCTCTCGACTATGAAAGTTGTTCTTTAGCATCCTAGTAGTTTGATAATGTAGTAGGTAGCTACAGTGTTTAATACTAGCTGATTTAATACTAGGCAGCAGGAATAAAAGGTGGCAACACGCGGGAACAGCTCATCAACCCTTATCAAGCGCAAGCTCGATCGTGTATGGAGGACTGCTCTCAGCATCTCTGGGACGGATCTGCCAAATTCCAGCTTGATACGCTTAAGGACTTGAGTCGATTGCGAAACGCGAATCAGGCCAAGAGGCGCATCAGCGACGATGCTCTGGTCGAATCAAAGCTTTAGAGCCTTGAACGTCGTCGCCGAGTTGCGAGCCTATCGGTTACATTTCGGAGTGTCTGTTGGAGTTGCATTATTTGATTACGCCCGACCCACTGACCCAAGCCAGCAATCTAATCAGACAACAAGACACACGACGATGCGCCACCGCTATTTGTTTGACATCTCAAATATGAACAAAAAGTTTTGGAAATAGGACATTCATTGTGCCTCCAGCTAAGGAGTCGAGTTCTCTGCCGGAGTCTGTTTCCCGACAGCTATAAACCATCAAGTCGAGAGTGAATAGGCTACATCTAGGCAAGCGTGGTCCATCGTCGACCACATCATCGCTTGCCATCATATTGGTCAAAAATGAACAAACATATCATAAATAAAAAATCACCAGGAACTCTCCTTACTGAATCCTTTTTAACTATTTTCCTCACTGCTAAGGAAAATACTAGATAGATTGATTATGCCGCCGCCAATACCTAAAATAAGCACAAACAATTCATCAAGCCACACTTACCCTGGACAGAGGGATGGAGCAGAAGCCCTGGTAGTGGTTGTGCTGGGACATGTCGGTGGTGACCTGCTCGTAGATCTGCATGGCGGCGATGACGCCCATCAGCACCAGCAGGAACATCGTGATGATCATGCATAGGAGAGCACCCACACCGCGAACGCGCTTTCCCGGCGGACCCACCGGCATTTCGATGATCTGAGAAAGACCAAATTTTGTTTAGGCCATTCCTGCCAGTTGTCGGCTGTAGTTTTCAGTTAATCGGAGTGTTTATGTTCATTGAATGAGGTATGAAATGAACAAGGAAAAAAACAAGTAAACAGTATTTTAAAGTCTCATCATTTTATAATAGAAACATGCAAAAACACCTAAGTATAGCCGAAAAACCATAGTCCCGCAATGTGCAGCAGCTAGTTTTCTTCCTACAACACCATCCATTACATTAAATACAAAACTAACAGTTAATATTAACCTTATCCCGTTTAACCTTTCTGGCGCCAATTCTAAAGCCGCAGCCACAGGCACAGACGCAAATCCTTTTCTTTTTTTGATTCTCGCGTAGTGGATCTGCGTCCCAGCCATTTGGAGGTTTAAATGATAGCTGGGGATTGAAACAATTACCTACTCGCATACATTTTTCAGTATCGATTGTGTTATTTTTAGCTACAAAACCGTCCGCCGTAAACTGAAAATCAATAAAGATCTATGTCGCAGTAACTACATCAAAAATATTGTACTGCGCGATAGCCGCAGCTTACTAATCAATGCGAAGCATTATATCTATGGTAAAAATTAAGCCCAATTTTTCTAAAGAACAAGTTTTATATTGCCTAAAATTTTTCGTATCGCTAAGGGTAAATTGCACCCCCGATCGATGAACAATTTACACAAAATTCATGTGCGGTGATAAAAAAGTGAATACATACTTCATCGCAGTTGCTTTCGTCTATCAACGGGGTTTTCGTAATTGTGAGGCTTGACTTCGTCAATATCGTCATCTTCGCGAGATTTATTGCTCGAATTGAAATAACTTGTTTGTATTTTCTAACAACACTCCTGTTATGACTGCAACAAATACGGAAGTGCGTAATCTAAAATAAAATTCATCAATATCTCGCAAATTATGACCAACATTGAAAATATTTGTAAGTTTTTTTTTTTTATTGCAACACTAAATCTTTTGTCAACTCATATAGTAGTCGAATCCTGGTTTGTATGCAACGGACTATACGGAGATTCGATTTCGAGTGCTATGACTGGTTTTCGATTATAGAAAAGATTGATGTTTGCAACATTGAGATGCGAAGTAACTTGTCTATAGTTATTTCAACCGAAAAAAGTAAGAAAGAAATTCGAGGAGGAAACGGACGATTCGTTTCGTGTCGTAAAATATTCTGTGTTAAAAAGAGGTTAATGAATCAGCAACGCTAATAGTGCCGTTAAAACATGTTTGATTAGTTTTCTTCGTCATTATTTTATGTTGATCCTTTGTTTCATTGTGTAATTACCACGTTTGTAACGAGGCTGCGAGCACAAAAATAAAATGGCGACTGATCAAGTGAAGAACCGCATGCATGTTTTCAAGAACACTGGCAAAGATGTCGACGTAAGTATTGAGACGTAGTTCAATGCCTAGTAATAATGTAATTATAGCCAAGATAGTTTGTGACGATGAAATGACGTTTCGCGTGTAATTTTTAGGAAATGCGCAGGCGGAGGAACGAAGTTACAGTAGAACTGAGAAAAAATAAAAGGGACGAAACGCTACAGAAACGTCGTAATGTGCCTATCAGCTACTCAACAGACGAGGATGAGATCGAACGGACCCTGGCGTCCACGGACCTCAAGGAGTTGGTGATGAACGCAGCGAACGGAGACAACCCTGACGTGCAGCTAGCCGCCGTGCAGCAGTGCAGGAAGTTGCTATCGTCCGATAAGAACCCGCCCATCGACGAGCTCATCGCAACTGGCATCCTCCCCATCCTAGTGCAGTGCCTCTCGAGGGCTGACAACCCAACACTTCAGTTCGAAACCGCTTGGGCCCTAACAAACATCGCATCAGGCACTTCAGCACAGACAAACAAGGTTGTTCACGCTGGTGCCGTACCTGTCTTCCTCCAGCTGCTCATGTCTCCTCACGAGAATGTGTGCGAGCAGGCAGTCTGGGCACTGGGTAACATTATTGGAGACGGCCCAGTGCTCCGAGACTTTGTTATTGAGTTGGGAGTGGTGAAGCCGCTGTTGAGTTTCATCAAACCAGACATCCCTATTTCTTTTCTTCGTAACGTGACCTGGGTCATTGTCAATCTGTGCAGGAGTAAGGACCCACCACCACCAGTTAAAACAATTCAAGAAATTCTTCCAGCACTTAATGTCCTCATCACGCACAATGACAATAATGTAAGTACTTTTATAAACTTTTCAATTACCTAGTTTGTAAGCTAGGCCACTGTAATTCATTCAACTCCAATGCTAGAAAATACCATGATTAAATTCAGTAAACATGCCAACTATGGTACTGTAGGAAACTTTATTATATTCAAAGGAAATGACTAAGTCAGGCTACAAAAGTTTCAAAGTGCATTAAAATAAACTATTTTGATTTTATTATCTGAGGTAGTTGAACATTGAAATGTCATACTCATACCTCACAACTGCTAAGTTGTAGTAAATATTTGAAGAATCAGATCAGATTGCATCATCATTGTGCTTATTTTTTAACTCAATTGATTTAATGTAATGCAGTAAGAATGTAGAATGAAACTTGTTATTTTATTAAAAGTAAACATTAAAAAAAAACATGTCTCATCTGTTATGACTTGAAATCAATTTATATCATAGACATTTCTGTGAAATGATCACACATATACATAAGTCTTAATGAGTCACACAATAAGTTATTAATCTATTGCTAAATCCATTGAGTGGAAACCATTTAAGCTTCTCTATACAAGACATTAATAGTAAAATTCGGAATTTCTACAAATAAGGTTAAATGAATATTTATAACAAAGCCAGCTTTGTTACATGTTTAGTTAAATTTATTTATCTATGACCACAAAATTGATAAAAACAAACTTATCTGCTGGAATAATCTGTGGCACCTCAATTGATAATTTCAAATAATTCCAAGTTGAAATAATTTTCTTCTATCACCCAAATCATGTAAAATTCAAACAATTATGTCTGAATATTTAATATGCCAACTAAATCATCCTAATTTAAAATTGTCACAAAAGTAGGTATTTATCTGAAAGTGAATCTGTAAAGATAATAACTATCTGAGCAGACTAGGTATGAATCTAAATGTTATTATTTCTACAGTAAACATTGTGATAAATGGTTCTTGAATCTCCTTCTGAATACATTATAGTTTTAAGGTTGTGTCAACCTGACAACATGAGACTATTAATACAATCTGACACCATATGCTCAATTACAATCTACTGTGGTTTCATTATCTACATGTATAACATTGTTTATTTGCCATATTTCAGATACTAGTAGACACAGTTTGGGCAATCAGCTATTTAACAGACGGTGGCAATGAGCAGATCCAAATGGTGATAGAATCGGGAATTGTGCCGAAGCTGATCCCATTGCTATCACACAAGGAGGTGAAGGTTCAGACGGCAGCTTTGAGAGCAGTGGGCAACATTGTGACAGGCACGGACGAGCAAACACAAGTGGTCCTCAACTGTGACGCACTGTCGCACTTCCCCGCCTTACTGTCGCATCAGGTACGTTTTAATTTTTATTACACTAGTGGACATTCTATTTATTTTTGTAAACCTGCCAATTTCATCAAAATAAAGAAATTAGTATTCTGTAAACAAATTGAGAGAGATTGGAATGTTATGGGCCGTTCACACACGCGCTTCTTTACTTTTACGCGACTGTATGCTTAATAAGCCGGGTATTCATTAGGCAACACTTGTTAATAAACTGTTTATGACGTGTTAATTAACAGGTTTACCGTAAACACTGTTTCTGAAACTTGGCAGTCCACACGTGTCAGTTGTTGCTAGTATGTCGCCCATGGAGGTAGTGATGTTCTGTGCTGTTTATAACCTTGCGCAACACACCTGTTGATTTTTGCTTATAAACTAAAAGATGTTTCGTAACATGTTTAAGAAACAATGTTTCATCACCTTTGTTTTTATAAACTGTTTTCAGAGATGATGAAACAGCGAAACACTGTTTATAAACAGTGTTTATTAACAAATGTTGCCTAATGAATACCCGGCTTTAAGTACCATGGTCGCTAAACAAACTGCATACATATTGTTTCCCACCACACATGAATCAATTTTGTTTACCTTATGGCTAATTTTTCAATGGTCTTTAACTTTTATCTGGAGAATAATTACAATTTGAAAATCAGCCCTTAGTCTATAGTAACTTGCTTAAGCTGTATGTTAAAGCTGTACTAACAGCAAACAGTGACCGTTTTAAACAGGGCTTTGGTTAGCACTCTGCTCCTGTAAATTGACGTACGTAGCGACGTTCGGGCCAATAGGACCGCGCCAATTCGCCGCTCAGAAAATAGAAAATATACAAAATATGCATACAAGATAGTTTCACACAGAAATACATAAAATGTGTAATGTGTGAATGACTAGAGGTGTTCGCGCGTCTGGTCGGCAGCCAAGATGGTCATTATCTATTACTGTACACTATGTGTTACCGCAGTCAACTGGCGGCTCAGAATCCGTTGACATAAAACATTAGACAGTACATTGACATGCTTCGTTGAATGGTCATTGACTGATAGTGATAACGCGACAGTCTGACCTTCATTTTTAACCGACGAAAAAAAACGGAGGAGTTTCTCAAGTCGACGCTTATATTTTTTTTTTTGTTATGTATGACCACGCATAACTTTTTACAGAGTAGTCCGATTTTGATAATTCTTTTTTTATTGGATAGGGTATACCCCAAAGTTGGTCCCATATAAATTTGAAAAAAAAATCAACCCTAAGGGTGGGAAAATAGGGGTGATTTATTGGTCACTCACAAATTTGAATGCTGAGTTGTGTATTATTACTCTACACAGTGCCACATATGCCTGCCCTGTGGCAAACAATTACTAGATAATAGCCACAAAAAATAATAAAATAAAAACTTTTTAACAAAAAAATTAAACCGGCGAAAAAACTGAAAAGCAAAAAAATAATAAACCTTTTTTTATTTAACCTGAAACTAAGTTTTTTGGCGGTTTTATTTTGTTGTTAAAAAGTTTTTGTCAATTTGATTAATTGGGGCAAACTACCTCAAACATGTTGCGGTTTTACTCCATGAAATGATAAATGAACTGAATAAGTTTATATGTACATACATTTACTGAATACGTCTATTTAGGCCAACCAGTTGAATGCCGAACATAGGCCCCTCCCAAGTTATTTATTTCCCACAACATCAGGTGGGCTGCGTCCTTCTATTTGTAGCATCTCCTAAAGTACCAGTTTAATGCACTGTTTGATTCGCGTTGCGGCCTTCCGATCGGATATGCGTACATACACGAACTCATAATTATTCACAGCATGTTTTATAATTAGCAGAGGAACTGAAACGTCATTGCGAAGGGTCAGCGTAATGAATTTTAATTGATGCAATTTCATAATGTTATTGTACACACCGGGACTTACAGCTTAGTACGGCCGGTATTCCAAGTGTGTACGATGTGACTACGTTTGAGATAATTGAACCTGGATCAATACTTAAAGCCCAACTGACGCCAAACCTAGCCCTACAGTAACTAACTAGCACCCCAGTTATCCTAGCCCTAGCCTACCATATACAAACCACACCAAACGTAGGTTACGTTGGTTGTACGAGAGGGAAGTCTGTCACAAGGAGACCTACGGTGACAGACGGAATTTGGGTAGGAAGAGGGTTTTGTGTACGTCGTGCAATGTACACAGGAAATGGTTTTCTTACTGCCGATCCCACAGACTCATAGGACCGATGATGGCTAAAGGTGTCTTGGCCACAGTAAGAGGAAGTAAGGAGATAAATCACACTCGACTCCAGCTTGATGACTAACTTTATTACAATAATGAACTTAATTATATACAATTTTTGTGGTAAATACACATTGATGGCTATTTACATGTGTGTCGTGTGTGTATCGAGCCGATGAAGCGAAGATCTCAGTAGGCCACATCTTAGTGCTGACGGTGTGCTGGTGTTGCCGGCGCGTGGACCGTATGTGTGTCGCTGACGCTGTGATGCTATTGTTGGCGCGTGCAACTATAGTATGTTCACGGTTGAACATTCTGGCGCCTCTCAGGACCTAGGCTCCAGTTGGTATAATTCGATAGTTTCGTGTTGACGTGGTAAACTGTACACAGGTTCCGTTGTGATAGTTGGTTGGCCTGTTGTCGGTTTGGTAGTTGTCTTGTTGGCAGCAAGCGAGTTTGGTTCTCTTGCTGGTTGGTTTTCTGGCTCGGGACTTGTTCTTCTGGTCTTGTGCTGCAATGTGACTCCAATCCATCTCAGTATGGCTGGGCCGTAGCAAAATTTTGAAGCTCGAATTCTTCTCTTTGTCCATCACAAAGTATTGACGTCGTAACTCGATCTCGTACAATGAATAACCAAGTGTTTGGCATGTAAAGTTGTTTCCATATTATTTTATTGGATAAATAGTATGTTTTAGTAGGACATTTCGTCTGTGTTTGGTTTTTGAATAGTTGATTTACAATGCAATTTTCTTTTAATTGCATGTTTTTCACGGCCCCAGGAAAGCAAATAAAATGGTTAGTCCATTCTAAACAACGTTTGAACTCCTCATAGTCCAAGTCAAAATACATTTCGTTGTTGTAATCTAACCCTATGTAAGCTTTATGTACTTCTATACTTTGGGCTGACTTGTCAGAATTTATCTTTGGGACTGGTGTGACATACATTAAAGTATATTTAGTTATCTCTTGTATAGGAAAATAGGCGTATACTTTTAAATGAGTCTTGTTCTCATATATCTTGGTGTCTAGTAACTGTTGTTGAACGATTCTTAGTTTAGATGGTAATTTTTTGTTTGCTGATGATATTAGGTCAGTGACGTTCTTTGGTGTTAAAACACTATATACTGTCGCCTTGGTTAAGTATATCTCTAATAGTCCGTTGTAATAATCCATGATTTCTTCCATGTAATTATATGCTAACTGGTAAGTCTGCATAATACGTATGTTTACACTGTTGTGGTCGACTGTACTGAACCAATGGTTGTTACTCTCGATGTAACCTATGACTTGGTTTAATTTAGTTTGAAATCCTATAAGTTTCTGTTTTATTCTTTCTTCAGTTTTGTTTACTTGTGAGATTGTTGATATCATGAATTTGGTTTGATGGTTGGCAGCTTCAATTAACTTTTTTTGGTTTAAATTTAATGTGTCTATATCTCGGTATGCCTCATCATTCACTCCGAAGATAGCAGTTAGTAACTCTCCCCATATTCCCCTTTTCTTCCTAATCTGGTTCACTTCTGTCAAATACTCTTTAGTTCGCTCTAATTTTGATGCTTCTTCTAACAAATGATGGTGCAATTGTTTGCAAAATCCGGAAGCTGTTATTTGTTCAGCATTTGTACATAGTTGACTGAATTGTGACGTCATTGTTTTTATTTTGACAAGGTCTTGCTCTAGGTGTTGTTTTTCATAGTTTATTTCTATCCTAAACATTCCTCTATCAATGCTTGCCGTTCCTATTTTTTCAACATAAAATCCTGGTGGTACTGTTTTTACAGAGTATGTCGTTGTAGTCGATTTTGCTGATCCCAATATTTGTAACATGATGAACAGCAACGTGAACCATTTAGATATTTTATTACATTGTTTGGGTTGATTAGTTTTGTTTTTTCTTAGGATTGTAATGGTATTTGTTTGTATTGACTGTTTAGGTTCATTGCTATTACTACACGTATTTGTATCAATTGGCAATGGTATTAATGTGTGAATTGATCGTTTTTGAGTTGTTCCTGACGACTTTTGAAGTGTCACTACTCGGGATAGGTCGTCGTTGCCCGTATGTATTTCCTTTATTTTTGCAAGTGGCCATTTGCTAGGCGAAACTTTTTCATCTTTTATAATTACTAGAGTTCCAACCGACAAGTTTCCTTGAATAGTTTTCCATTTGTACCTTTGTTGAAGTTGGTGTAAATAGTCTTTAGTCCAGCTTTTCCAGAAATCTTTTTTCATTTTTTGGATTTGTTTCCATCTGTTTAAATGATCTGTATTAGTTTCCGATAGCGGGTCTGGTACCCCTACCGCTTCTCTGCCTATTAGAAAGTGACTTGGTGTTAACACTATGTTATCGTTTATATCTTCACTTAGTGCACATAATGGTCTTGAGTTTAAACATGCTTCAGTTTGGTGTAAGAACGTGCTCATTTCTTCATAAGTTAGTGTCTGCTCTCCTATCACTCTACGCAAATGGTGTTTCATAGATTTTACTCCTGCTTCCCAAATCCCTCCGAAGTGGGGGGATGATGGAGGAATAAAGTGCCAATGTATTCCAATATTGGTCAACGTGTTTTGAAAGTCGTCAGACTGGGTTATGTCTAACATTTCTTTATACAAGTAATTGGCAGTGCCTACGAAATTCGTCGCGTTATCACTATACATGTGTGATACTGGACCTCTGCGTGCCATAAACCTCCGTAGTGCTGCTATAAACGTTTCTGCTGATAAGTCGCCTACCAGCTCCAAATGTACCGCTTTCGTGGATAGGCAAACAAATATCGCAATGTAGCCTTTGTAAGATTTATGTCCCCTTCCTTTCATTGTTCTCACTGATATTGGTCCAGCATAATCCACACCTGTGTGACTGAATGGGTACGATTCCGTCACTCTTGGTTTTGGTAATGAACCCATTTTTTGTGAGGCGGTAGATGATCTGTATCTAGTACACTTTACACATTTTCTAATGCTACTTTTCACTGCTCGCTTTCCTCCAAGTATCCAATATTTCTGTCTTATATACGCTAAGGTCATACTATTACCTCCATGTAATGTAGTTAAATGAGCATCATGAATTATGATTAATGTTACATGATGGTCATGAGATAACAGAGTTGGGTGTTTTTGATCGTATGGTAGACTGGAGTTTTGAAGTCTTCCTCCTACTCGCAGTAAGCCCTCATTATCAATAAATGGATCTAGGCATGACAACCTGTTTCCTTTCTTCAATGATTGTCCGGCTTTAATTGTTTTGTACTCCTCAGCAAATACTTCTTGTTGCACTAAGCGGAGGAGTTTTTTAGTTGTTGAATTAATTTCCTCACAGCTTAATGGTTTTTTGTATTCTTGTTTATTCACGAGTCTGTAGCAATATGATAGTACTCGTATCATCCTTTTGAAACTTGAAAATCTTATCCAGATTTTGTTTTTTGGTATAATAGTTATGTGATAACATCGTTTAATCTCCTCACATATCTCTGGTACAGTTTTCGTACTAGGCATGTTATCACTTTTTAACCACTCTGGTCCATTCCACCATTGTGATAAGTTTTGTAATTTATTTGGTGCAATGCCTCTTGTAATTAGGTCAGCTGGATTTTGTAATGTATTTACATAATTCCATTTTGCTTCTGGTAATATTCTTTGTATTTCTGATACCCTATTAGCTACGAACGTCTTCCATCGCTCCGCTTCACCCTTGATCCAACCGAGAGTAATCATGGAGTCCGTCCAACAGTAAATATTCGCGATTTGCATTTCCATTCCAGTAATCACTTTTTCCATCAGTTGGGTTAACAATAAAGCTGCACATAACTCCAACTTTGGTAATGTAGTTTTCTGCTTTTTTGGCGCTACCTTTGACTTAGCTTGCAAAAGGGTTACGTTAAATGTGTTGTTATTTTGTATCCGACAGTATATTGCTGCACCGTACGCTTTTTCAGAAGCATCACTGAATCCATGCAGCTCGACCCTCGATTTATCTGAAAAATGACACCATCTTGGTATGGATATCTTCTCAATAGTCTTAAGTTGTTTTTGTAATTCAATCCACCTTGTTTTAATAGTTTCCTCTACGGGCTGATCCCACTCTGTGCCATTTGTCCAAAGTTCCTGAATCATGAGTTTCATATTTATGACGACAGGTGCTAACCATCCCAGAGGATCAAATATCTTAGCTATTTCTGATAAAATAAATCGTTTTGTTGGTTTTTCATTTTGATTAATGGTAATCTGAAAACAGAAACTATCCTCTAATGGTGACCATAACACCCCTAAGGATTTTCTAGTTTCATCTAGCGGTATTTTCATCACTTTGTCGTCTTTGCTTTCGTTAGGTATATTTTCCAACAATTGAGCACTGTTAGACGACCATTTGCGTAGCCTGAATCCGCCTTTTCGTAGCATATCTATTAAGTTTCCTTGTAAATTTTTTGCTGCCTCAACATTCGTATCTCCTGACAAAATATCGTCCACGTAGAAGTCCTGGAGAGTTCTTTGGCTGGCTATTGGGTAGTTCGCTTCTTCATCAGCTGCGAGTTGTTGTAGCGTCTTAATCGCTAAGTATGGGGCAGCTGCAGTTCCATACGTCACAGTAGTTAATTCGTATTCGTCGATCATATGTTTCGGTGAATTCCTCCATACTATTCGTTGGTAGGTATAGTCTTCTTTGTTAATATTTATGTATCGGTACATTTTTTCGATGTCCGCCATAAATGCTATCTTGTGTTTACGCCAACGTAACAGTATTACTGCTAATTCTTGCTGTAGTCTTGGTCCCGTAAACATATTATCGTTTAGACTTATGTTAGTACTTGATTTGCTCGACGCATCAAATACTACTCGTAGCTTAGTAGTTAGTGACTCTTCTCTAATGACTGGTTGATGTGGTATATAGTATTTACCTTGGTAATAGTCAGTACTCGATACTTTCCTCATGTGGCCCATTTCTAAGTACTCATTGAGAAACTCTTGGTATTTTTTCCGTAAGTTTTCATCCTTGTCGAACTTCCGTTCTAATTGTAATAGTCTTGCAATAGCTTTTTTGCGCGAACTCCCATAATCTACGCTTTGATTTTTGAATGGAAGTTTCACTGTGTATGTCCCATCTGGATTTCTTATGGTTGTTTTTTGGTAATAGTTTTCACAAGCCTGATCCTCGTTAGTTACTTGGTATTTTTCAGGAATTTCTTCTAATTCCCAAAACTTGTTTAGTTGCTGAACTTCTGTAGTTCGTGTCATCATACTGATAACTGTATTAGTATTAGTGGTATCGCCGCAAATGCCGGATAAAATCCACCCAAATTCGGTATTTTGAGCGATGATTCCGTCTTGCATCTTGTGTAATCCGTTTAGTAGTAAGTGGCTATATTCCTGAGCCCCCAATATTATATCTATTGGTCCTCTTCTGTAATATGTAGGATCGGCAAATAGTTTGTTTTGTAAACAATCCGATTTTAGTTCTAGTACATTTTTCTCTGGTAAACAGCCAGTTAGTTTTGGTAGTATTATAAGTGTGACTGGTAACCTATATTCGCTCGGAAATCTTGGCTGTAGCATGACATTGATAGAGTTTTTCGATGTTTTAGGTTTTTCGTCAGCAATCCCGATCACTTCAGTATTTATCTGAATACGTGGGTATGCCAATAGTTGGGCAACCTCTTCTGTACAAAATGATGCCTCTGAACCTTGATCACATAGAGCCCTCAGTAAATGCGATGTCCCGTCCAACGAGTGAGCTTTTATTAAGGCCGTCGCTAGTAGTGTGGTTTTTGGTATATTCGTTTTGTTAATAGTAGACATGTTGGACACAGTTTTTTTCATGAATTTACTTGTAGACGGGGTCGGTAAACTTTCCTTGTTTGGCTCTGTTTTTGCGTTTCTGGTAGTAACATTATTGTTATGATGGTGTAAATAGGAATGATGACCTCTTTTTCCACAGTATCCACAACTTTTATCACTGTGACACTTTACCGACGTTTCATGAGTCAAACAGTTTTTGCACTTCTGTTTTTCGTTTACGATGTTATTGCGTTCTTGTACTGATAGCGTTTTAAAACCAGTACATTGGTAAATGCTGTGTTCGCGACTTTGGCAAAACCAGCATACACGTTGATCTACTTGTTTGGTAGTTGAATTTGAAGACTCATGGCGCGATTCGTGAGCAAACGCTTCTTCTCTCAGAGTGCTTGAAGTTTCCAGACACTTAAACCTTTTTTCTAAGAATTGCATCATTGCCGAAAACTCTTGTACTTTGTTAGGCTCTAATAGTTGATGTTCGTATTTTTCATCAGTTTCTGAGTCCCATATTCTACTTAGTATTCTTGTCAAAATAGGGTCCCAAGTTGAAATGTCGATGTTTTGATTTTTTAGTGCTTCTAGGTTTTCGTTTAATGTGTCATGGAGATTTTTTAAGTTCGCGGCATTACTTTTCTTTATTTTCGACATACTTAGAATATTATCAATATGCTTAGTAATGATTAGTCTTTCATTTTTGTATCGTCTTGTCAACAAATTCCATGCAGTTATGTAATTTGCGTCACATACTGTTAAATGCTTGATCAGCTTAGCGGCGTCACCTCGTACATGCGTTTTTAAATACTGCATCTTTTCTGTGTCACTCAACGATTTATCTTCGTGGACTATTTTCAAGAATAAATCATAAAAGGAATTCCATGACTCATAACTTCCACTGAATGTTGGAATTATTATTTGTGGTAACTTAACCGAGGTTTTATGGTTGTATGTTGATTTTTGACCTATCATCTCAAATAATCTTCCCATCACAAGGTCGAATTCCGTTTGCGTTCTCTCAAACATATTCTCGTGAAAATAGCTGTGTTCTAACGTACTATCTTCCATTAGAATGAGTACATGTGTTTCTTCAATTTCTTGCCATTGTTTTTGCAAAGTAGTCATTACAGATTCTAAGTACCAACTTGCTTTCCCTTCAGTAATTAATCGAGTTGCCGACTGTAACTTTTTCTGCATCTGATTAATCCGAAATAGTTGAATAAATAGTTTGGGTGAGCTACTCCCTTCTTCCTCCTCGGGTTGTAAATCTTCTGGCTCATATAGTTGGTTTACTACCTGTAGTCTTTTCTCACACTTTAACAGGTATTCAATTGCCTGCGTATATAGTGCGTTGATAGACCCAAAGTAGTTGGTAGTGACGTATTTGTGATCACACAACACATCTTGGTCTTGTAGTAGTGAATGGTTCTTGGATGTTCTAGTAAATACTTCTGTGAGTCGAGTTTTCCTCTCCGTTATATATTTTAGAGTCTTCCTTGATGCTGAGTCTTTCTTGATGTTGGTGAATATTTGTCTTAGTTCGTTGTAATCTGCTTCTTGGCTTCTTATAATTTCGTTTATCCCTTGTATGTCCATCTTTACTGCCCTTGATACTATGCGTTACTTCTCAAAATATCGGTGAACCCGTTTGTTGGAACCGAATTCCGATCCGCTATCGTTCTAATGGCGTATTAGTATTAATCGTATAAGTCCCTTTACTCGCGCCTGTTGAGTACGCTAGTTCTAAGTACGTCTATACGTTATTCAGCCAATATTGGTGAGGGACAGAAAGAAGAACGTTTTATATTTATTTAATTTTATGTATATAAACGTTACCATATTAAAATACCGATAACACAAACTCCCTGGTTTCCTAAAATTGCTCGAAGGACCAAATGTACACACCGGGACTTACAGCTTAGTACGGCCGGTATTCCAAGTGTGTACGATGTGACTACGTTTGAGATAATTGAACCTGGATCAATACTTAAAGCCCAACTGACGCCAAACCTAGCCCTACAGTAACTAACTAGCACCCCAGTTATCCTAGCCCTAGCCTACCATATACAAACCACACCAAACGTAGGTTACGTTGGTTGTACGAGAGGGAAGTCTGTCACAAGGAGACCTACGGTGACAGACGGAATTTGGGTAGGAAGAGGGTTTTGTGTACGTCGTGCAATGTACACAGGAAATGGTTTTCTTACTGCCGATCCCACAGACTCATAGGACCGATGATGGCTAAAGGTGTCTTGGCCACAGTAAGAGGAAGTAAGGAGATAAATCACACTCGACTCCAGCTTGATGACTAACTTTATTACAATAATGAACTTAATTATATACAATTTTTGTGGTAAATACACATTGATGGCTATTTACATGTGTGTCGTGTGTGTATCGAGCCGATGAAGCGAAGATCTCAGTAGGCCACATCTTAGTGCTGACGGTGTGCTGGTGTTGCCGGCGCGTGGACCGTATGTGTGTCGCTGACGCTGTGATGCTATTGTTGGCGCGTGCAACTATAGTATGTTCACGGTTGAACAGTTATTATAATGATAAGGATTTATTGTAAACATGGACTTCATTGTAGCTTATTAAATTGATAGAACTCTATTCGCTGTTGTGAATGAAGAAAATGTAAACTATAGCTGGGAAGTAATAAAATATTTTTTTTTCTTTGTATTTTATTATTGACTTGTTTGGTTAACAGAAAGAGAAGATCTGCAAAGAGGCCGTATGGTTCTTATCAAACATCACAGCGGGCAACAAGCAGCAAGTGCAGGCAGTCATAGACGCGGGCCTGCTGCCCAAGATCGTAGAGAACCTCACGAAGGGCGAGTTCCAGACGCAAAAGGAAGCGGCCTGGGCGGTGTCCAACCTCAGTATCAGCGGGACCAAGGAACAGGTCGCCGCCCTCATCAACTGCGGGGTCATACCGCCATTCTGCAAATTGCTCAGTTGCAAAGATACTCAAGTTATCAATGTAAGTCATTCAGTGATTTTACAAGCAGCCGTTTCATCTTGTGTTAGGTATGGAATTAGTTTCAAATGTGAAATTGTGTCATAAATCTCAAATCATGACTTGATCTCTGCAAAACCAAACCCACTTGTTTCCTTCTTGTATGCATAGCAGACAACTCGTCAATACAAATAGTTCCACTGCTATTGTTTGGCGTGTTTTATTTGTATAATATTGACATGCAGCTTTAGTTAGGTCAGTGAATAACTCTTGTTTGCAATAATATGTTTACCTGGTTAGAATATCTTGAATAGCAAGATGTTTCATGAACTGGTGATAGTTTCAGTTTCACAAGTGGTTATTTTAAAATCAAGTAAATGCCTTTGTACTTATTTTCATAGCTCCTAGTTCTTTAAGTTTACCAAGCTAACATTATTTATATTTTATCAGGTTGTGCTAGACGGCTTAAGCAACATGTTGAAGATGGCGGGTGAGAACGCCGACCAAGTCGCGAACATGATCGAAGAGTGTGGCGGCATCGACAAGATCGAGGCGCTGCAGAGCCACGAGAAAGTAGAGATCTACAAAATGGCCTACGATATCATTGAGCAATACTTCGCGGGAGAGGTGCGTACTGTCGTGTTTTTGTATAATGCTGTAATCCTATTGGGACAAAGGGATACATGATTTCCCTAGTGGATCATTTATTGTTTTTTATCGACAGTGGCGTGTCGCAGTATAATGAGGTTTTAGTTGTGTGATGTCATGAAGGTATTGTTTTATAGTGGTAGTACTTCAAGCTTGTCAAGGCAGACAGTGGCATTTACCTCACGATTTATCTCTGGGTATGTAATAATCAAGTTTGTAACGTTCATTACAGGAAGAGGACGCGACACTGGTCCCGACGGCGGCGGAGTCCGGCTTCCACTTCGACGCGGCGGCGGCGCCCGGGCCGCACGAGGGCTTCCGCTTCTAGTGCCGGCCGCACGCGCCGAGCGGGCCGCCGCGCGCGTGGGCACACGCCCGGGCCGCGCGGGGCCCGGCGCTCGCGGCGCGGGGCCCGGCGCTCGCGGCGCGGGGCCACACGCCCGGGCCGCGCGGGGCCCGGCGCTCGCGGCGCGGGGCCCGGCGCTCGCGGCGCGGGGCCACACGCCCGGGCCGCGCGGGGCCCGGCGCTCGCGGCGCGGGGCCCGGCGCTCGCGGCGCGGGCCCCGGCGTGCGACCCGCGGCTCGAGCACGTGCAACTCGTGCGTGCGCGGTACGCGAGCGCGCGGGCGATGTTCGCAGACGCGCTGTGGCTCCGTTGTGATACAGCTCTATTGTGATGTTTGGAAATTTTCATCTTTGTTTTTCGATTTCGTAATGTACCGAGTAACGGACGATGGACACGAAGTGGATAGCTTTAATGTTAAGTGCCGCGTACGCGACGTATGCGTTTAGTGTAATCTGCTTACCGATTGAATTGATGCTTTTGATAATAACATAGTATTTATGTTTCGATTTTAACTCAGACGATTATAATTAAATGCAGTACCAGGAATCGGGACCGGAACGGCCGTCCCGATATGAAATTATGTTGACTTCAGCCCATTTGTATGTATCTATATACCAATAAATTCTGTCCAATATAATAATCGTTTTATTTTAAAAACACAGATTACAATATTAATTAGAGTAAATAGAAGGCAATGAGTCTTGATGCATCTGCTTGTAAATGTATTCGTACTGTTTCTGGGAACAAAAAGTACCATTAATTATGTTACCTTCTATCATACTATACAATGGATTCCCTGCAGACTCACTTTCCTAATCTCGCACGCATAACATTTGACGTTGCTGTAGCTTTCCTCCGAGGGCTCGGGCAGAGACCGCGCCGTTACTTTACTATTCAACGACTCTGCGTCGTAGAACAACCCCACCTTCTGCTGGAAACTAATGTTAACAGTAATGAATCACCTTATTCTTTCACCAACGATTTATATTAAAAATACTCTTTCACCAACAATTATATTAAAAATACTGCTAAGAAGTTATAGCCTCTCGAGAGGCTATGCTATCTCTAGAAAGAGATATCTAGTCCCCTAAACCTATGTAAAATTAAACTCCCTTCATTCGGGCACTTTGTGGGCTCTACCTACCTACGCAACACATTTTTGCATAATAAAATTACAATAGGCGGCAGTTGCGTGTGGCCTACTTACCTGTGATACCAAAGGTTTTTCCAAAATCACCCACAATATACTTAGCTAATTATTTTATGCTTCAGATAGTAATAATTACGTATCCACCAAATGACTTACTTCGGTAGCGGTTTTGCCCAGTGATTATCGAGCCGGTTTACTTTCATGATATCGTTCAGTCGCTGCAGCAGGCTGAAGTTCTCGCTCTGAATCTTATTCTTTCTGTCAAGTTCGCGCTGGTTTTTCTTCAGTTTGAGCGCGACGTGCGGCCGGGCCGCCGGAGCACGGTCGTCTATCGCGGGCAGAGCCGATCTTACCTCAAATCGGAAAAACAAAGTAGGAATATAATATTGTTTTTGTGGCTCATGATCAGTTCACCAGATTTTCAATTTATTTTATTTCACCATTTATGTACACACATATATAAACAGACAATGAAAAACAGAACAGAAAAAATAGGTAGAGAGAGAGAGAGAGAGATTTACATGGTTCTCGATTTACCAGATTCTCAACTCACCATAGTCTCAATTCTTCAAAAGTACAATGAGAAACGAAATTCTAAAATGTAACACAATCTATATTTTCTAGTTGCTGCAGGTGGTTAACAAATCAGTTAATCAATATTCAAAAAGTATCTCTACAACATACCTCTAGGGTGTACAATAATAAGAAAATAAATATGTATGTAAATAATGATAAACGAATGATGATATTATGGTGGTTGGAATAAGATAACGGATTGGTAACGGAGACCAAAGTTTGATCGCTCTTCTCTCATAACAATTTTAATGTAATTAATGCATTTTGTATGAAAGCATGAACTTTAATCAGTGACTCACTTTTGAGCGATGATCTTTGAATCTGCGGTCCTCCCACGGCTGGATCAGTAGTTTATCTCTGCGCGATAACATTTTACGATAGAATCAATTAACACGAAACAAGCAACAGTCGAGCTCGTGATCTTGTTTTGATTTTGAACGGATTTATTTTATCAATAGCTGTTTGTAACTATGCTGGTATTAGCAGAAAAAGTTTCGGTAACTAGGACCGACTCCCTAATATTAGATCCACACAAAGGATTGGGATTGATTAGATATTTAGCGAATGTAGTAGTAGGAGTTGAAACAGAGGGTGAGAGGAAAGTCTATTTATATGAATAAAACACCGGATGGCAAATTAATAAATAAATTATTGTTAAATATTACATACTGCACTTACATTGGCTCGTTACATCGGATAATATACATTCACAAAAACGTAAAAACACAAGTTCACAAATACAAATTATAAAATAATATACTTTGAGCAATATAAAAATAAAAAACCGAATCACTCTATAATCTATAACTAGTTATACTATTAAAACGTTTGATACAGTAATGTAGTTTAGTCGATTTTTGAAAAACTGGTAGGGCGGTACTTTAGTACCCAATACTTAAGTTTTAAGCTAATCTTCGCAAGTGTTATTATAAAAAGCTTTAGGAATGTAAAGTCGGCTTTAATTCCTCTCTAAGTTTGGCAATGTTTATTTTATAAAGCTTGTTAAAATTAGTGCACTATAGTTTTCTCATTCGCAATCAATTACCATTCGTTTGTCCGTCAATCGAACATTTAATATACAACTCATGACACTCTGTCTTACTCTCGTTAATTTCAAACAATTCAATATGTCCATCTTAGTGATTACCCCGTGCTTGTCGCTACTGGCTTTGTGCTTGCATTCAATCAATGCGGATTCAAACGCTGCAACATTCTAGGAAGACTTTGTTAAACAAGGTGTATTTTGAACTCTGACAAGCTTGGATGATGATTATTTTCTGCAATTAAACCCAAACACAAAAAGATCCTTCGATCAAGCTTATGGTTCAAATGTACACCATGTATGTGGATTTAATTTCAGATGCGCCGAATACATAATATTCAACTTTTAATGATTTGTATGTAAAAAAATCGCTCAAAACCTGCAGCGGCAGTACATTTTGCTATTTTTTTTACTAATAAATCTCTATAATGAGTTTGCCTCGCATTTAATTCTAATTACATTATTGAGTATAAAACGTATTAAATACATCAAAAAGATCTAGTAACTTACGATCACTGCGTTTTGAGATATGACTTGTGTCGCGCGTGTTCATTGAGGTCACTCGTATTGAGTAGCACAGATAGATACTCAACCATTTTTCTTATAAATATAACTTAAAATACATTCGATGAGAATTATTATTAAAAAAAACTCGTTTCAAGGTTGCCTTGTGGAGCAACCTTTTTTACAAGAATAATACTTAAATATGTATTCTTAAGTATACTTGCATAATATATTTTACGATTTCTCAAAGGTTCATCGAACCCTCTATTCTTGGTCGAGTTAATGTCAATCGAAAACGAAATCTCTTCAAAAATATTGTACAAACACAATATAATTTCTGAATGTTTATACGAAATTCTAATTCATATTTTTTACAATTCATATGCGACAGATGCATTTTTAAATTACATATTATGCAAACACGCGTTACTTAACTGATTCTCACTTCTGACCAATCCCATTCCATTACGCGCCCCTTGACACATATATAGACAAAAGTTATATCTCAAAAGTATCACTTGTAATTAATTATAGTGCGTTATCAATGTCGGGAGACATCGCCATCTCAAGGATGTTTTCCATTCAAGTTATCTAAGGAAAATAACTTCTGCTTCAAAAATAATCAAAGCATTTTTTGACGTATCTTCCAATGAATATTTGGCGATAAGCATCAATTTAGAAAATGCAACTGAGACCAGAGAATTTCATTTTACACAATAATAATTTTAGTTTATTTACGTTTTAAACAAAGCAGCTTTTGTAAAAGTAATGAGATATTGATAAATTAATCTCAAATTAGTCAAGTCGTATCGAATGCGTTACTATAACATAAATGCAAAGAATGGTTCACACACGCGCTTAAACATTTGAAACCGAGGAAAACACCCTCAATAATCTATCATACAGTGTCACATGTAACCTAACCTTATCGCTAAGTTTTCGCATACAAAAATCTCTACACTTGGTGCATCATCAACTGTCAATGTGTAAAATAAAAAGTTCATACAAAAATAATGTTCCTGTGTAAAAGCTATTTACTTAATACCTGCCGTCGTGGAGTGTTACCAAAGTGTTGGACGTTACACTACAGAAGATATTACAGGTGCTACAACTGAACATGTTGGGGTTTAACTTAAAATTAATCGTTGAATGTGATTCGCATTTTAATTTATATATTGGTATCTACAAAATTAATATATTATAAACAATAATATGTATAAAACAACAAATAAGCTGCCATTGTTATTTTTTACATGTGGATCGAATTGCGGTGCGTGCGCGCAACTTGCCTGGGCGTTGTATAATTTATAATACATAACATACAACCCTTAATTCCACTTAATAATAACAAATTCGAAGTCACGTATGACACCAAGTATTTATAGAATTATCGCCGAGAATAGAACTGAGTCCTAATTCACTATGACCACTCAATGATTCCTTACTTCGAAACCACGTCAATTCCTTAGCTAATTCTGTAAATCTCGCGTTCATTTCGCGCGGTTTCGTTCATTGTATCATAGAGAATACGGCCCCTGAGCGAATACGAATTTGACGTCTATTAATTTAAAGCTTACACTAACATAGGTCAAGAATTAAATTTTAAACCTTGAAATTAATCATATATTAATTTATATTAACAGTATATTATGGTGTATTTGTGACGAGCATAATCTTATTGTTTCATCGTCCTTAGTTTAGGACACCCAGACAGTGTGCGCGCACAAGAATTACAAAAGTAAATAAAACTGTAACATAAGAGCGAGTTGTTTGTGATGTCGGCGTATAATATTGACTAGCGATTGTCACCTCAGTGGAAATCAACCCGATGAGATTCCATGCCCACCACACCAGTTTAAACTACCAGAACACACTGTACATCTACACTTGTGGATATCGGGCTGTCTTTTTTAAATTTGGGTAATTACAACAAGTTATATCACTTGGTGTAGTTATCCAACAGTCTAGACCAGACACATAGTGACTGAATACTAGATTTCATTCTTTCATTACTACTGCGACATCCACCAATCGGACATACACTTATGGTGATGCGTCTTTACCCCGACCACAGTTTTTTATCTTGACGTATCTTAGGGCGGGTTGTTTCACGTCCAATTGACGCACGTGTAAACGTCAAAAATGGCGCTAACTATCGTCAAAAGCGTTGTTTCAAATTACAATTACAAAATTATGGCCTTGCCGTACGTCAAATAATAACGAGTACGTAATCGTTATTATTTGACGTACGCATGTTACGTTAACCAACCGTTTGAAACAATCGGCCCTAAATCCATCCATAATATTACTCCACTCCAAAATGTAAGTGTAAACTGGTGCGGTACCAACCAACCGTTACCTAATTCGTTGTCGTAAAGACTAAAACGTAGGAATATTGTTTATCATTGATATATTTGACTACGCGATTCCACTAGTCAGACTTATACAGTTGGTGCGTCGCGCGTACGAGCTCTCTCGACTGGCGCGCGAGATTGAAGGAGCGGTTGCGACTGACGGACTGAATGAAAATGTTTTATTAGTTTAAGGAATGTTTTATTAATACTTTTTTGGAGCTCTGTATAGCTCGACATGTCAAAGTTGATAGTAGATGAAGAAATTTTGAGAGTTCAAGAGAACCTAGTTTTTGTCAACAAGTTTTTATTCAATAACACCTTACCTGTGTAGTAAAAGGCACTGTATTATGCTGCAAACCTGCCTGTTTCAATGTACCACAGCACTGTCAATCGCAACAGAGTCCTCTACACGTTGAGCGCGTTACAAAAACCTTACAAAATTCCCACTCACTTACAATAAGTTGCCTTCCTTACACATTCCACGATTTTCCCTGATCATGACTTACATTATATCTTACTTAGCCAAACATCACAACATATGCATCGTGTATATTTAGTTATACATCACATATCTGAAGCGTCCACTCAATATATTCGCGGGTACTCCGAGACGCGATTATCGATTATAATATGCGTAAAACATAGTTTAACTAGAACTCATTATAAAAATTACACTATGAACTTACCTAAATAATATGATATAAAATGTTATTAAACACTAATAGAGATAAAGAAGCCAATTTTTGGTTTTGTTATTGTTGTTTAATTAAGTTTAGGCGTTGTTTCAACGCCGAATTATACTAAAGTCGTTACAGTATAATAGGTGTTCGTAACGAACAGATTCCTCATCTGATGTTGTACTATTGAGTGATGTGAATCGATGGCAATCTGTTCGACTCGATTAATCGACTACTTTCGTGCAAAACCCTCACTAACGGTGGTCGGTTCCGATCGAGCGTGCGGAGCCTGGATACAAATTTCGTACAAAATTGACAATGCATATACGGAAGCTCTGAACTAGTTTTAACGAGTAAATAGTGGACACCGGAGTACAAAACGGGAAACGCTAATTATAGTCGCACAATCGTACGGAACGGCTCGTCGACGAAAACGAAACAGATTTAGTAGGAAATGAATATATCACACTTGTCGGGTCACCCTATGCACAGTGGAGCGTTCCGTACGGCGCCGGCCGCTCAGCAGGGCTGCGTGGCCTTGGGCAGCGGGCGCACCAGGTACAGCTTCTCGCCCTGCTTGTTGGTGTAGATGGGTGCGCGCTGGTAGTGCGCCACCAGCTGCTCCAGCGTCGGGAACTTGCGCTGGCCGATGCAGTACAGCGAGCCCTCCACGTGCACGCGGAAGTGCTTGTTGCGGCCCGGCGCCTTCAGCGACACCGAGTAGTCGCCCACCTGCGGGGGACGGCTAGGTTAGTAAGCACACAGCTAATGGCCAAAATCTGGTATAAACTCCACAAAAAAGTATTTAGATGAATAGAAGCAAACGTCAAAACGAAAGCAGACAGAAAGTTTGAGCATAAATGAGAAAAAAAAAATTAGTTTTTTATTCTTCCTTTCAGAGTACTCAATTGATTCACATTACAATGCCAAATTCAACCAATAAGGCTGCGAAGTATGCACAGTTTTAATAAGCGATATGGCCTGCCGGTTGCGTCCTGCACAATCGGTCCACTACCATGTTCTGCCTGGTGACGAGGATTGGTTAATAATTTCACAACGACACAACCCGTCATCCTACATATAGTCGGAGCGGCCGCCTATTTGACTTCCACGACCCGAGGTCGTCGAGATCAGATAGGCAGTCGCTCCATGGAAGATATTGATATTTATCAGGTCGGACTGGAAACCGCCCCGACGTGTCGAGGAAAAGTCAAGCAGACGAGGGTGACTCGCTGTTGTCGCACGACGCACGCGAGGCATTACGCACGTTGGTCTCGGAGTCCCGGATGAGGAAGTCCCCGTCGTGGCCGTGCGTGTTGAGCAGCGCGTCGCAGTGCGTGCGCGTGATGGCGCCGAAGTACCACGCGCGCCCCACTGGCGCCGCGCCCGGCCCGCCCGCGCCGCCCGCGCCGCCCGCGCCGCCCGGCCCGCCCGGCCCGCCCGGCCCGCCCGGCCCGCCCGCCGCGCCCGCCGCGCCCGCCGCGGGCCGCGCCGCCGAGCCGCCGTCGCTGCGGAGTACAGGCACGGTCACATTATCTACACAGTATTCCAACCTCATATAAACGGACGAAGCGCGAGCTATGCCTACGCGCCTCGATCTCGGCGTGCGCTCGGCATGCGGACGGTCGCGGCTGTGCCGCAGTGACGAACGGACGGTGTTGTTTTTTTAACAATAGCCGCGCGATTTTTTCACTAAAAATAAGTTCAAGTACATATTTAATATGACGAGTAGGATATATTGTGCTATTTCTGATTGCATGAATCCGTCAATAACGCATCCAAAGAAAACTTTTTTTAGATTTCCTGAAAAGTCTGAAAGGTGGCTATACAATAATTTTACTTACTAGTAGATAGATACATAATGTGTGTCTTTTTAAAGGATAAGTATTTCCTTTTATCTCCCGAAAAAAAAAGATGTCTGGATTAATAAATGAAGTGAATAGAGTAAAGGAAAGTGATTGACACGAGTGAAATAGGTAATTATAGGCGGTTCATGAATCTTGATACGGTAGGTACGCTTATGTTAAAACCTCGAGGCATGTGTGTGTTTTGTTTTGTTAGTATGTATAATTCAAAGTAAGGACATATATACGTGATTGTAAATATAAAGACTGTAATAAAAAGACGTACTTATATACGTGATTGTAAACATACGAAAGAGTATATTTACAATCACAAAACTAAATGGAAACACAAAGTAGGCAAATGTCATTAAAATGCTGGAGGCGGGCAGTCCTATCGCAAGTTTACGTACCGCGCGGCTGTAGGCATTTATTTCAAAGATGCTATAAGATATAATATTGTATAGATAATATTACCGTGGTACAGTTACACACAGCCGTGATGCCGGACGCGAGCGACATCGTTAGGCCGCGCTGGCGCATTCCATAGCAACGTTCGAATTCCAATAGGACAAAATTACAAAGAATGACGGTGGAATTTCTTGCCCATTCTTTTCCACACGAAAACTTCCTTTTGGAAGGGGCGACTACAATCAATTATATTTTGAAAGTGCCTTTTATATGCCTACTTGAAATAATTGATTAGACCTTGACAAAAAAAAAACAAAGTTCCACAAACAGTACCGCTCATGCGCTCTTGCTACGGGCACGTCATTTGACTATGACAATGGACGCTTGATAAAGGTATGACATATTTATGTCCGCAACTCCACGTCTCAGCCCTAGCTATTTTGCTTGAAAAAAAAAATTCTATGACAAATAATAGAGGCCAACATGGTCTCAACAAAAAACAAACCTGACAAACTAGATAACGAGAGCGAAATAACTTGATGAGCTGAGTTGTGTTATTATTAGTTACCTATAAGGCGTGGTGAGGTAGTCGGCGAGCTCCTGCAGGTAGTTCCTAGGTACGAGCCCGACGTGGCCGCGCGAGTCTCGCGCGCGGTACCACTCGGGGTCGGAGGGGGGCCGCTCGATGATCTCGAGGCGGTCTCCCTTCTCGAACGACAACTCTTGCTCGTTGTTCGACGTGAACGAGTACAGCGCCACCTGCGGGGAATACTGAGGACAATGCAGCAATGGAAGATGAACTGGTTGAAATAATCACATAAATTATATGGATATAAACAGGACATTTACATATGTATTAATTTTATCTTAAGTAGTAAATATGTAATTTTAAGTTATTTTCTTTTACAGCTTTGTAGGTATCGAACCCACGGCCCAGTGGTGCAGAAGATTAGTTTTAACAGACTTCAAAAAAAGGTAGAGATTTTTAATTCGTTGGAATATTTGTGGAACGAAGTTCCTTAGCGCAGCTTGAAGTAGGAATTGACTGGTAGCAATCATCACGTAACGAAAAAGCGTTATGCCCTCTCCATGCGACTTTCTCTCTCTCGCTGTCTCTTTCTTTTATATACGAGTGTGTGTGCGTCCGACTATCGCATAAAAAACTTCGTTCCTGACGGGATTCCCCCGACAGCACAAGTTTTTTTTTATACAGGGTGACAGGAAACTCGACGTAAACTGGATGGTTACCGAGCTGTGTCGGTTCTGCGATTTTTTTTTAAATCTGACTTGTTACCAAAAACAATTAATTATGAGAAAACACTACTCCACTCCAAACATTTAATTGATACTTTTCTGAAAGTTGAAAAAAGCGTGATCATTTTAAAAAAATGCTTGCAAAACTTACATAATCTTAGAAATGAAAGGTCTTTAATAGCAAAATTTTTTTTTTTTACCTTCCAGTTTTGACCCTAGTTGACTGGACTAAATTTGTTGCTAATGACCTCTCGAGTTTCCCTGTATACACGTCTAGTACATCGAATTTCCCTGTATAAGCAAAACTGCACCATTTAACACTTCACTGGCCAGGGGAATTGGTACATTTACCGGAACATTCATAACATTTATAGAAATAGGTAGTTTGCTGTTTGATTTGGTTAGAAAGGAAAGTGGGAATTCTGAGATGCCAGTTGAATGAAATGTATGGAAGAAGTGCTACGACGCCCTCAAACAAATTGTGATAAGGGCAGGAAGATGGATGTTATATGTGTTTATTTAGACTCACCACGATGTCGAGAACGTTTTCCGCCATAGCGTAGGTGTGCACGGGGTCCTCATTGTCACCCTCTTCGCTGGTGTAGTTCGAAGGGAACCTGCAACAATATCTTCGTTAATAACATCCTCTAATATTTTAAAAAATCTTTTATCTCTTCCTTAGTACGTTTATAACAGTACAACTACTTAACCGATTCAGGTGATACTACTTTTCTTTATTTATTTATTAACTTTGGATAACTTACAGCTAAAACAAACAGAATAAAAAATTGTATGTGAGACTGACAGCCAATTAAAGTCATCACTTCTAAAAACAGATTGGAAAGAAAGAGTGTGAACAACACAACACAGCTACCAAAAAAGAAAGAAAAAAAAAAAGATCTGTTCTCTAGGTAAGGTTTCAAGCGAGCGGAGCTGCAGTCAAGTAACTCAGTAACACAAGTATGCCAATTAAATGTTATACTCTTAGGTCTGCTGTTAATAAGTTGTGTTCAAAAACAAAATATTAATTTCGATATATTTACTGGTTTTTCCCCTTGTATGCTAAGATATTGGGTTAAAGCGACTACAATAATATATTATATCGGTAAGTTCTAAATAAGGACCAGTGTTGACTGCGCTATAAATTAATTAAACTTCATTGGCTACAAACGACATCAGTTTTATTCTGAAGGCAAAGTCCTACACACATTATAAAAGACAATCAATGATAGATAGAAAACGCTAGTAAATAAGTATGTCTGTAACTAATTTCTGTAAATTAAGCATAATTAAGCAAAAATAAAACACGGATTTCTGAAGGCCTGTTTCACTGTGTTTAAACAGGCACTATTCTACCAGATGAAAAAATAGCTAGAGTGCAGGGTCTAGACAAGTGGCGCTTTCAAAACGTTTCTTATTTCTACAATGTCAAAGCCCCCATTTGCACATTTACCTAGGTCCTCAGGACAGGCCATAAAAAGAAACCAGAACTCACCATCCAGTATGCTGCTGATACTGTCCTCGCCACCAGCCATCATTGCTCTTCTCTAAGATCAGGATCCTCGTGCCTTTGGTGAGCGACAGCTCGTCGGGCTGCTGCGCCTGGTAGTTGTACTTGACGACGGCGGTGCCGAGCGCGTCGGCCGGCTCCACGCGCCGCGCGCCCGCTTCGCCGCCGCCGCGCACGGGGGAGCTGTTTGAAGGTAGGGTCTTCGAGCCGGATCCTTTCTTTACCTTCTTCTTAATACTGGAATTGTTTTCGGGTGTGTTATTTGTAATCATTGCTACTTGCACAGGACAGCACAAAGTTAGCAGGAGGGAACACAGACGAATAGGTTTAGTCTAGCCGTCCCACTACATTTATTAACTTTTTAGGCCGCGTTTTTCTGTCTGTAACATTCAGTACCACACAAATAAGCGCTTGTGCACGAATGAACCACAAAAGCAGTTCAGGTGCTGTATCTGCAGCACAGGCCAGACGACTAATGTGTTTGTTGTTGTTATTTCCTCTCAACTAACATTGTTCAGGTTTATTTGATAGACGCTTGTTTTCCGCGATGTTTTCCCCCCTCATTGTCTGGCGACAGTGACACATACAATATGTTGTATTTGAATGAAGACTTGCAGTAGGTTGGAATTTAACTTATTAATACGACATTCACTGATTGAGTATTCAATGCAGCGTTTTTGTGATAATCCACCGAAATATTTATTTATTGACTGCCTCGTTGGTGTAGAGGTCGCAAATGCTGCTGTTTGAGCAAGAGGTCCTAGGTTCGATTCCCAGGTCGGGCAGTGTTACTTAATGGGTTTTTAAATTAGGAATTTCTCAGGAGCAACCCGGAGACTGGATGTGTGCCCGTTTGATGTGCAATAGGCTCGCCCCGTTACATGGGACTTGAAGGTAACTGGCGAAATGTGGTGGTACTAAAGGTACCACCTCTTTCCAACCTATCAGGGCAACAGGATTATCTTGTTATTTATCTTTTGGTGCTGTGACGATTTGGCTGATGTGAAATCTCTGTAGGGAGTAGTATGATGGACTTACGATTATTTTCTGAATAAAAACACGGAGGCATTAACACATTTCTTCTAATTTGTCAAATAATACCCGCATGCTTTTACACCTACAATAAATCAAAGCAAGGAGACAGTAACAAATTAACTGATAATTATGAGGATGTAGTTAAAGCGTAGTAACACTTGATTACGTTATCCTTCAAAGTAAACACAATAATTAACATTTTCCCTCGTAATTTCAACAATACGGAAAGAGAAACAGCTGATATCCGCCAACGTATGTTTGTGTACATACTTCACTGAACCAGAATTTTGCCACATTGTTTTGTAAGCACGTGTGAAGCCTTAGTATGGCATATTTAATGACAATGGAAATTAGATGGACAGCATAACAGATGCCGTGGCGCAGAAGTGCACGTAAATTGTTAATTGTCTATTGTATTGGAAACAAATATTTAATTTATGGCTTTAGAAAAAAAAAAGGAATTGACATTTGTTTAGTATGGCGTAATTCGCTACATGCGCGCTGTCTTTTGTAGACGACCTGACTTAATCCTATTTATTATAGACGAATAGCGCAATGTGCATTAAAATCTAATAAAAGTAGGTAGGTACAGCCTAGTTATTCTATATATGTATATTACTAAAATATTTATTATGATAATTTCGCATACCAAAAATAGGAAATATGATGATCTTATTGATGTTAGGTAACATTCGTGTACCACCTATCTACTCATGTTATGCGAATACATGCTTTGGTTAGACTTTATTTATTTTACGTGAGGAAATGATGGTTAAAGAGCCTTTTTCACCTTTTTCTATTTCATACTGGGGATAGTTACAGTCCTTCAGACCGTATTCCGGCCATGAAGGCCATGAAGCCCAATCTGTTGAGATTGCCCTCCATGGAGACTAGCCTTCGGCACGGCCCTCACTCTATAGTCCGATGGGATGTAAGGATAGTTAACCAGATACCAAAAGGTAATTATACTGATGCAAGTTGAAGTTTATATCATGATATCAGAACATGTGAGCTAATAACTACTTATATCTATAGATATAAATATTACAGTCTGGTTCACATAAATCACCGCCGATTTATATTTATTTAGGTAAACAAACAGAATTAATGTTTACATAGTGCATTTTTGGTAAATGCAAGATTGATAGCATCCATGTCACCTTTGTAACACATAGATAACACTCAAGATCGAACAATGTTTGTTTTGGGTATATAGCTAGTTAGTAGTCTCTTTCCAGGCAAGACAAAACAAAGACGTTGCAAGATGCACCGAAAATGCCTGGAAGAGCTATTGGGCCATGAAATATCTAATGAAGGGTGATCTTCCTTTGTCCCTTAAGAGGAGGACTCATTGACGTGTGCATACTTCCCATCCTCACATATGGTGGACAAACATGGTCTTTGACAAGTCAGCAGAGGTCCAGCCTCGAGGTTTGCCAGAGGGCTATGGAACGGAGTATTCTGGGTATCAAACTAACAGACCGGCTTAGGAATACGACCATCCGTTCCATAACAAAAATAACTGATGTCACTTAGGAAGCTGCCACGCTAAAATGGAATTGGGCTGGACACATCTGCCGCATGTTAGACGACCAATGGGCCAAACGTACGACCCAATGGGTCCCTCTTAATGGCAAGCGACATCGCGGCAGGCCTAGACGGAGATGGCGGGATGAGCTGGACTCCTTCAACAAGAATTGGTCCTTAACAGCTTTAACCAGAGAAAAGTGGAAAGAGAGTAGGGAGGCCATTGCCCTGCAGTGGGGCATTACAAGCTTTTAATAATAATAATAATAACCCCACCGCCGTATCTCTACGTTGACGTCGTGGTGGGGCTTGCGCGCTCCGAACTCTAGGTCTGTGCCGGAAGAGTTTACTTTGCCGAAACAGGTCTAGGTGATGAGACAGACCAAGAGAGATACAGAAACCCGCAGGGCAGCATGTGGCGAGCTGTTGGGCAGTAGCGACCCCACGGACCCTATCTCTCCTGGCTTGCCTTTATTGGCCGGCTGGAGTGAACAATGACGAGGAACAGAGCTCCCACCTCATTCTTGCCTTTACTGGCCGGCTTGAGTGGAGACTCGCAAGAGCAAACTTGCTCGGGGGGAAGGAAGTATTCCAGTAAGTGCTCGTAGGGATATTGACCATGTTCCGGGCTCTGGGATTGTTCTGAAAGCCGTGGAATACCTCTCCACTCCTCATAAGCACATGTTGCCTGCACATGTTGTTGCTACGTCACTATGTGCTAGCGACAGTTTCCGGGGGCCCATTATTAAGTGTGCAAGTCAGCCCCTGTCATTTTATCCGTGTAATTAAAACATTGATCAGGCAGGGTCCATAGTTCTTGGTAACCAGTCCACTTTAGCCACCCAAACCCGTAGTCTAAATTTGTATTTTTTCATATCCTGCAAGTGTCCTACATTAACCGGGTTATCCTTGGGTGCCCTTGCATAGTGCATGCATGCACTGTATGCACAGGGATAATCGTCGGGTGGTGCCACATTTCAATGAAATTTCCTAAGGGGCCTCTGCGAGTTGGCTTCGGCCCCTCGTACGCGTTCCAAAGGACCGGGACCTCGTGGTCCCGAGATATGTTAAAATATAAAAATAAATAATAATAATAATGGCCACCGGTTCCTCTGTCTGGAGCCCTGACCACCGGTAGCTTGGACCCTGTTCCCGATACCAGTGGGCTACTATTTTTTATATTTTTAAATGTTATTATACTGTTTATATTCTAATATTTAAACATATAATTTATATGTTTACACTGAAATAAAGGAGATAATAATAATATAACTAGAGATTACTTTAATAGTCGACTTTGTAAATGCAAATGCGCTTTCAGGTTAAGACGGCTGAACGGATTTGGATTACAATATGGCACACAGGTAGACCATGACCTCGGTCAGGACATAGGAAACTATTTGCTGACTTCCACGCGGGCGGAAGCCGCGGCCAAAAGCTAGTATCCAAGAAGAAGACCTACATACTAGGTACAAGTATTGCAAAAACAAAGTAGTTTTAGCAATTTATTTTCCTACGACGCGAGCACATTGCATAAGTTACGACTTACGAGGCATCCTTACTGCAGATTTGTTATTGTAGGCACGCCATTGATACGTTTAATTGAATTTCCAATTGATTTGAAGACATAAAGAAGTACGTAATTGACCGATTCAAAACTGACCGAAATAATAGTAAAGAACGGCCGAACATAATCATATGTGCAACTGACAAAGCATAATATAAAACCTATAATGTTGTGCACAGGCCTCTTCTCTTCGAGAGGGAGTGGGAGGAGTGGGCTATAATCTACCACGCGGGCCCAGTGCCGTTTGGTAGATGTCACATGTCTTCGATTTTTTGGCCCTAGGACATGCCGGTTTCCTCACGACGTTTTCCTTCATCGTTTTGAGAGCAGTGGTGATAAAATTGTTTACACAAAGTAAAGCGTCTGCCTGGGTTGGGTTGAATTAGATCTGGTTTAAAGGTAGTCAACAGATGCACAAAAGTCGTCTGTAGAATGACTTCGTTCTTCCAGTGATCTCTGGTTCCATGCGCTGGCCAAGATGGCCAGTCATCCAGAGACAAATACCCCGCCATCATCCCCAGACAGAGGGTATTCAAGAAGGCTCCCTTACTATAAACGCTATAGAGATGATGGCATATAAGAACTTAGAATTCAATGAAAAATTGCAGTTTTGTCCCGGAAACCATTTAGGATATTACAAAAAACTTGTTTTGGTTATGATTGGTGGCATAACCCCTCGTCTGTTACACGAGCTTATTAAGTTCGGTAACAATAGAAAAAAAAGTGTCTCATTAGTGATAGTTGAGCTCAGAATAAGGCAGTTGTATAAAACATCATCAGCCAGTTTGCTCAACCACTCGAATGACCTTCCTCTAGCGTTAATAAAGACCTAAGTCCTAACTGCTTCTAAATACGGCTTAATATAAATCATGGTTTTGTTCCCTACCGTCTTGTTGAATATGTGTCATAGTAAACAATGTTATCTTCCGTATGTATTTTCACACACAGTGTTTACATATTGCAGACATAGATACATATATTAGGTCCTAAATGCGATAAGATCGCGCTGTCGCGGATTCTATCGATCCACCGCAAAAATCTGATAGTTCCGTGTAGTAAAAAGAAATGGTCCCTTGCATAACTGCTTAGGTACTGTAAGGGAGGCCTCCATCCCAAGTGGGAATATTATAGACTGAACATGCATACACTAGTAATGCTGGCCCATTGCAGGCTTAAAATTATATTATAGGTTGATTTATGCAGGGATTCTATTGAAGAGCCTTGTTTGTGAAAGGCCACATTGCCCCAATAGCAGTTTGGAACTTTAAAAGTGTGACACATACTACTTCCGCATTTTGCACGACGCAAGTATGTAATTTTTTATTTATTACGAGTTGGGTGGCATCACGTCATTATTAACTAGGTTAGTACATTATTTCCTAGTTTTATGTTTGTAACCTGCGGCATACAACATGGCCTCAATACAATTTGGTTCTGTGGCATGGTGACGAACTGCTGTTCGAGGTATACGAGGTTCGAGGTTAAAGGTAATTAATAACTTTTTAACTTTTAGATATCCCAGCTGGATGATTCCAGTGGTGGATTATGGCTACCTCTCAAAATGGTGAAGGAAAACGTCGTGCAGAAACCAAAAATTCGAAAACATGTGGCATATACCAACCCGCACTGGGCCCGCGTGGTAGATTATAGCCCACTCCCTCTCGAAGAGATGAGGCCTGAATCCCAGCGTTAGGAAAATTATAGGCTAATTTCAATGATGTAGTCCTCGTTGTTCCCCTCACCTGTCAAACAACGAAGGCTTCTCCTTCTTAACATAGTTGCTGGGCACGTATCCGGACTGGCTGCGCGCGTTCTGCACTCGCCACCAATGCTTGGAGTCATCCAGCAGCAGGTACCGCTCGTTCTTGCGCAGGTCCAACTCCTGCGCACCCTGCGCCGCGTAGTCGTATTTAGCAACTACGTAGCAGACGTCGTCCTGGAAAAAAGTACAAAGAAATTTATAAATAGCTACGTATATTTTGGTAAATATTGCAGGTCCCTGCATCGAGGCCATCTCGTGCGTGTCGTAGAAAGCATTCAAGGGATTATTCAAGAGAATAAGCCCATTTTTGGATCATTTGGATAAATTCGATAACCGTAACGATACGACTGTTCATTGCCTCAGCCCGCTCCTGCCTGTCTGCCTATGTCCTGCTCGTTTTTCTTTATTTAGGAATGCATCATTAAACCCTCGACTTGTGACGACATCTGAGGACGTACTTCGAGCTGTCAGCACTGCCGATTGGATTATCTTTTACGACGACCTAATGCCGACAGGCCAAGATCAACCAAAATAGCACTAGACAATGGGTCGATGACAACACACAGCTCACTAGGTGTTAACGAGGGAAAAGCCCCATCTGTTTATAATTTGCTGATGATTAAATTATGTGGGCGTATTTGTGAAATAACACAGCTGATTATCTTATAGTTTTTGTGGAATGCAGCATACTTTGACGTCAGAAAACGAGTCAGAGGGCATAGAAAACCGGCTTTCGGAGGACTCACCATAGCTTATCAGTGTCCTTGAGACTATAATACAATTGATGGCCACAATATTGGTCCAGGAAATGTCTCAGTAAGATGTGACGACAGCGGTGGTCCAATGGTTATAACGGCCCCGACTTATGAGTCGCAGGTCATCCAGGCAGGCACTTTACTTTGTGTAGACAATTTCATCACCACTGATCTGAAAACATCGTGAGGAAGGCGGCATGTCCTAGAACCAAACATTCGAAGATATGTGACATCTACCTACACTAGGTTTGCCTGGTAGATGATAGTCAACCCCCTCTGGAAGAGAGGAGGCCTCCGTCCCAACAGTGGGAATATTATAGAGTGAATATGCAGACACTAGTCATGCTGGCCCATTGCAGGCTTACAAGTAGTGATTCATTGGCAAGGCAGCTGAGACTGATTAATGTTTAAGTAATTACAAAGAGTATCCTTTTTAATTTCAAGGAATTCTAAGTTTGTAACTATGTTGTCTTGAGAAACATACCATAAAATAATGTAGTCATAATAAGTAGCTAAACAATAACAGTAAACCACAGTCCAGGATAACTGCACACATTGGGAATAACTTCATATGATTAATACATACTTTGTTTAAAATGACCTGTATACCTAACGCCATTGTTTTAAAGGATATTTTTCCTGTTTATCATTCCTGGTTTTAAACTAGTAATGCTGCATTTTTTCATTATTATATGCGGTGTCAAATTTTACCAAAATGACAATAACTAATTGGCACCTCTTATCACTGAGTATGCTATTATTGTAAAACAGTAGTTAAAGAAATGCAAAATATAAACTTCCTAGCATTACATAACTAAGAAACAATCAGAATTATTTAATTATCATCTCTCAGTCAATGTCATGCGTGTTCACTCATTCAATATTTATATTTGAAACAGGATAACTATGGGAAACCAAAACCAATTCATAAATTGTGGTCGTGTTTCGTTGTTTATTCAGGCATATATGAATAAATGCAATTGTTATTTCCTGACTGATTTTAATGTGTTAGTTCGTAAAATTTAAAAGAATTCATAAAACATTCAAATCATATCAATTTATTTGCCATATGTGTTGGTACCATTTCGGTCTTAACATAGTAATTCTTCTTCTTCGTAAGACTTCTAATGTTAAATATTGTTAAGAATTTTATTGTCCTGCAATTACCATAAAGTATGCTCATGCCGTCTGTGATACAGGTTTATCCTAGTACAGGCATCTAAAATTATTATTCTTTTGTAAATAATTTCTAAGACTTAATGTAGGTAAATATTTTACCAATATTAATACTGAATAAAATATTAAATTTATTTTATTATTTAACTATACAGATCCATAACACTTAGGGTTGATTTTACTATCGCCAGATAACTTTTATTCAAGGAATAAATTTGACGTTTGATAGTTTTTGTATGAAATAACTGTCAAAATTTCAAAATTATTCCCCGAATAAAGTTATCAGAGGGGTAATTCTCGTAATTTTAAGAACTTTCACAGTCTGGATCTCACTCTCAATCCGTCAAAAAATACTTCTAATTTCCCTACATTTTGACAAGTTGTTGACATTTGTTTGTCGCCGAGATGAGACTGCCAGTAGATTTTGAATGTTTTAAATTATGAGAATTGGCCTTCTGATGATTGAAAAATCAACCCTAGGTCATGATAATGTGACATGCCATTCACATTCTAATGTAATGGACATTAGAATGTGAATATAATGAGTGTGAATAAAATGGCTATAAAAGTGGAGAAACAGCCATGCCATCGATGGATTGTGTGAAAGATGATAGGTCAGACAGAGGGTCAACAGTGACCCATTCTATTGTATTTAATATTCAATTGAGATGTATGGAACAAGACTTGCAGCACCAATTCCATATAAATTGGGAGAGCAAGATGATGATAATGAAATTCAAAGTATTCATTTTATACCACACAATGTTATTGCATATTACAATAGCATGCCAGAATATAGCAAAGTTAAGTTATTAATTGTTTATAGTTACCATTAGATAAGATGGGTTAGGGGAAGGCCACTCACTGACTAATATTGGAATCTAATCTAATATCGCGACATATACGCCAAAAATGTAAACAAATATGAGTTTATGGAAAAATAACTGTAATTCCTACACAATAAAGTTCAGTTTACGCTACAATTTCAAACATTTTCATAACTTTTCAATAGTACTTGTCACTCTGAAATCAACTTAAGAGCCATTAAAATAAAGTTGATATTTGTCTAACTTGAACTTACGTCAATTTGAAACAAATAAAATTTGAATATAGTAAAAGTAATAAATAACTTATTACTCATTTCTTAATGGATTTTTCAAGTGAATTTTGTTGACTGATGCAGCTAATAGCAACCGTATTGTGTGTTTACAGTCAATCAATGCTTAAATTAGCTGAGCTCTTTAAGTTCTGTTCTGAGTTGAGCTGCATGATACAAATGTGTGCACTGACTGGACAGGTCCACGCACTCCGTGTGGTTGTTTTCCTAAAAAACCATTTGAGACACCAATCTATGTTCTTCACATGATCTGACCAAGATTATGTCAGGACTTTAAAAGAGACTGTGACCTCTGAGTTTGTTTCGTCCTATCATCTCAGAGTAGTCAATCATTGTGGTGTAAAAGTGTTTTTACAAGCGTACTTATAGAAATCATTTATATCAGGTAAAAGGATTTTAGGTATAAGCTTTTCATTGATAAAGGCCATTGAAAAGGGTAAAGAGGTAAAATGGTGATAAGTGGTGACCAGTGTTTTAATCATAATTTAAATGTATTCACATAAGTAGCAGATTTTTTTGGACCTCTAGACCTGTTACGTAGAGAATTTTATCAACTTTTACTCATTATGTAAATTATAGACAATTTAATTATATAAGTTATGTGTTAGGTAAGTAAATCAAGAAAGAGACTAAAAGTCTAGGTTTTAAGGAATTGAAAGAAACCTTTATTCATAAAGAACTTCTTAGGTTGTATGCAGCGGAAACTACCTGTTATAGCTATCTTTGCTAAGATGGTTTTCAATTCATAATTTTTGTTTATTTCATAACTAAGTGACTTTATTACCATTTTGTTTATATGATCATCATTGTTTCTATTATACAGGTTTCATAGAGATATTAATAAACAGACATCTTGAATAACATATCACCTGAATCTTTCTCTTTTCTATAACCACATGCAAGAACAATTCACTCAACATGGATCACAAAATAGTGAAAGTGAATAGGAGCATGCATAATAATGCATAATGCATAGCAGACACAATTTGAGCAAAAAATTGTAAAAATATCTACTCTAGCTCATCAAATTCCACAACTATTCATTTGAATCAACTGCTACCTAATTACCGGTGCTCAGGGCCAATCAGAATCATATTGTAGTTAATCACTTTGTTAATTTAGCAACCTTACTGCAGTTCTATATGAAACTAGTTGGAGGAACTGTTTCTATGGTATACGACTGGAAGTTGTCACTGCATAGATCATTTTTTTAGTAGAGCACCAAACAGGATGTGCCAAATTAAGATAGTTAAGCAAGCTGATGACTACGTGCGGCAGTGGGTGTAAAGTGAAGGTATACCTGTGCGTTTTTCCCGTGCCTCGTGTTGGCCATGGCGTGTGGCGCCGGCAGCGGCTTGTTCGCCCACACCGAGTCTGCGGCGCGCGCCGACCGCGTCTCCAGCATGACACCCCCAGCTACGGCTCCGCTCGGTCACCGCAGTCCCTCACTGATACATTGCGACCAGAACTCGGACCACTGCACTGCACCACATACACTGCACTCAAGCAATAACACCACACCACACCGATCGATTCACGATGCAGCACCACCACAAGATCTAATGATTGTTTATTGTAGGACGTGCGAAAATCTGATCGAAAGCCAGAGAGACACCAAAAGAGCTTCGCACTAATCGACCCCTTAGATCTTCCAAATATTTATTATTCAACAAGAACAATTTATATGGAAGTGTCCTATATCTTTTGTAATATTTTTGGTAGGATTTTCACTCAGTATAACATAACTTAACGATTAATTTACTGAAAAAAAGTCTCACTTGTCGGTGGGGCAAACGACGAATCAATAGACAAACTTATTTTTTTAGAAAACCAGTCAGGTCATAGACTACTTCAGACTATGGGTTCCTAAGCAGAAGCAAGTAAACTACATTTTAGTCGATTTCAAATAATTGATGGTAACATTCTTTTTGATTTTCAGTGAAGTCCTCTTGTCTTTTCTGCTATATAAAAATGTACTCTGTGTTGATGTGCTTGGCAGAGTGATGGGTCGTCGACGTATTTGACGTCAATGAAACTGGACCGTCCAATTTCGTTCATCAGCTACTCGACAATCTAGTTGAATTCGTCGACTAGTTTAAGCGTTAACTTGGTGAACTTTACGACGAAGTCTACGGAGCGGCGCGGCGGGCGGCGGTGACGCGCGACTTAAATAGGTCCCGCGTGCATTAAGTACCGTACCTATTAATTTGAACTTCCCTTCGTACTTTTTCAGGCTTAGGACTGGCTGAATACTGAATTGAGTTATAAAGTTTTATTCACTATTCTGGCGTATTTAGAAGATCAACTAATTTTATCATTAAGTTCATTCAATTTCGTTCATTCTTGCACCACCTCACTATCTTTTTTTTGGTCAAAATCTGGTAGCCCCATCGATCACTAATAAAGAACTAGATACACAATCCCAAGACTATCACAAAATTGTGTTTAGGTAATGCTAGTTGAAATAAACATACATTAATGTAAATTCAACCTTAAGCCCTATGACTAAAGTTTATTTCACAAACCTTTGTACAAAAAGCAATAAAGTTTTTAAATTTCCATAACGTAATGTATTAAAAAATTTGTGTATGTAATAAATCATATTTTATGCTATTCTATGGTGTATAGGATGTGTAATGATTATAATTTACCTGGATGTAAATGTTTTTGGATAGGGCACCACATTAATTTATTAATGAAAGTAATGATAGTAGCCATAATCATTTATTTATTCTTTATCTTTTTTTTGTTACACATATTTTCATATTTCTAAAAAATGCTTCGAACATACAACGCTTCCTTGGGTCGGTTTTAAGAATTCTTCGGATCTTTGACGAGCTATAACTGACATCCATTCTCCACACCTCAATGGATCTCATGGAAAGCTAAAAAAAGACTATAATCTTTAATTTTGTTACATGCAATTAGTCAAAATTAAATCTATAAAATGTTTCTATAATATTGATAGAAACAACAAAGAACTTTCATTTAAAAAGAAACTATCATTCTATATTAATAAAAATTTAAAAAACAATAGCGTCTCCAACAAATGGAACAGAATCAACGCGCATAACCCGAAAAATTTAAGTGGGCATGCGATAGTACGATTATTACTAAACGTAACGTACGTCCATTTGTTGGAGACGCTATTGTTTTTTAAATTTTGATTAATAAAGAATGATAGTTTCTTTTTAAATCGAGTCTTTACAATTTAGATGCTTTATAACTCCTGCTGTTTATAACAACTTAATTTAAAAAATGTTTTTACGATGATTTATGGACAAAATATCAGCATTTACAATACAGTGATAACAATTTATTATATAATGATAATATTAATACTTACCGAAAATATGAAACACCATCCTTTTTTAGCGTTCTAGGTGTGTGATTTTTGCAATTTTTAAACGATCACTGAGGCATGTTTACCGTCGGAGTGATTGAATGCTACTAAATTAAAAGCGCACCCAAATGTTCATGTGGGTGCTCATTCGGTGAGGACATTTTTTGCCGCTGATTGTGTATCTAGTTCTTTATTAGTGATCGATGGGTAGCCCTTCAATTGTCAAGTTAGTCGATTCGTTCACAGTACTTCGACGGTCAAATTAACTAGTTCGTTCATTCAACGCCCATCGCTTTGGCTGCCTGCTGGCAACACCGATCGTCTGTGACGTTTTTTGGACGTTTGCTACGTACCTATGGTGTTTTCGCTGAAATAATTTTTAATGGGTCTAAATCATTGATTTTAGTGCCATAGGATATAAGAAGTGACAATGTCCGATTCGGAAGCCAGCAATTACTCAGGGAGTGGATCTGAGGCGGGTAGCGTAGCATCCCGTCGTTCACGGAGGAGCGCCGCGAGCGCCCGTTCAGTACGTTCCCGCTCGGGCTCCCGGTCGCGATCCGGCAGCCGCAGCATCTCGCGGACACCATCGAGGTCTCGCTCTAGGTCCAAGTCCAAGTCACGTTCACGATCTCGCTCCAGGTTTGTGCTACTTCGTATACTACAATAGTATAACAATAATTAACGCCAGCGTCTGTTTGCAAACTGTTAGGTCAGTTTGCTATCAGTTACAACAAGGTTCATTGCTTTTACACGGGATGTGGTTGACAAAGCTATTGCACAATGCAAGTGGTATTAAATTGATTACAAAGAAACATAACCAAAAAAATTGTAATACAAGATATTTACAGCATTTTCTCATCATACTTATGCTTTCACTGATCAGTATGTATGACCATACATTCCACTATCCACACAGGATATATCTAGAGAGGGTATGACATATCATATTCAAAATACATTTATTCAAGCACACACCTAATCTTATTTACATAGTCAAATAACATTTGGGTATGTCCAAAAGTTTAACTTTTCCAATTTATTGATTAACTATCCATAACTGTGCCTAGAGACAGAAATTATGTCTTGTTATAGTGACAGGTTTCTAACATAATCTAAAGATCAAGTTACCTGACATAATTTAGATATAATTTTTAGAAAGTTTCTGCATGATTATGACTGTTATCATTATTGTTAGTTGTCTCAGTATTGTTATTTTTCCAGGAGTGGCTCTGGCTCACCTGCTAGTCGCACCAGAGATGATGAAGCTAAAGAGGCTTCTGGTGATGAAGAAGTTGAGGTATGTTTATTATAGATTTGGTTGTTTTTTCTCATTAATAAGATACACTGTGTCAGTGTAATAATATTCTTTATTGTTTTCTCATAATCATTCAGTGCAAAGTCAAGGTAACACTTAACACGTTGACTGCCAGACAACAGACAAAATAGAAAATCTATTGTTGGTGACCGCGGTGGTCGTCAATGCCTTAATAGAGACTGGTGTCTGTTGTAGGTTAAACCGATATTTCAGATCATCAGGCTTGTCCTTCATCAGACAACTCACTGATATACCAATGACTGTGTTAAATGAACATAATAAAAACACTATTACAATTTAATAATATCAACAGTGCAACAAAATAATAAAAATGTGATTGGTCAGTAGAACTAAAACCACTATAACTCGGTATTGAACAGAACAGAATGTAACAAATTTCTGATTATTAAACATTCATACATGCTATGCTGACCAGTTCAGATTTGTATCCAAAAATATTTTAAACCAATTTTTTTGGCCTTAAAAGAGTGCTTGCCCTTTGCTCACTAGTCAAATATTCATTATTAATCTTAAAGTTTACTTTATTCAACTAAGGGCTGCTTTTCCAATCATATTATAACTCTATTTGAGGAATAATTTTGTAATTTTGACAGTTATTTCATATAAAAACTTCAATTTTATTCCTCAATTATAAGTTATCTGGCAATGGAAAAATCAGCCCTCAAGAACCTGTCAGACGTCAATTTTAATCCACGAATAAAAATGATCTGTTGATTGAAAAATCAGCCCTAACAGTACTTAGCTATAAAATAGAGTCTGATAAGACTTACATAATCAGCCATTAATGTTCCCTCTGCTGGGACACAGGACTCCTCTCTTTGAGAGGGAGTGGGCTGTTATGACTTATTTCCATCCATTTAAAAAAAAATCTGAATAATAAAAGCATAAAAAATATATACTTTTGTTATGCACTAAAGTTATAAAATAATTAAATAGAAACAAAAAAGCGCTCCACGCTTTTTCAATTAATTATAAGTGCGCTCCACGCTTTTAGAATTCAATTTAATTATTTTATCATTTTTAGTGCATGATAAAAGCAGTTCCAGATTAGCCCCTAAGCAAATTAAGCAATTGCTTAGAGCATCACGTCTCGGGGGCACCATAAACAGCACCGACAAAATATAATAATACTTTTACTACGGGACCAACCCTGAAATCGTAAAAAAAAAAATCGGTTGATCCATACATTATGTTGAGTTATGCAAACATAAATCTATGGATCAACTGATTTTTTTTCACGATTTCAGGGTTGGTCCCGTAGTAAAAGTTGTTGATAATGATGAGTACAATGACCCCTTTTAAGGATTAAAACAATCAAAATTTAACAGTGTATATAAAGAATTTTCAAGAATCATCCACATACATGATTCAAAAGTTATCACAGGCGGTATGAGCTCTTACAATTACTAATATGACAACTGATTTATTAACAATATTTAACACATTGACTGCCAGACAACAGATCCAATGAAAATCTATGGTTGGCGGACACTGTGTGACCACGGTGTTATGACTTAACATAAGTTTTAAGATTAGTGATTAGGGGTTACTAGCAAACTGGTGGGGTTCCACCACCTGAATCAGCTCCAAGATACCAAATTATAGTTTTGTCATCCGAACTACATATGCATGCAAAGTTTCATTTCAACCTACTTCTAATGGTCGTAATCATAGAACGTAACCGTTAGAGGTAGATTATAATTTACTTCTACGTTTTTTTTTACATTGTCAGTAAGTTAGTTAGTTACAAGTGAAGCTAATAAAAGCGTGTTAAAAATGTACCTCAGAAAACATTAATCTGTCGCGATCATTCTCTTAATTTGTTGGACTTCCTCCCATGCCAAGGCAATTAACACAAGACAACTGATAAATTAATTTATTTCTGTAAGTAGGTTTGTACAAACACTTTTACACATTCATACTGGATCATCTTTCAAGTTTTCTAGTGGTAGTTTTTGTATCAAAATCTCCGACACAGTTTTTGTTTTCATTTATTTATTCATAAAACAGTCTATAGCATATTTCTACCCTCATTGATTAAATTAATTTTGGAATTAATATTTCTTGCAGGATGAACAAGAACCGGAAGGTGAGGACTTGGACCAGGTAGACTCTGAGGAATATGAAGAGGACGAGGAAGAAGACAGACTGAGGAAGAAACGCAAGAAGGACAGCCGCTATGGAGGATTCATTATTGATGAAGCTGAGGTAAGGATACTAGAAATAGATTGGTCTACTGCAATTTGACCTTAATTGCTATGGGACTTAAAAGAAGCATATCATGCTGAAAAGCAGCTTGAACTTCGAAATATCACAAGAGAGCTTGCTAGTTCAAAAACATATAGGTGCAGTTGTAATGCACATTACGAACTAATTTTTTACTATCTCTATAACATTTCCCAATATTTTATTTCCTTCGAAAATTGCGAATCTAATTTGCGTGTTACAGGTGGATGACGAGGTTGACGAAGATGACGAATGGGAAGAGGGAGCACAAGAAATGGGTATTGTTGGCAACGAAGTGGACGAAATCGGGCCCACCGCCAGGGAGATCGAGGGCAGGCGCCGAGGAACCAACCTGTGGGACTCACAGAAGGAGGAGGAAATTGAAGAGTACCTCAGAAACAAGTATGCTGATGAATCCGCAGCACTCAGACACTTTGGCGAAGGTGGCGAAGAAATGTCAGATGAAATCACACAACAGACCCTCCTGCCCGGCATCAAGGACCCTAATCTATGGATGGTCAAGTGCAGGATAGGTGAGGAGAAAGCCACTGTCCTACTTCTCATGAGGAAGTTCATTGCTTACCAGTTTTCTGAAGAACCATTCCAGATCAAATCAGTTGTGGCCCCAGAAGGTGTGAAGGGCTACATCTATATTGAGGCCTACAAACAGACTCATGTTAAGAACATCATAAATAATGTCGGCACATTGAGGATGGGTATCTGGAAGCAGGACATGGTACCGATTAAGGAAATGACTGATGTGTTGAGAGTAGTTAAGGAACAATCAGGTTTGAAGCCAAAGCAATGGGTCAGGCTAAAGAGAGGGTTATACAAAGATGATATTGCGCAAGTGGACTATGTAGATCTGGCCCAGAATCAGGTGCATTTGAAGTTATTACCTAGAATAGACTATACAAGGCTCAGAGGAGCCCTTAGAACTGTACAGAGTGAAAGTGAGGCAGCCAAAAGGAAAAAGAAGAGGCGCCCGGCTGCGAAACCCTTCGATCCTGAAGCCATCCGAGCTATCGGTGGCGAAGTCACGTCTGATGGTGACTTCTTAATATTTGAGGGCAACAGATATTCTCGAAAGGGATTCTTATATAAAAACTTCACAATGACGGCCATATTGGCTGAAGGTGTGAAGCCTACTCTGACTGAATTAGAACGATTTGAGGAACAGCCTGAAGGAATTGATATAGAATTAGCAGCACCAGCCAAAGACGACCCAACTAGCTTACATTCATTCTCTATGGGTGACAATGTGGAGGTGTGTTCTGGTGACTTGGCGAACTTGCAAGCTAGAATTATTGCTATAGACGGGTCAATGATAACTGTCATGCCAAAGCACGATGCGTTGAAAGATCCTCTTGTTTTCAAACCTAATGAGTTGCGGAAGTATTTCAAGCAAGGTGACCACGTGAAGGTATTAGCAGGTCGGTACGAGGGGGACACGGGTCTGATCGTGCGCGTGGAACCGCACCGAGTCGTGCTCGTGTCAGATCTCACAATGCACGAGCTCGAAGTGCTGCCGCGCGATCTACAGCTGTGCTCTGACATGGCCACTGGTGTAGACTCCCTCGGCCAGTTCCAATGGGGCGACATGGTCCAACTCGACCCACAGACTGTTGGCGTCATCGTCAGACTTGAGAAGGAAAACTTTCATGTTCTTGGCATGCAGGGTAAAGTTATTGAGTGCAAGCCTCAAGCGTTACAGAAAAGACGCGAAAATAGATTCACCATGGCCCTCGATTCAGAACAGAATACTATTCAAAAGCGTGATATTGTAAAAGTTATCGATGGTCCCCACGCCGGACGTAACGGTGAAATCAAGCATTTATACAGAAACTTTGCTTTCCTACAGTCTCGCATGTATCTCGATAACGGTGGTATATTCGTGTGTAAGACGAGACACTTGCAACTGGCGGGTGGCAACAAGAATAACAATGCGTCTGCTGGTTTATCGCTCGGTTTCATGTCGCCGAGGATACAGTCGCCGATGCATCCATCGGGAAGAGGCGGCATGACACCACGCGGGCGAGGGGGCCGGGGCGGTAGGGGAGGCGGGGTCACTCGCGACAGAGAGCTGATAGGACAGACTATAAAGATCACAGGAGGACCATACAAAGGTAACGTGGGTATCGTCAAAGACGCCACGGGTAGTACGGCTCGTGTGGAGCTACACTCTGCCTGTCAGACGATATCAGTGGACCGCTCGCACATCGCCGGCGCGGGCAACACGGCCCGCGACGGCGCCAGCTCCTTCTACACGCGCACGCCGGGTCGCACGCCCACGCTGGGCGCGCAGACGCCCACGTACCGCGACACCGGCATCAAGACGCCCATGCACGGCTCTGCCACACCCATATACGATGTGGGAGGAAGAACTCCACACTACGGATCCGCCACACCATCTCACGAAGGTGGCAGAACACCCGCACACGGTGCATGGGATCCCACAGCCGCGAACACACCAGCGCGGGCTCCAGATTTCGAGTACGGGGCCCTCGATGATGGGAACGACGCGTACGCAGCTGGTCCGTTCACGCCACAGACGCCGGGCACTATGTACGGTTCCGACCACACGTACTCGCCGTACCGGCCGTCGCCGTCGCCGGCCGGCTACACGGCCGGCTACCCGGCCACGCCGTCGCCGGGCGGGTACTCGCCGCGCTCGCCCTATGCCGCCGCGGACGCCGCGGCGCCTGACTGGCATACTACGGAAGTTGAGGTGAGAATTTGTTTGTGAATCACTGGCGAAACTTACTTACTCTGCATACACCCTCTGGTAATACAGGCGTAAACTTATGTTTTTTAAAAATAATAATCGTTTATTTCCCCAATCATACAATCGTATTTATTGTAATTAGTCTGTCAAGCGTGTTGTGTTTAATACCTGAATTGAATTGGGGCATAAAGTAAAATCCGCCTATAAAAAAAATTGCAATGTTTCAGGTCCGCGTCCGAGCCCCGCACGACGACGACGCGCTGGCGGGCCAGACGGGCGTGGTGCGCGGGCTGTCGGCCGGCATGTGCGCGCTGTACCTGCCGCAGGAGGACCGCGTGCTCAACGTGCTGGCCGACCTGCTGGAGCCCGTCGTGCCGCAGTCCGGGGACCGGGTCAAGGTGTGGCCTGTCGCTGGGGTTACGGCGCTTGTTAAACCTATTCATAAGGGTGGAGAGATAGAATGAATTTACAACTACAGACCGATTTCGATCCTTCCCCACTCTCTCCTGATCAACAAACACCTCATGCGCTTCCTTTTGAGACAAACTCCCTCCTCTCACCTGTGCAATTTGGCTTTCGTTCGGGCAGATTAACTGAAGATGCTATTCATGAACTCAGTAAGCGTATTGTGATTAATGTTGACAGTAGTAGGAAGTGTGTAACGGTGTTCCTTGACTTAGCGAAGACCTTTGAAACGGTCCCTGTTCCATTGTTATTATACATAAACTCGAAAAAATTGGTGTCCAAGGTCTTCCATTACAACTACTTATAGACAACTCAAGTAATAGGAAGCGACAAGTGAAAATTGACGACTGGACTGGTGACGAACTTTCTGTGCACTATGGCGTGCCGCAGGGCAGGGTCCTAGATCCTAATCTTTTCCTTGTGTATATTAATGACTTGTGTCAAGTCCAAGGAAAATTGATATCTTTTGCGGATGACACTGCACTATTCTTTAATGGAAAAAGTTGGGAAGAGATTTTCAAAAGTGCCAATATTTTTTTTAATTGACACAATTCACCCATCACATCTACTGTTAAATGAAAATGATGATGGCCTCTTCACATTGCGGCAATTTGCGAAAATTTGCTAAAATAAATCTAATACAATTATGTAATTTTTTGCAGGTTATCGCCGGCGAGGACCGCGAGGCTGTGGGTCAGCTGATCTCTATAGAGAACCAGGAAGGGGTCGTCAAGTTCGGTACCGATGACATCAAGATCATGCAGCTGCGACACCTCTGCAAGATGAGCACCGCGTAGACTTAACATTATGACAAGTTTAGTTAAACTAGGTTTACTTTAAGGGATACAATTTATTTTCGTTGTGACTGTAATCTTCAGCTCAGACTTATCCTAACTATGTTGGGAAAGCTTCCGATCTAACCAGCCCCTTATTGCGTAACACTGCTAATGATAACGCTATTTTGACACAACAAAAGCCATTGCTTTTCGACTTCAACTATTTATTAGTGGCTTTTGCTGAAGGGATACCACAATTTTGTCAATATCACATAGACATTCATACTATAATAGATAATTAAACGCTAGAGATTTGCTTCTTGCGTTTGAGAATTTGGTTTGCTCAACAACTAAATCAATGCAATGTCGTTTTATTATTAAAATAAAATTAAAGCCAATTTTCCGTAGATAGAGAATTGTAGAGATTAGCTATCAGCGTATACCTTATGAGATAGCAATAGTTTGAAACTCACTTGTAAACTGGTACCATTTCATTTAGTCGGGTAATACTTTCTAGACAACCGTGACAGCAGTTTTATTGAACTCCTGTGGTTGGCTAACCACTGGCGCCACAAGAAGTTTGCATAAGCGAAGGAGATAGAGAAAGTATATTTATTTCGTTAACTCTTACTTCTGGATCTTATATTAGTGTGTCCTTGTCTAATTATTATTTACTGTCTTGTCTATTACTATACTTTGTCTACGCAATTATCATTCGGGGTGTGTTACGTAATCAGGGTGCAGATGTGGCTAAATATCAGTATTTTTATATGGAGCGACTGACATCAATTTACTGTAGTCAATAGTTTATGGTTAGATCTCTCTTTATTGATTTATTTACTCCAAAATGAACCAAATCAATGAATAAACAAATACTACATAATTTTCAGAACATTTCATATTTTACAATGGTTATTATTAACTGAGCTTCTTAAACTTAAATTTCTATTTAAAACTTATGTTATGATAATATTATGTTATATACAGAAGTATAAATAAAGTATACAACTGCAATGTATCAAATAGTTCTTATTTTCACGCAAACCCAATCATTTTATTTTGTAAATATAATCACCTGCCTCTAGCCTTTTTTCAACTATGTTGGGGTCGGCTGCCAGTCTAATCGGCAACAGCTGAGTATCAGTATTGTACATGCAGCGACTGCCTATCTGACCTTCACAACTCAGTTACTGGGTAATACGAAACCTTTGGTTGTCAGACTTTCGGGCTTCTGACGACCCGTACCGACTCGAAGATCCACGAATGACAGAATACAGAATGCGTAGTTGACGGCTGTGATGGGTCTTTTTACACCCTGTATAGCTAAAAATGTTTATTTTTCGCTTTATAGTTTCCTTTTAAAATAAGACCTTCCCTCGACAGTCTTCAGTCTCCATCCTCAGATCAACTCCAGGTCTCTATTATTTTGTAGTGTAATTAGAACTACATTATAGACGCGAGAGCCTCCTTGTAGCAAATAGGTAGTAAATAGTGCACGTGGTCCCATGTATATATCTCGTTTGGTCCAGCCAACCTGACGGTGACTTTTTTCATCGGTTAAAAAAATAACAGCCAATAATGATTTTATTAACATTTATTCAATAAATAATACAAAACTGGTTTTCATTGCAATGCTTAAGAATTTCAAACACAAAGTTACAGTCACGTAAACTGAGCAAACTTCCTACCAACAGTACACTGGTGTTAGATGAACGATTGTTTCACTTTATATTTCAATATGATTACATCGAAAAATATAACGATATCGTACAGTAACACTCGAGTTGTCACATTTAAATACATCAATGGAATTTTACGTTTGTTCAGGTAACATTAATTATTATTAAATGTATTTTAAAATTGTATTATATTTAAAAAGGATGTAAATGTAAATGCTCAGCGAAATGCGGCCAGAAGGATAAAATGCTGCAACATTGTTCAGTAACATTGACTAGCCTCTACCTCAAGGTTGTTACAGACGCTAAACAATATCATCAGCCATGATTTACAAAACAATAAAAACTAATCAACAAATTTATAATCCGACCAAATTATGTTGACACGCACACATTTGGTTCACTACGTAAAACTTATGTATTATGTAGTTGTACAATGATAAAATTGTTACATGATATTCGTAGAGTAATTAATAAGTCTTCTTAGAGTTAACTAGAAATAATCATGAATGTTTTATTATGCTTGTACGAATGCATCATGTGTCAACATAATCGTATTACATCAATACATTAAAACATATCAGTTTGCTAAACATTATGCAACACAATGAGCTTGCCTTGAACACTCATTTCTTAAATGAGTCATCATTATTACAATACATTACAAATAAACAGATGAACAAAAATGTATTTATTGCAAAATTATTATTATTACATTGCAAACACTATCCCCGATCCCCCTAAGTACTAATACAATTATCTTAGTCTAGCGGTGTTCGTCCCGACCACGAAACGCCGACTTTGTCTTTTAAAAATGCGTAGGAACAAGTCTGTTGGTTTCATGGTAGGGACAATAGCTATCTACACACGAGACGCTAGGCCAGTATCTACACGATATCCGAGAACTTGTATAACAATTACGTTTAGTTCCGACCACGCACAGCGCACTCACCACATCAGATCTACATAATTTTAAATTTACACAAAGAATCTCATCAGAAGCGTTCGACCAGTCAAACGGTGTACTTACTTTTTATACATAAACATTACGATCATCCGTCCGCACTCGCACAAGCGAAAATTTAGTATTACAATAATACACACTACGATATTTAGACGTAAGACACAAATATGTACACGACTTAACGAAACTAACGTAGAACTTAGAGCCGGTGTGTCCACGCGGCGCGAGGGACAGTGGGACAGTACAGCGGGCCAGTGGGACAGTACAGCGGGCCAGTGCTGGCTCACGACGCGTACATACGCTTGATGTCTTCCTTGTACCGCTCCTGGATGTCTTTCCGCTTGATCTTGAAGGCGGCCGTCACCAGTCCCATGTCGGGCGACCACACCTCCGTCACCAGCTTCACTTGCGCCGGCACCTCGAACTTCTCCAAGCCGCCTGGAACCCAACGAGTCAGTCATACACATGTTCATACAATTTACTACTTTATGATCTCTCAGTATTTCACTGTTCGGGTGGATTAGGCAGGGCGAATAGCACCCTTTCTAAGATCCAATTTTAGATCAAATCTATTCACGACTGGTAATATGTGAATTTTCACGTATTTATCATTATCAGCTACTCAAGAACGTTGCTTACGCGGAAGTACTACACTTATCTAATAATAAAAATCGTAATATCAAAACCCAACTCACATTTCCTGGCATGATCAGCCAACTCTTTCACCACCGCCTTCTCCACGGCCGCGTTCTGGCACAGCTGCTCGAAGTCCATATCGGGGAGACCGATCCTGGCAGCCAGTTCGGCCAAGTGTTGAGGGTTCGGCACCAGCAGGCACACCGTGTAGCACTTGGAGCTGTCGCCGTACACACAGATGTTCTCCACGATGGGGCAGGTCTTTAGTTCAGCTTCTACTTTGCCAAGGGATACGTATTCGCCGGCTTGGAGTTTCACGAGGTCCTTTTTGCGATCTGTGGAGGAAGTGAGATGTTAATAATATTGAATTATTGATACTGACAATTCTCTAATTTCATTGAGTAAGCCAGACGTTACAAAAAAAAATTAGCAGGTGGATGTTGTTGCGCATGCAAGATAATCTAAGAGTTTATAAGTTAAAGATTATTTTAGAGTTTTATTGATTCCCACACTTATTCAGATAATAAATTAATTCGCACTTTTTCAAATTTCTTTCTCAGGCCCACCGGTTTTCAGTATTTATGCCTTGTATGCTGTCCTGTCTCTCATATACAAGGGTGAATGTAACTAACCGATAATTTTAATGCACCCGTCGTGGTGCAGTTCTCCGATGTCTCCGGACTTGAACCAGCGCCGCCCCTCGGCGTCGATGAACTCCTCCTTGGTCTTCTCTGGGTTCTTGTAGTAGCCCTCCGCCACGCAGTCGCCGCCGATCACTATTTCACCCTGGAATATTAAACAAAGGTTACCACTGAATCATTGGTGAATCATAAGCATCATCATCATTCACGCTTGTCGATCCAGCAGTCGAGGTAAGACGTTGTCTGTCGGCGAATGAACGAATGAAAGATTTTCATTAAGCAGACAAAGCACTGCAAGTGCGCGCACCTGCGGGTAGGGCTTGTTGTCGACCCGGTAGCCGCCCTCGTCCCAGTCCAGCAGCCGGATGTCGGTGCCGGCCGTGGGCGCGCCCACGCGGCCCGTGGAGCGGTCGTGCGGGTCCATGACGGTGGCGCACGACGTGGTCTCCGTGAGCCCGTAGCCGGCGATCACGTCCGCGCACAGGCAGATGCGCACCTGGACACGAATAACTATCATTGATTAGTCTGCACCGCACCAAAAACCCTTTTATAAGAGTAACTGTGGAGTTGCTTGCCTGTTCTTCTCCATAGGCTACCTTTTGGAAGGTGTATGATCAATTCAATTTTCTTGTAAGTTTTGATATTTAAAAGTGTCTTTTAATAGCCTACTTGAAAATGAATAGTTTGACTTTGATCAGCTTACGTCAGGTCACTGCTAAACACAGACCTCTCCAATCACACGCCATTCAACTCAATTCTTAGCTCCGCTCATTCAGCTTCTACCGACCACCCTGCAATGATGCCGCTCCGCCTAGTCTACGTTCTCCTTACGTATGAACAATTAAAGAACAAAATAGAGGAAACCTCAGTATTGAAAATATAATGTAATGTGTTACCTGCGCGTGTGTGTCGGGCGACAGAGGAGCTCCTCCACTGATCATCATGCGCACGTTGCCGCCCAGGAGCATGCGGATGCGAGAGAACATCTGGAAGGAAAAACCGAGAATTTTAGTATGTTGGATTTGAATATATTCAAATTCAAAATCATTTATTTGCTAATATGGGTAATTACATAAAGTTGTTAAAAAAAAAGACCTCATTTTTGCTGAATAATCATTCAAAACCCATAGAATACTTATTGAAGAACTTTTTAAGATCGCTATATAGGATTGAAAAATTGACCTCGTAATATTTTAGTACCAGTAACAAGTCAGTTTCTTATGTTGATTTGAAAATCAACCTCAATTTGAGCATCATCTTCATCAGCACAAAAATCATAAAATTGGAACATCTCAGTATCCCTTCGAGATATTCCGTGACTACCCCAACAACGCACCAGCCTGTTCAGCAGCGGCGTGTCGTACCCGCGCCGCATCCAGGTCTGCTTGTACGTGTAGGCCCACTTGAAGAAGGCGCTCGCGAACTCTCCGCTGCGCGACACCTTGTCGGTGATGCCCTTGCTGATGCGGTCCATGATTAACTGCGGAGGAGAGGCATGGTCAAGTTAAGAGGGACTATTGAAACTAGTCAACGTTTACTAAAAACCTAGGCATGAATGATTTCATAATTACAACCGTTGGTAATTGTTTACTACGCTTGGAGTATAAGTGGTAGTACTACGTTGTTTGTATAAATGATAGGTCGTCAAAACGACACACTGCATGATCTGAAGGTTCTTTCAAGGATGCATCTGAAGGATGTACAGTTACCTCAAGCGATGCCTGAAGAGCTCAGCATCCTATAAGATCGACCATTACTAGGATCGAAAATATAATGTAATTAGCAGAACTTTCAGGATCAGCAAGAAGTTGACGTTTAGATCGCTGTTGTCGAGACAACAGCGATCAAACTAGAAATGAATACAAATTAAATAGGAGTTCATCGAGATGTATTCCTATTTAATTTGTATTCATTTCTAGTTTGTTAATAAGTGAACTTACAGGTACGGTAGTGATGCAGGTGGGTTTCAGGATGGTGGCGTCTCCCATGGTGCCCTTCATGATCTTGCTGGATGTGTCCAACATCGTCAGCGGCGTCGAGTAGCCGATCGGGACGCCTGCAAACATAACACAATAGTACTTAGTAAATTTGGGAGTTACTGGGGAAGATGGAAGATGTTCTTAAATGTATAGCATAGATCGCCTAATAACTTAGGTGTCTTTTGATGGAGTAATACTACAAATTGTTGCGTATATTCTTGTCTGACTCATGCTGGGGAATTGCAGCATTCAAATATTTATATAGAGAGCCTGCAGTATAAGGTCATTCGAATGGTTAACACAATTCTACGCAAGCTATATTTAGCTATTTTAGTAAGACAAGTCGTGTGGTCTTCAGCGACAGTAACTTAAGAACTACCAGCCAAGGCTACACACAATAGTTTGACATGTAACTTAGCCAACAATCAGTCCCGTCTATATTTAACTGCAATAACCGCATCAGCGTATTGTCAGCGAACAATAAAATGACAACACGACATAAATATGAAACGTATCATAAATAGTATGTTTACAGCCGTTGTCTGAACGTTGCAACTAAGATAAATTATCGATGTTTGTCTTGAACTTTCATCGACATTTATTTTATGCATATAATATGAAATAATCGTGTCATCTCTGGGGTGCCAGAGCTGAGGCTCTATCTCGCATTATGCTGAGCAATGGCCGTTTTGCGTGGATGTGACCCATATTTTCCCCCACATTGTTCATTTTTGTTTTTTCTCTGCGTCATGTGGAACAACAGCAAATCCTAATAATGTAATCGTCGTAATACTTTGGTCAACTAATCAGTAGCTTATTTACTAATCGGTCAGTGGAATATGCTTTGATTGCAGGTTTTTGTTTACAATAAATCATCTTCCGACGTAAGGACAATCGTAGGTCCGGAGCTACAGTTGAACTAAGAAAAACCGTCCTTACCGCTATGAAATAAAGTCTCAAATAAAAAAGAAATCATTCTCACCTCCAACCATACACAAGTTCTCAGCCAGCAGCTCGAACACGTGCGCCAAGGGCAGGAAGCCCATGAGGATATCTCCGTCGAAGATCGGCAGCGCGTCGGCGAAGGCCTTCAGCGTGGCCAGCATGTTGCGGTGCGAGAGGACCACGCCCTTGGGCACGCCCGTGGAGCCCGACGTGTACATGACGATGGCCGTGTCCGACGGCGACGGCGGCACGGGCTCTGGGGACGGGGCAATATTCTGTTTAGTAAATGGTGATTTTTCTGACAGGCCAAGTACTAACTTGTCTTATGATTCCGTCTTATTTTATGCACGATTTTCTACCATTTATCGAGTTGAAAATCATAGACACGCAACCTCGGTCTGTACCATTTTTTTTAGAGACCTAAAGATATTTTATGATTTAAAAAAATACACAGATTGATAAATACTTCCAGGTGTTGAATATCTGATGCAAAAATTACTGTAAGAAACGCCTTGACAGCATTATAAAGCTAAAAAGGGCAGTTAGAATTCCATCCATAAATCATCTATCCATCAATTCATTCACTCCATTATTTGCCCCTTAACCCTAGTTATTAGGAATCAGTCTGCCGATACATGTGGCCATGTAAAATTACATTTCCCTGCATCAGATCGGAAATATGTTAAAACACCCTTTAGTGTAGTTTAGTTTAGTCATCCTAGGACCTAATGATGGTAAAATCTGATAATCAACTCACCAATTTTCGAGGAGGCACCTTTCAGCACAACCTCTTTGTATCCAATAATCTTGATGCCGGGCTTGTACCCTTCCCTGTCGATATTCTTGAGCTGGTCCTCCATGTAGATGATGGTGTCGACCTTGGGCGTCTTGGCGAGGATCTTGCGGAACTTGGGCAGCAGGTCGTACGTCGTGATAACGGTCGACACGTCGGTCTCGTTGATGCCGTGCGCTATCGCCTCGTCGCCTAATGTTGCGTAGATTGTTACCACTGGAAATTGTAACATGTTTAGTGTTAGGTCAAACTTTGCTAAATAGCTAGGGCTAAATTTGGAACCACTTGCACCAAGGATACGTAGCAGATGGCGAGACATTGTCAAACAGAACATGATTTTACGTCGAGGGAACCACGGCCCTCAATTATGAGGAATACGACGCGCGGGGGGCCCAAATTGTAAACAAGAGAAAAAGTCTTTATTAGTTCTTTTTGCAGTTTTGTCAATTAATATTATTTAGGTCGCTGAACAAATGTTTAAACCGCATTGGGTTTAGCTGAATTCGTTAACTGACTGTATTCGTTTATATTAGGTCAGTCGCCTAAAGTGTCGATCGCAATTGCAACAGAATGCGTTTTCGCGAAACACTAGTCAGTGTGTGACCGAATTCGGCCCACTGAATAACAATTTACACCAATCGGTAACCGCAGACAAGCTGATGGCTTGGAATGCTAGTTTGTATGATTATTCCCTCTTCTCGGAAATTGCATTTCCTTTGTTGAAACTGTGAAATAACCATGTCTATAGAGTCCGCAAAGGACAAAGACCCGCTTTCAGCAAATATGTATTTCTGTCTCCGTTAACTTCAAACAATATAGAAGAAATAACGTGTGTACAAAAAGACGCTTAACGAAGCCGAGAGTCACTTGTTTTTCCCGTCGCTGTGGCCATTTTTTTGTACTGGACCATACCTGGGAACCTTCTGGTTACGAATTTTTTTAAATTTAGTTATTTGTAGTTTAAGCGGTCCTAAAAGTCTGTATCCTAACTGCAGCCCAGCTCGCTACAAGCCCGCCTCACCAGGTATGCTCTGCTTGAAGCAGCCGTGCGCGGCCAGCATCCACTCGGCGCGCGTCTCCGCGAACATGACGACGTTGTCGCGCGGCCGGCAGCCCAGCTCGCGCAGCCCCGCGCCGAACTGCCGCGCCTCCTTCTCCACCTCCACGTACGTGCGCCACACGTAGTCGCCCATGTTGAACTAAGAAATAAAACAATAATTAATCATTTTATTATTTCCACTTCAACACACAAACATCTGTGTAGCCCTGGCTTTTATACTAAGAGGTCCTGTATCACAAGAGAGGAATTAAAAAAGTTGCTACGTTATGTTTAGCAACATCTTTTTTCCAGCAGAAAATGATGAATGGTGTCTTTTAGCAACTTTGGACCTTCAAAAAGTACTGACATCAGCCGAAAATGGACGACTGCGTTTGAATTTAATCCTGGAGAAAATGCTTTCACGGGCCCTAGGTGCAAAATCTATTTACTAGGCGACAATGAGCACAGGAGAATTGACACCCTCAAGAGTGAAAAAACGCTTATAAACGCGATAATTTGTTATCCTTTTGTCAAACCAGTAAAACTGTGTTTTAAACTTCTAACGTACTTCAACATAATGACGAGAGTCAAATTTTATCGACTGATGATCAACTGCGATGGATCAATACAGACCAGAAAAAAACCTAAAACATTATACTTAAACATTGTTAGATTTTGCTCTACGTGCGGTGCAGCTATCATTGTCACCTTGACTTGCCCTGCATTTAAACTGTCTTGCATATAATGATGGTACAGGTCCTTATCTGCATATGAACAGCAGTCTACCTAGCTATTATCAATTAACTGTACCGGGAAAAACAGCACGTGCCTGATTATTGCAAAGTTGAGTCATTAGACATTTGTTCACCACAAGTTTACTCTCACCGTTGAATGTCAAAGCTATTGATATCAATCAATTGCTAACAATCACACAGTAAATTGATTTGATTGATTGGCTGACATCCGTGGGAACTATCAAAGCTGACATGAGTTTCTATTTCATCCAGTATTGTGGCACAGTCTTGAGACGTCAAAGGCGACAAGGGTCGCTAAGGCCTAAGACATGTTAATATCCACAGGATGCAAGTTTCGAATTCTATGAGCTATCTACATCAAAGACAGGTAAAATAACTCCTCCGCTCCGGATTATACATAGACCAGATCGGGTACGGTCCCCAACCGCAATTCTAAGCCCTGATTCCTGTTTTACTTTAACTCCTGAATAAACGACTGGCAGGATTTAACCGTCATATGGCGATGAAACAATATAATATTTTCTTTAAAGACAGATTCGTAACGCCTCCCGCATACCTCAAGAACATACCTTTTTAAACACCCTTCCATTAGGCTGCGGCTCGTCCTCCTCACTCAGCACAGTCCTGGTGCCCAGACAGGGCCGGTCGCCCCAGCGCGCGGACGCGGCGCGCAGCATGCTCTCCATGGAAGTGACGCCGTCGCGCACGAGGCGCAGGTGCAGGTCGCATGGTGACGACACAGAGCGCACTGTGATGCTGTTCTGTGTCGTCTGGATTATACGAGCCTGGGGTAGAAAAAGGTCAGGTTAGAAAGGTTACAGGTTGAAGAATAAGACAGCAGGATGAAAATAGACTAGTTAAAAAAATACACCAAGAAGCAAGATCTGAAAGGTCGGAGCATGATATACATCGTCGTAATTAACGACAATGTCATGGTGATACTGAGCATTAAGTTACAACCTTAATGCAGTGGTCACAGAGTCGTGATTAATAGCAAGGTCTTGAATTTCCTTGCAGTAATTTCTTTTCATAGAAATAATGTTATTTTCTACAGCAAAACAAATGAGAGTCGGAGTCTAATTTGATACACTGCCACTTTTCCTCAAAAATACGAATAAATTGTTGTCAGATTAAAACCAATATTTGCATACATTTAGCCGAAAAACAATTTTTTTATTATTGCAATTCTGAGCGAACATCATCTCATACAGACGTGGGCGTCGATGAATTTTCAAAACAGGTCAAATGAAAATAACAATACAATGGTTCTGTTAGAGAATATCTGTGGTTTATGTAGTACATAACAAGGTCCAAGGAGTATATAAAGCTACATACAGCAGTGTACCTGAAGGCCAATTCTCGTAATTTAAAACGTTCAAAATCTAGTCGCTGTCTTCTCGGCGACAAACAAATGTCAGAAACTTGTCAAAATGTAGGGAAATTTGAGGTATTTTTGACAGATTGAGACTGAGATCAGACTGTGAACGTTCTTAAAATTACGAGAATTGCCCCTCTGGTCAATGAATCTGTGAACAGACGTTAATCAAATCATTATCGGAACTTTCAGATCTGCATTTTGGCAAAGGATCAAAAGCTTTTCTTCGAGCGAATTAATCCCTGCCATGATTTAATCATAGATTTTTTGAGTTCAGAATAATAAAATTATTCCTAGTAACCTTAGAAGTTGCTGACAAAACTCTCAATTTGGGTTGTTCATTATGAATACAACATGAGACTAAAGTGTTGGGACTTTTTGGGTCAATAGAAAAGGTCCTTGTACCCAGAATAGCTGAACTGAGCTGAGCTGTACTGAAATTAAGTTACTTTGCATCGCTTATACCGAAAATGTTTTTTTCGTTCAGGGGTGTTTCAGTTAAGTTTAATATAGTATAGGAATACTTTCATTAGAAGTGCAGTTTAGACACCATTCTATTAGGCTGCGGCTCGTCCTCCTGATTCAGCACACTTCTGGTGCCGAGACAGGAGAGGAATACTCGTATACATTAAAGAACATGCAAGTTATTTTGACTCCGTTGAGGATTTTGTTAATAATTTCATTACCGTTCGGGCCAAGATCACCTGCTGGACATCGCCACATAGGCTTCCCAGATCATACACTATCTAACTCGATCTTAGACCACTCTTTTCTAGCTTTACCAGTCAGTCTAGCAGATGGATAGGAAGATACGGTATTCCTTTGGAGAAAGGTCTCTGCAATCGCAGGCGTGCAATATTACTCAATACTCGATTACTCTCATCCAGCTGCCACCAAGTCCAGCAAACGATTCGTAGATTGTGGCGTGTCCCTTACCTTGATTCGTCTGGAAAGCGCTCGTTTCCTCCACGGCCTCTGCGCTATGAGGTGGACTGGGAAGGTGATGATGTCGAAGACCAGCGCGACCGCGCGGATGGTCTTCAGTAGTGCCGACACCCACCATGACTCCGGCCTGAGGACAATATAAAACGTGTTCTTTAGTATGCTGTTTGATGTGGGATTTCACGAAGAAATCATTGCGAACAAATCTGAGTGAATAATTTATCTTATACCTTGTTTGTTGTCATGTCAGCTTATATGGTAAGTTGTTCTTTTCTTGGTAAATTAATCAGAAAAGCTAATATCTAGTTATTCCTGAAAGCAGCTAATGTGAATCATGGTGTCATACATCGCACCGGACATTGTTAAGTAAGCCGTTTTAGCCATGATGTTGATGATTTTGATTTTACGATAATTGCGGTTTTCCTTGTTATTGACAGTTCCTACTCCGCTAATGTCGTAAAAATCTTGCCTTACGTCAAATATAATAAAAACACGTAGGTACGTAACACAGGTTAAGGTTCATGAAGCTCTTCAAATGTAATGTGTGTGTATTGACTGATATGTAGGAATAATAAATAACAGCTTATATTTATGTCATTATGGCGAAAAAAAAACGTTTAACTATATCAAAACGGCTCAAGGCAAACATGTCTGCGACAGCGACGCTCGCCTTGGTTTTAATCTGTCATTGAGTCAAGTTAACTATACAGTCTTTTGGAGTCTTAATGTCGTATTGACTTTCAATCAATAAAACTTTTTCAGACCCTCATCAGCATCTGCCTAGCCTTTTCGCAACTATGTTGAGTCAGCTTCCAGTCTTATCGGATGCAGCTGAATACCAGTATTTTACATGGAGCGACTGCCTATTTGACCTCCACAACTCAATTACTAGGTACTACAATTAATACCACTTGTCAGACTTTCGGGTTTTTGAATAATTGTTTCAGACCTTCAGGATGATCACCGGAGCTATTACGGTTACTGAGGAAGTATTTACGGTCACCTATATCACTAGTTTTTCTCTTTACCCGATGAATTTTCCTAAATATCTAGCACAAAATTCAAAATTTTCATTCAGGTTTCAGGTGACGTCATAATAAATTTCGTTATCTACTTCTCCTGGCGACATCACCTTGAGCTATATTAAATGTCTACTAAAATGCTGTAGCGTCTGCTCTCCAATGACCGAGGTAAATTAAATACTTCTTACAAAGGTACGGGAGAATATTAAAAGGTCTTGGAGCCTGATAAATATTTATCAAACCGAGCAATTAAATAAAGATATTCAAGGAAAATAAGTGGCTTATGGGTTATGGGTCTGTTACTGGCTCTGCAGCTACTGCTAAATGAATGCACATTTAATTTTCACACTTGTAAACCCCACACAGACTACTTGCGGTTCCAGTACAAATAAAGTCTTCTTCCTTCGTGCTACTTTGAACCTTGCTCGATCCAGTTAAGGTTGAAGATGCCCTTCTGGGTAGAAATGGCAATAATTTTAAGGTCAATTGCGCTAAGAGACCGGCGCTTACCATAAAAAGTAACATGAGCTCGGAACAAGCCATGCTTTTTATAGCAGTTGCAGAGACGTCCTTTTAAGTAGTCCTTACACTGTTCTTAACGCTGGTCATACTTCATTTACTTCAATAGAAGGAGCGATCTTGAATAATTGTCTTTCTTCATTCATTCGCACGCTTGAAGAATATTTTGTATGGATAGTCGGATGGAGGAATAACATTGAGGATCGCTTCATTTGATGGAGTGCCATCAGCAGCATCAGCTGAACTAATAAGAATTTCGGAGAATGTCGGACTTCACGATATAAGTAAGGATAGCACAGTGCACACGAAAGCCAGTTGCCAGGTATTAAAGGTAAAAAAAAAACTAAAATTATCGAGAGCTTTTAACCAATTAACGGAAAGTTCATTAAAAAACAATAATAGGAAAATTTATATAGGCGCTTAGGTTAGAGCTCAAGTGCTCAAACCGTCATGTAATTCCTTGCGTGGGAGACTGTTTGCTGAAGTGCAAATTGAAATTTCTTACTGGGGAAATTGTACTCTTGGGGAAGACATTTATGGCCTTTTAAGACTTAATTAAGATTGAGGATATAACTATGCAGCAGAATACAAGCCAATTGAAGAAAATTTAGATTTAGATGAAATAGAGACGAATTATTTGGGTCTGCCTCAGACAAACCATTCACATTAGGTAAACTAGTTTAAAATTTTGCGGAAGATTATGAAGTGTTTCAGACAGCTACGGCATAGAACTCTCATTCAGTTATTCTGATCTACCGATTCCCCTTTCGCAATACAACTACAACGCACTCAATCAGATAAGGCAAACGCAAACTTTCCTCCCAACATTGATACGAGGTCAGTGTCAGGGAGCGGATGCATCCGTGGGCCGCACCGCCCGCCGCCCGACGGTCACACGACCGTGACCCGCGCCGCGCATGCGCCCTTCCACCCCCGGTGCATCCCACACCTACTGAATATGAAAGCCCATGCCTGTTGCAAGCCTAATTACTTTCTGGGAACTGGTGAATTTTCAGGAGATGTGTTAGCGAGGGTTTTGGCTGAACGCAATTTTGGTCTTTATTATATTCACATAGAAACTACAATCACTTGCAGTAGGTTAGTAAACAAAATAATATGCCCTAATCATCATGCCAGAACGTAATGAAACCTTATATTAATAACACTGCAACCTAAAATGCATGAACTTGAACGATAACAATACTGACGCCACTCGATTACAATAACAAGAAGGTGAATGCTGAATGTCATTTGGATGTGACTTCCACGATGCACCCAGCCTGGATATGGTCAATCAAATTCACGGTCTTTACCGCTATTCGTCTCTACTGTTCAGGGGTTTACAAGAGCAAAAAAATGATGGCCAAACACAATTGCATCATGGCTATTTAGAATACTAATAAAAACTGGAGCTAAATGCTTAAATTAATAAAAAACCCGTCTATGGACAAAAAACTCCAAAGATTTATCAAAAGAATATTCTGGTATTGGGTTTGTAACGGCCCTCATTAGACGCACGTGTGGTGTCTTTCAATACATCTTCAACCCTTTGTACCAAAAATTGCTAAGTACATTCAACCTTTGAGAGTCCGCTTATCAACTGTCACACTACAGACAGAAGGGGGTAAGAAACGTTTTATACAACGTAGCGAAATATTCTTGGGATATAAAGGACAACATAATGCCAAAGATTTTCAAAGCGTTTATACGGGTGGCGATCTTATAAGATCCTGCCTTGAGCCTCTCTCATTATGTTGGGGATTGCGCCCAGGATTCAACGGGAACTGAACTGGTTCGACCGTTCGACATTCAATTCAAAAAAGCTGTTGGACAAGTATATCATTTGGGGATAAGGGTTCCATTAGCGCATTAATGGGCCCGTGTCGGTGCACCATGCGATTACCATTAGTCAAGTCACATGCTCAAACACCTAGAATCGGAACTAGCCCCATTAAGTTATTAAGTAGTCATAACATTGTGACGTGGGTAAACAACAGTGGTTATGTATTGAGTGGTGAGGGCAACACCGCGGTGTCACCTTGCTGCTATAAATAATGTCAATGTAGGAAACTTACGTCGGCTAGACGTACCTTCCTCCCTCTTAGTCGTTATGATAAGATCTTGGACTACATTGTTACCACAAACTGCAACATTGTACTGGAGTTAACAATTATTTTCTGCAGTTACGACGGAAACCTTTTCTTTCAATACTAAAACTTTATTCCAGTTAGAAGCGGAATTGATACTGGCCACCAGTTTGCGGTTTGTTACCAAACCACTGAGAGAGTTTCAGAAGTAATATCGCAACTCTCGATGCATTTATCGGTCATCCCTGTTGCCGGTAGGTTACAATTCATTTGCAGCTTTATTCTGTTAACCATACAGTTGTTTTTAAGGCCCGGAAGGAGACATTTCACCTGAAACTAGAAGTTTCTGTTGATGAACGAAAGGATTTTAAATAGGTTCAATATAGTATCTTAAAAGCAAAGTTACATAACAAAATGGGAATTTGTCAAGTTATTGAGGTATTTTAACACGATAAAGTAACACATTTGTGATTACTCAACTGACAAACATGCTAAAAGGTGGCGTGAGCGCAACACGTCATATCTCAACCAATTATAGAAGGATTCGTCGAATAAAACTAGTATTTACTAAACATGTCGGTTTTTTAGCTGCAATATATAAATGTACTCAGAAAGACAAGACTGTATGTGAAAACATTAGGAATAGTAAAACAGGTAATCTAAAATTCTGGTGATCTAAAGAGTCAACTACAAAAAGAAGTATTCGTCAAAAACATTTTTTTTTTTTTTGTATACATGCATGCATTTTAGCGGAGCTTAAAAACTAGAAAAATAAAACTATCTATCTATCTTTCATTAAGTTTTTAAATTAATTGATATTGATTTAAAATATAATTTATTAGACAGCCTTATTAGCAAACAACATTATTTTATAAAGATATAGCGTGCCTTGGACTATGGACGTAATTTGGACTTTGCATCGTAATACTAATATCCTGTTGCTTAGCTAGATAAATATCTGGTGTGTTATTTATTACCTCTACATTATGTAAGATACACTCGTACAGCTGTCATTTTTCCTCCTACAAGGCACCACACACCATGGCGAATCGCGTTGCATGTGCAATGCCTGGCCCCGTTATGAATGAATCACTTTCTTGCGATGTGCGCTTGCTCAACCAAATGTTATGAAGTCGCACCTTTAAAATAAAACCGTTACTAAACGAAAATTTTCATGAATTGAGTTATCAATGCCATCTATTTAAAATATACGTAAACTGCAACATAAACTTGTCATTTTTGTAAAATGTTGTATATTACGCCATCTAGCTGTAAATTAAAGCGTTACTAAACTGAGTTATGATCGGCTCACGAAATACAATATTGTGTCTATACCAGTAAGAACATGTTCGTGGAAGAGTGATGACGGAAGTTTAAAGTAACAGTGTTATTATTTGGATAAACACGGCTGTGCGTCACAAAAAAGGTAAGTTGTTAATTTGTTTTAATAGGAAAAGTGTTTCAATTTGTTTAAACACAGTTTTTGTGTTGTGAAATTACGCAATTCATAATAAAATTTCATTGATAAAATGTTACAGTTTGTATAGTCACAGTTTGCCTTTATAGTTTTAGGTATTAATCCAATAACGTTTATCTATAAAGAGTAACCATTTGTTTAGTTACAGTTTTTCAATAAGTAAAGAGTAAATTAAATCATATGCTTAATTACAATAGTGGGACATTTATGTTAGTCGCAGTTTATTTCTTTACGCACCGTACATTTGCATAAAAATTTTAGGGGTAAAATATTACATTTTGTTTAAATTCCATTCAATATTAAAATTAACTTCATAGTTTATAAAACAGTTAATATAACGTTACACATTTCTTTTAGTATCACTTTACTACTAATATAAATAAAAGTTGTAAGTAGGTACTTAAAGTAACTAAATTTATTTAAGTTAAAATGTCTACGTAGTAATAATAAATGATAATAATAATAAAACCACTTGCTTCAGGTCATGGCGCATTTACGGAACCCACGTTTGTCACGCATTTTGGAGGCTATGGAATCTAAGAAAGATTCCGTAAGTACTGAAAACCCCAAACTAATATCCATGGACGACCTGGATTATAATTTTTCACGCGATGCAAATCCGATAACTGTCGATACTTGTAGATCTCCTTCTTTATTGCAAGAACAAGCACTACCTCAGTCCGTTAGTCATACTATGGAAGCTGAGTGTTATGTTCAACCAGTTGATGACGGAATACCAAATCCATATTTGAGCGGTACTGGTTTTCCGGAATTAACTCCAGAAGAAGATCTTACTGTACCAGATCCTAGCAGTAGAGCAAGATCCTATTCAACTGGCTCAAAATCATCATCAAGTTCATCATCAACAAGTTCAACTTCATCATCTTCATCTAGTGCATCTGAATCGGGTAAGGACTTTTCCCCTGATGAGGCAGATTGCGATCCTGATTATGTACCAGCAACCCCACCTAGGCGTGTATTATTTAGCCCAACTCCTCAAAATAGTATTTCTGTACAACTAGTTGAAGAAAATAATTTGGGTCCTCCAGAAGATAACAGAACTCCGAACAAACGAAGGCGTAAAGGATTTCCAAAAGTATCCGTGAGGCAAGATGCTAAAAGACTTCGTAATAGTGGGCAACAATATACTTCTGTGTCCCAGTTAAAAAAAGTCATCCCAAAGAAGCAGATAGGACCACCATGTGGGGAAAAATGTAGACTAAAGTGCAGCGAAATGATCAAACAGGAAGACAGAGAAATTATTTTTGACAATTATTGGAAAATGGGAGATTTATCTAGACAAAGAGATTATATTGCCAAGTGTATTAATGTTATTACACCTAAGTATCAATATAAAGTTCACAATAGCAATAGAGGACCTAAGCATTCATTTTCATTCGAGATTAACAATTTTAAGCATCGTATCTGTAAAACATTCTTCAAGAACACGTTGGCCATTAATAATCGACCTATTGCAACTGTAATAGCAAAAAAGAACCAAGCGGGAACGATTGAAGAAGAAAAAAGGGGTAAACATGGAAAACAATACAAAGTAAGCTCAGATATAATTAAAGGAATAAAAAATCACATAGACTCAATCCCAAGAATTGAATCTCATTACCTAAGACAACAAACGACTCGTGAATTTATTGATGGGGGTAAAAACCTTACAGATCTTTATACCGACTACCAAATACAATGCTTGAGTGATGGTGTTGAAGCTGCTAAAATTCATACATATAGAAAAGTGTTTAATGAAGATTACAACATTGGCTTTCACACACCTAAAAAGACCAGTGCGAACTATGCATTAGCTTTAAAAACGCTGTTGATAAAACAATAGAATTACAGAACAGATACGACCAACACCAGCTTGAAAAAGAATTATGTCGCCAGGAAAAGTCAAATGACAAAACAATGGTTCAGGAAAACTACATTGTTGCCTGTTATGACCTCCAGGCAGTGTTGCCTCTTCCGAAAGGAGATGTTTCTACTTTATATTACAAGTGTAAGCTCAATGTTTGTAATTTTACTATAAGTGAATTGGCGAAAGACTATTGTGATTGTTTTGTCTGGAGCGAGGTCGAGGCATTAAGAGGAGCTAACGAAATAGCAACGTGTGTTTGGAGGTATTTGACAAAGAGGGCATCAGAAATAAATGACAATAATTTACGAATCATATTTTATTCTGATAATTGCTGTGGTCAGCAAAAGAATAAGTTTATGTTTTCTATGTATGTATATGCCTTATCTGTTCTTAAAATTAAGTCTATTACGCACAAATATTTAATTAGTGGGCACACACAAAACGAAAATGATTCCGTTCACTCTGTGATAGAAAAAGCCGTTAAAAAGTGCTTACGTTCTGGTCCTGTGTACACACCAGATCAATACGTGACCATAATCAGAGCTGCACGAAAGAAAGGCAATCCCTATAATGTTACCGAAATGTGCTATTCAGACTTTGTTGATATAAAAAATCTTACAGAGGCATACGGTGCTCAATTTTCAAAAAATACTGAAGGCGAAACAGTTAGAATGTGTGACATTAAAATAATGAAATTTGAAAAACATCAAGATTCCAACCACGTTGGCATTTATTATAAAACTTCCTACTTAGATACAGATTTCAAAGAAATACAATTCCGTAACAATCGTTCGTCTCGAACACGTACTAGCACTAATCTTCAAGATTTCCAGTTGAAGCCTTTATATCAGTCTAGATTAAAATTAAGTGACAGAAAAAACAGCGACATAAAGAGTTTAATTAACAGTAATATAATACCACAAAGTTATGCATTGTCATATTACAACAGCATCTTGTTTTAGCAATACTAAAACGAGATGTTATTGTAATAAGACAACCTATTATTGATGATTATTGATTTAGAAAAACAATAAGTAACATTATTTTTAAGTTTTTTACGAGATTTATTTTTTATAAGTATAACATTTTATATGGCAATAGGTTTGCCTCATTATTCTAATTAAGTGATACAAGTCAACATAACTTTGATTAGCCCTGAGTAGCTTTCGTGGATAGGGAAATAATACTGTGATTGTAACTTTGTGAAATTTAAAAAAAATGCTATTTCCAATTGGTTTGTTCCTAGTCAAACTGATTGTAAATGTAATAAGATACTTAATAAGTAGTTAATATAGTAAGATACATACATGCTGTGATTTACAGGTACAAATTTTTTAAGACTGATTGATAAATAACTATGCCAAATGATTGTATGGATCTCTCTTTAAATGGTAATAAAACATTATTAAATTCGAATGTTTTTTATATTTTGTAATATTATAACACCACAACAAATGCCAACTTTATGATTTTTAATTTAAATGTTGAATAATATTATTGTATTTATGAAATTTTAATAGTTTTCTATTTAGTAACATCAGTTGCACTGTAATTTCATAGTAATATACCATAATGAACAAATTATTAGTGGTAAAGTGTTACTATAATAATATAAATCAAAATAAATAATACTGTAAATAAAAAAAAAATACTTTCCTAAATCACGTGACATAATGTAAACAGAGATCTATAATAAGACCTCATTAAATGTCTTAAAGAACCCTGCACTCAGATTTTATTCACAAAAAACGGTAACTTTTTTCTACTATTGACTCTCCTGTAAAATTTTATAATTTCGTTTAGTAACGGTTTTACTTTAAAGGTGCGAAGTATTACTAAAATAACGTTTGCAATATTGTACGGATGTTTTATTATTTTAGTGAGCAACATTTCTACAAGTATTTTTTGTATTTTAACACACGAAGTTTTGATCTTAAAGAAGCCAGAGACTTCAAAGGCTAGGTTTTCATTAGGGTAATTCCAACAAAAATGTTGACTTGGTAAAAGTAATGAAGATACAACAAAGTAAATATTCACGTTAGCATTTACTATTGTAAAGACCGGTCGCAGAACTAGCATTGTGATGAAATAGTGTCAAGTAATAAACCCAGTTTAAAAGTAAACTACATATTAGACTTTCTGTCACATTAACCTATTGCTAAAAAAAAGTAGACCTTCATAAAACCACGTTTGCCGGTGCTAAGCTAGTCCCATCTATTTATGGTTGTTGATGCAGTCATTATGCGGTTTTAAGTACCCATACTAAGTTTATTACTTCCAGTTACCACTTACACAATCATGTACATCGATCAACTTGTAGTGCCTGGTACTTATATATTTGTTCATTATATTCTGTCTTTAACCGATGCTAATTGTTTAAGCTACACATATGCAATCACATATCCAATGCCCAGGGGTGTCGACCCCGACTTACGGGTCGTGAGTCCGAACCCAGACAGGCACTTTAAATTGTGTATTAAATTTGATCAACATTGCTCTCAAAACGGTGAAGGAAAACATCGTGAGGAAACCGGCATGTCCTAATAGAACCCACATCGAAGACATATTATGACATTCACCAACCCGCACTGGGCCCGCGTGCTGGATTAAGGCCCTCTCCCTCTCACAGAGAGGAGGCTGTGTCCTAGCAGTGGCAACATTACAGGCTGATTCTGCTTATGCTGTCCAATGATAATACTTACATATAGTTGCTTGTGCCTTTCTAATTTAGCTCCTTCTTTCAGTCTGTCCATGTCCTTTCTTCTCGATCTTTCCCTTTCTATGTTTGCTTCTAATGCCCCTGTTATTATAATGATAGTAAACTTATCGGGTATTGTCTTACTACTCATTATGATTAATTAAATGAATACACTTTGTTTTCGTAATCCTTATCTTCAACAGTTTAGGTTTTGGCACAAGCCGAGGCGTCCAACCGACAGTCATGCGTATTCCATGCGTTATGTTGATGTGACGTGTTACCTCGACGGACGAAGTCCAGTGATTAGATAATGGCATGTGTGACAGCAATGATATCTGAATGGTTTGTATTTCGTATTAATTTTACTACGTTAAAGCAAACAGTTAATGCTTTTGATTGATGTTGACGGAATGTATTAGAATATCTTAAATGTATGTTGAGATTTTTATGAAGGTTTTGCTTGTCCTAGAACCAAAAATTCGTCACCGTCAGGTTCGCTGGACCAAACGAGATATATACATGGGACCGTGTGCACTATTTACTACCTATTTGCTACTATTTACTACCTCTAATAAAATATTTGCTACCTTTGCTTTAAGAAATATATCAAAGAAATAAAGTGGCCAGCCATTCTGACGTCAGGTTGGCTGACCACTTCCAAGTTTTCACAGTTATAGCGTTGTATTAACCGCATTGTTAATGTAAATATTTACTACCTATTTGCTACCTTAACATATATTTTTTACACAACGTTAAGAAGCTCCTATAAAAAGCTATTAAGAAAAGCCATTAAAGCGCCTGTAAATCAATTATTTACGTCATTTCTCCTCAGAATAATTGCTAACAATATTTTTGCAGGCGCTTAGTGCCATATGAACAACTTGTTTGAATCAACGATTTAATTTCTTACTGAAGTATTATTTTAAGATGCAGAAAGGAAAATGTAAATAGAAGATGCTTTGCTAAAGTAGGTGTAAGGTACGGAAACTACAATTTCGTTATGTCATGCGTCCTTCATTATTTCTTGTGTCAAACAAAGCCGTTGTTTTGCTATTTCCTGTAAGTAGATATCGTGCCCTTGGTACCACTGAGCCATGATAGACTGAAGTAGAAATGTAGTCATTTTTCCCGTATTTTGATAAGACGATGCAAATGTAAGAAACTGCTAATAATTATGGTGAATAACTAACAAGAATAATACCAATTAAATAAAGGTTAATGATAGTCAAGTCTATAAGTCAAAGTTCACAAACGTGCTCTGTATATATCTAAACAAAAACCTTGACATTCATGAGAACGTATGAATCGGGGCGGTTATCAAAATCCGTCAAGAAATAACAGAGATACGACCTCACATCTTTACAAACATACAAAACTTGCTAAACTCAAACTCTTTCGTTTTAATTAGGTAAAATAAGCAAAACATCAAGCCAATAACGGGTAATTAATGAAGTTAATAATAATCAACGCTGATAAGTAATTAATGAAGTTAATAATAATCAACGCTGATAAGCTTAGAACTAAGTAGACATCAGACCTAGACAGGCTTACCTTGCACTGTAATTTGCAATCGTGCATTACTTCTGAAGAGTTGACATAATTATTTAAAAACAGCAGAAATACCCTACAAGTATCACATATCTTATACAATATACAATTATGATATAATATAAATAACAAAAGTAATGGCACAGTAATGGATGTGTAAAACACGTGCAAAAGTTTTTATTTGTAAACCAATGTTCAACTTACGTAATACTTGAGTAATTTACCGTGATTAATGCGATAACTCAACAGGTCTTTTTGCGTGTTCATTAAACGCATGCAAAGGAATTGTTAAGGACTTTACTTACACAAAGTTTCTTCATGCCAATATTTGTAGAAATTTAAATGAGAATAATGAGGGTTAATTAATTAGTGACCATTATAAAGCAGCCAGACGGCTGCATGTCGTCAGGTTATCTAAAGGTCATCATCACTCATCAGTCCAGAGACATATCCTGCTGAATGATGGTGTGCACCCACTTCTAATTTATTACACGACTGTGAAGAAGGATATGTTTTTCTAGAGTAATAAGGTCGCATGTCCTTTATACATTTTTAGGACTCCTCCACCAACTGTTTTTCGTATAATTAGGTGCGACTGGCACTCCTACAAATACTTTTTAATGCCAGCTAATCTGCAGGTCGATACAATTATCAACTAATCATTAATCTACTAAGGCTACTGGAAATTTCTTCACAGGCTGATCACCGACCGCAATAGTGGCACACTCGATAGTGATGACATTATCGAATTAAATAAATATTATCGTTTACATGTTCCTATAAATAGTATACTTGTAGTTTATGTTTGAAGTACTAGTACTTTAAGCTACCAGATAAAAAGTAGGTATTTTAGATATGTGTTATCTATCCTAGATATGGTCTGTGAGACAATTTCGTCTAACACTTTCAGTCCCTTATAAAAAAATCTTCAATAACTTTTTGGTATGGGAACGGATAAATTTCAGTATTTGCAAGCCGTCTGGATATAAAAAATTGGTATTCACCAGTGATAGGAATTCCAGACAGGCATTTTATTGGGGAAATCAAATGGTAGTCGCTAAATTGACACTCACATTATTCAACCGCATCAGCACTCTAATGGCGTAACACAATCACAATCTGTATGATTTTAAAGGATATTGCTAATCCATTGCCTCATATGTTTGAAAAATGTGTCTGCTCAACAACGTCAATAACGCAATGAATTTCGTTGAACTGTCAAAATGAAAGCCATACCTACTGTTACTGAGTTACGCAATTTGCTCGCTGGTTATAATGATGGCCAATCCCAATAATACATTTGTGCTAAGGCTTCGCAAATGCTTTTTGAGCATGTTTGTAAATAAACCCTTTTGTGTAGACCATGGCTGTAAGTGAAACTGCCTTCTCAGTTTCCATTCCATTGAATAACTTAGGACCAAGTACGAAAATTTATGAAGGATTATCCAAAGAATTTTCCATTAAAAATAGATTAATGATCACGTAATTATTAACTGCCTGGACATTGATTAACTGTCTAGACTAGGTTGAGATAATCTCTGCCTGGTATCTCTTAAGATAAACATCCTATTTATGTCTATGCATGAAATCATAGATATCAGCAATATTGACGTTGACTGATTGACTTCATTGTGGAGCGGGCTCGCTGGCGGGATTTTATTGAGGAGATGAGTAGTCGTAGGTGCAGAATTAAACCATACTTCTTCAGAGTGAGAGTTTGTTCTTTATTTTGCAAAAAACTGTATCGAAAAGCCTTAATTAAAAATGACAAAATTCTATAACGGCTCTCGTTACGGTAAAGTTTCCTAGTACTTAAGGTTATGTAACATGATGGTAGTGGTACATGTGGCGCCACCAGGTGTAATAAACATAACATTACGCTACTTTCAATATTCTAACTTTAAAATATTCTATCACGGTGCAAACTTACAAAAATAACTAAGTTAATAAATTACGTATCGTCGCTAACAAGCTAGAACATCTTTTACATAATATGCTTGAACTAGCGTACACAATTTATAGTATTCTGTAAATCTTCACCCTAATTGCTTACAGACTATCAATCACAATCTGAATCATTTTGAAGGATATTGCTAATCCATTGCTTCATATGTTTGAAAAATGTGTCTGCTCAACAACGTTAATAACGCAATGAATGTCGTTGAACTGTCAAAATGAAAGCCATACCTAATGTTACTGATTACGCAATTACCCCGCCGAACTAAGCCAGTAAATTAAGTAAATAGTCGTCGAAGATATCATCTTTTGGCTTCCACAGTGATGTAATAAAATTTGGTATATCTTTACTACATCTTCGCAAATGAAACGAGGCATCCGACTGCCACCGCATCCGTTCGTCCATCATGTTCAGATTAATTTTGAAAACTACTGAACAGACTGCTAGGCGCTAAGGTTGCCCCTACCCATAATATTGTATTTGCAAGATTTCGAGTTTCGAAATAGAACCCTATTAATTCTTTGGATGGTTATTTCTGTTGACAAATTAGATTTTCCTTTTTCCTCATACCAACAGTACCTACTTTGGTTATTCGAATTGGGTTACTGTTAATTTAATTACCTTCTTTCTTGAAAATTCTGAGCACTCAAAACAATAGGCTATGGTAACACAGACTATATTTATTTGACAAAACAAACGAGTGAATATAGAATCAAGTTCCTTTGCTTATTCATTATCTTAAAATAATAAAAAAAAAGTTAGCCAAGTGTTGTGAAGCGTAAAGGCTAAGACAAAATCGACCTGAATGTTCACAAACATCAACAAAGCGAATGTTCTTAGTGGCTGGCTAACCTACGTCTAATTCGACCTTCATATGTTAGCCTATTCGGGGCAAGTTATATACTCATAAAAATTAATTTGTTACTCCGGACTTATAGAAACTGTGTGACTGAATGTTAGTCATCAGGGTAGTATTGAGTGTTCTCCTATAATAGTCATTTTGTGGACAGCTCGTCTGTTTTAAAAGTTGATCTATTATGATTGAATCTAAGTTTTTATTTTCTAATAATGATCTTATAGCTTTGCAAATAACTTTTACTTCTGCCTATAGCGTCTTATTTAACAGCATCATTTTTTAAATCCTTTAAATTAAAAAGAACCAGGTTCTTAATAATTAATTACAATCTAGCCTATAAGACTAATAAGCAATTTTAATCTAACTTAATTTATTACGTGATAATTATTTTATTACTTAGAATAGTGCCGATTGTACTTTACACAAGTCCGTTCCACTTTCTTAGAGTCTGATATGATGATATAAACACTTTGTCCATGAGTTATTATGTGTGTGATTGGCACTATTATTTCTACACTTTTTACACTACACTAACTCAAAAGGTTTTGTCCGAATGTAACACCATCATATCTCCTAGATTGCATTTGTTTAAATACTAAATGATATTATAAAGACAATATAACAACTGACCTTTCCCTCTTCATACATCATTGCATTGCTTCCAGAATGCATATAAGAAGTAAGTTTATTTATAACGTAACAATTCAACATTCTGATGTTGAAATATTAAATGTCCAAAGCCTTTCAGCACTAATGCTGTAAAGACACGTCCACCCTGCGAGCATTCGGAAGGGATCGTTCACGTGGTTGTGAAAATTCTATTGCAGGACAATTCTTGAATTCCCAACTAAGTATGTAATATTAATTTGACGGGGCGATGTTTGTTAGAAACCGTTGTCATTAAAGAAACAGAAGAGGAATGAGTAGTCGATGACAAAATAAAGATAGTACGTAAGAATGTGATCATATATGATCATATAAGAAAGGATGAAAACAAAATCAACGGGTTGCACTCCGGAAGTGCCAGCAGAAGTGAAAACTTGAATATTAACGTTGTGCATTTTTGATATTTTGGAATGGTTAGGGAATAATTTTGCACAAATTGCTTTAATTATCAGTATAAAAGTACTATCATTTATGTGGTAAAATACAATATTCATTTCTACTCTCCCTCCGTCTTAAGATTTTCGATCAGGTCACGTGTCCTGACGCGAGCTCCGTCTTACGAATTTCGATCAGGTCACATGTCCTGACGTAAGTTTAACATTTTTTACCCATCACAACAAAAGTTCACTTCAAAAAACGACCCCAAATAAGTTGGGACAAGAGCAGGAGGATGATAATGTCATCACAGAAGTGGCTGCTCAAGAGCAAAATAGCCATTATGTCTAAAACGCGCAATGCTCTCGTGTTAGACGCACCTTAACACAAAGTTGTTCACCCAACTTATGTAACAAGGACGATGGCGACTGGCGAGTACTCGAGTAGATACAGCCGCTCAAGACGGGTCAGAAGCAAGCCGCAGTGAAAGTTAGTATTAAATGCGAACCTGTTTGTCTTTGTTACTGAATCGGGTAAATCGCGGGGTAGCCGTATGAATTGTGCGAAATCCTCGCTGGAATACGGTAGTTCGTTTCAAAGGGATGTGAGATATTTGTACTATTTGTAAATTGGATGCGTGGTTTGGGTTTTTTTCCAAGAATGGTATTGCGAGGCGTTGGAATTGAATGGTAAGTGGACGCTTGGGAAAAATTTGTTGTCATTGTAACATAAAATATTTGTGGAGCGTGGAATTTTTCATGCATAAAAATAAGAAAAATACGTAAAAGGAGCGTTCAAAGAATCCATGGGGCATAATATTAGTCAGTTAGCTACGGATTCATGCCCATCTAATGCTAATACTACAGCTATATCACTAAAGTTTAGTCAAGTGAAAAATAGTTCAGATTGTATGGACCGAGAATATTTCATGCTTAGTAATAATCATGATTGAATTGTAATAACGAATAATAATATAATTGTACTAATCCGAAACCTACATGTAATACTTTTACGATGCCTGGCTTCTGACACATCGAAATTAGCTGATAATTGGAATTGGTCCTCCTGATAACGATTGGTTCGATATCATATAAATTAATAAAAATATGTATGAAACAATGAAACTAGAACAATTCACGCCTGTAACACGCCATCAACGATAGTGAAAATAATGATGCCCTTCAAAAAGAACGTGCGTATTCACGACGTGCATAGACACGTGTATGAATATATACTTACGTAAAAGGATATCTATACTAATATTATAAAGAGGAAAGATTTGTATTTTTAATGAAAAAAATTAAAATTAATGAATAAACTCAAAAACTACTGTGCCGATTTCAAAAATTATTTCACCATTGGAAAGCTACATTCACCTCGAGTGACATAGGCTATATTTATTGCTAGAAAAGATTAGGGATCCTTACTAAAACTTAAGTAACGTAACCCAAGGTGTAAAAAAGTGCCCTAAAACGTCTTTCGTCGCATGCGCTGCGGAAACTATTGATGATAGAACAAAAGTATGTTCTACAGTGTGTAGGAGTAGGGTAGGAGTAGGTTAGGAGTAGGGTAGGAGTAGTATAGGAGTAGGGTAGAAGTAGGGTAGGAGTAGGGTAGGAGTATGGTAGGAGTAGGGTAGGAGTAGTGTAGGAGTAGGGTAGGAGTAGGGTAGGAGTAGGGTAGGAGTAGTGTAGGAGTAGGGTAGGGGTAGGGTAGGGGGTAGAACACCACGCGAACAAAGTAGCGCCGGGCAGCTAGAAATAATTTATGTGGCAAAACAACTTTTGCCGGGTCAGCTAGTATGAAATAAAAAAACAGTGAATGATAAAGATACGGCTGACAGGAGGCAATGGAAGAGAAATACAGAAGATATTCCATCGACTTCAAGCAGCAGGCAACAGAAGAGGAAGACGTATCCGAGAATAAAGGCACTAACCATGAGGTTAACAATTCTGTGTCTAATATGCAACCGATTGACATCCATGCAAATAAAAGACTTTTGGAAAAGAGCCAGCAACGTATTAGTTAAGACTGCACAGTGAGGAAGGATCAAACCGCGCGTGTAACACTGCAAGCCCTGCCCATTCCCCTGGGGTTCGTTCCACCGTGGTCTTATTGTACATACGTTTGTAGATAATTATGTTAATTGCCATCGTGTGGAGGTTAGTAGTCACGCGATGCGTGTGCGTCGCTAATATATCGCGTTCACAGGGTTGCAAGGATGGTCCATTCAAGTTATTGTTCAAACCAGTTGGACTGGTACATTGTCCTGCAGTTAGGCAAACTAGTTTCGAGCTGTACTCGAATTTAAAAGAATCCTTGCATCATCATATAACGAAGTTATTCTTGCAATAACAGTATCATTTACAATTTACATCACATTTTCTTCGTTAATTCGTGCTATGAGTTTAACAGCTTCAATTTCCGGAAGTTATTTTATGAAAGAATTTTATGTCTTGATTGTTAAGAACGGCTGGCGTTGAATTTAAATGAGCAAACTATTTTACTAATAGACTTTCATTAACATAGTAGTATCGTTGTGAAACCATTTTAACACGTGTTCTGATTGAGTTTCCCGAAGGTGTACCCAATCACAAATGTTAAAAAGCACTAATACTGAAAACAAAGACACCACTTGTGAAAAAAGAACATAGTATAGAATCTACTCACGTCCTACTAGTTGGCATTCCCATATTGACACAATTTCACTAATCACAAGAACATGCAAGTAAGGCTCACTGCGGTCAACTAAGTCAGGATTACTATTGATAAACCTTATATGCACGAATTATCAAGAAATACTATTTAATAAGGTTGATAAGTTATCTGATATAGAAATAATGTGAGACGGATGTGTTGCAACAGTATTTGTCGATGTCCAAGACGATAGCCGACTAGTGGGCTCTTGACCAAAGATCAACAGCTCTAGTAGTCTGTTTATGTAATCAAATCCATTAGTGAATATTATAAAGTTAATGTAATAATATTATATTGCTAGAAAGTAGGAGCATGTGACAAGTGTATGAATGTGGATAGCTATAAGAAAAGAGACAGACTTTAGAAAAGATGAATGGATTGTATGAGAGATGATATTATGGCTACAGAGGAAGTGTGTACACTGCCGAAATGAAAAAAAAAAAACGTGCTGCGCTTACTCCTAACAAGTAACTTATGATAAGGGCAGGGTTAGATCACAAACGAAAGTCTTCTTGCTCCAGTAAGCAAGTTTCAGTTTTATCTTATCGTATGCGTTCCCCGAACGCAGCACATTGCATCCAAATAGAATTTACGATTTGCTTGTGCTGTCGAAAGTTTTGCTTTTACTAGCCCGTCTACAGATTTTTTTTATTAAAGCCGGATATTAAAATACATTTGCGTCGAATTATAAATTAATCTAATACATATCATTTATATAATTAATCTAATGATTATATCTAATACTTTCATCCAGCCAAACATTCATATAAAGCGTGACCACTATTAGAGATTAAATGAATTATAGGTTTTAGATTAAATACCAAAAAAATATACCGGAGGTTTTTTTTTTTTTTTGTTAAAATTATCGGAGAAGGGTAAAATTTCGTGATTGCACACTAATTATTACTAATCCTTTTGTCATTGATTTATTATATTATATCTTTCGTAAGGACTGCCTGAAAGCCTCGTGTTACTTCGATGATAATGGTTATTATGAAAAAAAACATTCTATGTCTTTGTATCCGGATATGCTTTTACTGATATGATTATAATGTATGTGTATCGAATACACTTGTCTGTATTACGATTATCTTTAGCTAATCTGTGGTAATACTAGAATGTGTATTTAAAACGTGATGGTTATTCAAAACATGCATTAATGACAATAATGTTATCATTATTGACAGCCACGGCTGGCTTACTGCTCTTGCAGCTTTTCTTTTATCCAACTTTTGCAGATGGTTTATTTATTTAGGTTTTCCTTCAGTTCTGCTTTTATATTTTTTCGGTGTTTTCAATTTGATCATTGTAAACATGACTAGGAACAAAAATTATGGCTACGTGTGGGCTAAGATTTGTTCCTAGAGCCAAACTACTATTGATAAATATCCAGAAATAGGCCCACGTGTTACTGGTTTCGTAAGTAGGATCCGGGCGGTTCGCAACACTTCTGGTTACGGTAATTTTCTGATAGACCGTGACCATGAGGGCGTAGATTCTACTTATTTAGATCTATAAAAAGATTTCACACGCGACGGCAATTGTTTCTGCTGGGTTCCTGAAACTGGCCACGTACGAAGTACTACTAGCTAAGGTAGGTACACTAGGAAGCGAGATCACATCTCCCGAGTTGACAGTAATGGATTAAATGAAACTGGCTGTATGTTCGTTATATGCCTGAAGGATTACAGCTCACTTTTTTTTAGAAATATAATCTTTGAAAAGGTCCTCCGTTTTCCCAGGTTTCTCCGAATAATGAGTACTTCGTTATACTTCATCTATATTTCTAGACTTCTAGTAAAACAATATTGGCTTTACGATATGGGACGGAGTATCAAAGGAAATGTTTACAAAGAGATATTAGCAATTTTCTCCGGTATAAGGGACCTTCCGACCGATATGATGAACAAAGGGAAAGTAATAACCAGTGATTGGAGTACGTAGAGAATATTTACCTAAACTTTGACTAAATTAAACAATAATATGGACATTCGTTTAGAATTTCTTCTATTTATAAAATAACCAATTATATTTTGTGTACATTGGAGACCATATTTATTTATTGTTGGTTTCTTGTAGTCTATATTTGTTACTAGACTATAAAATCCTGGCCAGACCAGACACTATAAAGCTTATAAACTCAGTAAGCGGATGATTATCATGTGGCTGCGATAGTTAACTCTCAAGCTTTGGCTGCGTTTCATAAAAGATTTGACAACTGAATTGACTTTCGTTCCAATATATAGATGAGTATAGATAGCCAACTTCAGAATCAGCCAGCATTAGGCCACTGTGAGCGACACGTGGTCGTGGCTAAACGATCGCGTGAAAATATTTTAGTGTACGATTTCTACTGCTCTATCGCAAACTCCACGGTACACAATAACAACTTGTTGATGAGTATCTTGTTATCCGAAGGGATTATCTCTGGTCAATGACCGGGTCGCTGGCGCAATTATCAGTTAATGTGCCCATTGTGCTATAACAATAACGGCGTATTGTTATCAAACCCTAAAATATTCCATAGAAAAGTGGACTTTGGATCTAGAAAAGCGGTTTATCAAAAAAGAAAACATTAATTTCAATATCAAATGAGTTTTTATCGAATAACAGACAGAAATACATGAGAGTGCAGAAAAAACCTTCACAACGAAAATAAAAGTGGGATCCAGTGAAACGTCTAGCCACGTTCTGGCACTAAGCCAGCGCTGTTAATATCTAAGAAAGAGTCAATCTTAATGCAAGCTGCAAGATTAGCACGAAGTTGTAAAAAACTAATATTTGCTTGTTTTTCTTAACTCGCTAGTTTCATTAGGAATGCAATACTTAAAGAATTTATGGCCAGCAAAACCAACCGTGTTTCTAGCAAAAAATTAAATTAAAAATTAAAAAAAACCCCGACAACGTGAAGCCCTATAAAAGAAAAAAATAACCTTGAAATTATGACCCTAAGTAAGTACGTATGAAATATTTTGATTAAATGTTGTCCCGTCGGGGGACCGCTCTCATTATTAGCCAAACGTTCTGTTAAAGTTTAAAATAGTAGCGGTCCCCCGACAGGACAATATATAATCAAAAAATTTCATATGTACTTACGTAGGGTCATAATTTCAAGGTTATTTATTTCTTTTTGTAGGCCTTCACGTTGTCGGGGTTTTTTAATTTTTTTTATTTAATTTTTTATTTAATGCTTTTTGTAGGGACTCCTTGTTATTTATTTTCTTGTGTTTTAAGATTCAGGTAATTTGGTATTTAATCAGGTTTTTGGGTAATTCGCCATTTTGTGGTAGTGGCCACCTTGGATTTGAAATTTGTCATAGTGTATAGTATTCTACTAGTCAAGCCCTTTCATTTGATACCCATATTGAGGGAGTTGTGAAAAAATATGTAATCCGCCATTTTGTGGCGGCGGCCATCTTGGACCGATTTTCATCAAACATAGCTAAGAACACTCCCGACAAATTCACCTTTCAAACAAAAAAAAAAACAAAATTAAATCGGTTCATCCGTTCGGGAGCTACGATGCCACAGACACACACACACACACACACACACACACACACACACACACACACACACACACACACACACACACACACACACACACACACACACACACACACACACACACACACACACACACAGAGAGAGAGAGAGAGAGAGAGAGAGAGAGAGAGAGAGAGAGAGAGAGAGAGAGAGAGAGAGAGAGAGAGAGAGAGAGAGAGAGTGAGAGAGAGAGAGAGAGAGAGAGAGAGAGAGAGAGAGAGAGAGAGAGAGAGAGAGAGAGAGAGAGAGAGAGAGAGACGTCAAACTTATAACACCCCGTCGTATTTGCGTCGGGGGTTAAAAAGGATTTTCATCATAGAATGGGCAGTAGCATCCTCCTATCCTATAGGTTGTATTGCGATCACATATTAGCTGGTGAACCGTGGTCATTACAAGATATTACAACAATATTTCCTAACGATCGGTCAGCGCAGCGCTGCAAACTGTAAATTAAAAGGACCATTTCCAGCAGTAAACGTTTACGGACATATGATGCCGTAAATTCTCGCCACGCCGATGGGCCATTAGCCATTACGTTGTCGATATCGACGTTAGAGCTCCAAAATTTTGTCACATTTTATGTTTCTTTCTATTGGATGAACTTTTACCGTTATTGTAAAGGGTAAAGGTTCGTGCAATAGCAAAGTGTTTCCTCGAAAATGCATCCCCGTCGACGCGTGTTTTTCCGTTTTCATAAATCCGGAAATTGTATAAAATTTAATTATCTCACATCGATTTTAATTTCCTTCACATGAAAAATTGCGTCGCGAATGTTGTCTAACGTTACGTTCGTCTAGCCTAGTTTTTACTCCATATCACTCAAATTTAATTTTAAATATTCAAGCTTTGTTTTTTCAGAACGCAATAGTTAAATATTGAGTTCCTTACATAACTTCTGCAGTGCGACGGGACGTTTCTTTGCGTTCTACGTAAACATACATCTATAAACTAAAAAAATTGGCACTGAAACAGGCTTCAATAACAGATTGCATAGTCCAGTCAATTCCCAAGGTCTACATAAAATTCGCGACATCATTGCAGATAACCGTTGCCTACCTGTCAGTATACTCATTTGGCAATAACAGAAACACAACCAATAAGCCGACCTTGACTGAACACGCTAAATTAAACAACATATCCGTGACAATTATCACAATAGTGCTTATAAATTTTTATAGCCGTCGTTAAACGAGATTAATATGTAAATACTACCCGCTGGTATAGTCAATAACGTTAGGTAACGAGACTCCAAAGGGTAAGGTCGTAGCTGCGAATCCTGTCATAAGTGTCTCGGATGAAATAATGATGGGGTAGAAATTGACGATCGGTCATAATAAGGTAACTGCGTAGATTTAGGAAGGTCAACAAATTATGATCAATAATGCTAACGACCCTGAAGATATAACATATAACAGCGTTATATTTACGTATGGTCATATAATAATATGTAGTACTTAATTAAAGTACAAAAAGGTAACTCACGTCTCATTCTCGTCTATAAACATGTCTGTGTGCTTCGACCTGTAACAAAAAACATTGAATAAGTAAAAACAATTAATATCATATCACCAATTAACATCTCAAAGGTATGTATGTAATATAGCCGAGGATAACGTCAATTCATATATCGAGAGTGCAATCGCAAATATTCGGATTTCCAACAGCACTGCTGAATTGATGCAATCAGTTGCTGTTATTATAGGTATCGAGAATGTGATCGATATTAATGCAGCGGAATCCGAGTAAACCGATTAATCTTATTGCTGAGACACAAATCATTGCAGATGTTATACAGCATATAATAATAGCCGTAACGATTAATCGTTAGATTGATATTCATATTTGCATACCATAACAAATAGTTAAATAATAAAAAAAATTAACACCTTAATATTAATTAACAAATTCCATTACAAATTAAATTAGTTTCAGTATGCAGATGATATCACTCAATTTCCCATAACCCATAACGATTATAGTTCCGATTAGGGATTATAAAAATCAATCACGTATCATCATGATTTTTGCCGATCTTGATAAATATCTAAATAAACCAAATTCATTTTGATAAGTCCAATGTGAGTTCGATTTCAAAGTCTATCCTACACAAGATTTGTGAAGAAATAAAATGACCGAGAGATTTTGGAAACTGTGCACATGTCAAAAATCTTCACAGGAAAATAGAGACTATATTAAAAGAGAATGACGAATGTAATAAAAGTTATACCAATGGAGTAGTGAAAAATGTAAAAATCTTAACGAAATAGGTTTGCTATTTCGTTAGGTTAATAAAAGTAAAAATAATAAAACTTACGCAAACATAAAATAACAGGCAGAAAATCTTACTACAACTATAACAAACAACATTGAGAACAGAAGCCTGAAAAACAGAACGCTTAGAACGAAAATTCAATTGCGAGCCTAGATAAAAAATAAACAAGGTATATTTAAGTGTAAACATTGGCTTTACGTCAGGGACGAGCCTCACGAGCTAATTTTAGCGTTGCCAACGAAATGTACCAAACAGGTCAAACTTCGTTGTGTTGACAACAGCATAAAGCTTTTTGACGCATTTGCGAACGAAGTCATTCTATGTGACTATAGAGAACTTTGTGAATGGATAGCTGCAGTTTAAGGTAATTGCGAATAGTAGTAAGGGAAGGATAGTTCAGTTAAGTGAATTTTATGTTTACCTTCGTCTATATTGTATTCTCATTGTGAACATTTTCACTGTCTTACTGGGCTTCTCTCAGACCAATTTAGACTAGCAAGAACAACACTGCTTTCGCAATATTTGGTTGAAAAAAGTGAGCTTCTTTGTCCAAAGCGCAACTAGTAATGTGTCTGAGAAACTCGTTGAGCGTATTCAAATGGAAGACATTGTCCTTCTCAACTGTCAAAGACAATGAAAGAAAACATGATCTTGTCCACGTTGTTGATCAGTACGACCGTGGGAATGCAAATCTCATCCAATTCTATAATCGAGGAACTAAATCGTGTGAAGCGTACAAGAAGATAAATTAGAAGATGCCCGTAGTAACCGAATAGCGTCGGACAGAAGACCTATTAATTGGATTAAGCGATTAGCAAGAAAGAAAAGGAACTAACGGAGTAGTGCACCCACACTTTGCAACAGTACCTATAACTAACCTTACATAATCAGGATAAGAAAGCGAGCTCGACTCTTATCGGGCACAGCTCCAATGCCATACTAAGAATGAAGTACGAATTAATACCTTAATCTGCTGCTTAAATTGTGATAAAGTCATGCAGTTGCTATCTCAATCTGCTATTAGTCAACAAAAAGCATTAACGGGTCAGAGATAAACGTAACGAATGTAACAATTGGGTTGCCCTTGATATACTGACCGCAGTTTGTGTAATTAAACTATGGACTCCGACCTCAATTTGGTAGCACGTGCTCGGATATGTGGTTGAAATCGTCGATATCTTTATCTTCATCGTACATTTTCCGAATTTCTTGGCTAGCATAATTTGGTCAAATGGCTGCTTTATCAAGTCTATTCACAAAGAAATCCATTTTGTAATAACAGTAAAATGATTTTCTCACAGGTAGGGCACGTGATCGTAGTCTTACCTAAGTCTAGTTAATTCCTAAGATTTGCTGCTTGCATTACCTACGGCTATTACGAAGAATTTTATATAAATTTTATGATCTGCTGAGAATTCTCAGCATTTTCCTGCACTTTATGACTCGGCAGAGGAAAAAGTTAGCAACAATACTAAATTAATTCCTTATCAATATTAAACAGTGAGGAAAACTTAAAGGAAACATTAATTAATAACAAATGACTCAGATTTATTAGGGAAGTACAGACAAATAGTTAAATATACAGACATTTATGCACGGCCAAAGTTCAGTCGGTTGCACTATCAGGGGTATACGGGAAGAGTGACTGGTGTAAAATGTGTAACGAATTTCAGAGTTCAACACGTGTTATCTCGTCAAGTGTCTGGAATTTGGACTTAGTATTAAAGTCAGGGGTCAAAATTCAGTAACACTATATTTACGTTTGAAAGATGATAATTATGGCGTGCTGTTGAGGACGTCTGAAGCTGGACATATAAAGCAAATTGTGACAGAAGGAGGACCCAGGAAAAGTACAGGAATTTATACTACACGTTGTAAGAGTACTTAGGAAATTACGTGAGATATTTTTTTCTCCCAACTAAATAAATAACAATACATTAGAATCCATACCAATATAATAGATTTGAAAGTAACCCTGTCTGTATGTTACCATTTCACGTCTAAACCACAGATCAGATTTCGATAATAAGTTTGTTTGTTTGTTACGCTTTCACGCTATAACGGCTCAACGGATTTGGATGAAATTTGGCACATGGGTAGAACATGACTTGGAGGAGGCCATAGGCTACTTTTCATCCTGGACCGTAGACGAAGTCGCGGGTAACAGCTAGTTTTTATATGAAACAGTAATTACCCTCAGAAGAAATTTGGTGAAAACCAGGTAAGTAAAAAACCCGGTCAGTTAAGTCTCTATAATACCTAGCACTAGCATATATGAAGATACTTGTCTGCTTCAACCGTGACTTCACAGAGCCCCGAGATGTCGAGACAGTCTAAGTAGCTCGATTAGTCCAATTAATTCCACAATACACTGAGACGACACGTAAGTTAATAGGCACTCCAATTATATTCTGCGTTCCTAGTACATTGTCTCTAATTGTTATTCATTCATTATGTTCGATTTAACGCATTCTTTAGCTACTTCGTAAAAAACGACCTTCGTTTAAAGGTTTATCAAAATGAAAACATTACATTACCGACAGTTTACCTGCCCTTGGATACAACCGCGCTAAATCAACCCATCTAACTGGGACCTTTTCGACGATGGCAAACTACCGGATATTACAAAAATTAAAATGCTTTAACAAAATGTTTTCGTTGAAGGAGACAGTGATTGATTACACAGGCAATTTATATTGTACTGTATTATGTTGGCTACTAAGAGACAGGTTTTGGATTTCAGATATTCAGCACAAATTATAACAATATGTCTACCCGAGTTATACTAACGTATGACTCGTCAGGTCAGGTTGTTTGTCTGTTCAGTAAGACAAGCAATTTCACAAACAGAAATATGACATACTAAGCTTGTACACTGTATTCTCATTTAGTACATAATACTAGAAGTTACGTATTTGGAGCAAACAAATGAGTTCAAAGGTAGCCGTGAGGCGTGTCGCGTGCAAAGCTGACAAACGCAATTACATGAGCTCGCGCCTTTTAATTAACATTTAACAATTAATACTTGCAACTCATCTTCATTATATGTCCGACTGTGTGAAGACAGATACAATTAATTGTAATGAAAACTAAGCAGGGCAAGTAATGAAAACCTTAACGTAAGACGATGCTTTACATCCTCTAGGTTTTTTTCAAGGCTAGTATTTCCAAGGTCTTCGCTTCACATAAATCAGTGCTTTCCCTAATATTCATCGAACACATGAACATTGGACTTATTTCCAAACCCTTCAAATACATTTAAGTTTTTTAAAATTGCAACGTCCGAATACTCCGCCTCTTATATGACAAGGCATTCGGGCTTCTGGCGCTACAACTACTAAAAACCGCCCCAAAGATGAAGTTACTGATAGTCTTAATCACATTCACAATGCATATTTCATACGCGCAATCAGTATCACTAAACTGCTATTATCATCACCAAAAACATGCATACTCACGTCATCGCGCGCTACAATGTGTCCGACGAGTATAGTAAACACACAGACGGACAGCTCGATGGCACGGGCTATCACGACCGCACACGACTTGGGAATAAAGACCGGCACGTTATGGACACTACCGGTCCCAATTAAACCCGAGCACAGAACGAATATAAACACTAAGTACTACTATGGTAGCGTAGTAGTGCTCGAACTGTGGAGTACCGAAGGCCTTTCCAATAAAATGTCACTGAACTGTTATGAGAGTAAGGCAACGGTTTAATGAAAATTTGCAACCGATATAAATAAATGTTTATTTTGGTATTGAATAAATGTCTTGCCGAAAATATCGATGAAAGAATTTTCAAATAATACCTTTGCAACACCCCATTTTGCATGTGTGAAATTCGTCCCATCAGTTTGCAGAGTGACATTTATTGTGTCCAACGCATTCTGCTATCTGAACTCAGCCTATGCCCGACGCGCGCGAGGCTCACAATACGGTGCGAAGTCCACTCGATCAATTGTAACACAGCACCAGATTCACCAGTGACATCATAACAAATTGATACTAAATAAAAACATGGACTTTGAACCTCGGTAGGGATCGGGGGACTGTCGCGAGTGACCATTTGAACCATAAACCTCATTCATACGATGAATGGCCGTAGTACATATTGTACGTTCTCGATTGTCATCAAATCGATTCGAATAACTACTAAGGTGTACCTACTAATCGAGATTTATTATACCGGCTCTAGCTATGCGAGATGTTTGCTCAGCGAGCCGTGGAAATCGATGGCGTAAGTTAATAACGAGGATTTTGTTTTTTCCAGACGATGTATCTAGGCTATGATGGCTTATATCCGTGCCAGTTATAAAACGGTTTAGGGTAAAGATGACTTAATGAGGTATGTTTTGGATGAAGGTTAGAGAGAAATGGACTCATGATGACCAAAATAAAGTAGCTGAGTCAAAGTATTTAAATGTAAAAAGCACCAGTATGGTTGAAAACTCGGAAAAACCATGTAGTAGAAGTTGAATGTGCTAAACAGAATTAAGTTTTTGACTAGGGGGAAATCCCCAAACACTTAGTACTGTTTACCTAGCTAGACGTAAGCCATTAGGAACCGTAGTCCCATAGTAAATCAAAGGAAACCCGTTCAATAGACACAAGCCAGTGGAAGACAAATATGTGTTCAAATGTCATGTCAATTACCATAATGAGGGAATGGCGTTGAACTTAGCTTTTGTTGTCTGTAAGTATGAGTCACTTCCCGATATGTAAAGTTCTTTGATTCGCACGTAGGTGTTGGTTATTTGAGTGCGAAAATTTTGGGTCTAGCGGACAGACAGGATACAACTTTTTACTGGCAAGATTTACTGTGACATGTGTATTGTAAAAGGAGCTGGCTTGAATCACGATAAGAGATCAGGAGTTCTCCTATCATATCAGTCCACGTGCAAAAACTAAGCTACCTGCCTTTGAAGCCACAGTTTATGGTATACATCTGGAAGATATTATTGTCTTGATCACCAATATTTTGAAAAAAAAAAAAAAAATCGCGTAGGTATGTCAGTACAAAAAAGAATCTGTTAGTTAATAGTTTTTTGCATAGTCCTTGACTATCCATTCCAAAACCGGTTTTAATTTTAAAATTATGGTGATTAAACAAATTTATTCTAGTCTAGCATATTTTATTCAACTATTTTCTGTTGTTACGTATGAACACATCGATACTCGATAGGCCATTGTATTTTTTCGTGCACGTACTATAAGAATTACAATAGTCCCGGCGTCATTGTCAAGGCCGAATACCGTTTCTTTAGAACATATTCACTGATTATTGATTGAAATTGATTGATTATTTACTTATTTAACTTTTGAAGTGGCATTCCAAAATCGGAGAACACATGTAGCGTTTCGCGTTGTAAAAAATCAAGCAAGTTATTTTCAGAAATGTATTTATCAACAAATATAACGCCCACTACATTTCTTGGCTCATGAAGTCATGACTGTCGAACTTCCTACTTCTCGTATCATTTTAGTTTCATATACTAGTTAAAGAATTTATTGCTTCCACAAACGAACCAAATACTTAATTGGAAGGAATGCACCGTAATAAGTAGAGAAATTGAAACTCACGACCACCAGGGAGCAATGATCCAAACACTGAGCACCGATTCTAATGATACCCTCAACCGTCCAAGAAATGAAATGTAACAAGAAATTACAGATAAACTTGTAAGGATATAATAGAATTTACATTGAAATTGAACATTTTAGGTAAAGAAATAGGGGCGAGACAGAATTTGCATACATATGAAAGCTTAAAGGAAATTTAGTATTCAAACAAGACCTAGCAAAGGGATGGCGAGTATATAAGAGGTAACATACTCCACTTTAATATTGCGAATCACATAAAGATGTATCGATGTACTCGAAGAAATTGAGCGAGATTTAAATCTTGCTAACTTTTCTCGATTCAATGCGCAGAATATTGGAATTGATATCAAAATACAAGAGGTCTCGGTTAGTAATATCGATATGAAATAGCGAATGCAATACGCGGCGGTTTACAACGAGGCCGAGTGCAACTGACCGAGTTACTCAATTTCGTGTTGCAGCATAGGAACTCATAATTTCTTCGCTGCGTTGAGCTAGGTACGGCGTGTAAAGTAGTGTTGGAGGTTTTTTTAAATATTTTACTTTCTCTAAATCTTTATTATACGTTACTTTTTAATTTTCCCATAGGAGACACTACTTTTTTATAGATTCACGTATCGAAGTTTCCACTGCACAAGTATAGACCAAAATCGATAGAACCCAGGCATTGAAACAGTTTTCCAAACAGTAGCATGCCAAATCAGCATTCCAATAAACATACAATCAGAATTATTAATAACTTGCGATAACAGAAAACAGTTGCATTTCCTTCAAATCAGTAATTGCCGATACCAATTATGCAGTCCAGTGCATACAAACATGTTTATCAATCAGTTTATCGGTATCCGCCAAGCGACCGACGCGCGACGGTCCGTCCGCGAGTGTCCTTACGGCGCTTGTATCTCGACTGTCGGGTTATCATTATCACAGGGTTAACAACTCGATACCACAGTCGGTCTACACCTACAACCGGACGAACCGATAACCTCATTGGACAGTTCAACAGCTCGAAAGGTTACTTTATTATTCCACAGCGGAGAATATGGGCTTCGGAAAGTTATTTTTAGATATTGTGACATTGTTGAAGCGTTGGATCTACATCCAGTAATACCTTAAACTACAAAGGATACTTAAAACCCTAGATTACCAGATTTGAAAGAGGATCCTCGCGAAAGGTCAGAATCAAATTCAAAAGAAACCTGAAGACACCGAAAAAGGCGTACACTCAACAACGGAGTTCACAGAGGGCCACACTAAAATTGTGCTGATGCAAGGTAATATTATAGACAACTCCATCAGGAAAATATATAAAAATTAATCTACAATATTTTGTTTAGTGTTTCTTTGTAACCTCGATTCAGATACCAAAGTCAGTCAAATAACGAGGACGCGTCACGGAATTTGCCTCGTGAATTCTAATTACCGCACAGGTGTTACTAGGAACCCATGTGCATATAGGAGTCAAAATAAACATCCTGATTATGATTCAGAACACTTTAGACGTGTCTGTTACTTCATGTTTATCTTGGTATCTTAAAACACATCTCTTGAAGAAAGCCAGGACTTTCTTTTAATGCCTTTTACTGTGCTTAATTTTATTAGCGAGTTAATTTGTTCAGGCCATTTGTCTTCTCCAAGGTCGAGCTGTCGTTAATTGTTTTCTTCCTACCTATTATCTATTCTAAAAGTAGACATTTGAGGAAAGTGGGTACGCTAAGAGAAAACGCTGTTGTACCAGTCTATAGATCTAACACGCAATAGTTAGATAACATGTTAGGGTTTCTCGGCCATGTGTACCGACTGCCGCGTGACTGTATTCTTATATTATTATTACTAGCACACCTGCCATATTTATTCTTTATCCTTTTTTCCTATGTTTTTAGTTTAGCAATCTATTTCAATCAGTGGAAGTGAAAGAAGTCGAGGCACGAAGACAATGCAGGATCGGATCAACGAACTCTGCGCGTATTCGTTGGCATAATGGCACTCAGTGATGACAAGGCAACAGCTGTGTTTGCACATTAAGCAGACAGGTGTAGAAAGAAGGACCAAATTAAGAAGGCAAAAGTTACAAAAGTTAGAAAGCGTGTTCCAATACTTGCAATCTTGGACTACCGATAATAATTCGAAAAAGTTACCATCCTTCTCTTCTTTTTGTTTTTGACAGTTGTTGTCATTTCTCGTTACTGGCCGTGACCTATGGTATTTTTGCCACCTTCTCATCGTCTTATATTACTTGCAATAACGCGCTGTCCTCTTTATCAGCACGAGGTGCTTGTTATTAACTGTTTCGATTATACTTGTTGTGTCATAATTATTGTTCACTCCTTAACATACTACCTAATCAATTCAATATTGACTCTTGGCATAGTGCGCTCGTGAGAATCACTGGTCCGTTGAAAAACTACGGCAGAATACGAACAAAAACTACATAACTACGCAGTAGTGCAAAATGGCAAATAAAAAAGACTTGTAATTTACATAATCCATGGATAAAAAATGAAATGAATAAAAAAAATCAATAAAGTCTGGCGTGGACTTGGATTTAATACAACTTCATGCTAATACACGTGTTTTTATCGTAGACGGATCACGAACCACAGATGACGAATGTCACGATAACATCCCTACGTAACAGCAAAATAAACCTACCCTAACACGTCATAAGACATCTTCCAGACACCCCTTTCAATATTAAAACACTCTCAAAGACGGGTATTTGCCTGCGAAACCGTTCAGAATTTTAGATGACAGCTTTGAAAAGGTTTTCATTTTGGACAGTTTCTTTCAGAATGATCTAGATAATTCAAGAAGTAAGATGTCCTCACTTCTCATTCAGCGATTGATCCAGAACACACTTAAATAATTACTGAGAATAAAAACTATACTTGGCTAAGGATTTTTCTTTATAAGTTTTCCACGTGTTCACTCTTATCAAAGTCCACTTACCCCAGAGGGACCGGTCGTGCACTTATTGTAAACAGCCTGACCATTTTAATTTAATTTTCTGAGAAAATATGGCAACATCGTGCATTTGTCAGATTGTCACGCATGAATTGTCTTCGACAATCGACATGGCCCGCAATTAGGTAGCACAACGAGCACAGCCGTGGAACAGCATGCAATACTTACTACAAGTGAAACAATGTAATCAAAAACAACAATTTGTACTAAATATACTGTAAGAGTTATCAATACGAACGAAAGAAACAATGAAAGCTAGCCTTTTTCAGATTTTTACTGATGTGCTAAATTGGTGCCTTAGTTAAAAATAGTTCTGCTTGAACTGCGTTCTGATTTAAGCATCCCACATGTTGAATCTCCTCCAGCCATAGCAGAACTATTATACTCAGAACAAAAACTATTGATCGCATCAATAATACTAGCTGCGCCCCGCCGTTTCACCCGCGTAAGTTCCGATGCTTTTACAATATCGGGATGAAAAGTAGCCTATGTGTTAATCCTGGTTATAAAATCTCTGTGCCAAATTACATAAAAATTGGTCTAGCCGTTTGAGCGTGAAGAAGTAACAAACACACACACGCACTAACTTTCGCCTTTATAATATTAGTGTGATTTCTTATCCTGACATGATTTATTATACAAAACCTACAAGGCAAGGTGCATATCACTTGCATACAGGAAAACTACGAGAAACATGAGAAATGTTAAACCGTTTACCTATTCCATCAATCCATTAATGTAATCGGTACAAAAAATCCCAGCCACGAAGCGCATTAGTCAGCAAACGATCGCGAAGATCTGAGGCATGAATGTACAGAATTGATACCACTCTATCTATTCCACTACCTTTGAACACCGTCTAAATACCAACCATGACGGAAGTTTGTCTTGAGAGGACAAAAATTCTAAGCAGTTTCGCGTGTTTCCGGCCAAGGCCATTATATTCAATGTCAAGGTTCGCTTTATTGAAGGGGAGAAGGGTTGAACTACAAGCAAAATTAACACTTATTGCATTGGAAACAACGTTGTAGTTAAATAAACAAACATTGTAGCTAGAGGGTAAACTTTACAACATCTTACATTACAAAGAGCATACAAAATAAGACTTGACGAGGAGAACCTCGGAAATAACCTCGAATTTAAAACTGACGTAAAAATAGCTGTTCTAAATCTCACACTACAAGAAAGTAGTCAGTATATTTTATTTACACATTATCCGTTATCAAGTGAATGTATGGCTAAAGAGTAAAATGACCTGTTGAAAATTTCGCATGACTAAAATCACAATAGTAATGACTTTGTGACGTTTTTATTAAAACTTGGTCAAGTACGAATTAGTAAGTTTTTACAGTTATCGTAACAGTTGTTTTGTTTGTAAATATAGCTTCATTTGAGTATTAGTCATTTATTAATGAATGCTGAAATGTTAGATAATAGTGATTGGTGGTCGAGTGATCAAACCTCGGGATATCCTACTTATAATAATACAATAGTCTAGCTAATCAAAGCAGAAGCTATTAGTCATTCTGTGGCAGAAGTTAGAACAAAGTAAAGTAGATTCATTGTAGAAGAAGCTAATACGAAAAGGACAAAGAAAACACAAGTCGAAACTTACAAAATAAACTTCCAAACTATGGACTCTGAGGCGAATCATGAACGAGTAAATAAATATCCCTTGTATACATTTTGGACAATTGTAAGTTGCTTACAAGTTGTAGAAAGAAGAAACTGTCAGAAATATAATAATGACGATATGTTGCTAGAAAGCAATTCTGCCTAAAGAATCGATGGATATATTCATAGGTCTAGGAACGAAATGAATTCTGATAGATGCCGGCTGTTACAGGTCTTTGAAAGAACGTGCTGTGCCGGAAGGAATTGCTAGAAAGCAATTGCCATTATTAGAGTAAAAGCCCTGAAAGGAGAAACAACCGTTAAGGAAAACCACAAATTAACAAACGTTAGACAGATCAACACAAAAAAGTTGGATGCTGTGGACAACATGTTAGAGAGAAAGGCTTAAAAAGAAGAACATGAAAGCAGTCCAATATTTACCAACATACTTCAACGTAATCATTAAGTACAGAAACCATTATTATTTGATGACCACCTTACAACAAAAACGTGGAGGATTTCGATATTTACGCTACGATAAGTGTGACGAACAGGCGATGAATATTATTAGAAATACAGTTAGAATTGATATAATTTATCGTATAACTGAACTCCAGATGACTGTAACGTCTAATTTTAGCAAGTTATTGACCTCGGAAGAGGTATCGCCTTTGTCAAAATAAACAAGTCAATAATGTAGATGTCAATAATAATGACTTTGATAGTGTTGGGATCATTTTATCGTGTGCTAAATGATTAGATCCTTCCATAATGCCCGAGACGGTTTGTAAAAATTATACATTGTGTTAATCATGCCATTTGTAGATATGTAGGTAGATGCAATAACGATTCAGCTGGTTCTCTGCTGTGCTGTTTGTTTCGTTAATGGATTTATAGAAATTAAGAATTACCAACGTCAAATTCTTACCTGGCCATTAAAATTCCGTTTTTCTAAGTTAACTCTCTATCTAACAATCGTTTTGTTTATCTACCCGCAAAAGCACTTGGACATTACGCAAGCAAAAATTAATGTCGAAAAATGAGAAATTTCTCTTAGGTGAACGATTACAATAAGGAAAAGCAAAACCAATCGCCGTATTTCTTTGTCAACTTTTTATTCAATTTCAAATAAAAGTCAGGTGCGAAAAGATCGCTATCAACGCGTTGCGCGCTCACTGTTATATGTAGAATAATTTGTTTACACATGATAACGTAGAATATTATCTAGGCAACAATTCTAAAACATCTCATACGATGTTGTTTCTAAGAACCCCTACACACAGGGTAATTATAACTGTTCATAACGCGGTTAAACTTTGTACTTCACGTGGTAACACATGTCCCGAATAAACTAATTAAACTTACCGACTTAGCAGTAACTGGTAACAGTGGTAACCTAAAACTATACAAAATATCACTTAACCGACTATCACAGCCACTCGATATAAGAGAGAGAATAAAAAATAACTTTTTTAATGACGTTAACCAAACGCACGGTGTGTCCGGCCGGCGCGAAGCGCGTTCGGAAACTGAGCCGAAACTCGAAAAGCAGCAGTGACGTGGAACCGGTGAAGGGCCTGTACCACGTGTGGCGAACTCATCTTGTTTCTCACGCGGACGAAACGCAGCAAGCTCCGTTGAAAGAATCGGCCAGTTGGGGCAGGTTGTGATTTGGATAGAAGTGAATTAGGCGTCCGTGGTAGACGCGGTGGCGTGATCGTGCGATCCCACGTGGCCGTGATTGTTGATACATCATCCAGGTTCCTTACGTCACCGCATTTCGGTTACACATAAAAAATATTTATCTTTAAACTGCGCCTTTCGCAATACATTTTTCTGTACTGCCATTTATGCTGATTGGTCTTGCCTTGAAGACATAATTTTAAGCGGAAACAATAAGTCGCGTTAGGAAACAACCTAAAGCCTCATTATACGTAATTTACTTCACATAATGATAGGCTGATATATTCTCGTGATTACAAGTTGAAGTTACGACAAGTAGCTACATTACAGAGTCAATTGTGCCATCCAAGTTCTCATCATCAAGTATTTGAGTGATTAATTGATTATGAAGCAATATTACAAAGAGAATGATTACAGAGGATGGAGCTTCCAAAAGCACCTATTAATAACATTAACAATTAAATACTGATAATTATAATTGGAGACATCATATCGCTTTTACGATAAACCGTGACTTGTATATTTAAATACTGATAACAAAACTTCAACACTGAAGTAAAGGCTGATATCGGATTTATTTTTATACAGGACAAGATTTCAACAAATGCATAGACCAATTCAAATACTGGGATCAACTTCATCAGCCCTTGCTTTTCGAAATCCGGAAGCTTAGTAGGATCACCATGTATAGACATCGATACCGTTGAACAGTGAACACAAACATCTCCATAGCTCAGTGCATCTGCACTCAGCCGGCCAGCTCAGTGCATCTGCACTCAGCCGGCCGTCCAACCCGCTTCCATTAATCAAGCTCCGACTGCAGTCGTAGCTGAGGTATCGTGTTAGGGAAGGTCGCAATCGGCACGATACGGGTGCACGTTCCTTGTAATTTGACCGCCAAAGGAAGCCGGAATATTGATTAGATTTGGCTTTGAGGTGTACATATAGACATAGGGACGACTGCCAAATTATAAAGGTAGGGAAGTGACCGATGAAGTTAGGGCTATGAAAACATGGAGTTACTTAGGTACATAGCCTAAGTAGACAAAATGTGTCTGTATGAATAAGTAAATGACATGAACTCTGAAGATATCGCAACATATCTTGATCAGCCAAGGGTTGGTAAACGTAGTCAGCCGATAGAAACAGCGTTTCTTAGTTCATTCGAGATTTCGAAGTGTCATGAGCCTCTTTAGATGAATTTTACAGCCCTGTTAGATTAGCAAGTGATTGATCTTCATTAATCCTCGTGTCAGCTCGAAAAAAAAAAAAAAAAAAAACTTGGGCAGATAAAGATAAAATCATGAATGAGTCAACGTCTAAGAAAAATAAAAGTTTCATGAACAAGGCATAAGTATATTGAGTCTTCACTTGGTGACGTCAGCATGAGTCTGTACGTATTCGTAAAACAGCCCCTTGAGTTCGGTGCTATTTTTAGACTTATTTAATTTACTTTGATTGAATTTCACTGTTTATCGGATGAATAAATATTGAAATACACGGTGGTTCTGGATATTACTTTTGTAGTCAGTGGAATGAAAAAATATACTGCATGATGAGTAGGCTCTTCTTTCTTTACTATTAGTTATTTTTTGCGTAACAAAAATGATTTTCCCGAGAGTACTGAAATAATGAATACCTGATACTTCCCAATAATTAGACAGACACTGATAACAGAGATAAACCTCGTAATAATGAGCTTGATAGAAACCGATTATTTATCATTACAGTAGCGGATCTGCGAATAGAATAATACCTTAACAACAAATCACGACATTCTGCGGAAGGCGTCAGCCTAAAATGAACTTTAACACGATGAAATAAGAGCTAATGATGCAGAGGATATAAGACGACAAGTTGTTTGTTGTGTTATAAAGACTCCTACACACGTGAGACAATGGGCAAAACGTGCGGCGGAATGACCTAAGCACGCTCCGTGTGCAAAGACCATGATGCTTTGTTCTTTGTAAATATTACGGACTTTGCTCTTACTGATTAGCTCTTCTGCTTTTTTCGTGACGCACATGTTGTACTAATAATACATGATTTGTGTCTTATGTGCTTACCGCAAAAAACCAGTATAGGTAAGCCCAAGTTACTTTTATATTATTTGCCCTGAACAGTAGAGGAAAATTGTAAAATAGTTTCGACTTCGACCTAGTCTATCAATCACTATTGAATGACGACATAGACACAAAGTGCACAAAACAAGGAAATGCAATCCCGATTAATAAATGAGTGACGCAATTCAATTTACGGATGGTCTGATCGCTCCCATGAGTAAGTTCATTCAGCATTCGTGAACAGACCGCCACGATATCGAGCGGCGGTTCATTCTAATTGAATGAATCATTGCGGGTGAATGATTCGCGGAGATAATATTATGTTTGCTGTGTACGATAGTAAACAACACGAACAAGAGATGTCTTAAAAGAAAACACTTGACACCAGACAGGTAAAAGATTTCAAAGAGACAACGTTTATTGAACTAAAGATAATAACAAAGTCTTGGTAACTATGCTATTGCAACTAAAGTTTATTCATAAAGCGAAGTTTTCTAATGCCTTCGGCGAGGCGGCATTTATGAATCTTCTTAAGAGTTGTCGGCGGCCACGGAAGCGGCAACTCGGGAAGCATAATGTTGTTCGCAAGTCAACTTAGAAGTTCTAAGTTGCGTCGCTTTTGTACCTAACTTCATCATTTTACACAAATAAAACTGCTTGCATACAGAATGTAACATAACAATGTTTCGGAGAACTAAGGTATCTATTGATCCGGAAAATACACATGATCAAACAGCAAATAAACAGAATACACTATACGAGAAAACAATCATAAATATAAATTTTGCGGTTCCTGAATGTCAATTACATAATAGTTCCGCGGTCAAAGTTCGACGAGCGTACTGAACTACTCGTTGGGGGATAATTAATTACGACAATAATTTGTAATTTGCAGTTAAATTACAATTTAAATTACGTTTGATAATGTCCTTCTGAATATCCGTTATTAAAAGGTCACCAGACGGTCTTTACAAAAACAGCAGCGCATGAATAGATTTTGTTCAAGTACGTCTCAGTCAGAACCCTTCGTCTGGTCGCCCTACAAACGGATGGCACTCGCCGGAAAGCGACTCTCGCGCAGACGGGACGATGGGATAATGGCCGGGCTCGATTCTGGGGGCGAAGTCCGTACTCCCGGACGAGAATAGACGGGACGAGCGTTACATCCAATGCAATCAAATATGGGTGTACTGTTCTCTCGCTTACATCCCCCACAAGATAATTTGTATGGTGGCCACTTAATGGGGGCATCCGGTTGATAGTTACAAGTTTTTAAGGCCGAAGCGATATGCCGTAATTGGGGTTGAAATGTTGGGTACATACAGGAAATTGCTATCTAGCTAAAGAGCATGGTGAGTGGCCACACTGGCGAGGGCTAATGGGGTACACGATGAAGCGATACACAGCAAAATTTTATTACCGTTCCTTAACTTTCTGCATATCAGTTAGCCAAAAATTTTGACCCTAATTTTCCTCATCGATTACAAAGCCCATTCATCACCTCAAAACACAAATCGATCATCCAAGATAACGCACACAAACAATATGGCACACTGCACTGACAACCCACAATATCTTTCGATCTACAGTACAAACTCCAAGGATTGTTACTCCGTGGCATAATCTAAGTGTGTCAGAAAACATTGTCGGTACGGCTAGAAGGCAACGGTCATGTCATGTGTCAGCCAGCTCCCGGTCCAAAGTGCTCGTGTGGAGACACGCGTGTCGTGTCCCTATGAACTTTCGCCCCTTGACACAGTTTGCTGCACGGCGCGTGCTGGAAGACCAAACTTAAGAAATAAGTTCGTATTCAACGCGTTGACATGTCTCTTGTCTTTATTTGCACAGTTCTTGCTTTGAGAAGTGATAGATGATATTTCTGATATTAGGAAATGCTTAACGGCTTCGGATAGGACTAAAGACATGGTGTTAGCAGTAGGCATCATAATCAATACGATGCATTTTACATGACCACTTACCCTTTCTGATCAAACAGCCCGCGTCAAAAAAGTGCCGCATTCTAATCAAATATTAACTCAATTTAACACATGCGGTATCTGTGAATCACTTCAATGCGAAATTGGATTCAGAAAAAGCTTCAAAGTAATTGCCATTAAAAACAAAACGTCGATAATTGAAAACAATACGTAAGTAACTAAGTAATATTGACACGGAGCTGCGGGCAAAAGTTAATTCAATAAAGATTAATAAAATGACAAATTACAGATATGGGAGGACGTGTGCTTTAGTACGCCTGATTTAGAAAGACAGACCAGTGCGGGGTTTACCTTTACGTCTAAGTAGCACATTAGATAATTTCATTTTCACTTCATTACTTTCAGGATACTACTATCCTCACTACCAAGGCACCTATTTAAGAGGAGTCTCAGAAAACTGTAGACCTATTGTGGTATTAGATTGAACATGTTAAGATATTCTAAGACAAGCTTGTGCCCACGACTTCGTCCGCGTAAAATTTCTTGATCACCAGCCCTACCCCTGTCGCATCGCATCGCCTGTACTAAGGGTGCCAAAGTAATGTTAAATAGGCTTTCGTCAAGAATTGGGATAACAAATGCAGAATAATTTTTCAAATCCGACTGGTAGTTCCGGATATTAGCGCGTTCAACCAAACAAACAAACTCTTCAGCTTTATCATTTTAGAGTTAAATATAGCTATAGTAAGATATTACTTAGATCGTGTTACAGGAACAAAGCATCTCGAAAGACCACTATGAGCTAGAGAAAATAACATTAATAAACCGAATGGCCCGCATTGTAAATCATAAAGGCTTTCCCTGTAACACAATGATAGAAAAGTAGTACAGAAAGTAGATCAATAGACAGGCGGAGGATAGATTCATCCGATAATAGAAATCTAAAGCAAAATGAATAGAGGCTGTAATGCTGTAGCTATCTTGAGAGCTTAGACTTTAGACGGGGCTTATATCATGAAGTATGCTTTATGGAGAGGGAAACAACTGCAGCAGACGTGTTAGTTATTTATTAACTCAACTGCACTGGCTGGTAAGAACCTTTATGTATATAATTATAATATATATATACTAATAACTAATAGTAAAGCTGAAGAGTATGTTTGTTTGAACACGCTAAAGAATTTACCAAATCCGGCCACTAGTTCCAGAGACTACTGGTCGGATTTGATCAATTCTTTCTGCATATTACAAAAAAAAAAATATTGTGCATTTGAAAAAGTCAGACAGAACCCTAAGCGAAAACGAACTATTGCGCGGGCAGGCGATGCGATGTGACGCGGTGGGTCGGAGGAAAAGAAATTCGAAAAACGCGGACGAAGTCGCGGGCTAAGCTAGTTGTATATATGTTAGTTGTTATGTCGACACAGGTAAGTAAATATAGTAAAATTTAGTTCAGCAAAAAAAAAAAGTAATTCTCACCCCAGAATTTCAGCACCAAAGACAACACGAGGTTAAGTTGTTTGAGAACATGGACGATAGCCATTTACTTTCTGACTTCAAAGTTGATATTTCTCATCGTCTCAAGAGTTAAGCACCTTACCCTTGCCTGACTTTGCAAGAGCTTTGCAATAGTTTATAATATTATAAGGCCTCAAATGTGTCCTCAACAAACACAATCACCTCACTGCTACCGTGTTCCTCGACCATGTGATAAATAAAAACATAAATAACTTGATGTGTCAATAACGAACGCTAGACTGTGATAACCATCGAAGGTCAGCTGCCTATCTGTGGACCTGTGGTTCGTCGGAAGAGGCGACTGCAGAGCACCAGATAAGTGCTGACATGTTACAGATAATGATGAACGGAATGTATGGTAGATCCTTTTTTGTGGGACCCATAGAATTGATAAGGTAAAAAATATGGGCGGTTGAAATTTTGAATATTTTATTTACATTGTCATTACATAACATCACGCCAGCATTCCCGTGAAGCATAGTTCTATGCTTAGATAAATGCCAACAAATTTTTTTTTATCAAAATCGGACTACTCTGTAAAAAAATATACGCGTCGACTTGAGAACCTCCTCCGTTTTTTTTTTGTCGGTTAAATAACCCCGTAAGTAAGTAGTGTGTGATTCGTCATCAATGACGAGTCGGGGGCTACCTACTAATACATTGTCCTGTAAACATCAGGCGACATTAACTTGACACAAGTGTTTATCAGGTAGTTGACTTCGTAGCTCGCTCCCATCAGCGGGTCTTTATCTAAAGACAAGTAAGTCACAGATAAAGGCGGCTCGCCTGATGTTTGAGCGTACTTTGCGCTGGACGTGGAAGGGCGTCTTCCGACAAAAACGTCGTCCGCGGAGATAACGACCTCGGAGTAAGATCGCATTATCTTGAGGACCGGACATTAGATACAAATACAAAGTACTAGAACAGTATCCAATTGTAAAGAGTACAATAATGCTTTGACAAGTTGACAAGCTCTCATATTCCCTTCAATACTGATAAGTAATAAAGAAACAGTATTTTTCCTCGAAGTAAGCTAGATGATAAAACGGTAACAAGAAAAATATGACAAGCGTACAGACAGGCACAGCGCCAATTCCATAATAATAATATAAACGTGCCGTTTTTCCCATTACGGTGCGGAACACTAAAAATAGCTGTCTATCTACGAAGAGTTCAGTCTATTTCTGTGGAAAAGAAGACGGAAAAGAATGTTAATTGACTGATGAGAAACTGAGACAAGATAATGAGCTGCAGAATTTAATAGGGACGGATGGTGCATTTAGTGCAACAGCCGTAGAATGAGCACATAATATTGAACGAAAGATATCGTTTGGTTCACCATGGAGCTTTGGTTATTGATTTACCAAACTTTGGTGCCTATTTTAAGGGCTGAAGTCCATCAATCATTACTTTTAGCGCGTTTATCAAGTTTCGCTTTCGTCTGACTACCCCGATTTTGTTGTTTTGTCAAGCGAAACGGTCAAGCTGACTGCGTGCAATGGAACCAACAAGATTTAAGGTTCTAGGTTCAAGGTTAATAAGTAACTGCACGCCACATAATTTGGTCGCTGTTTTCACGGTCTTCGCTTCTAAATCTAATTTATAAAACAACAAAGACAATATTTATAAATAAAGCCCTTTCCTCGCGTTGGAACGGGCACAAAGAGTTGTCCTTAAAGTGATGACCCGAAAGCCATTTCGATACTCGACTACTCAATTATATTCTGACTGTAAGGTGCTTAGTGTCCGACAGATCTTTGTGCTTGAATCCATCTTGAGGAGGCATCGATCAGTTCCCCCTCCTGATATTTCCAGACGTAAACAGAAACTAGTTTGTCATGCTACTTCACATCACACATTTGCAAGAAGACAGTGTTATGTAACTGGCAGTTTACTTTATAACAAAATAAACAAAAAACTTAATATAGTACATTTAAGTAAACATGATGCCTAAGGTCTCAGTGAAAAGATGGTTGTTACAATTAGACTACCTAAATACCGAATATCTTTTGTCTTCACAAACATATTAATTAATTAATTACACACCCCCCCTCCAACACACACACACACATTTTTATTCACTACTCACATTCTTTATTAATATATTAAAACAGTAGCATACAATGTTTTTAGGTTATAAAATAATGAAATTGTCAGCTGAGCGCTATCTTCCGAGATACAGGCCTCGCCTAGTTCAGAAGATAGAGTCAATACCCTAAGTAAACCTCTCTTTACCACCAAAAATGCTGTGGGATTATTATTGTACAATGTATATGACATTAGTATACTTACCGTATAATAAGTACTTTTAATTTTATTTGTTTTTATTTTTTCTTATATGTAATCCTATTGCTATGTTGGTGAGAAATAAACTATTATTATTAAAACATAAGCTACCGTGTACTTATGAAATATATACTATACAGCTGTAGCAATACATATTTTATTGAGGTTGCCCCCGAAGGGAGTAAGATTTAAAAGCTTTTGTGCACTAAAGCTTTTACGGAGTTTGTTGACCTTTCACATTCCGCCATATTACATTTGATGTATGTAGGACGTACATAGTATGAGTGTTATACATTAGTGACTGTCGGAAGGCTAGCGACAGTTGCGTAAGAATATACAAACAGGATTCTTCTGACGGGGTACACAGAATTGGTAGATTAAAAGCGGTACTTAAAGCTGGAATACTTTTGATAGAATATGGATTCATTGCTTTAATTTAAGCAAGTTTTAATAGTACTTTGTTTCCTATTTTTTCACCCGAATACGGCAAAGCCAAAAGGAAGGATTATGATTTTAGCAGTCTATATAGTATGTATGTATGTTTGTATTTATGTGTGTTCCACCATAGCGCCTAAACTACTGAACCGATTTTGATGAATGAAGTATCAACAGATTCGTAATAATGGTCCGGGTTACTTAAGCTATATAAATTCGCCCTAAATTGAATATGCCAATTTATTAAATTTTTGGGGCTTTACACGAAAATTTCTGACCTCGAAAAAGATTACATTGAGTTAATCATGACATGTTGTTTCGTACCTTTTAGATCGCTTTTATATTTCCGTAGTCAGGTAACAATTTTTAAAACTTATTTTCTTGTAAGTAGGTACTTAAGAGTTGCCTATTACTAATTGATATTCAGAAAAGATAATGATCAAAGGCTCGAGAAAAAATTATATTGATGCCGAAACAGCAACAATTAAATGTCAGTAACTCCGGTAATTATAACAAAAACAATTCCAAAGTCCAATTTTTTTGCTTAAAATGTATTCTGGATTCTTCTGGATTGTAATAATAAAACTTGAAGCAAGGTGAGCAATTTGAGTAAATTATTAAAAAGATTTAACAAGCAATTAACGGGGACTCTTCAGGTACTAAATAATCATTAGTTAATTCTTCTTAAAACCAGAAATACTTTGAAACAAATCCTTTAAACACGATTTAAGTCTTAAACAGGTTGGCTGGCTTTTTCTAATTATAAAAAAGAAGGCAAGGTTCAAAGAGCACAGACTAAGGCGGATGCTGAATAACTTTAACTGCGCAAAAACCTTTAGCGGATACCTACCTTCCAATGTCTTACTGCTAACAAAATGAAAACTTAATCAATTCTTTTAGATGGCATTCTAGTTAAATGTCAAACAAAAATTACCCGTATACAGCTGCTGGGTTTTATAGAAAGAAACAAAGTATTACATGTATAGTCTTCAAGGCAGCTGCAGCTTACATTATTTTATTTCAAAGACAAGCATCGTTCTCCAGCCCTCATCCCAAGGTATTCAAGGTCGGCGCGACATGTCTTTTACTTCAATTCTTCTCTATTAGTCGTCATCTCGGTAGTAATTTATTTAAAAGACAACCCTCACCAATAATAGGAATGAAATTTACCGAGAACTGTAGTTACATTTACGAAATTTTGTATATTAGGTGATTGGGGGATCATACCAATCACGCAAATTTGCGACATTGTAGGTCTAATAGATTTTGTTATTTAGTTATGTTAGGGGATAATCAAGACTAGGTCGAAATGGTTCGTGAAAGAAACCAAACGGGTATGTCATCGCCGAACTTGGCTGACACACGGTGTAAGGATGTAAACCTTAAATATGTGATAAGAGACTAATTAAGACCTGCACCCTAATTACGTATCACACTTTCAATAATACCCTCGTTACGCAATTATCCCACTACAAGACAAAGGGCGATTCTTTTGTATTACTTAAACAACCCCACCTAATTACTTTATGCATGATTTTGCGTATGTAATTTTCCCCTGTAAACGACAGGCTGGATCGTTGGATCGTCTGATCGCCGGCGACGACGCCATGTGCGTATGCGACGCGTGATGAGCTCAATTTGGGGGGCTTGAGCGGGAAGTGCGAAGTCCACGGCCTTGCGTGACCCTGCCGTGCGAACACGCGACTTTGTGGTTATTATGTGGGCTGAAGTAACAGCTCTATCTCGTAGCGCGTATAGATAGGTTATTTTTAGTATGTATTTTTTTTAGAGTCAAAATGTTTTTTTTTGGGGGTAGTCTAGGGTAGTGTATAAGTTTTCGTTTAAAGGATGTTGATCTAAAATGAAGTGGTCTAATGATAGTAACATATTTTTTAAAATTAATTTTATTATGGTTTTATATTAAGATAATCCATTCATTAGACTTAATTAGACACCAAAAAAGTCATAATTTAGGTACATGACTGCTAACCCCTTACCATGATCTAAGGCTAGATAATGCGTAAAAAAATACAATTACCATTGGATTGCACAATTATTAATCTATGTTATCTGGTTTTGTGCGGGACAACTAATTGTGCGGGATAGTAGTGTAACTAATAGTAGTATTAACATATTAGTATTGATAGTTTTTGTATTTTTTCTTGTATAGATTATAGTTCATAGATTTAAAAAACACATAGTTTATAGTACGTAGTAAGTAAAAATGTAACAAGAAATGTAAAAAATGTCACGCGGCCCTCATTACAGTAAAGTTGTATTGTACCTAAGCTTACGGTCTCGAGATCTAATGTTACGCGGCTCTCATTACGGTAACGTTGCATTGTACTTAAGCTTACGGTCTCGAGATCTAATGTTACGCGGCTCTCATTACGGTAACGTTGCATTGTACTTAAGCTCACTGTGCCGAGATCGACGTTGTACGCCCATTGGCTAAAATCCCTGTGCTCTGATTGGTCGACCAATCAGAGGGCCTACATTTTCTTAGCAAATTTAGTATAAATTAAGCCGGGTTTTCGATTTCGACACATCAGACACCGTTTGACACTCGCCGCTAGCGGACGTGCCCAAGCGCTCCCTCCCGGATTAGTGCCCCTCGCTGTCGCTCTCGTTACGTTCGTAACGGCTCTCTGTAGTCGCCCCGACTACACTCGATCTTTTCGGTTGAATTTTATTCTCCGAAATATAAGATCTCTAAAACTGCCTTTTTCAAGGCGAATACTATTTCTTTGACGTATAGTTCGTCGTAGAGTCACTTGGCCCCTTCTGGGCTAAAACCACAGTTTCGTGGTCCTCGGAGGAAACCTTACGGTGCCAACGAATCCGAGTGGGGTGTTGTCCCAATCACACCCGCCGAACCCCTTCAGGGCTAGGCAGTCAATTGGACGGGTCCCAGTTCCCGGCCTTGGGGGGTCTCCTAGTCGGTGCTGGTGACAGTTTTTCTCCACAGCAACACACCTAGTGTCTTTAGGGTGTCTCTACACCCTTCGCGCTAGACTGGCTAGGGCCCCGTTCGCACAATAAGACTGGCGACGGGTTACAAGCTTAGGGCTCACCCTTAGGCACTCACCTCCCTGTCTACACCCGACAGGGAGGGTACACACCCCCGGGCCCATCCACCCGGGGAGTTAGTTAGGAATAGGTTTATTCTAAAATCACGGATTAAACCCCGTTCCCCCGCCCCCGACTATGGCAGACAATGCCATAGTAATCTTTTTAAAGGAGGTCCTCCTCAAGGACCCCGACATCCTCGCCAAATATGGCTCTAAACTAGCTGCTCTGCAGCTTACCTCCCCCGCCACGACTGTCAAAACGAGCCTGCTCGTTGAGTCGCCCACCTCCCCAGCGCCAATGGACGCTGAAGAGGCCTCGGGCAAACGCGCCCACGTCTCTTCGGACGAGGATTCCCTTCTAGTCTCCGACTCCTCCTCAGCCACTTCATCCGATGACGACGGCTTCACGCTGGCGTCAGGGAAAAAAAGTATGCGGAAGAAGAAGAAAATTTCTTCTCCCATCAAAATAGCGGCCCCTGTCTCGGTCGCTACCCCTCCCTCCGCCCCCGCTTCCCAGGCCGCCCGCGCCGCTACCCCCGCCCCGTCCGCCCCACGCGCCCCTCGCGCCGCTACCCCCACTCCGACCGCCAGCCACAGCGCTGACGTCACCCCCTCCGCCCCTCGGAAATCTCCCCCGCCACCCCCTGTGTTCATTCAGGACAAAGGGAAGTGGACGGACGTCTCAAAATGGTGCACCGATCTCAAGATCGGTTTCACCAATGCTAAATCTACCCAACAGGGTATAAAAGTAATAGTCCCTACGTCGAAAGACTACAGGGAACTAACCCGATTACTCCGGCAGAGAGGTGTGTCTTTTCACACCTACTCCCTCCCGGAAGAACGTCAGACCCGAGTGGTCATCCGCAGGATCCCCAAGGAAATCCCCGTCTCGGATATCAAGGCCGATCTCCAGGCACAGGGCATCCCTGTGTCTGACGTCCACCGAATGCACCGTGCCAGAGGGCAAGTTGCATTCGACATGATCCTCGTGGTCTGTCCCGCTGCAGAGGGTGAATCCTATCACCCTATTTTCAAGATTAAGGCGATCTGTGGTCTCACAGGCCTTATAATAGAGAAACCCCGCAAGAGCGGCATCGTCGGGCAATGCCACCGATGCCAGCTCTACGGCCATTCCCAGGCACACTGCCATGCCAAACCCAGGTGCGTCAAGTGCCTGGGTGAGCATGGCACGGCTGATTGCCCCCGTCCCAAAGATCGTTCCCTTTGCAAGGAACCCCCCAGCTGCGTACTGTGCGGCGAAACAGGGCACCCAGCCAACTACCGTGGCTGCCCTAAGGCCCCTAAATCCTCCTCCCCTAAGTTGGCCAAGCGTGCAGACGCCCGCCAACAGAGGGAATCTCCGCCCCAATACCCCTCGACCCAGCTCCCCGAGCGACTAAGCCCCCACAGGCCTAGTCCATGGAACATGCTGAACCACCAGAGCGCTTTCCCCGCTCTCGTGACAGCCTCACCCTCACCCACCCCTGCAAGGGCGGATCCCCGACTTTGCCCCCCCTCGCTACAATCATATTTAGCGGGTAAACCAAAGCCCCCCACCCCCGCTCCTAAAGCCGCTCCTAAAGCCGCTCCCGCCGCTTTAGCTCCCCCCCCTCCCACCACCTCTACCCAGTCAGCGGCTCTTGATCCGTTCAACGTGATCAGCAGCACTTTCCTGACTTTCCTCACTCCCCGCGCCAAGCAAATGGCACAGGAAATCACTGCCGCTAAGGCCTCCGGCGACCTCTATCGCATCCAAGCGATATACAACGCGTACCCGGAGATTACGCAAGCCCTAACATCATTCATTACAAAACCGTAATGGATAAAACCGTAATAACGCGAACGAAACCCCGATCCCTCAAGTTGGCATCTTTAAATGCTAACGGCCTCCGACCACACCGAGATGAGATCGCCACCTTCCTCCGCGATCATCAAATCGACATCCTTCTCGTCCAAGAGACCTTCCTCAAGCCCAACCACCGCAGCCCCGCCATTGCTAACTATCGTCTGGTTCGTAATGACAGGACGAGGTGTCACAAGGGCGGTACTCTAATTTATTACAAAAAGGCTCTGTATTGCATCCCTATGGACCCTCCCCCCCTCTCACGACTCGAAGTGTCAATCTGCCGATTAGGCATGACAGGCCACCAGCCGATCACGCTGGTCTCGGCCTACCTTCCTCCCTCTACCGCTCCAGAGAACCCACAGCTTCTGTCTGATGACCTCTCTACCCTTCTTGGCTTGAGTGACTCCGTTATCATAGCGGGTGACCTCAACGCTAAACACACTGCTTGGAACAGTGTCACGGTCAACACCCGGGGCAGGCAGCTCTTTGACCTCTGCCCCCTGCTCAATTTCGACGTCATAGGCCCCATGACTCCCACTCACTTTCCCCACGACCCCTCCCACACCCCTGACGTCCTGGACATAGTGCTTCTGAAGAAAGTCAACCTACGGTTAGACTCTCTAGAAGTAGTTCAAGAGCTCACGTCAGATCATCGACCAATCATCATTCGATTGGCCCCTCGCTCTGGTCTCACCGATCCTGACCTACCTCCCCTGACAAAAGTGGTAACGGACTGGAGGAAAGTAAGGGAATGCCTGAAATCCACCACATCCCCCCACCTGGACACCATCCCCGGTCATTTCAACTCTATCGCAGACACGACGGCCGCGATCGACTCATTCACGGAACACGTGCAGTCAGTCATGAACGATTGTTCTAGGGAAATTCTAGTGACGGACGACCGTCGCTGGAAATTGCCTGACGACGTGCGTGAACTGCTGAATGAGAAGAACGCGGCCGTTCGTGCCTACAGTAGCTTTCCCTGCGACGCTAACAAAGCCCATATGCGTTACTTGCAGCGTGCTGTAAAGTCTCGTTTATCGGAGTGGCGTGAAGCTAGCTGGAATAAGATGCTAAGCGAACTAGAGCCCACCCATCAGGCCTTCTGGGAGCTTCAAAGGAGACTCAAATCCCGCGAAGTAGTCACCGTACCACCCCTGGTCCGCCCTGATAAAACCATCGCTTTCGATGATGATGAAAAGGCTGAGTGCCTGGCCATCAGCCTCGAAGCTCAATGTTCACCCAGCACTCAACCAGTAGACCAAGCTCACCTCTCAGAGGTCGACGCGGAAGTCGAACGTCGAGCCTCCCTCCCGCCCGTCGAAGACCCTGAAAATCCTCTGCCTCCCGTCACTCCAGACGAAGTGCAGGATATCATCAAAGGTCTCATACCCAGAAAGGCCCCCGGTTCGGACGGGATCACCAATAAAGTGATCCAGCTCCTCCCAGCCCCCCTTATATTGCTACTGGCCACCATCTTCAATGGCGCCATGGGCAACAACATTTTCCCACAATCGTGGAAAGAAGCCACAGTTATTGGCATCCACAAGCCCGGAAAGCCCAGGTCCGAACCGTCAAGCTACCGTCCTATCAGTCTGCTCAAAGTCCTCGGAAAGATCTACGAGAGGCTTATTTACAAGCGTCTCAGGGTCTACGCCGAATCAAAGGGCCTCTTTCCAGACGAGCAATTTGGTTTTCGAACCCAACACTCTTGTGTCCAACAAGTCCACCGCATCACCGAACACATCCACTCAGGATTCCTGCGCGGCATGATGACAGGTGTTATCTACTTCGACATAGCGAAAGCATTCGACAAAGTCTGGCACAACGGCTTATTATTCAAGCTGTACCAACTCGGTGTGCCAGACCGGCTCGTTCTCATCCTACGAGACTTTCTGTCGAACCGCACCTTCCGCTACAAGATCGAAGGAGCGCTCTCATCCCCCCACCCCATCAGAGCAGGAGTCCCCCAGGGCTCTGTACTCGCCCCACTCCTTTTCACGCTGTTCACTAGCGATATCCCAAAGGACGCTAAGACCCATCTGGCTCTGTTCGCAGACGACACAGCCATTTATTACACTGGTCGCAGCCACACCCAAATACGGCTTCGCCTCCAAACCGCAGTCAACAAGTTGGCTGCTTGGTTCAGGAAATGGCGCATCGAAGTCAACCCCGATAAGAGTCAGGCGGTTCTCTATTTGAAACCCAGACTCCAACCCACCCCCCCTCCGCCCATCACCATGTTCGGCAAGCCAATCCCGTGGGAAAAGCGAGCCAAATACCTCGGTGTTATCCTGGATCAACACCTCACCTTCTCAGAGCACATAAAGACGGTCCGTTCGCGCGCCGCTTTCGCTCTCGGTTGTCTCCACTCTGTCCTCAACGAAGGCAGCAAGCTGTCACTCAAGTGCAAAATGCGCTTGTATACAGCCTGCATCCGTCCCATAATGACTTACGCTTGCGTAGTCTTTGCCCACACAAAGCCCCGCCACATCCATAGGATGCAAACACTACAGAACCGATTCCTCCGCAAGGCCACAAACTCCCCGTGGTTCGTTCGCAACGAGATCCTCCATATTGATCTCAAGATCCCCACCATCCAGCAGTTCATGAAACGCCTCTCCAAGCGTTTCTTTGACACAGCCGCCAAGCACCGCAACCCTCTGGTTGTCGCGGCCGCAAAATACACCCCCTCCAACATCAGTAAGCTTCGCCGTCCAAGGCATGTACTCGGTGACCCCGATGACCCCATAACACTCCTCCAGGAGAGCGATAGGGCAACCAGCACAGCTCACAAAAACAAAAAACCGTCATTCCGACCCCGCCGCCGGGGTCCATCGCGACGTCCCCAAGTAAATTCACCACCAGCCCGACCCTTCATTGTTGATGAAGAGCCAGCTCGCGTTGCAGCTGAGCTATTAATTGTAAATTCACGACGACCGTAACCTCTGAGTTTGTTTCGGCCTTTCTTCTCAGAGATAGTCTTAGGAAACGCCGTGCTCATCAAAGCACTAAAAATATAAATTCGATCCAGCCTGTCCCTTTGCTGCCCTCTCCCAGCGACGCCCTAAGCCGAGGTTCGTACCCCACAGGGGGTGCCCTTAGCGTGCAGTCGCCTAGTTTTAATTAGTTTTAGCCCTGGCTGGAGGCTTTAAGATTTCTTAAGGCAACCACAGGATAGTCCGGTTAAGTAGTCACGACCTCTCAAGGTCAACTACGAGATGCCATATATAAAAAAAAAAAAAAAAAAAAAAAAAAAAAAAAAAAAAAAAAAAAAAAAAAAAAAAAAAAAAAAGATTTCGACACAGTCAGCGGGCAGCAACAACAGGAAGAACACAAATAAAGAAGAACTGCTAGGAAGAATTCTGGGCTTTTATTCCCCACCAATCCAGCAACTGAGTGTGCATACTGCACAGGTTTTATATACAGACTAGCGGTGCCCGCGATTTTGTTCGCGTGCATGTCGGAAAACAAATAGGATTTCATGGGTTTTATTTTTTTTGCGCGGAACCCTCATTCTTTTTCTAAAATGAAAGTAGTCAAAGTTACTCCTTATCACATTAGCTATCTGCCAGTGAAAGTCCCGTCCAAATCGATACAGCCGTTCCGGAGATTAGCCGGAACAAACAGACAGACAAGAAAAAAAAAATGTTGTAAGTATAGTACTTATATGATTTCTGATTTCATTTGTATATGGTGAAAAGCTGTTATTTTTACATTACAATGAGACACTTCAATTTTATTTATTTGTATAAATGTATAGATATAAAAACTGAAGAGGATTCAGTGTTGATAAGATGCTTATCAATTCTCTGGTAGTAGAGGATTAAGAACAAAGTGATAAAAGATGTGTCCATTCTTGTAAAAAGATTATAACGGTTGGTACCTACCCAGGTACTTCATATATTATACTTTGTTTGTATTTGTGCAAATATATTACAACAAATTATTGTCAAAAAGAAGTTGCGAAATCCTACTAATTTTATAAAGGCGAAAGTTTGTGAGTGAGTGTGTGTTTGTATGTTTGTTTCTTCTTCACACTCAAACGGCTGAACCAATTTTGATGAAATTTGGTATGGACGTAGCTGACACCCTGGATTAACACATAGGATACTTTTATCCCGATATTCTCACAGGATCGACACTTATGCGGGGGAAACCGCGGGGCACTGCTAGTATTTTCTATAAATAAGACTGAAGAGATTATTAACCCCAGTACTTATTTGAGTTCAAGATGTACAGAGACGGACTTAATGCTGTAGGCATTTTCTACTAGTCAACCTTTGGGTGATGCAGAGATAAACAGTGTTAGGTGCAATCATGAAAATCGAGGAATTTTAAATATAAAGATATGCATAAACCTATTAAAACTATTCTATTATTAGGATAGTGTTTGATCCTCAGAAAACATCAATAAATTCTATTGCTATGTTAATAGGTAGAAGGTCAATTTATAAATTATGTAGTATTAAATAAGTTGTGAACATTTTAATTAACATTACCTATTTGAATGAAGGAACATAACTTGTAATTAGCTTCCATTAACTTCTGGTTCAGAGCGCTTATAAATTAGTATGTTGAACTTGAATGTGATCTTGATAAATGACAGAGAGGTGCAATTGTTATGGATATTATTAAAAAAAAAACAGGTTAGGTGATATAAAAAAAAAATTGCAGCCCCTCTAATAATCATTGATGATGTAAGATTGGATATTGCATTCATCACCATATAGAAATATATCCGCTGGCACAATTAACAACAGTTAGCAGTCATATTTGATGTACCTTTCCTATTACAAAAAGTTGGCTAAAACTCAACCAATGTAATAATATTTTCTTTGAATTGTTACATGTGGAACTCCTTATCACAAAAATATTGTAAGTTTACAGATAATGCAATGTTTATGCATTTTGCAATATGCAAGATCACCTTGCTGCGCGGGGTAAAAAATTGTTCAGCACCTTTTGATACTTTGTTATAGAAAAATGAGTATAACACTGAGTTACATTGACATCTATTTACGAAAATTGTAGATTAGTTCAAGAGAGACTGATTCTGACTGAATTATTTTTAAATTGATCAAATTAATTTTTGCTCTTGTAAAATATAATTATGTTGGTACCCACAATATAAAAAAGTAATAATTACCTACAACAGTTTACTCACACTGTACTGAAATAATCTTCCTTGTGTATAGATTAACTTATCTAATGTTTTGCGTTGATAAAATTATAAACAAATAGTTAGGTACGTAGAATAACAAGCGCAAATGCAGTGAACCCGATTTAAGTATGATTTTGAAATAAAAATGATAGCTACGAAAGCTTAAATATGGGGAACGAACTCACAGATGCATTCAATTATTTTTAATTAAGATTTCACACGTGGAACCACTCCCGTTATATTGTAATTAACGAAGTAATGTGATGAAGAAATTCTGGTGCTTGGTCAACGTATGAGGCTATTTATAACAAAAGTAAGGGTCAAAATACCAAGATAATATCGCTAAATCACCGTAAGTTTGTTATTTAATACATTTCGCGGAAATATTTTAACTTAAAAGCAAGTAAAACAGGGAAATTCGTTTATGAAATCTCACACAGAATTTTATTTTAGGTTATATTTTTTGCGATCGGTCTATAATTTCCATACTGCGCTGATAACAAAATATTGAAGTAAAATACTCACCTAGTGTCCTTACAGGTCCACTGCGTATATTACACTTGTAAATTATAACCAAATTTTCAAATTAATTTGAGGTAAACACTAGCGGGATTCCTAACGTCCAGCAAATCCGAACTAGTTAGTGTTGTACTCTCCTCTACAATTTGACATCACTTCGATTTACTCGATTTTTAACTTCTAAACGAACTCTTGTGTGCCTTAGAACGCGATTTTGAGTATTTAAGTTCATCAAGCAATCAATTATGCTTGTTTAAGACATAATGAAATACTATACACTGTACAAATATTTAAAGGAATCATTTCGAAAATATTAATAACCAACTTCCTCTCGAGTCTGTAATCGAATTGAAAATCGATTTAAGCTGGCAGCACTAAACGTGTTGAATGTGTCGTATTTTTGTTTGGGGTGGGGGATAATACTCTTCGACCAATCACAGAGCTGGAATAGGCATGAAGAAGGTGGCGTGATCGCTACGTCACCATATACACCACCATAGAGTACTATAGCACAAACGAATCAATAATAGCTGACAATGAATGGAATATACAATGATGTGCGTATTATAGATTACATCCTAATTGCTATCGAGATGCAGCAATTAAATATGGACTTGTTATCCTTTTACCTTATCTTTGTTTTATTTGCCTTTTCTTACATTATTTTTTTCTAGCGCCCTTGTGCTTCGTTTCCACAGTAAGTGACATCTATTGTGATATTTATGAAGTACACATGCAATTAAGCACGAGAAAACTTGGAAATAGTATTGTTCATATTTTTTTTATTTATTTACTCGGGTAGTTCGACACGAGAATAATTATTTTGAAATGATCCGATTATTCATCTCAGTACAACACTATTAACTGAATTCACAGATGGCACTATTTTCAACTATTCTAACATTATATCACGCCTAGGTATTCCCTGAAGGGGTAGGCATAGGTAATAAAGAACACCAGGACGAGTCTGTAGTCACGGGCACAGTAAATCCAGAGTCCTGGCTGATACTGAGAAATTTCTAATGAAAAATCAAAAACATTTGCTTTGTCCTGGGGGTAGGTAGGTAGGTACTACTTATCACCGAGAGTTGAAAATGCACAGTGTGTTTTTTGACACGCTAGTGCTAGTACGCACTCTGTTCGATTCTCAATGCTCAGTTCAAAATAAAAAATCGTCGCGTTAAACAATCCCCCCCTTGTGCGGCAAGGTCTGATCCAGAGGGGGGAGAGGGTGGGGCACAGGGGCACGTGCCCCTCCAAATGGCATTTAAGTAAAATAAAAAACTGAGTGAATAATATGATAACGCTGTAATAATATTTGTTTCGTCCGTGCACGTTTCCTGTGACATCCCGCACTACTGAGCGGTCCTCCTCCATCTTACGCCGGTTGTAGGCATATCTTTGCAGCAGTATGAAAAAGATAGTCTGGATGCACTGTCCTTAATGCATAAAATAATTGGTTCATCCATTAAGACATATTTGCTTCAATGCTGAACGCTGTAGAAGTACCTACTGGATATCTACAGCAGCAGTGACGTAAAGATGCAAAGTGGTGCGGTCAGTTTGCAGTCGGGCTCAGAGCTCTGCCAACCCAAAAGTGCACCGGTCTCATTGGGCGAGAGGATTTCAGGGTATGTAGGTAACGAAAGCTAAAAAGAAAGCGCGGTCCGAGAGGCCTCGCGAGTTTACGCAGTTTTCCTACACTCATGAAAAATATTTAGCTAATCCTACTCATATTATAAATGTGAAAGTTTGTATGGATGGATGGATGGATGTTTGTTACTCTTTCACGCAAAAACTACTGAACAGATTTGGATGAAATTTGGCACACAGATGGTTTATAACCAGGATTAACATATAGGATACTTCTTATCCCGACATTCCCACGGGATCGAAACTTATGCGGGTGAAACCGCGGGGCCCAGCTAGTACTGCATAAACAAGAATAACTAACCAAACCAAATTATTGAGCTCGCTTCGTTCGCTGTTGAAACCCAAGTTCTTTTACTACCTATGTCGACAAAGTATTAAACTATGTATGGTCAAAAGAAAATCTATCCTAGCTATAGCGACAATCAATGTCAACAACGTATGTAAAATGATTGTATTTTTGACAGATTGCGACTGAGATTAGAAACCGATCGTTCTTAAAAATACGCGGAAATTGCCCCTCTGTTATGTAACATCTACAATCATTATTCATTATGCATTGAATCCCAGAATTCAGTGCATGATTCTGAACCCCCACGTTGAAATTTTTGCTCGGTTATTTAAAAATCATGTGTTGAATTCTTGGTTCCAGTTTGCGCGTCGATGTCCCTGCCATCATGTATAATATACCTAAAATTACTTTGAGCACCATTTTCATGATATCGTGGTGCTTAGACCTTGTTTTACTAAACTCATAAAAAAGGATAGGTACTTACAGCTGTTAATTATCAACATAGTTCTGTCAAATCAAGTAATAAATTGATGCTCTGTTGTCAAATCTTCAAGAAGATGGTCATAAAAATATTATTTACACTGATTTACACCATATTTACACTTATTATACATTTTCATCTATTCCGTTGATACCTAGTTAGATTGTTTTGTTGTAGCAACATGTTCAAGCATTATAAAGATTTGTGTGATGTTGTGTCTCTTTTGGTGTATTGTCCCAATGACCGATCTTATCTATTCACCAAAGAGGCGAGCGGAGAAACATGGATACCTTCTAGTAAATGTGAAAAGAACTGCTGGAAAATGACGGCTCATAAAATTAATTTTGAGGTACGTATCTGATTTGATATTTTATGAGGGTATTCAGAAACTAGTGCCATTAGACCAGTGATGGATACCTACTCACCCTGCCGAGTGACACTGTTCCAATGACAGCTGGCTCTGATGATACACAGACATAGGTATACCCAACACATGCCGGGCGAAGGCCCCATGGTGTGGTGAATGCGGGCACTACTTTTCTAATATTTGCCTTTTTTATTTGGGACATGCGTCCATTTGTTGCGTAGTGAATAATACAAGAGCAGTCCTAAGCGGACGAGCACCACTGCCGCCAGCTTGGGGCAAGCGGATCCCTATTCTCCGCCGACAGTTGCAGCCTCCGCTTTGATGGACGTTTGAATCGGAAAAGTACTGATGTATAATCTCGTAATCAGACCCTGCAATTGCCATTATGTCTTTGTATGCTTAATAACGACACTTTGTTTAGGGAGGTACACCTCCATTTCATCCTCAATATTTTTTTGATGATGTTCCGGCAAATATGCTGCAGTTGTTCGGCGTGGACTCCAGTACTTCCTGCCATCCCATCCGCGTGTACAAGATTTGGCTACCGAACCATAACCTGCAGTGCGTGTACCATGCCGTATACAAGGCGGTCGTCAAAGCTGAGATCAAGAAGAGGCTGAAGAACAAAGCTGTTAGTAGTCAGGGAAATCAGGGAATAACTCCCTCGTGATTGTTTTTAAGAAATATGGCAAATTATTTGCTATTTTAAGTTAAGGAACTATTGCAAGCACCAAGTAAAGCCAAGCATTATGATCTGTGTTTATAATCTATAACACTCACTCGACTACATATAACAGCATGATACTTATCGACCTAGCGAAGATTTGGCAAGTTGCGGCCCGTTTTGTTAGCCTCGTCAATCAGTTGCTCTGAAAAAAGTGAAACTGTGACTCGGTAAGAGAAGGAGTTAGCCAAGGTTGACCGAAATCAGGCTCTGAATCTCTGTATCGATAGAATATTTTAATGTTGGTGTTATTTGTGAGTGTTCTGACCATCCAGGGTTTGCGCAACCGGTTGCAGTGGCTCAACGCAGCGGAGCTGGAGCGCCAACGAGCCCACTCGAACCTCCGCAGTCCTGAGATACTTCTATTTTCTCTCATGGTCATTGGCGAGGGAAAAGATCCTGACAAGGATACGGTACATAATATTATTTTCTTCATTCTTGTCCGTAACCAGCGCGCAAGCAGCGGCGTTTTCTATAAAACACTATTTTTTGTAGGTACATACTATTAGAACTGCTCAATAATACTAGATCAATAATAGAATTTCAAAATGACTTCTCTATAAGGATATAGAAACTGGCGCGCTGGTCGAGATCTGCGAAGAGAACGTGGTAGTCGGGATGGACGTGGCTGGTGGCGCGGTGGCTATGGCGTCACCCAACCTGCAGCTGCTGCAAGCGGCTGGCTACAACCGCGACGGTTAACTTCATCTTATTCTAGTAACCTCACACTCTCCATAAAATAACAAAAAGGATCTCTACCTAAAATAATAGTAAAGTAATGTAATGTAGATATGTGGCTACAGTTCAAGAAGACATTGTTTATATAGGTATATCTCCTGTGTAGAAGCTGCGTAGGTACTTCTAAGACTTCTACTACTTATGGTCATTTGAATGCCAGCAATGAATGACCTATGGTTTAAATTGCAGATCAAATCAGAATATATCGCGAGTTCGTGCTGATGGTGTTCCCCGCGTTATACATGAGCGTCCACGTCTTCTCTCAGTTCATGATCGATCTTGGCTGGCAGAGGTCACAATGTCAGAGTCTCTTCAGGTACCTATATGTTATCCAATAAATGGCAAGCATACCATGTCCATGATAGCCATACATCTCCAAATAATTGATGGCTATAATGATTTCTCTCCTTAATTTCGAACTACCAGCTAATGTTTCCAAAGCTACGTATATTATTTGCCAGATCGGCAGACGTGACAGGCAGAGGTGGTCTGTCCTTCCTGGAGCTGATTCTGTGGACAGCAGCGTTGGAGCCTGCCACTCAGCACACCGGTGTACCAGCGGAAATGCGGTGCAAATATATTTTTAGGTGAGACCACCAATATCTGCAGGGTTATCATCAACCTATAGCAGTCCACTGCTTCTTCAATCGCACGTCATGCAACTCGAACCTCGATCGGCTGCGCTCACCAAGCTGCTACAGCCACCCAGCGCAGATCGTTGCGCTGCCTAGCCTGAGAGCGTCGTTTCTACGGCTAATATAGGTACGTAAAATTGCCACTTTAGCCTGCTTATTCCTTCAGTTATGTCGACAGCAGGATTTCATGTAGTTAAAATACCTGTTTCTCTACATTCATCATCACATCTTCGATGTTACTCAGGTACTTCGATAACAATCGCGACCTGAAGCTGGAGTATGTGGAGTTCAAAGAGCTGGTGGCAGCCGCGCGAGCTGCCCGGCAGCTACCCATCGACGCTCTAAGTGTCGCCAAAGATGCTGATGTCTGCCTCAGGTTAGAAACCATTATTTCAAAGTTGAGCATTTTACCAATCTACGTTTTTGACAGATGTATGAGTTTAAAAACATGTTTTTCATTACCATAATTAACTTCTCAGAATCTATGTGGCAATTGCAGACAACTAGGAATGCAGCCGAACTCGCAGCTGCCTCTGGCGGAATTCCTCCGAGGAGTCGGCGAGCTTCGACTGAGAGGTACCAGTTCTTTGCTGCGGGCGCCCAGGAGTATCGCCGCGTATATCATGGACCTGCAGTAAGAATTCTACTAAGGTTTTATTATAATGCAAGCTGTGTGCCCGATGGATTTGTCGTGGGATTTCCCATCGCCAAAAATGACATACTTCCATACAAACTTTCATCCCTTAGGGATCCCGATCTTTTAGGGCGTGAATTTTTAAAAATCCTTCCTTAGTGCTCACTTTATAAAAGGAACTCTTGTGCAAATTTTCACGCTTTTAGACCCAGCAGGTTTTGGTAGTGCGTTAGTGAATTTAACTAATAGTTATAGAACTTACGGTTATATTATAAATACGGATTCGTAATGGATTCCGCGATTTTCAGAGAACGGGATAAAGAGTGCCATGCTTCAACGTCAGCCGCGTCAAAACTGCAGCCTGTATCAGGAATAGGTAGATATGATCGTCACCTATAGCAGCTGTAACTTAAGTAACCATGTCTTACATATCCTCGGTAGGTACTTGAAAAAAAAAAGTCGCAGCATTGACTTGGTAGTCGAAATATTCCACAGAAAAAGCAAGCTGAAGTGGGAACCGGCCGGCCATATAAACCATCGAAACTAGTATAAGCTTAGAACCGATGGCGTTGGCCGAAAACTTAAAGTAATTCGCCGTCAGGCTCGGTAGATAACTGGCTGAGCGTAGCAGAGGACAGAGTTAAATGGCGTGCGATTGGAGAGGCGTGTCTCAGGCATATAGGCCGATGATGAAGATGATGGAACATAGTATTGACATAGACAGAATGTGCAGGGTTGGCGGCGGGCGGGCAAGCCTCAAGCACGCGCTCGCGCTCGGCGGCCGGCGCGAGTGCAGGTACTGCGGGCTTAGCCAAGCGCGCGGCCCGGCCAGACTACAGCTTAGCCGTCTACACAGTGCGCATACGGCGCCGCCCGCCGAACGAGCTTATTGATCTCAACAATTTTGACGGCAAGTTTATTTACTACTGTTTGGTGAGCGCAGTAAAGAATACTATTAACCTGCACCCTAATTGCGTAACAGACTTTCAATCATAATCTGAATGATTTTAAAGCATATTGCTAATCCATTGCTGAATATGTTTGAAAAATGTGTCTGCTCAACAACTTTGTAGCGGTTATCTACAACGCCACATGCGAACAACGCGTCATACTGACGTCACGGAAATCCTGCATCTCGCAAACAGAGTTTACCGCGCAACTAGCATATAAACAACTTCTCAACATCAATTGTTGGGCAGTTGCCCACCAGACAACACCCGTTTGGTCGGAGGATCCTCCCTGTTCTATGGAGGATGAGTGAACTTTACACCATGTTCCTCATACCTCTAAACAACGTAAATAACGCAATGAATGTTGTAGAACTGTCAAAATGAAAGCCATTGCTACTGTGTGTTACGCAATTACCCCGCTGCTGGGGAGTTTGTTGCGCCACTTCTTCTTCAAAGCTAAAGCACTAGGAAGTGGTGAAGGGCGGGCGTTTTAGGGGACTGTCTTATGTAATTTTGACGTTCAAAAAGTGCTGATTCTCAGCCTAATATGAATAGGTAAATGACTTTTGATTTTGGAAAAACCATTACTACCTAAATTAGTATTGCTAACTTCTTCGCTAGTGTGGTGATTGAATGGAGAATTAGCAGTACCAGTGGGTGTGAACAAGACTTATTTCTAAACCGCTGTTTATACGACACAGACATGTTTTCTCCTCTATACACAGAGGACGCAATCAGTCGTTCGACCGCTCGCATCATGGCTCACGAGGTGCAGTCGTTCGAGTTGCTCGGGCCCAGTTGTATGCCTGTAGAGGCGATGGCAGCTGTGCATTATTTCGCTAGCCCTGTTGACAAGCCGCATAATGTTAGTACTTACTACATTTTTACAATATTTGGTTATAAAGCGATGTTCAACCTTTCCTGCGAGAAGCAATTTGCTGAAGCAGGCTGAAAAACAGCAAGGTTAACAAAATACAACTCATCTAATGATGGCGACAACATGGAACACTACCTATAACCGGATAGACCTGGTCACCAGCTGTTTAAAAGAGGTCTATAATCAGTACCTACCTACACAGTTTTTTTTTCAGAAGGTTTGTTATGGTTCCTCAATTTAATTCGCCTAGTCGCGGGTGATCAAATCAGCATTCAACCTGACCCGCAAATTGCAAAAACCTAAGAATATTGAAATTTTGCGGGCTACCTTTGAGCATACCCCCTTAATGAGGCTCCGCCGTGACCTTCTACTTCCTAGGTACGTCGGCAGTCGACCAGCAATACGCTGAACATGGCGAAGCCGGCGTATGCGTGGTCGAATCCCTCCGAGGAGGCGGCGCTGGGCTCCCTGCTGCTGCGGCTGGCGGAGGTCGTGCGGCCCATCTGTGCTGCTGAGCCCAGGCTACTGCGACTTTCTTCGCCTGTGTATGCTGTTGGTGAGTGATGTTTGCATGGCGCTTGAGTTCTTTATCTTCCTGGATATAATTTTAGTTAGTGCCGAAGCTATTTTATAGAATTTATGTCATCGGCTAAACTTGAGTTTATCTTGGACATTACTGCTTTTAGTGAAGGAAAAATATCGAAGAGTACCATTGACACAAAAAAAAAAAGATGATCGTGAAGAAACTTGTCTACCTATGTATATGTTAATATAAGTCATCGCCAACCCGTCTTGAGCAAGCGCGGTGTTCAATGCCCGTGCCTTCTCTGTGTGAGAAGAGGCCTTTGCCCTGCAGTGGTACAATAGCATATTATATATGTATCATACATATTTATGTAACAACTTCTTTTTATTAGCATATTCTTTATCAATCTACTTGTGTCAGCCGAATTCCGATTGCGGTATCCCAAGGGTTTACTTTACTTGACTACTAATTGTAATAGGTAACGTTTGCAGGCGATCTTCACGGCAATCTGAGCGCTCTACTGTCAATGGAAAGCGGTTTATGGCCGTCCGGTATAGCGCTGGCGGCTGCACGGATCTTGTTCCTGGGTGACTACGTGGACCGAGGGTTGCACGGCACGGAGCTGATGGCGTACCTACTGGCCGCTAAGCTGCAGCGACCCAACGCCGTGTTCATGTTGCGCGGGAACCACGAGATCAGGGACATACAGAGGATGTTCACTTTCTATAAGTACGTTCTGTAGTTAAACGTACATAATAATTATTTTTAGGAAAGACACAACGCAGCCTAGCCCTAGGCCACAACAACTAGGAAATATCACAACTAACAAAAACTTAAAAGATATTTATTTTGCAGTGAGTGCACTATCAAATACGGTGATATTGAAGGCATTAAGATATGGAACGCTATCAATAATGTTTTCGACTGTCTCCCTCTGGCGGCCGTCATCGATGATAAAGTAAGTAGTAACGAAATAAGTAAATACATGAACAGAAAATAGAATATTACGTTTTAACTCTCACGGTCACACGCCGACTACAGAACAAGTCAAACTTGACAATGTAGTTAGTTAGTGTAGTTATTGGGTTTCTTTGTTAGGAATTTCTAAGTAGCACTGTAGCAGCCAATTAAAAAAAATTGTGCCCAGTTGATGGCAACAGACTCGCCCTCTGGAAATGTGGGTGTAGGTACTATTATATATGTAAGTACCACCCCTGCCTCATGTTCCCATTGCTGCGACAGGCCTCTCGGTGAGAGGGAGTGGGCAGTCCGGGTTGGTAGATGGATGTGTCATGTCTTCGCATTTTTAGTTCTACGACATGCCAGTTTCCATACGATATTTCTTTTACCGTTTTGAGAGTAGTGATGGTAAAATAATTACACAAAGTAAAGCGCCAGTCTGGGTTAGAGCCTACGACCTACAACTCGTAAGTCGTTACTACTGCCTCCCTTCGGACAAAAAGCTATGCTGCCAAACGTGTTGATGACTCACCAGGTGTTCTGCTGTCACGGCGGGATTCCTCCGCCGTGGGTGTGTCCCCTGATAACGGCTATCGAAAAGGTGCCCGTGCCTCTGCCGCGACCGGCCGAACAAAGCTCTATTGCGTGGGAGCTGCTGTGGAACGATCCCATTAAGTTAGTAAACAACAATGGTAGCTTTATTTGCGTAGTTAGTAGAAACAGTGTCTATCTTCCTTCCTTTAGATAATGCTTCTTACCTCCGACATTAAAAACGGCCAAGGGTGCCTATTCTACATAAAAACATAACTTGTATCATTGTTCACGGACTGTCTTATCTGTGCTATTCAGAAACAAGTTTAATCCATCAGTTTGGGACTAAAGCCATGGATTCGATTGGGGACAAATTAATGTTTCGCGATACGCGTCTTTGTCAGAAGCAAAAGTCGTAAGACAAGAGTCTGGCCCAACATCGCGTGACTTCGCGCGGTGTCTCTTTAGACACATTCGCGGGACATTAGTTTGCCATCTAGTGAATACAGTTTATGGAATCTTTGTCACCCCAATCAGGCCGAACAAAATTACAGCGACGTTACACCTGGAGCTTGTTTCCAACGAGGGGTTCGCAGCGAATGCCAAGCGCGGCACGGGCCACATATTCGACCAGACCGCGTTAGACCGCTTCCTGCTGGCCAACCAGCTGTCGCACGTCGTGCGAGCGCATGAGCTTCATCAGAACGGATTTATGGTGAGAAAAAAAAAACTTTTATTGTAACTAGTTATCATAGGCGCACTAATTAAAGAGATAGATGAGATATTCGGTCAAAATCGAACCTATGAATGGAACAACTCACCGTGCATTACAGCAAGGTTCATTGCACTACTTGTTCTAGGTAGGTACCTAACACCTTCTCAAGCTAGAAAGACGTATACCTATAACATTTATCGCTCAACTGTTTTTGCGCTTGAGGTGGTGCTGTTGAGTTTTCGAAGAACGCTGCATGAGAAGGTTGACTATAGCGGCATTGTCTATTGCTGAGTAAGTTCGGTGATGAGACCAATCGATATGCTGGTGCACATTAGCCCCGATCACCTGTTTCAGGCATATCATCTAGCTTTTTCGTTATCCTGCCTGAGAGAAGTGCGCTTCGCTATCCTGGCTTTGTAACTCTCTTCTATGGACTTCTTACCACGAGAAATGTATCTTCAAATTCCTTCTCAGTGTCAACTCCGCGGCAAACTGACATCCTTGTTCTCATCGTACCACTACTGCGGCGGTACCAATGACGCGGGCGTTGCTCTGCTAGAAGGCGGAAAACTGAGGCTTATGCGAGTCAATTATACAGACTGATGCAAGAACTGGGTCTTTTATGATCCATCGCTCGAATAAATTGACAGGGCACTTACATCCTACATGTTCATCATTCTCTTGACCATGTAATATATTTTTTTTAACTATTTTTTTTGTGAGATATTAAAATGAAAACGCAAAAAGATTTCATATTCTTTTATTTATTATTCCATCACTTAGAAAACTTCGGATAGCCTTGGCAGGCCAAACAAAATGTCTAATTTATAATTATATGAATTAAGTTAGTTTAACTTAACTATATTTTTATTTTTTTATAATACAGAGAGATACTTAACGCTAGGACTAAAGACTCGATTCCATGACAAAAAGACAAACACTCTATTCAATCATACTATAAATACAAAAGTTTGAGATTTAGGAAAATCATAAAAAAATGAAATTAAGCACGAATTTCTATCTTCTAAGAAGAAAAGCTTATAGGAATGAAAGTTTACAACCTTAATAACTTTGTCCAGCTTTATTAGGGCCGGCGCATATCTGGCCAAGCAAAGCATAGCGTAGTTTTCACTGTCAAAGATAATTGTTTGGCAGTAAGAACTGAGCTGCCTTGCAGTTCGCCAGGTTTGCGGCGGCCATTACTCTGTCGAACAAACTTGGCATACGGCTGATGACGTTACACCATGCTGAAGGAAAGACGTTCCAACAATAGTGCCAAGTTAACTCAAGAGGGCATTGCATTAGAAGCTCTCATCATAATCTCTTGCAGAACCACTTGTCTACCAAATCACTCATCACACTTTAAAATCTTTATTTTAACATTATTATCTACATTATAACTGTCATACATCTGTCGTTCATACGTCATTATCACAAATCATTACAAGATAAAGCCTTTGTTCCAGTTGCTCCTGTCTTTTTGCCATGGACTTTTAAATTAAATTAATATGAAGTGACCTGACAGTACATTGGACAGTCTGTTGACTGTGGTGCGAATAATGTATTTAGGAACTGTTTCAGTGTAAGGCCACCCTTATCCTAGATAAGAAGTAAATATTTAAAAACTGCGCTCAAATTTTCGCCGAATGAGGCCATATCGTAAACTGTAGTGAAATACTTTTATTTTTACAAGACATCCCGTTCATTTCTGATGTGGTCGTGAACTAAAACTATTATTTAAACGACGTATGTTTGGCATTATTTATAACAGTCCAGTAATAAAAGAATCAGGCCTACATGTACAGTTTTACGATTTTATTATATGTACAGATGAAGCAGCTTTCCCTTACCATACACTGAAACAGTACTTAAAGTAAATGGAATCGTGTTTTATAAATAATAGAAACAAAAATTACAAATTACAATAGCCTTTCCATCAATAATGTGCAGGCACAAAATAAGTCATAGTTCTAAGTAATCTATATTTCTGATTCTTAATCGTAAGAGGGAATGAAAGAAATTGTTATTTACATTAAAGTTTAATTTGTTACACGAAACTTTACTGAGAATTAAGGAACAATGTAATTCTTTTTAACTGGAAAACATTTTGGACAATTCCTTTGATATTTTTATGAATCTGTAAACATTCATTGCTGATGTGACAAAGACTGGTCAACGTGAAACTGACCTGCGGTGCTATTCCTTAAAAAGACCACTGTGATAACCTAGGTGAAGTGAGCTCAAAGTGAGCTGTCATTCCGCCTGATGCTAGGGATTGTCACTTGTCACAGCTGAATTTCACCTAAGTTATTATGGTGAGATTTTTACAGAATAGCACCATCATACTTATATTTGCAGTTCTATTTAGGAAAGCAACGCGTAAACACGATGTCGTGAAGATTCTACAAATGAAAATAAATGATATTCTAAAAACTCAGATATTAATATAACCAGTTTCTCACATACCTATATATAAACAATCATTTCAGACTTAAAACTGACAATATGTCCATTTGTTTATGTTAATAAAACTTTTTATTTTGTTAGTGATATATTTATTTTACATTCAATGTATTATTCTTTCCTCTTCCTACATTTGATTTAGGTTTACGAATTCGAGTAATGTTCAATTCATATACTTTTTAATTATTATATTAATTTATATCTCTTATGACGATGATCAAGAAAACAGGACTTGCTATCTATTTTATTGAGAAAGTGGTACTTCCGTGACCTTTCAGGATGACATAAGATAGTAAGTCGTGACGCTACACTGATCGCACAATAAAATAGTTGCTTGCTTTTGTTATTTATTTACATTTATTCAACAATCTTCTATTCATTGTGAAACCTCAAAACTAAATTACTTAATAAAACATGTTTCCAAATCATAAAATTACAAATTACTTTAAGAATTACTGTGGTTGAAGACACAATCGAAATAGAGTACATACAGGGAGGGATACTCACCAAGAACACCATACATCACACTTTCCGCATCAAATAAAGGACCACAGTTTTGAAGCAAGTTTTGATCAACACTTTTAAAAAACTTGTAAGTACAGTTACGTGTAACACAATAGGACCCACAAGAACTCACAAAATAAAGTAAATACATCACTAACATGTGTGAAGGTACCTATAGCAGCAGCTTGCCCATGAGTATCTCGAGCGCGGCCTTGCGGCGCAGGTAGGGCATGTGCGCCTGCGTGAAGCTGTAGGCGGCGCCGCGCGACGAGAACTCCGCGAACGTGCACGCGAACATGCCGCAGTCGCTGCCGTTCATTTGCTGAGGGATGTCCTACAACAACACTGGGAAGTTAGTAATCGGGACAGAGCAAGTAATATATGTATAGTTGAAGTTTTATTTATGCTTGACTTTATAAAAAGGGTTTAGTGTTTGGAGCCTCCTTTTAAGCAAACAATGGCGTCGATTCCCTTGTTCACAAACTAAACTAAATTTGAGTTCGATGCATCTTTTTCTTTCTATTTCATTAAGAAAAGGATAGAAGATAAATATTAGTTTAAACCTGTCAAATTAAGATACTCCATAGATAATTTAGACGTGATTAAAAACATGGCTATTAAAAATACGTCAATTTACGCCAGGCGGCGCTGACTAATTTGACAGGCCTAAACTAATACTTATCTTTTGTCCTTTTCTTTATGAAATAGAAAGAAAAAGAAGCACTGAACTTAAATTTAGTTACTAGTTTGTGAACAAGGGAATCGGCGCCTATGCCTGTGTTAGGAGATTCTGCTCTTCCATAGTACAGAATAATTACTTAATCTAGTGTTGCGCGCTACAATTAATGCCTGGTACATGGTGACAATAGTTACCACTAGCGCCATCTAGTACCGAGGAGCAGAAGTAATAAATCCTTCTAGAAGTTTCGATGGTAGAACTATCGACATCTGGTCAGTCGGGGCCGGTATGTACTCGAACCTTCTAGATGTTTCTACAATAGAAGGTTCTGGAACTATCTGCGGCACTATATAAGGCCGGGACTAGCCACGACCAGACAGACTTGGATCAGCGATACACGCTAATATTAGGGGTTAATGTATGAAATTGCCGATTTGTACTGAAAAATTTAAATTCGTATTTTTTTATGTAAATCTAACATATTTATTTAAGTAATCAAAATAATTACCAATATTATCTATACATTGCTGCCATCTAATAGGAAGGTCATTTGTGCCTTTGCGATAGAACTCTCGTGATCTAGATTCGACAAACTGTGTGAAAGCATTTTGTACTGCCTCCCGAGAATAAAACTTTTTATCACGTAGAAAATTGTCCAAATCACGAAAAAAATGGTAGTCCGTTGGAGCAAGGTCTGGCGAATACGGAGGGTGAAGAATGGTTTCTAATTGCAGTTCCTGTAGAGTTAAAACGGTTTCTCGTGCTGTATGAGGTCTCGCGTTATCATGGAGCAATAATGGTGAAGATCGATTCATGAGTCGGGGCTGTTTCACTGCTAGTTTTGCTATCATTGTTCGGAGTTCGGCACAGTAGACATCTGCCGTTATTGCTTGACCAGATCGGAGAAAGCTATAGTGAATAACACCATGCTGAGACCACCAAACAGTTACCATTACCTTTTTATTGGTAAGCTTTGCTTTTCCATCACGAAAGCGTTTAAACCATAATCGCACGGTGCGTTCATTAGCAGTCCCCTCTCCAAACGCCACATTGATATTGAGAGCTGTTTCTGCCGCGTTAGTTCCGCGTCGGAACTCGTATTCAAAATTAACTCGAATTTTCGAAGTATCCATCTTTCTTGTCTAAGCTGAATAAAAAAAACAACTGAAAGTCGATAATCGAATGTTGCACATTTTTTAAAAGAAGAACTTCATAGGTACCATGTGAAAAAAGTTTCACTCAAAAATATCAAACCATGAAGGTTCTATGTCCATTCGAAGTACCTATTACAATAAAACGGCAATTTCATACTTTAACCCCTATTACATCGAAAGCGATCTTCAAGTGCGACTTAAGATCAATTTGTTTTATAAAATGTGTGTGTGAGTTGTTATTAGTGTTGTTTAATTAAAGTGTGATTTTTGGTAATTTATATCGGCAGTTTTATTGTCACGAACCCGAAGCTCGTAACACTAGTAACAAAACCGTAAACCGTAGGTACTTAAAATTTATATAAATAAAAATAAATCTCCGAAATGTATGAACGCGCCTAACTTCCGATCGACTGCATCAAATTGGATGATATTTTTTTTTTGTGTTTGTTATTGTCAGGACAAGGTTTGTATAGAAGAAAATTTAAAGAAAACAAAAATGGCGGTACGACGTTCGCCGGGTCAACTATATCAAATAAAAATAAGGATATTACTGAGAGTATGATCCGAGTGTGAATACATGTGCATAGTGTGTCTGTTGGTTTTCTTACATTCATAACTTCTTTTTGTGTATAAGTAAATATTATTGTTTACTCTGTTGTAATTTGCTAAATCAAAATTTTCTGGCGATACGATTAAAAATTCTAATAATAAAGTAATAACCACTTGGAAAATTATTAACAGTGAAACGGGTAAATCGGTAAAACAAGAAAAACAACTTGAGATTATGGTCGACAACAAATTAATTAATAAAGCAGCTGACGTACCTGAGGCATTTAATGAGTTTTTTTGCCAACATACCGATATCTACGACTCGCTCCTTAAATTTGTCCCCGTCTAAAGCTGAAAACCTTTTGCATAGTAGTGTACCTAAATGTAGTCCTTTATTTAGTTTCGAACATGTAACCCCGCGTGATGTAGTTAATATTTTTAATACACTTAAGTCTAAAAACACCGGTGATTATTGGGGCATCTCCATTAAACTTTTAAGTAATATAATAGACATCGTAGCCCCCTATCTAGCTGTTACTTTTAATAAATGTGTTGATTTAGGAACTTTTCCCGACCTCATGAAGAGTAGTAAAGTCATACCATTATTTAAATCAGGTAATAAGAATGAAGTTGGCAATTTCAGGCCTATTTCTATCTTGCCTGCATTTAGCAAAATATTTGAAAAGTTAATACTCAAGCAGTTACTAAGACATTTTAATTTAAATAGCCTCCTCCATAATGAGCAATATGGCTTTACAAAATGTCGTTCAACTACAGATGCGGGTGTTGTTCTGCTGAGACACATATTTGACGCATGGGAGAAATCGCTACCGCTATCGCTAAGAGATTTTTTTAAAGATATTGGTATTCTCACGGTTGCATCACAATTCATCTTTGCCAACATCTTATATATAAGGCAAAATTTACACTTGTACACTAAAAACAATGATATTCATAGTGTTAACACTAGAAATAAGGACCAACTACGTGCCCCCTTTCACCGGCTTCATAAGGTTCATAACTCATTTTTTGAGCTGGGTATAACCTTTTATAACAAGATACCCTCTTCTTTGCTAGACTTGCCTTTTAATGCGTTTAAAGCTCATGTAAAATCCAACCTTTGTTCAAAGGCATACTATGTATTTCATCAACAACTACTTATACGATGAGAATAGTTGGACGCAAGGCAATGTTTATGTTCTTTCTCCAAGATTAGCTTACTGGCAGGTTATTGTTATATTTATTTATTTTACTTCAATGGTCTTAGTTTATCATTTGTGACTTCAAGTGACAGCCATGTAAACAGAACCCAGCAATGCATAAATATGTAAGCTGTCACGGCCTTGATGCCTGGAGGTTTTTATTTGGGTAGTAAGTAAAAATAATTAGTTAAAATTAAAATGTAAATAAAAATTACATTTTAATTTTAACTAATTATTTTTTAGCTTCAGTACGTATAGTTTTTATTATATTTGTTGGTATATTGGTGTGGCTAGCTGACATATGGCAAATAATTTAATTTTATGTTCTGCAGTGCGATTCTGTAACCATCTCACCATGAAAACTTAGGTCCAGTGAGCGTGGAGTGAGCTGTCATTCCAACTAATGCTAGGGATTGACACTATTGGCAGCTCACTCTAAGCTCACTTCACCTAACTTTTCACGGTGAGATTTTTACAGAATCGATCGGCTGGTCTTGTAATGTTAATTGCTGAACAAAGGTACCTAGTTTTGTATACAATCAAGTGTTTTCTAACCGAACAGACAGCTGTGCTGCTCGGGAGTTTGTTGCGTCACTTCTTCTTCCCAGCGATAGCACTAGGAAGTGGTGAAGTGCGGGCGTTTTTGGGGGACTGTCTTTTGTAATTTTGACGTTCGAAAAGTGCTGATTCTCAGCCAATAGATGTTATATGAGGTCCCCATTGTAATTTCTCGTCAGCGTGATTCCTAGGAAAACTGTCTGATTAACAAATTCTAGTTTATGGCCATTCAATATGATGTCACATTCGCTACTTCTAACATTATGTAGGTAATTTAAATCTAATGCATTTGGTTTTTTTTTCATTTGGTACTAAATTATTTACCGTAAACCAATCTTGGACCTGAAGAATAGAGTTATTCACGTCGTCAAGATTTTGTGACCGTCGGTCTATTTTAAAGATCAATGATTTGTCATTTGCAAATAACACCATCTTCGGTTGATTTTGAAGTAACGTAAAGCAACCTTAATCCTTTGCTGCCCAGATTAGAGATAGTCTTTGAGCAACTTCAGCAGGGTTTCTATTATTGCAGCTTTTCCCAGTTCACTCACAAGAGCAGAGACAGAGACGGCGTAAAAAGCTTAAGGAAAACAACGACACTATGACAGCGTCAATACACCGGCGGCCCGGCAGGCGCCACCTGCTGTTTATATAGTATAGCAGCCTTAACATTATCATCACTCTCCGGCCCTTATCCCAATGTATTTGGGTCGGCGCAACAAGACTTTTTCTTCCATACTTCTCTATTAGTCTTCAACTCGGTAGTCACCCCCTTTCTAGCCAACTCATCTTTCACACAGTTCATCTATCGTGTCTTAGGTCTTCCCCTATTTTATAGCCATCCTCATTAATACTCAAAAGTTTCCTCACTCGTCCTCATCACATGCCCATACCCTGACAACCGATTTCCACTCAACTTTTCAGTCACTAGTGCTACTTTCATTTCTTATTCTATCCATTTGTGTAACACCACATGACCACACATCCCTCTTAGCAAATTAACTTTTCAAGTCTTCCATCCCTCCTATAATTCGTCATCTTTGGACGTCAGTGTAAGTTTAAAGCTGACATTATCATTATATTTATTTATTAAACTCTTCCTTACTTACTATCACGACAGGTCTGTGTACCTATATTACTAACTTATTTACAATTCCAATAATTTATAGGAAATAAAACATAGAACTTTCCAAAAATTACAGTAAGGGCAAATTATTCCTATGGACTTCATTGCAACATCTTACATTCAAGTTTGTTTAGATTTAAAGCTCAGAGATATCAAGAATAATCCACTGGTTGATACACTATGGAAAGATTACACAAACTCACCTTGAGACATTCCGTCTTCCAGCCACTGGCATCGAACGGCGCGCCCTTCTTGTCCTGATGTTCGTCCTTCAGATACTTGAGCAGCGCGTCGAGGCAGGCCTGGTTGCGGCCGCCCATGCTGTCCAGGTAGTTAATCTTGCGCGCGCGGAAGTCCACCAGGCTGAGGCACCAGTGCACGCCCAAGTGGACTGGAACTACTAGGAGGTCGTGCGCGAATATGTCCACCTAGAATATTTAAAGTTATTCGTTTTTTTTTTGTCTGCAATCATATTTGCATGATGTGTGACACAAAACACAGGTTCCTAAGTGCAACTCGTTTTATTAGATGCTCTTCTTTAGATAATATAAAACAAAATCGTTTTTCCATCATTAGGAGAATTTATAGTAGAAGGTTTTTGTGTATACTGCATTAATATTTAACTTAGTCTAGCAAAGAGATCACAATGTTTTGATAACATGTTTGTTGCAGATGCGTGTATCTAGTTCAGATAATTTAGTTTGTGAAATAAATTGCATAGGACAAATAGCAGTTTACTTTTTCTATACCCAGATGTAACTTCAGTAAAATAATGTGGTACCTTTCTCGTCCACCTCCTGAGGCCAGCCTGCCCACTTTGCATGAGCTTAGGATAGAAGAAGGTATTTGTGGCATACACTTTAGGCAAGTCTTTTCGCTCTTCACTCCTCTGCATTAATAGATTCATATAGAAGTTTATCACCTCGTCATTCAGCCAGTTAAGACCAGAGAGAGTTTGCAGGTCCCGCCTGGAATATAAAAATATGGATGATTTTATGTATAGCTATTTTGTAATGGCATGGCAACTTGTGGGAATTTTGAGGTCCCCAAAAGATGGTTTGACTAAGATGAACTTCTCCATTAGTGTTTTTAGCATGATTTGAGAGTTTTCATTTTGGTTAGCAGTGTATTTTTTTGTTTACAATCATTCTTATTATTATTGGATAGACTATGCTACGGAAGAAAAATACTTGGGACGAAAATCTGGTGTAAAAGCACTAATTATTATTAACCAGGAACATACAAAAGTAATTTACATATTTTTCCTATGCAATTAAATAGCAAATATACCTGTGTATCCTCAAATTAAATTTCTCTACAAGCAACTGTCCAGGGGGTCCTGGACCCAGGGCTCTATTCACCAACTTCTCCTGTTCTGGAGTCAAGGCAGGTAGCTCCACAGTGGGTTGTGGCTCCTCATAGATGCTCTCTGGTATACTCAGCTCATACTTCAGCTTATGCTCCAGATGAGCCATCTTTTGTTCACTATTAACTTTGGATATGATATCAGACTCCCGACGAGCATCTTTAAGCTTTTCCTGTGTCTCTTGCCGTTTCTTCTTATATTTAGCATCTAACTTGAATAGCCAGTCCCCTGATGTGATGGTATTGCCCCTGTATGAGTCCTTCAGTGTATTTACAGGATCAATCTTCTGTGAAGATGTTGTGGATGACTCTGATGGAACTATCTCTATTTCAGAATCTGATGAGTTGATTGAAGCTACTGTGATAGGACCATACTCCTTTGCGTCACTCTCTCTATCAGCAAGCAAACCTTTTTCTACTAATTTAATTTCATTTAATGCATTTCTCTGTGTTTTCTGCGTCATTCTAAACGATGCTGCGTCGTCTGCTATATTGATGATATCAAAAGGTTTCCCTGATGCCATTGGTTTAATTGAACTTGCCACTCTCCGAATAAGTTCCTGATAGTTTTTTTTTTCATCTAAATTAAATACTTCTGAGAGTGTTGACCTAGTGTTACCATTGAGACCTAAAAATCGATTTCTTGCATATGATGAGAGATTCGAAGTTGTTGGTTTTGCAGGTTGCATCCATCTTGGTAAGGGTGTGGGTGGCTTCTTGTATGACTTGGTGATGCCGGGAGGGGCTTTGAATTTTGTAAATGTTTTAGGGGATAAATTTAACATGGTTCGGTCATTTGGCCTTCGGCTTAACTTATAATAGACGGGTTCATCCTCAGCTGAATCTGTCACATCATGGCTGTTTCTAGAAAGGAAGTATTTGTAAGGTCTGGTTGGAGGCGGGGTGGTGACCTTCTTCACAAAGATAACATCATCATCCTCCTGTTGATTGTGCTCATTGTCGTCATCTTCCAAATCAATATAAACTCTTGTTGGCTTTTTTAATGAATTTTCTGATTTTGATTCCACCCATGTCACCTAGAATTCAGAGTTAATGTGTTTTTTGTAATTACAAAAACCATATCATTTAGACTTTAGTATTTTGGGAAAAAAAATCCTGACTTAATAATTTCTATTTGTGCACTTGAACCTTAACAATCATAACAGGTAAAGGATACTTACTTCTTGTTCCTCATTCTCATCATCTAATAAGGCATGCATGGGTCTTACTGGTGTGTGCTTCCTTGGTTTTCTCGAAGGTGTTGCGGGCCCATTTTCAGACAATCCCACCAGTTTGATTGGCACATTCCTGACTCTACTCTTGTTGAGGGAGTCATTGGGAGTTGATGTGCTGGCATGACCCTCTATTTGTATCGGCACATATCTTACATTTTTACCATGTTTCTCCGGTGTATCCCAATCATCTAAAAAGTTTTACAGACACATTGAAACATATTGTTGTATAGGCCTTCTCATTTTAAGAAATGAGAGCCATACGTTTAGATTACATTTTAAAATAGTAGTAGCAGAGTATCTGCTTCATTTTATACACAGGACATGATGAATACAAACCACGAACAGTGTGGCTTCGAAAGAAACAAAATTATTAGGTTACAATGCTGTTGACAAGGTAGCATAAGCTACAATAAGTTGAAATAAGTACCATTTGTGGCCATGATGTCTGGGAAATTGGTTCTTTTCAGCTGCTTGAGTCTCTTGAGGGCCGGTGTTTCATCGTCGGACGACAAATCATCGTCGGCCCTGGAAAACAATAAGAACATGTACACCTTGGCGACGCATTGTTTTTTTTCACTCGCTAACGTAATAACCCACTTCCAAAACTTAGACGCAACTTTCAGCGGCACCGTAAACATTTTGTGTTGTTTCTTCAACGCAATAAGAATGATTTTACATCGACTTTGCCGCCATAACTAGTGTTGTAAACATGTAATGTCATACCTGTCTCGTTTGAAGCTTGTTCTTAGCGGTGGAGTTTCATCACACCAACCAAGAAGACTACGGACATAAGCCACTACGGACTTCATTTTAAATAAATTATATTTCCATCACCTATTTTGTTGCCTTTTCTAACGAAAAATGCTAAAAACGCTACTCAACCTCAATAAAGACAACTGTGCAATACCACAGACAATGCTTGTTTTTCTTTTCAATAGTAGGGAAGCAGCCAACTCGAAATTAGCGACTAGTCTATGGTAATATTAGACGATTTTATGCAAAAGACGTGTCGGTGTTTACGTTCCACAGAGAAAACTGTGGTGCGTAAATATGAGGTTGGGGGCGCTACCAAAACCTCATAAATCGTAGATACTTTAAAGATAATCTGAGACCATTTAACCTATGGTCTAAGTCACATGGAGGTCCGAGGTTAAGGTTTCTTAAAGGGCTCGTGAGTATTAACAGCCCCACGAGTAGATCGATCCAGTTAATCTTGGTTGGTTGCCGTAGTTGGGTGACCATTTTTCCATACAGAGACCTGTCCGTGCCTCTGAAAGCACGTTAAGCCGTTGGTCCCAATTGTCATTCGTTGAAGTCACGGTCAGTCGGAGTCATTACGGGTAGTCAGAAGGTCGAAAGTCTGGCAATCAGTTTAAAACCCCTAATACACTACACGATAGGACCCTTTCCCTAAATGATAATAATGATATAATATGAGAAAGGGAGGAAGAGTCCCTATTAAAAAAACACAACACATAAATATCGTGTAGTGTAGTAGGGGTTTTACCAAGGGGTATCGTATTACCCAGTAACTAAGTTACGGACTTGTGGAGGTCATGTAAGCAGTCGCTTAGTCGTCGGTATTCAGCTGAATCTAGTTAGACTGGAACATAGTTGGAAAAAAGCTAGGCAGATGATGTCCACTTTCATGCCAATGGCACTCACTGGCACTCTAAATAGTATTCCAGGCAGGCAAAATGAATCAAAAGATCTGTCATTCTTTACGAGTGTCAAGTGTTGAAGTGTCAAGCAAGCCGTATCTGTTCTATTATTCATTGTCAAAAAAATGTGTTGTTTTTATTTTTGTGAGAATATAATCAGTATCTGTTAATTTAATAAAATATACTGTTTTATCAGGAAATATTTCCAAGATTCATCTATTGTGCTACACTGTGTTTCGTAAAACTACATAAAAATGTTGCAGCCGGTAATGCATATTTTGAAGCAAAAAAATATAATTTTAGCAAGTGGATCACCGAGACGGAAAGAGCTCGTAGAAAATATTGTAAGTGAGAATAATATTACACGACATATTTTCAACATCAATAAGATACTAAAATTTCGACCTCGTTTATTGACTACTTAACATAAAATGCGCGAACCTCATAAGACGGTCCGGGCAGGATTCTGTTTCCATGCATGCTGTGTCACTGACTCTGGCAGGGCCACCATCAGGGATTTTAATTTGGATAACACAAAAAATTTGTCGCTAATTAGTCGAAATTTGTCGCCAAATATCAGAATTTGTCGGTCACTGGTTCAAAAGATATAAGGGTTTATAGGTGGCCGATCTGGAGTCTCCTCAGCAGGGCCACATTTATATCTCAAAAACTAGGGCACCTAGCAAAGATGTGTTTTCTCCCATATTTTGTTGCTAATTAGTCGCAATTTGTCACCAAGTCACAGATTTAATCGGGTCTTAGTTTAGGAGATATAATGAGTTCAATTAGTAAGGTATAGTAGCTAGATCAAACCATCTTGTACCACTGTATGGGGAAATTGAATTCTTTAATATCTTTTTAATTACACACCGACTGAATCTGTAACTGGGTGAAAAATTGCAGCTATTTAGTGACAAAATATGGGAGAAAACAGATCTTTGCTAGGTGCCCTAGTTTTTGCGATATAAATGTGGCTCTGCTGGAGCGACTCCAGATCGGCCACCTATAAACCCTTATATCTTTTGAACCAGTGACCGACAAATTCTGATATTTGGCGACAAATTTCAACTAATTAGCGACACATTTTTTTTGTGTTCAAAATTAAAATCCCTGATGGTGGCCCTGCCAGAGTCAGTGACACATGCATGCTCAATATTATACAGAAGATGGAGGTAATAGTAAAACGCCAAAACATTGTATTTCAAATAATTAGATTTTCTTTTTTTAGGGTCTCAAGGTTGGTCTATGCCCATCACTGTTTGAAGAGAATCTAGATCCAAAAAGTTTTGACAGCTTTTCTGACTTCGTAGAAGAAACAGCATTACAGAAAGTATTAGAAGTGGAGAACAGATCAATTTTGGAGGGAAACAAACCAGATGTAGTGATAGGTGCTGATACAATGGTCACTTTGGGTAAAGAGATGTTTGGGAAACCTACCTCAGAGGCAGAGGCATTTGAAATGCTGTCACGGTGATTATTTTAACTTTAATGCTTTGAACTTACTAAGCCCTTGCCTTGCACTGCAGAATATCACAACTTTTTTCCTAGCAGTCAGTGATAGAAACAGAAAATATAACTTCTTTTCTCACAATATTTGCCAACACCACACTAAGATGTGATATAACAAAAATTACATGAAAATAATACACTGCATGCAGAAAATTATTTCGTAACATTTTTAGTGCCCAGAATACAAATAAACCTGTATGCCGAGTGGGCCTGACTCACACATATAACATTTTATGTTTTAGCTTATCAGGCAGGGGTCACACTGTATACACAGGAGTAGTCATTAAGGCACTGGACAAAGTAGTCAAATTTACTGAAAGGACTGATGTTTTCTTTGGAAAAATAGATGAGCAGCAAATAAGAGGCTATATTGCTACCGGAGAACCTATGTAAGTTTCAAGTTTCTGTTTTTCTCTTCTCTGTAAAGGCAATTTCTTATATTGTCCCCTGGCAGTTTAGTAAGTACCTGAAAATATGGTAAAAAGGTTTATATTTAAATGCTTTGACTACTGTGACTTATGTGTCTGTCAGGGTGTATGACTTCTAAATAGATTAAAAATAAACTATATAAATGTACGTAAAATGTACGTTTTTGTACTAAAATAAGTATAAATGTACGTCACATGCTTAATGGAACACTGACCCATTAGTAGATAGGTCAGATGTGATTTCCGTTTTTTTTTACCCTGATCTTATCAATAGTTAATCATAGACGTTCAAAATACAAGCATTCATGATTAATATAAATCAGTTTTATTTTTATGCATCAACAAGTAGGTTAAGTCCTCATAGCAAGATCTCCTTTTGCGATTTCCCAAAAATCGTCTTTTTTGAGTTAAGTCAGTATTCCATTAAGCATGCGACGTGTCTGTAAGCGTTGGAAGTCGCGACGCCCCCGTCAGGGGGCGTGGCGAGCGGCGCCAGGGCTTCGCCCCCAGGCCGCAGATAGCCGTACGGTGGCCCGCTAATACGGGCCCCTCCCTTTGTTGGCTACAAAGGCTCCTGGTATCTGGGCGCGCGTGAGTTGCGCGCGCCTATGTGAGTGGTTGCAATGCGTATTCCTGTAGGCGCGTCACTACTCTGACGCTGACTGTACGCTGACTCACAGCGTCGCTTTCTTCACGACACCTCGACGGTCTGTCCCCGCCAGGTGAGACCCCCAGTTACCTGTGGGAGGCCCCGCGGGGACGACCAGCGACAGAGGTGCCGACTCGACACTCCTACAGAATAAAGGTGTTTTGCTCCCGCCCGTCCCGTTTCCAGAGCTAGCCGGTTACGTTCCGAGCTAAGGAGCAGTCATGTGTGTGTGAGCGGTATTGTATTGTGTAACACAGCTCAGTGTCTACGTGTGTCGCGGCCCGCGCTGCGCTAACACGTGTGAATTTAGGCGTCTGTGTAGTAGTGGATGTCTGTATTCGTCGCGTAACGTGCCTATATTAACCTAGCACACGCTACGCAGCGAATGTATGTAGTGTGTGTGGAGTGTTTATTGTTTCAAGTGAGCTGCGTGTAACCTGGGTGCGCTCACTTGGGGCGTCAATCCGGCGCGATGGGGTCGTCGTCCGCTACCAGGTCGCGGACGAGGTGTCTGTATGCGTAGCAAACATCATTTTAAAGTAAGTCGCCATCCTGATGTCAGTTTAGCGGGTGCATTTTAATTCAATTAACTTTTTTCAAATTTGACATTAGGAATGAAATGTACGTCAATTGTACATATAGGAACACTTTTTAAAAACTTTTAAATGTTAAACAAGCTCTGATATTGTAAAACGCACGTGAGCCGCCACCCTGACGCCAGAATGGTGGGTTGATTCTAAACCAATTAAACTATTTTGATCAACCAAATAACAAATAAATGTACGTCTTATGTTCTTGTCAGATAGTAAAACAAAACTCGGTTTAATAATTCATAGCATGATTTAATCAATTAATATAACATTTGATTGACCATAATGAATACAATCACCATTTCTGGACTTCTATTTAATTTTGGCTTCAAATCATCATAGCACATCCATATGTCCATCACCCCTATATGAATGCGCTTTATAGTGCCCAATTGCATCATAATTAGAAATTAAGCTTGGAGGTACAAAGTCAAAGTCAAAGTCAAAGTCAAATCATTTATTTCAAATAGGCACATAAAAGGCACTTTTGAACGTCAAAAATAAAATTAAAATAAAATTGATTCTAGTCGCCCCTTCTAAAAGGTAGTTTTCGTATGGAGAAGAATGGGCAAGAAACTCCACCGTTACTCTTTTAAAATGTTTTACAATATATTGCATACATTATTTATATAATTATATGTGAAGACGATGCACTCAAAAATAAAATTACTATACCACAATAGGTAAAAGAATTAAAATGGATAAATGTAACCATGACATAAAGATCAACTATGTGATAGATACATGGTGCTCACATATTCACAAACATTCCAAACGTAGACGATTTTCATAAATAAATAAGGAGTAATAAGTCCGGGTGTGACCCCAAGTAATTACAGAACATATTCAAGGACTCCTATAATATCCCATTGCGAGTGGCTGTTCCCATACCAGAAAACTGACCACGCTGGTAGAGAGGCGCGCAAACTTGCGATATCGCTAGATCTCACCCAGCTGGTGAATCAAGCAACACGGGTACTTGACGGTGACGGACAAACACCAAATTGTCTAGACCTGCTGCTGACAACAGATCCGGAAAGGCATTCAGTATCGGTCTCAGCCCCGCTGGGATCATCTGATCGCTGTCAGGTGAAAACCGTATCAATCTGCTCTCCTCCTGATGATGGCCCTAGAAACACGAGGCGAGTATGGCGTTACGAGTCGGCAGACTGAGATGAGATGCGGCCCTTCTTTGCGTCTTATCCTTGTCAGCGGGTATGCTTCTCTTCTGGTGAGCCCTCCAGCTCCGCGGATGCGGTCGCTGACGTGATCCGGCAGGGAATGGAATACTTTATCCCATTCTCCGACATTCCGCTCGGTCACAAAGCCCGACCTTGGTACAATGCGGATTGTGCTCGGGCTGATGCCCGAAAGGAGTCTGCCTACCAAGCCTGAGTACAAGGTCGCGACTTTAGACTCCGGGCTCGGAGGGTTCGAGCTAAGAAGAGAGCCTTTAACTCTGCTGCCAAGTCTTGCAAAAAGGTTCTCCGAAGGGCACGTTTCGACCATGTCAGTCGCATAGGGACCAGGCTTGCATCCTACCCTTCGGGTAGTAAGCAGTTCTGGTCCTTGTCCAAATCGGTCGAAACCAACTTCTGCCGTCCCACACTGCCTCCTATGCAGAAACCTGATGGTTCACTGGCTCACTCGGCTATTGAAAAGGCAAATTTATTTGCTTCTTTATTTGCGGAGAACTCGCGTCTAGACACTGGCTCCAAGCACCCTCCAACTCTGCCTCGATGTGATTCTTCCATGCCGGAGATCACAGTGCATAACAAAGAGGTTCGAAGGGTGCTTCAGTGTCTGGATGTGGGCAAGGCTAGTGGGCCTGATGGCATTCCTGCGAGAGTGCTGAGGTGTTGTGCGCCTGAGTTGTCTCCTGTACTGACTCGCGTCTACCGCCTCTCTCCGAAAACTCGAACTGTCCCCAAATGCTGGAGGCTTGCAAATGTGCAACCAGTACCCAAGAAGGGTAGTCGTGCCGATCCCTGCAACTACCGACCGATCGCCATTACCTCCATTCTCTCCAAAGTAATGGAAAAGGTTCTTAACAGCAAGCTGCACATATCTTGAGTAGAATGATCTCCTGAGTGACTGCCAATATGGCTTTCGCCGCGGGCGCTCCACTGGGGATCTTCTGGTGTATCTCACACACTGCTGGGGCGAGGCCATCGAGAAACACGGCGAAGCTCTGGCCGTGTCTCTTGATATCTCGAAGGCCTTCGACAGGGTTTGGCACGCAAGTCTGCTGAGCAAGCTTCCAGCCTATGGAATCCCAGCTTGCTATTGTTGCTGGACATCTGACTTCCTGAGTAAACGGTCAATCTGAGTAGTTATTGACGGCTGCTCCTCTGACCTCATGGCGATTGATGCTGGCGTTCCTCAGGGGTCTGTTCTCTCTGCGACTCTTTTCCTGCTGCACATCAATTACCTACTGATACCAGGTATTGTTGGGTATGCAGATGATAGCACCGTCGTGGAGAGATATTTGTCCAGCGCAAAGGCTGGAGGGGAAGAAGTCAGTTCGTTAAGAGGGGCCCTGGTGGACCGAATGAATGCGACCTTAAGTCTCGTCTCCCAGTGGGGTGACAACAATCTGGTCAGCTTCAACACCACCAAAACACAGGCTTGTCTGTTCAGCGCGAAAAGGAGACCTTTTGATCTGGCTCCTACTTTCTGGGGTGCAGCTGTACCTGTGACGGACAGCCTCGAGCTTCTTGGCATGAAATTGACAGCAAATCTCAATTTCGGCAGTCACCTGTGCGATGGCTCAGCTAAATACCAACTCGCCACTTTAGACTCAGTGCAGCGCAGAGCTAAGAGACTCATTGGCAATAAAAATCTGGTGGAGGCAAAGCTTCACAGTTTGGCTCACCGGCGAAGTGTTGCCTGTCTGTCCGTCTTCTACAGACTGTACTTCGGGGAGTGTGCTCAAGAGCTACATGAGCTCATCCGGCCTTCACCTTTTTACCATCGAGAGTCCAGACGCACTGCGGGATACCACCCCTATTTGGTTAATATACCACATATACGCACTAAGCGCTTCTCATCATCTTTTCTGATGCGCACTGCTAAGGAGTGGAATTGTCTGCCTGCGTCTGCATTCCCGGGCTCATACAACCCGAATCTCTTCAGGGCGAGAGTGAATAGGCTTCTTCTGGGCCAGCTCGTTCCACCGTAGATCTCATACCTGCCTCTGGGCTGGATTGAGGTCAAGAGTGAGCCCATTGTCAATAAAAAAAAAATTATATATATATGTATAATACGTATTATTACCGGTGAGTGTTATTTCTAACGGAATATTGTCAATACAGATAAATGCTAACTAGAAGATAAATTATTTTATTCAGAATAATGACACAAACTAAGTCAATGCTAATGCGTTGCTATTGCTAATCCAACTAGCTTCATCTTTTTGACTGACCGACCTTGACAATTCAAAAGTGCCTGTAATTGGTTTATTTGAAATAAATAGTTTGAGTTTGAGTTTGAGTTTGATTGCTCCATGTTTGAAAAATGTGTCTGCTCAACAACGTAAATAACACAATGAATGTTGTTGAACTGTCAAAACGAAACCCATTGCTACTGATAGTGTGTTACGCAATTAGGGTGCTTATTTATGATGTGACTCAGGCTGGCTGGATAAATCTTCAAAATAGCTCGCATTTAACTAGGTCAATTACTCAATTCATCACTTTATGTGACGGCTAAACACCCTTATTTCAGAATTTGTAACGCTACAGAATCTTAGATAATCGATCGGATTGAAAACGTGTCCAGCCAGCTTGAGAAACCACTTTTCGCTGGTCTCTCAATCTCGGTAACGGAAGTGATTTTGACGACTTTTTGCATATCAACGGGCGTTACATAAAGGACATTGCCCGGAATCGCCCTGTGCACAAGAAATATCGGACATACACGATAATTAATTGTATATTTTATTATATTAGTTGCAAATACTTATGTAACACGGACTAGCTGCATGCCAAAATGAATATTTTAAAGTATTTTACGCGACTAATAACATTAATCGCCGCCATCTTCGCCAAACGTGAAGTCGTATCGAAAAACATTAGGGATGCAAAGAGGGATGCCCAAGAGATTGCAATCGATCGATCGAATTTTTAATGAATTGTTGCATGTTTTTGAATCAGAATCACTAGAACATTCACTCAAGAGCTCAGCCATTTATCAATGCACACTAACGCCATCTATCTACCGCGCTACATCACCACTATCATCTAAGGAGACAGCATTATTTTTATTTACAATAATACACACAAACATTTTATCTCATTCCAAAACCAATGCTAAGAATACAGGTACCTACCTATGTTAATTAGATTCTATGCATTTAAACGTTGCAATTACATACACATAGGCTTTAGAAAAAAACTGCATAGACCTAATTATCTAGGTAGGTACAAAAATAGCTAAATGTATTACTTATGTTATTGTTTTTTAGTTTCTTAAAAATCTCTCGTACCTATGAAAAACTATAAGTACCTAATATTCGATGTTATGGTTCGATTATAACCTCAAAATCTGATACTTTTTTTGAAATATATCTATTCTGCAGCTAGTCCGCTATACAAATAAGATCTTATAGGAGTTTACTAATGATTGACAATACAACACATAATTTTCCGACGCTCTTGGTTCCAGGGCGAACAATGTATGGGCGCAGAGCAATGTCCTTTGTAACAGGCATCTCAAAGTTTTGTGATACGTACAGCGGTTTAGTAGAAAAATGCAAAAATTTGTGTCCAGCCAGCTTGAATTTACGTATAAACTTTTGGCTGGCATTTCCGAATCTCAATAACGGGAGCGTTTTCGAATATGGTTACTTTACTAACATTTAGTGACGCAATGTCACATCTAAGTGTTTACGAGAAATTAATAAAAACTTAATGTCCAGCCAGCCTGAGTTCAAGCTGGCTGGACACATGTATCTCCGCTGCCTGATGATCTACGACCTTCGAAATGGGCTCAAAATTTTGTGACGGGGACGATAATGATAACCTGAATTTGTAACGGAGAAACTTAGCGTAGTTTCAAAGATATTGATCATTTAAATTTTCCCATATGTTACTACGTTTTTCCTGACGAAAATATCAAGAAATACGGCTGTTGATGTATGGATGAGGGTTTCTGATGATAAAGTCCAGTCAGTTGCGTCCAATTAGAAGCTTACATATTTCCTGCCGTATACTGTTACAAACAATTATAATGATAATGATGATAATGAATATCAAACTTAAAAGAAATGTATACGGAATACACATATTCAACAGTAACTTTGCAAAGTCACGTATTCGGAGTTGGGATTGGGATAACATCATAGCAAATCATTTGAGGCAGATGTGCATCAGATGTTATGAGGCGACAGCAATTTGGTCATATGTAATGGAAATGGCTGTATGCGAACGTTTGAATACCTGCCCTAGAACATCATACTTTTTGAATATAGTCAATCGGCATTTATCTGTATTGCAATCTGTGTTGCATACAAACCTCCAGGCTGTTATAAGAGCTTTTAAAGATCCTAAAATTAAATCAACAGAAGATCTCTGGGGTATGTCTGTAAAAGTATCTAGATCTCTCATCAAAACCATTGCGCCCTATTTAGCTTTCATATTTAACACCAGTGTTGACCAAGGAGTCTTTCCGGATCTTATGAAACATAGTAAAGTAGTACCATTGTTCAAATCCGGTGATAGTAAAGAACCCAACAATTATAGACCTGTGTCAATTCTGCCACTTCTCAGTAAGGTGGTTGAAAAGTTGATGCTCCATCAAATATTACTTCACTTTAATAAAAATTACATCTTTCATGACCACCAGTACGGCTTCACCAAAGGGCGTTGTACCACTGTGTTACCGTAATGAAGAACATTTTTAACGCCTGGGAAGAAGCACAAGATGCTATTGGAATCTTTTGCGACCTCTCTAAGGCTTTCGATTGCGTAAACCATGAAACACTTCTGATGAAACTCGAGCACTATGGGATTAGGAAAACAGCACTTGACTTGTTAAGATCATACCTGAAAGATAAAAAGGTTAAAGTCCAAGTAAATGGCGTAAACTCATTGGGGTCTGAAATGACAATGGGCGTTCCTCAAGGTTCGATATTGGGTCCATTCCTCTTTTTGGTTTATATTAATGATTTACCCCAATTATTTCAAAATCAACGGAAGATGGTGTTATTTGCAGATGACACATCATTGATCTTTAAAATAGACCGACAGTCACAAAATCTCGACGACGTGAATAACTCTATTCTTCAGGTCCAAGATTGGTTTACGGTAAATAATTTAGTACTTAATGAAAAAAAAACCAAATGCATTAGATTTAATTGACCTAATGTTAGAAGTAGCGAATGTGATATCATATTGAATGGCCAAAAATTTGAATTTGTTAATCAGACAGTTTTCCTAGGAATCACGCTAGACGAGAAATTACAATGGGGACCTCATATAACATCTATTGCGGGGCGGCTAAGCTCGGCCGCATATGCTGTTAGAAAGTTAAGGCAATTAACAGATGAAGAAACCGCGCATTTGGTCTATTTTAGTTACTTCCACAGTATTATGTCATATGGCATTTTACTGTGGGGTCGGGCTGCTGACATTGAATCCATTTTTATTTTGCAAAAGAGAGCTGTCAGAGCTATTTACAATCTACGTCGCCGCGAATCTCTTAGGGAACTATTTAAAAGGGTTAATATTAAGGGTTAAAGTATGAAATTGCCGATTTGTACTGAAAAATTGAAATTAGTTTTTTTTTAAATTTAACATATTTATTTTATCAAAATAATTACCATTATTATCTATACATTGCTGCCATCTAATAGGAAGGTCATTTATGCCTTTGCGATAGAACTCTCGTGATCTAGATTCGACAAACTGTGTGAAAGCATTTTGTACTGCCTCCTGAGAAGAAAACTTTTTATCACGTAGAAAATTGAACAAATCACGAAAAAATTGGTAGTCCGTTAGAGCAAGGTCTGGCGAATACGGAGGGTGACGAATGGTTTCTAATTGCAGTTCCTGTAGAGTTAAAACGGTTTCTCGTGCTGTATGAGGTCTCGCGTTATCATGGAGCAATAATGGTGAAGATCGATTCATGAGTCGGGGCTGTTTCACTGCTAGTTTTGCTATCATTGTTCGGAGTTCGGCACAGTAGACATCTGCCGTTATTGCTTGACCAGATCGGAGAAAGCTATAGTGAATAACACCATGCTGAGACCACCAAACAGTTACCATTACCTTTTTATTGGTAAGCTTTGCTTTAGGACACTGTTGCGGCGTTTGACCTGGGGTCAGCCATTGCATTTTTCGCTTACGGTTATCGTAAAGAATCCACTTTTCATCACATGTTACAATTCGATCCAATATTCCTTCATTTCTGTATCGATTCAACACAAGTTTCAACACGCGTTTCTTTCTGCAGATCAGTCAAATCATGAGGCACCCATTTCTCATATTTTGTTATTTTATTGATTTGACGCAAATGAGTCAATATTGTTGGTAATGTAACGGTAAACCATGCCGCTAATTCCTGGGTAGTTTGGCTCGGATTGGCTTCCACCATCTCTTTCAATTCATCGTTATTCACCTGTGTGGGCGGTCTTCCACGTGATTCGTTCTTCAAATCAAAGTTTGTTTTAAACGCTTTCGTGATGGGGAAAGCATTTAAACCAAAATCGCACGGTGCGTTAATTAGCAGTCCCCTCTCTAAACGCAACATTGATATTGCGAGCTGTTTCTGCCGCGTTAGTTCCGCTTCGGAACTCGTGTTCAAAAATGACTCGAATTTTCGAAGTATCCATCTTTCTTGTCTAAGCTGAATAAAAAAAACAACTGAAAGTCGATAATCGAATGTTGCACATTTTTTAAAAGAAGAACTTCACAGGTACCATGTGAAAAAAGTTTCACTTAAAAATCTCAAACCATGAAGGTTCTATGTCAATTCGAAGTACCTATTAAAATAAAACGGAAATTTCATACTTTAACCCCTATTATTATGACGGTACCTTGCCAATTCATTTATGAAAATACTATGTATGTAAGAAAAAATCAACATCTTTTTAATAAAATAAGTGATAGACATAATTTTAATACTAGAAATAAAGATAAATTAGATCAACCTTTTTTCAGATTATCTAAAGTACATATATCTTTTATGGGGTACTGTGTTAAATATTACAACAAAATACCTTGTGAAATACTGCAATTAAAGGAAAGAAAATTTAAAACATATGTTAAAATTACACTTTGTAAGCAAGGATATTACAAATTAGAGGATTATTTCCAAGATAAGAATGCTTGGAAACATGCTGGTCCTGCTCCATAGGACAATCTCTAGAGTCTAGACAAAATCAAACTGGTTGCTAATGTAATTGTATAATTTTTTTTTTTTTTTTTCTTTGACATTGATTTACATTCTGTAATTACTTGGGGTCGCCCCGGACTTATTACTCCTTATTTATTTATGAAAATCGTCTGCTTTTGGAATGTTTGTGAATATGTGAGCTCCATGTATCTATCACATAGTTAATTTATATGTCATGGTTTCATTTATCCATTTTAATTATTTTACCTATTGTGGTATAGTAATTTTATTTTTAGGTGCATCGTCTTCACATATAATTATATAATTAATGTATGCAAAATATTGTAAAACATTTTAAAAGAGTAACGGTAGAGTTTCTTGCCCATTCTTCTCCATACGAAAACTACGTTTTGGAAGGGGCGACTAGAATCAATTTTATTTTAATTTTATTTTTGACGTTCAAAAGTGCCTTTTATGTGCCTATTTGAAATAAATGATTTGCCTTTGACTTTGATTGACAATATTCCGTTAGAAATAACACTCAACGGAAATAATACTTATTATTTATTTTTATTTATTTTACCATCTATGTACACATATATAAACAGACAATGAAAAACAGAACAGAAAAAAATAGGTACAGAGGTGATGCTTATTTCATAAGAAATCTCTTCCAGCATACCTGAGATAGGACAATAGATACAGAGATGTAGACAGCGTGTGATAGAGCAAAGGAGACGAAAAGTAATACATAGAATAAAAAAATAATTCACTTAAAAGCTAAACAAAAATTACGAGAATATACTAACATACATACAAATAAACATACATAAATACTTCTAAAATAAATATTACTAGAATGAAAATAATTATATCATACTCAAAATAATAAATACATACACAACTATGATGAAGTGAATGTCAGGCGGTAGTGAATTCCACAATCGCACCGCGTGAACTGTGAAGGAGTAGGAGTAGAAGTCGGTGGAGTGGGGAGGGGACTTGAGAAGGTTTTTAAGATGCGACCTGCAAGGTGCATCTGAAGGACGGGCGTAGGAAAAACGCTCCCGCAGATAGGATGGTGTTTTGGGATTGTGAAGGAGATTGAATAGCAGACACAATATCCGAGAGCTCCTGCGAAGTCGAATGGGGAGCCACTTGAGTATCTTGCGAAAGTTGGAGACATGATCAAACTTTTTAAGGTTAAAAACAAAACGAATACAGATATTTTGCGAACGCTCAAGTTTATTTAAAAGCTCCTCCGTGGTATCCAAGTAACAGGCATCGGCGTAATCAATAATGGGCTGAATGAGGGTTTGAGCAAGAGAGATTTTGGTGTTGAAGGGCAAGAAGCCCTGGAGACATTTCAAGGAATCGAAAGTATAGTGCACTTTGCGACTGACTTGAGCAACATGAGCAGTCCACGACAGGTAGTAGTCCATGGTCACCCCCAGGTTTTTAACCGTTTGTGCGTATTCAATTTGAACTCCATTCAGACAGAGTGGAGGCAGCGACGCTAAATCGAGACTATTCCGCATATACCTGCCACCGATAAAAATTGCTTGGGATTTCCTAGGGTTGATTTGCAGTCCAAAAGACCGCGACCACTCGCTAATCAAATCCAGGTCACTGATCATGGCTGAAACAGCGGCTTCCGCATCTTCCCTTAGGAAATTATTGTAAAGCTGCAGGTCGTCAGCATAGAGATGGAAGTAAGAAGAGATGACTGGTGACAGAGTTAATAAAAATAGAAAAGAGAAGAGGAGAAAGAACGCCACCCTGAGGCACACCTGCGGTAAGAGAGCACCAATCAGAAGACGACTTGTCAAGACGAACCCGCTGTGAGCGGCCATTAAGATAAGAGTTAAACCCACCAATAGAGGAAGAGGAGAAATTTAAAGATTTAAGGATCCCTAGAAGGGTGTCGAAATCAACAGAGTTAAAGGCACTGCTAAAGTCGAGAAGTACAAGTAAAGTAAGAGATTTGTGGTCCATAACCCAGCGGATGTCATCAGTAACTTTCAAAAGAGCCGTTACTGTGCTATGACCAGGTCGAAAACCAGACTGAAAAGGACCAAGGAGCTCATTCGCAGATAGAAAGGCAGAAAGTTGTTGATGAACAATATGCTCAAGAACTTTAGAGAGAAATGTGAGGATAGAAATGGGACGGAAATCGGTGGGTGAGACCAGCTTAGGAATTTTGGGTAAGGGGATGATATGAGCTTGCTTCCAAACCTCAGGAACAGTACAAGAAAACAAGGAGAAATTAAAAAGTGGGTCAAGACAGGAAGTAGTGTAGGGAGGATAGAAGTAATAATTCTTGAGCAAATATTATCATTACCAACTGCAGTAGAGGAGATAGCACAAATAGATTTTTTAAACCTCACTTTCACTCACTTGATTTAATTCAAAAGAAGAACACTGCGGCAATGGCAGACCAGAAAGTTTATTTAACGTAGCTGATCTGACGTGCGGATCAAAAGTGACAGGGGGATGTGAGAAATGTTTGTTGAGAGCACACACGTCAACGTCATTACTGGAAACGACTGGAGACTTGCCCCGACAGTTTTAAGAAACTTCCAGACTTCAGATGAGTTACGATTGTCAAGAGAATTATGGAAGTAGCGTCTCTTTGCATCTCTACACATACGCCTGCAGCGATTATGCAGCACCTTATACGCATTCAAGTTGCGCTCAGAAGGACTGCCTTTTTTTGGCTCTGTCCCTACTTGCCATCGCATCCTTAATGGCAGGAGCAAGCCAAGGAGCCGGAACATATTTTACCTTGACTCGACGGATGGGGGCATGCCGGTCAAATAAGTTGAGTAAAGTGCTGTTAAAAATGTGAACCATATCATTGATACATGAGCTCTCCAAGACGTCCGTCCAGTCGATACTACCAGCATCACGCAGCAATGCCTCTTGGCTTATGCCCTTGTAGTTCCGAAGGAACATAATATATTGTGGCTTACGCTTGGGAGGGCGAATCCTGTAGGACATAAAGATGAGGTTGTGATAGGAAAAACAAGCAGTAAGCTGTCCGTGGACAGATACATTATTAGAGTTAGAGACAATCATCAGGTCCAACAGAGAAGGAGTGCAATTAGGAAAATGATGAGTAGCAGACAGAGGCAGAATACTAAGGTTATAAGAAGATATGAGAGATTGAAGTTTGTAAGTACGACTATTGTTTTTAAGAAGACAAGTATTAAAATCGCCCATCAAGACTACGTGGTCATAAGAGGGACAGAAATCATCTAAAAGCGAATCAAAAGAGTCAAAGTAATTGATACTGAGGTTAGGGCAGTAAACGACTCCGAGAAGCATTTTAGCGTGATGCAAGGAAATTTCAAGAAATAAATGCTCCGCTGACCCCGAGTACGAAGATGGTGATGTGCTGATAATCTTGTAAGGAATATCAGTACGCAAGTAAATGGCAACACCACCACCACTCTTCTCAGTTCTATCATTACGGATAAGGACAAAGCCAGGAAGGGCATAATTAACAGACAAGAGACAGGGTTTGAGGAAGGACTCAGAGATGAGCAAAGCATCTATATGTGCACTATTAAAGGAAGCCAGAAAATCTGAGTAATGAGCAGGAACACTCTGGGAATTGATGTGGGCTATGTTGAGATTGTTGGGAAGGTGGGACATCAAAAAGGAAATCTGATCGCTGAGAGTAAGAGGAGAGGAAGAACCACTCGGCCCACTAAGGAAACTGCTTGAAGAGGACGAACAAGAGAAATATATAAAAAATAAATAAAAGCAAAACAATCAAAATACTAACAATTTAGAGATTTTAACACAACATTTATAAACTGGGTAAGTACGTAAAAAAGTAAAAAAAATATACTTAAGGCATTAATTATAACATTAAAAAATAAGAATGAAAAGAACCATAAAAAATTAATTAACGTTAATGTCGGCCACAACATTCGCAAACAAACCATAACAAACGCAAATTGTAACGAAACGCAAACGTAAAGTCAACATACCGAAAAGAAATGACACTGACACCTGACAGCCGTCACTACAATACATCAGTGATCAGAAAAATAAAAACATCTACCGGCGAGCTAAACGTTGTGAGAAAAAATTAACTAAAAGTAAAGCTTTGGGTAGATTTGCAAAAGGAAAATATAAATTTAAAGTGTACCGACATTACACGAATCTGTTACAAAACGGTAAACGAAAAACATGCAAGGGGACGTCTAAAACAGCCAACTCAGCGACGAGCGTTCCACACAACCTTTTTTTCTACTGTAACCGCAACCCCCACGGTTGCGGTTACAGTCGATGTAGAAACCACTGCAGGCGAGGTAGACGCGGCCGGCACGGGATCATTAGGTGCGGCAGCACTAGTCGGAGCGGGGAATAACGCGATTAACTATCAAGCTCACCCATGGATGCTATCTTCCGGCGTGTTTTGTCAGGCGTTAAGACAATCACCTTGCCCTCTGCAGACCAGCAGCTATTGATGCTAAAATTCTTGCGGGCCGCAATAAAAACCTGGTGACGTGACTTGGTCAGGAAGTCAGATATAGTGATGCCGCTGCCCTTGAGTGTAGTTTTACTGACCCACACTAACCCACGATACTCCATGTCATTGAATCGCACCAACACAGGTCTTGTTTTGCCCTGGGGGGCTCCCAGTCTGTGGCATACATCTAAGTGATCCAATTTAATGTCATCGATCAATAGTTGTTTAGACAACATAAGGAGAATCGCATCACACAGCTTTTTATTAGGCTTCTCAGGAATACCGTGAAATAGCAGGACCTTTCTTCGCATCGCAGTCTCATGTCTGTCCAGACTCAAAGATAGGAGTTCTATCTGAGTTTTGAAATGAGCCAACGTTTTGCAAACGAAGGATTTAAACTCGGAGAAGTCAAGGGAAAGTGCAGCAAAGTCCGAGTGTGCAGGGCCAGTTCCAACTGTAGCTCTCAGCAGCTTATCGTCGTACTCGCGAATGCGAGAGCTAAACAGCTTCTCCAGTTCTTCCATACTGTGCACTAGCTTGCTGTCCATGGCTTGTTGGAGTATTTCACGTGTTGAGGATGTGAAATAGTAAAGTGAAAGGAAATTCCAAGCAAAGGTGGGTTTATTGGTTAATTAGCACATAAATATAGTAAAAAAAGAAACAATTTACTATTTTAAAATAAATATTAAATATGAGAGCTAAAATTACGTATATATGTCAAGCCTACCCACATAGGAAAAAAAAAGTAAAGGAAGAGAATTATATTAAAGGAGCCCTTGAATATGTTAGAGATGAGTCCGATATAATGTTACAGGTAAAAATCATCGATATTTTAAAATCACGTCATGAAATGACAACGACAAAATCATCAATGCTTTTAAATCATTTCTTGAATGAACGCAAGCTTCGGTGATTCGGATTGGGCGGTCTCGGGCCGCCTCGGGCGCTGCGGTGTGAATTGCGACGTTGCGACACTGCCCGATCGGAGATACTGACTGAAGTCACAGAACTCTTACAGCAAATATCACTAATGGAAACATATTGATGATTTCCATGATGAACTCGACCCATGCCTACATAAATAACTAATGATAATTTCACTAAGCCATTCTGCGATAATTTCAGTATCTAGTCACAATTGAAGTGACGAGATCTAATACTCAGAAAAAATCATTGATGATTTTGTCATTGTTCCCGTCACCGATATTTTTTTGTCATTGTCTTGCAGTCATTGATACAGAAAAATCATCACTCAGCCCATCTCTAGAATATGTACCTCCAAGCTTAATTTATAATTATGATGCAATTGGACACTGTAGAGCGCATTCATATAGGGGTGATGGTATATGGATGTGCTATGATGATTTGAAGCCAAGATTAAATAGAAGTCCAGAAATGGTGATTTCCCATTGTATTCTTTATGGTCAAATGTTATAAAATTGATTGATTGATTAAATCATGCTATGAATTATTTAATCGAGTTTTGTTTTAATACCTGACAAGAACTTACATACATTAGAATTTATTTACATTTATTTGTTATTTGGTTGATCAAAATGGTTTGATTGGTTTAGAATCAACCCGCCATTCTGGCGTCAGGGTGGCGGCTCACGTGCCTTTTACAATATCAGAGTTTGTATAACATTAAAGAGTTTTTAACTAGTGTTCCTATATGTACAATTGTCGTACATTTTATTCCTAATGTAAAATTTGAAAAAAGTTAATTGAATTAAAATGCACCCGCCAACCGGACATCAGGATGGCGGCTTACTTTAAAATGATGTTTGCTACGCATAAGGACACGTACATTTATACTTACTTTAGTACAAAAATGTACATTTTACGTACATTTATATAGTTTATTTTTGATCTATTTCGAAGTCCTACACCCGCGATTCTGACGGACACATGACTTATGCCATAAACTACACTGTTGAATTTTAAATGCTTGGCTCAGGGCCGAGAGTTGAAAATCAAACAGTGCATGTTTATTAGGCATTGCTTTTAAGTGTTGCGTAGTGTTAGTAAAAACGAGGGCTCGATCTCAGAATACCAGATTCTTAAAACACCAGATTCTCAAAATACCATATTCTCAAAATATCAGATTCTCAATATATCAGATTTCGGACAGTCGGAATCTAAATATTTATATTATTAAAAAAAACCAAGCTACTTTTGCAGCAAATAGATTGCATAGTGCAACATTTAGCAATAAATACTCTTTGGTTTTCCTGTATTACCTATTTTGTTTTATTGACATTGTCATGACGTTGAAAAGTCTTCTCCTAAATTTTTCACATTCATGTATTTTATTACTAAATAATTGAATAAAATGGATCAAAGTGATATGAAATTTATAGTAAGTCAGAAAGGCAAACCAGCGTTACTGCATGCAAGGTTCAAGTACAATTTCTGTTTAAAGAACAAGTCTGGAACAACGAATTTGCGTTGTTTCAGACAAAAAGAATGTAATACCTCGATACTTTTGGATGCGAATAATAAAATAATAAGGGATGGGAGGCATACATGTAAACCGGACAACATTCGGAATGTCATAGACGGCTGCATGGACGTTTGCAAAAAAGAGGTATGTGTAAATTTCAAATCAGTGCAAAACATTTTTGGAAAACATTTTTTGGATGGAGATAAATTTAAAAATCTAGAGCATGAAATACCGGAATTTACCACAAAAAAGGACAACTTATATAGGGCACGAAACAAATATTTAAATTTAGCCCGAACAGCGTGTACCAATTCAAAGGATGTGAAATTGCCGGGACATTGTAAAAGATTTTTTTCTGTACGATGATTATAATCATGAAACAAATGACAGAATTTTTACTTTTGGCACTTTAATGGCCAGAACTCCGCGACTTTTTAAAGTCAGTATATATGATATACGGTGACGGTACATTTAAAGTGTCTCCAAAACCGTTTTATCAAATGTACACTTTTCATGTGGACTTAGCACGCAGTGAAGATACAATTAGTTTTTTACCTTCAAGATCTAAGCCTTAATAAATTCAAATCATTCATTAAACGTAAGTTGTGCCAGAAAGCCTTTTATACCGTTAAGGCTTATATCGAGGACAAAAAGGCTTGGGATTAAGCTGCTTCCAATTTTTACATATTTAATGTTTTTTTTTGTTTTGTTGTTGATTTTTTTTTATATACACTTTGACATTAATTAATTTGATATATACTATGACATTTGCTTACTTTGTAAAGTATTTTATTATTTTAATTATTGTGAATGTGAAGACTATGTGGGTCATTTTATTTATATTATTTTTCTCTCTGTTCTCTTAGTTTTTGTCATGGTCTGGCAGTTTGAGTAATTAATGTGGCCTACCCAATATACCCCTACCAATTCTTTGGTATTGTTCGTCGAATCGTTGAGCTCCTTAAGTTTTGAGTTGAGCTGCACGATTTCTGACAAATGCGTGCACTGACAGGACAGGTCCTCTCAATCTGTATGGTTCTTTCCTCAAAATACCATCTCAGACATCGACCTACATGGTCTTCATATGATCTGATCAAGATTATGTCTGGACTTTAAAAGAGACTGTGACCTCTGTGTTTGTTTCGGCCTTTCTTCTCAGACTAGTCAGATAGGAAACGCCGACCTCATCTAGTTTTAAAATATGATTGACGTGTAAGTGTTTGTACAAACCTACTTACAAAAATAAAATCATTTATCATTTATTTTACGCGTTACTGCCAAATAAAACTCAACGCACATACGAACGTATATTTTTAGTACTTAAAGAACAATTTGGAATGGAGTTGGCAGTATATAAATGTGACTTTGAAGTTGCTGTTATACAAGCCGTGAAAGAAATATATCCGGATGTGAAGATCAAAGGGTGCTATTACCATTTTTGGAAAGCTGTCGAAAGGATGAGCTATAAGTTAAAATTTAGTGAATCCGATAAAGGTCGCGAAATAACACATCTTTGCTCACAATTAGCATTGCTTCCTCCAGTAATTATTCCCGAAGCATACCTCGCTATAAGTGAAATGGCACCAGTCAATGAGATTTCATCAAAATTTCTGGTTTACTTCAATAGTCAATGGACACAAAAAATAACTAATGAAGTGTACAGCTGTTACGGTGAAAAAAACCGAACGACTAATGCCGTAGAAGGTTCGCACCGAAGAATGAACGCCATCATTCCTCCCAATCCTTCCCTTTTACAATTTTTAAAGAGAATGAAATGTGAACCACAAAAAAAGAATCACATTGAGAAGAAACGCCGTCCACTGTCCTGCTAAGAAAAGAAACGCAAAGGACATGGCAAAAGATAAAAAAATTAATAACATTATATGACCAAACAAAATCACAGTTACCGAGTGTATAAATCTTTTAGCAACTATAAGACGTCGTTGAAGAAAACCTGAACTGTAGTTTTAGTTTTATTTACTTTGTTGTTTCTGTTGTTATTATTGTTATTTTTGTGCAAATAACTAGCTATAATTTAATTTTTGTGCAAAAAGGTAGGTACCTGAAATTTCAGTTTATTTTACTTTGTTCTTTCTGTTGTTCACGATTTATTGTTATTTTGGTGTAAATGGGCACCTATAATTTAATTTATTATTCTTTATTTTTACATGTTATACTTATGTATTTACCAGAAACAAATTTTCATTTAACTGTACTTCTGGTATATTGCGAATCTGGTATTCGGAGAATATGGTATTTTGAGAATCTGGTATTTTGAGAATCTAGTATTTTAAGAATCTGGTATTTTGAGAATCTGGTATTTTGAGAATCTGGTATTCTGCGATCGAGCCAAAACGAGCAGTATTATGTTAAAAATAAAATAAGTATATATTTCTAGGGACAAGGCGGGAGGTTATGGCATTCAAGGAGTGGGAGGTACATTTGTAGAACGTGTGGACGGAGACTACTTCACCGTGGTTGGCTTGCCTTTGTTTAGAGTCTGCTCAGTTTTGTACAACATGTTTAAACATCAAATATGATGTTTCTTAGTATATTAGTTCAATCAGTAGGTACAATAACTGAATAGTTTTAAAACTAGGCAGATAATGTGTTAAAAAATCAAAGATCAATGTGATGACAATAATACAGTGAAATCTAGTTAGGTAAAAGTAAAAGAAATAAATATAAGTATAGTATTTTATAAGTAAACAAAGACCATGCAGGTGACTGTGTTATAATAGGGGTTAAAGTATGAAATTGCCATTTCATTGTAATAGGTACTTCGAATGGACATAGAACCTTCATGGTTTGATATTTTTGAGTGAAACTTTTTTCACATGGTACCTATGAAGTTCTTCTTTTGAAAAATGTGCAACATTCGATTATCGACTTTCAGTTGTTTTTTTTATCCAGCTTAGACAATAAAGATGGATACTTCGAAAATTCGAGTTATTTTTTAATACGAGTTCCGACGCGGAACTAACGCGGCAGAAACAGCTCGCAATATCAATGTTGCGTTTGGAGAGGAGACTGCTAATGAACGCACCGTGCGATTTTGGTTTAAACGCTTTCGTGATGGAAAAGCAAAGCTTACCAATAAAAAGGTAATGGTAACTGTTTGGTGGTCTCAGCATGGTGTTATTCACTATAGCTTTCTCCGATCTGGTCAAGGAAAAACGGCAGATGTCTACTGTGCCGAACTCCGAACAATGATAGCAAAACTAGCAGTGAAACAGCCCCGACTCATGAATCGATCTTCACCATTATTGCTCCATGATAACGCGAGACCTCATACAGCACGAGAAACCGTTTTAACTCTACAGGAACTGCAATTAGAAACCATTCTTCACCCTCCGTATTCGCCAGACCTTCCTCCAACGGACTACCATTTTTTCGTGATTTGTACAATTTTCTACGTGATAAAAAGTTTTCTTCTCAGGAGGCAGTACAAAATGCTTTCACACAGTTTGTCGAATCTAGATCACGAGAGTTCTATCGCAAAGGCATAAATGACCTTCCTATTAGATGGCAGCAATGTATAGATAATATTGGTAATTATTTTGATTAAATAAATATGTTAAATTTAAAAAAAAAACGAATTTCAATTTTTCAGTACAAATCGGCAATTTCATACTTTAACCCCTAATATTATAAGGCATGTAGGTAACAATAGAATAGAAAAACAGAGCCAGTGTACAGTAAGTGCATTTATATTAATAAAATAGTTTATATTATTTCTACAAGCTGTGATTAGTGCATGCTAAAAAAAATATTGATTGTTGATTATTTAATAAAAAGTAAGGCGCTATAGTTTGTTGCTTTGCGATTGACTATTTATTTTTTGTTGACTTATTAAATGTTCGTTTTATCTATTAAACCATTTGCTAACATTTTATTTTTATTTATTTTATTTGGGAAAACAAACAATCGAACATTGTATATTATATCTAGAAATACTGTATGCTATAAGTAAATAAAAATAAATAAATATTCCACAACTATCACACAACGCCATCTAGTCCCAAGCTAAGCAGAGCTTGTGTTATGGGTACTAGACAACTGATAAACATACTTATATATTTCTAAATACATAAATATTATAGATAAATTACACCCAGACACAGAACAAATGATCGTGCTTATTACACAAACATTTGTCCTGGGTGGGAATCGAACCCACGACCTCCGGCATAGCAGTCAGGGTCACTAACCACTAGACCAACAGGCCTGCACAATCCACTACGTTTCCACATGTTACTAATTTATGATACAGTTTTGGTAAATTTAAATAAGATCAATATACAGGGTTATTTTTTAAAGACCAGCCAAATTTAAGGATGTCGTAAAGACCATCAAACTGAACAACTTTCTCCATGGGACAAATAGCGTAATCGCGAAAATTTTATCAACTGTCCCATAGAAAACTTCAATACCTACTCGACCTAAATGTATGGGACGGCTGAATTTTTATTCGCGATTACGATGTTGGTCCCATGGAGAAAGTTGTTCAGTTTGATGGTCTGTACCACATCCTTAAATTTGGCTGGTCTTTAAAAAATCACCCTGTATAACAACAATACAATTATTTCGTTATCTTAAAACCCAATAGTTAATACATACTTAATTAATACAATAATTAAAAATAAAATGTAATAATTTTAAATAATAATACTGTTGCGCGCCACAATTAATGCCTGATACATGGTGACATTAGTTACCACGAGCGCCATCTAGTTTCGAATAGCAAAACTAATAGTCCCTAGCGCCATCTATTATCGAGTAGAAGTTTCGATGCTAGAACTTACTAGAACTATCGACATCTGGTCCGTCGGGGCCGGTATGTACTCGAACATTCAAATGTTTCTACAATAGAAGGTTCTGGAACTATCTGCGGCACTATATAAGGCCGGGACTAGCCGCGACCAAGCAGCTCTGGCACAATGGCTTATTATTCAAGCTGTACCAACTCGGTGTGCCAGACCGGCTCGTTCTCATCCTACGAGACTTTCTGTCGAACCGCACCTTCCGCTACAAGATCGAAGGAGCGCTCTCATCCCCCCACCCCATCAGAGCAGGAGTCCCCCAGGGCTCTGTACTCGCCCCACTCCTATTCACGCTGTTCACTAGCGACATCCCAAAGGACGCTAAGACCCATCTGGCTCTGTTCGCAGACGACACAGCCATTTATTACACTGGTCGCAGCCACATCCAAATACGGCTTCGTCTCCAAACCGCAGTCAACAAGTTGGCTGCTTGGTTCAGGAAATGGCGTATCGAAGTCAACCCCGATAAGAGCCAAGCGGTTCTCTATTTGAAACCCAGACTCCAACCCACCCCCCCTCCGCCCATCACCTTCGATCCAGCCTGTCCCTTTGCTGCCCTCTCCCAGCGACACCCTAAGCCGAGGTTCGTACCCCACAGGGGGTGCCCTTAGCGTGCAGTCGCCTAGTTTTAGCTCTGGCTGGAGGCTTTAAGATTTCTTAAGGCAACCACAGGATAGTCCGGTTAAGTAGTCACGACCTCTCAAGGTCAACTACGAGATGCCATTTATAAAAAAAAAAGCGACCAAGCAGACTTGGTTCTGCGATAGAAGCGAATACATCGAAAGCGATCTTCAAGTGCGACTTAAGAGCAATTGTTTTTTATAATTAGTGTGTTTGAGTTGTTATTAGTGTTGTTTAATTAAAGTGTAACTTTTGGTAATTTTTATCGGCAGTTTTTATTGTCACGAACCTGAAGCTCGTAACAATACATATGTACATGTGAAAAAATAAGCAAAAGAATCATAGGGCATCAAAAAATTCGTCCGCATCGCTGTCAACAGGCACAGTGCCCAAAAGGCTGGCAGCATTGCCACGTTGTATGGCGATGCTTATTCTTTGGCCAAGAAACAGGCCAGCCCTCTGGTCACGTGAAGAGTCGACTAACCGCTTGGCGATATCTCGAAAAACCAAGTGGGCACTCGGACCCCATGGCCCTAGTGTTTCAACCCCAAACGGCTCGAACATATAACTCCCAATCAGGTTTGGAAAAATTTCGCCGTTTGAGGTTTCCTGCACCAGCAGCAGCCGCCGCTCCAGCACAGCCCACCGTGCTAGGAAGGTGGGATGGCGCAAGGGTGTCGACACATGTTGCATCCCACACCAAAGGCCTGCCTCACTTCCAGGGCATTATGGTTATTCCGTCTGGTCTCTTCCCATCGTCGCGTGCTAGGTCGTTGGGTTCTAAAACAGCTGGCACCCCAGCGGTGGCAAGAGCACGACGGATGATGTCATTAATGCTGGCGTGCCGTGCTATCCGACCTGCGCTTCTACTGCAGGATAGGCCATGGTGTCAAAGGCAGTCGACAGGTTCACTGACAGCGATGCGGAGCCCCACAAGGAGCGCCCAAACGCAGACAGGTAGCGAGCCGGAAGGTGGTGTCACCCAGCATAGTGCCTATGTTGGGTGAAGGGAGTGCTTGAAGCCAGAGCCCCGACTCCCAGTCACCCACAGCCAGCAGGCGGGCACGCTGTGCAGTATTGGTGGACGTATTGATAAGTTTATTCCGTACAAACCTGCAGAGCGGCTCATCCCACTGTCTCTGGAAAGATGGGTTTACGGGCCGATCTGTATCCGGGCAAGCCGCTTTCCAGGCGTTCACTGCGTCGGTCAAGCAAGGCACTTCAGAGTCAACCAGACAGAGGGCAAAAATTTTCCCGGTCAACTTTTCGGTGCTGTGGACAGAGGACAGGAACAAAGCTAATACTGGTAATTTTGCGGAACATCCATTTGTATGTTCCCAACAATAAGAATGCTATGTAAGTATGTCAGTATTTATTTATTTGAGATCTCCAACAAAGGATACACATATACAATCGAAATTACAATACAGAATTTCAGGGTAAATCATTTTCCTAAATAAATTTTACATCACATTTAGCCGAGTGGGTTAAATGAACAAATGGACAATAATTGCGAAAGTTTTATTAAATTAAATTAATTGTATGTTAAAACATAGGAAAACCTAAATGACAATCGACATTATACATATTTGGTGGTGGTCATGCAGTCTTAGGGACAGCACACTACAGCGTTATACATCACCATTATTTTTATTATTTACATGTCAATTAAAGCCTCATTTCACCAACTGATTATTTTAGGCCTCCTCCCTGGTGGTCGTCTAATCCAGGTCAAACCATATTACGCAGTGGCTTGCATTGGTTTTCAGAATAGGTAGGCAGGAATTTAATTTAGTCGTATTAACTTGAACGAGTAAAGACCAATGACAATGTGCGAATAGTACGGGGCCGAGTAGGCCGTCTGGCGACTGCCTACTGCCGCGCGTGTTTGTATGAAGATTTTGTTTTTTGTAATAATATTTTAGTGAGTTCCTTAATTGTGGGGGTACACACACTAAAATGTAATTGAAAGGCTTATGGTGATTTATCGAGGTAGGCATTGCTTAATATGCCTTTATGCAATGCACGCCACTGATATTATGCGACCCTATCCTTTGTCGTACTGTGCGCCAGTATGCGCTGGCCTTAACGCAACGTAGTTCTCTCTTATAGGAGAGTGACTTATACTAATGAACCACCCCTGCTTTGCACGGGTGGACTGCAATGATGTGACATGTCATATTTATTTATTTATTTATTTATTTATTATTATTATTATTATTACATGAAATGTTTCCTTTGCCATTACAGATAAATCTAATGCGACAAAGTAACTTAAAATATACTTAACTAAACCTTACATGCTACACAGTACGTGGCCCTTGTGAACTCACCCAGTGTACAGGTAAATAAGTCTATGGCATCCGCCACCGTGTTGAGAGTGCGCAGCGCACGAGTCACCGGTGCGCGCTCCAACAGGTTGGTGCGCGCACTTGTGTGGAGATACCACAAAAATCGCGTTTTTTTTTTTTGACAAAAATCTATAATATAAATTCTTAATTAATGTATATATAATAGACATAATCCTTCCATTCAAACCAATTTTTTTCAAAATTATGGTGAAAGTCGCATAAGAATCTGTTTTGTAGTTTGGATGAACTAAGTGGTCAACAGACAGACATGGAAATAGACACATATAAAATCACAACTTTTTCAGGCAAGAAACTACAGTCACCTGCTTCGATCCTTACCTACATAAATAATAATCATAATTGGGCACACATCGTTTTTGAATTATTTACATTGATAACACTATAAATGCAAAAACAATATAAATTTTCGTATTGGTCCGTATAGTCTGATTTGTCAGGTAAAATTTGTCGAATAAATTAAATTCTATTAGAATACAAAAACGAATCCCTGAAAACCAACAAAAAAATACTAAACGGACCTTAGTTGGTCCATTTAGTATTATTTTTATTGGTTAGTACTTAGTACTAGAAATGTCAAGACGTAGAAGGAAACCTGTATAATTATTATTTCCTCCTTGTGAAGACCCTAATTGTGTAACACACTTTCAACCGAAACATTATGAAGGAAATTGCTAAGCCATTGTTTAAAACTTTCAAAGCAGACGAATTTTCCAAACATTGTTTCAAATGTTTGAAAAACTCGTCTGCTCAACAGTGTAAATAACGCAAAGAATGTAGTGGAATTTTCAAAATGAAAGGCATTGTCATTGTGTGTTGCGCAATTACCCTGCAATAATTATAGGAGCAACTACTCGCCGCTTAGTAGGATTTAGTTCTGAGTGTAGATAGAGCCCGGAGCCTGTAGCTTGAGGGCCTATAGCAGCAGCGTGCCAATGAGTATCTCGAGCGCGGCCTTGCGGCGCAGGTAGGGCATGTGCGCCTGCGTGAAGCTGTAGGCGGCGCCGCGCGACGAGAACTCCGCGAACGTGCACGCGAACATGCCGCAGTCGCTGCCGTTCATCTGCTGCGGGATGTCCTGCGGCAAAATGAGCTTTGTTGAAAAAAAAACTGGTCAACTGTCAAGGGCAGTAGAACCGGTTTCTGAGAATACCGGTAGGTAGTCGATTATATTATTTTCTTTTCCTTTACATATCTTTTAATGTAGTTTGTTTCAAATAAGTCTTAATCATATCAAATAATTAGATTCTGGAATCCCTAATTATTTTACTCACTTTAACGCATTCCGTCTTCCAGCCAATGACATCGAACGGCGCGCCCTTCTTGTCTTGATATTCATCCTTCAGGTATTGTAGTAGACCATCCAGACACTCTTGGTTGGGACTTCCCCGACTGTCCAGGTACTTAATTATGCGCTCGCGGAAGTCAACGATGCTAAGACACCAGTGCTGACCTATATTGACGGGCACCACGAAAAGGTCGTACGCGAATATGTCAACCTGGAATATTTACATATTCTTGAAAATCTGATTATCTACATGGATTACAACTTGTCTCAATTGCTGTTAGGTCAATAATTTGGTATTTGTTTAATAATTGATGAACAGTAGTATCATAAATCTCTTTGACGAACAGTTGACGAATATAAAAAAAAATTGAGGCACCTAGTAAAAAAACCTAATACTTACTTTTTTTCTACGAGAATTGAAGAAAAGAAGGAAAAAAAAAGTGAACATTTGAAGGACTTGGAGGACAGAACAATGGATGTAATAAAGCAATGACTCAATTAGCTACCTTTCTCGTCCACCTCCTGAGTCCGGCCTGCCCACCTTGCTTGAATTTAGGATAGAAGAAGGTATTTGTGGCGTACACTTTAGGCAAGCGTTTCCGCCTTTCACTCCTCTGCATTATCAAGTTCATGTAGAAGTTTATCACTTCGTCATTCAGCCAGTTTAGATCTGATAGAGTTTGCAGGTCCCGCCTGGAATATAAATAAGAAATTTCAGCGTTATTGGTCGCTCTGTGGGTATTGTATTCCTTCGCGTTCAGTCTATTGTTAAAATAATAAAGTGTGAGTGGAATTTTAATTAACTTTTTTTTTACAAATTAATATCACTTTTTTTACTAACCTGTGTATCCTCATATTGAATTTCTCCACAAGCATATCTTCCTCTGGTTCTGGTTTAAATGCCATATCTACCAACTTCTCCTGTTCAGGGGTCAAAGCAGGCAGATCAACATTGGACTGCATTTCCACATAGCTTTTTTCAGTTTTCGATTTGCTAAGCTCATGCTTTTGTTCACGATTCACTTGTTTAATTTCATCTGGATTCAGAAGCGACTTTCTCCTTATTTCTTGCTGAAACTTATTATAGAGGGAACCTAATTTCAACATTAAATCTTCAGAGGTGTTGAACTTGAACGAGCGAGCTTCATTTTGCTCACTGTTCACTTTTGATAACCTGTTCACATGTTGATGTGAATCATTAAGTTTTTCTTGCATCTTTGGCTGTTCAGTTTTAGGATTCGAATTTGATACTGATAGCGTTTCTCTTGCGGTGTCTGGCTTGTGCGAACAAGATTTATTTTGATTACTGTTTACATTTTTTACTATAACCAATTCCTGACTTGCATAATTTAGTTTTTCTTGGTTTTTATTTTGCACCACATTCAATCTTTCTTGCATCTTTGGCTGTTCAGTTTTAGGATTCAAATTTGATATTGATAGCGTTTCTCTTGCGGTGTCTGGCTTGTGCGAACAAGATATATTTTGATTACTGTTAAAATGTTTTACTATAACCAATTCCATTGCATTCAATCCAGATTTCACTTCTGCTAGCCAATCATCTGTGCTGCCCAGTTTAGGTGACTGATCTTCACCGTTCACTTTAGATACGTTGTTCAACTCTTGCCTTGCATTATTAAGATTTTCCTGATTCTTTTGGGTCGTTGTCTTATATTTAGCATCCAATTCCAACAACCAGTTCCTTGAAGCAGCTGGGAGATACGAGCGAATATCGTCTTGCTTACCATTCACCTTTGGTACGATATTCGACTCGTGACGTGGGTTGATAAGATTTTCTTTAGTTTCTGTGGGCGTTGAAAAATATTCTGCTTTTAATCTCGCCAAAAATTTTCTTGTGGTATCAAGTTCAGCTTCATCCTGTACAGTGTTTACTTCTGATACGATCTCTGACTCTTGCGGCGCATAGTTATACTTTTCATGCAACTTTATGGGACTAGTTTTATTTTTGGATTCTAATCTCGACAGTCCAGCTCTAGCAATATCTGGCTTGTACGATTGAGTTTCATTTTTTTGCACATCATTAAGTTTTTCTGGAGTCTTTAGGAGTGTTAAAAAATATTTTGCATCTTTTTTCGCCAGCCAGTCGTTGATGGTCTTTAGGCTGGACGAGCGATCCTCATTTTCTTGGCTGTTCACTTTTGAAACGATGTCTGATACCCGACGTGCATCATTAATCTTTGCCTGATTTTTTGACAGTTTATTATTACATTCAGAACTCAGTTCCAGCAGCCCATTTCTTGATAACTCTGTTATATTCCTTTTCGAATCTTTCTTAACTGAAGATGTTGTCGATGATTCCAGTGGCACTACCTCTACGTCATCGTCAGAATCGCTGGGATCTGATGAAGATACTCGTATAGGATCCTGCTCCTGAGGCGCATTTTGATACGTGTCAGCATTTAATTCACTGTCAAATTTGATTTCATGCAATATCTTGTCGTTGTTTTGTGTTGTATTCTTTATTTTTGTTGACTTCCGCAATCTAAATGATGCAGAGTCCTCCGCCAGTTGGCCACCACCAATAGGTGTATCTTTTAACATTGGTATTATTGAATTTGCAATTTGCCATATCCGTTTCTTGTAGTCAAGATTTTTATCTGACTTAATTTTTTCTAAAACCTGATCATTGAGACCTGCAGCGTGGCTGTTTTTTGCGAAGACGTGTTCGGGTGGACTAGTTACTTCTTTGACAAAGACCACGTCATCACCCCGCTGACTGTCATCGTCATCTATTTCCACGTGATCCATACTACACGGCTTCTTTTTCGTCTTTTCTAATTTTGATTCGACCCTTGCGACCTAAAATACAGGGTAGACTTAATTTAAGTATATTGGTTTAAATCAGGAATCCGGGACCTAGTTGAATGACAGATAAGTTAAAACAAACTATTACATACACATAAGTTTTACCTTCAAATAATAGTAGCCCAAGGTGAGGATGACTCAGAAAACTTTAACTTCCTACGCTGAACTTCTTCCATTTAGATTTCAGACATTATAGTTATTACCTACCAGACAAAGTCGAAGATCGCACATCAACGTTGCTGAGAAGTCTCCAATCGCGCCAATTTCTATGAAAATAGTTATAATTTATACAACATCAAGCTTGGTTCAGTGTGTTCCACAGAACTTGGATGAAGCTCTGAAAAGCAATAAGTAAAGAAACGGATTTTTTATTTTATGTAAAAGAGTTAATGGGATGGGTGTTCGTTTTTGGTGATAAATGATAAGTGACCACTAGTCATAATTATATGTGGCCTCTACAGGTTTATAGAATTTTGATTACCTCATTATTCAATTGTATGAGTGACCTTGTCAACTACAATGTGTCACTTGATCTCTTCTCTAGTCTCTGTAACCAAATTAGTTTGAAGCGCCCTGTATGTTTTTATATTTCAGCCAGTGAGATGCATCCGGTTAGACTGGAAACCGACCCCAATATAATTGGGAAAAGGCTAGGCAGATTGCTTTTGATTTCCGCTAGCGGGCAGATTTTTTTAAATCCTTTATTAAAAAGAACCAGGTTCTTAATAATTCATTACAATCTAGCCTATAAGAGTAATAAGCAATTTTAATCTAACTTAATTTATTACGTGATAATTATTTAAAAACTTAGAATAGTGTTTATTGTACTTTACACAAGTCCGTTCCACTTTCTTAGAGTCTGATATGATGATATAAGCACTTTGTTCATGTGTTATTATGTGTGTCATTGGCACTATTATTTCTACACTTTTTACACTACACTAACTCAAAAGGTTTTGTCGGTTTTAGTCTTCGCACTATATTTGTTTGGTCTAACAGCTGAATTGCCTCGATGTTCACATGTCGGTGGAGTCGGTGTTCATGGGCCTCAGCAAATTTTTGTATTATGTCGGTGACGGGTTCCATTTTTAGGTCACGATGGAGGTCGTCATTTCTTATATACCAGGGCGCATTAACAATACTCCCGAGTACCTTATTCTGGAAAGTTTGAATAATTTTGATGTTGGTCGGCTTAGTACAGCCCCATAGTTGGATGCCATATGTCCATATCGGCATAAGGATATGCTTATATAATAAAATTTGTTATGTATTGATAGACAGGAATTCCGTCCAATCAACCAATACATGTTTTTAAAACGCATGTCTAGTTCCTGTTTTTTCGTTTTAACATGCGCTTTCCAGCGCAGTTTCGCGTCAAGCGTTATGCCAAGATATTTGGCTGTATTTGCGTATGGCACTTGTTGGCCATTTATGAAGATTGGGTGGTAATCATAATCCCTGTTGGTGAAGTCAATGTGAAGTGACTTCGATTCATTTAATTTGATTCTCCATTTCTGTGCCCAGTCATGAACTTTATTTACAGCGACTTGTACCTTTTTGATTGCTTCTGTATAGCATGACCCTGTAGCCATAATGGCAGTGTCATCCGCAAAGGTTGCAATTGTATTATTTTCCAGCTCTGGTATATCATGCGTGTACAACAGGTAGAGCACTGGACCCAGCACACTACCTTGTGGCACGCCAGCTTTAATAACTTTTAACTCGGAAAAGGCATCCTCGTGCCTTACTCGAAACATTCTATCTGTAATGTATGATTGCAGGATATCAGCAAAATCATTGGGCAGCATTAGTCTTAGCTTGTATATCAAACCCTTATGCCAAACTTTATCAAAAGCTTGTGCCACATCTAAAAATACGGTGGAGCAGACTTTTCTAAGTTTGAAGCGCCCTGTATGTTTTTATATTTCAGCCAGTGAGATGCATCCGGTTAGACTGGAAGCCGACCCCAATATAATTGGGAAAAGGCTAGGCAGATTGATTTTGATTTCCGCTAGTGAGCAGATGCTTGATAGATAATGTTTAGTGACGGAGAGGGTCTATGTTATTATGGACATTGCATACTTACAAATACTCCGGATCTACCAAAACACCAGGTCTTCACCAAAGCAAAAGATGTCACACAGCAGAGCATGTTAGATAGTAGTAGTTTGATTTAAAGATCTGACAAATTGTTATGCCTATCCTCAATGAGCCAGACAAATGTAAGCTTTAAGATACCAAACCAATATACTGTACATTATGATATAATACACATGTACATTATGTGTTTTGTTGTAAATACTCACTTTTGGATCTTTTTGTTTGATATCCACCTCAGCATTGGTTTTCTTTGGTGGTGAAGACGGCCCATTTTTGGATAACCCTGGAAGATCAACGGGCACCTTTCTCTTGGGGGACTTGGGGGATTCTTTTGGAGTGGATGTGGTATAAGAACCTTTTATATGCACTGGCACATTCCGTGCAGGATTGTTATGCTTACCCTCGTTGTCACCATTATCTGAAAAAGTAACATAGCTAGAAATGAAAATTAATTTATAGCAAGTAATTTTCAGAGGGTCAAATTCTCGTAATTTTAAGAATGTTTTGTCTGATCTGTCTCAATTTGTCAAAAATACCTCAAATTTTCCTACATTTTTGACATTGATTGTCGCTGAGATGAGATTGCGACTAGATTTTGATTGTTTTAAAGTACGAGAATTGGCCTTTCTAGTCATTTGATTAATGATTATGGATTCTTAGTTCCTAAATACATACCAAATGTAGCTACGTAGCCTGACCAGCGAGTTCGTTTCACCTGTTGCCAACCCATCACTGGTGGTTCATCATCGGATGAGAAATCATCATAGACCCTGGAATTAGTCATCGTATTGGTCGTTAGTTTATTTATATAAAGGTCAATATTGTGGAATAGTGCTAAGGACCCACGTCGTTAGTCACGAACGCCCGAAATTTTTGACTCAAGTGCGTGAACTTGTGTAAAATTCATATTTCAACTGCAAAAATTGTAATGTGGAATATTTTCAACTTTGCCGGCTTTGACTTGAAGTCTTGTTCATGTTAACATGAGATCAGATCATTGAGATTTCAATACCTGTTCCGCTTAAATTTTCGCCTTATTGGTGGAGGTTCTTCGAGCAAACCTACAATTTTTTTTAAAAGGCTATTGAATAAATCTGCAGCGGAGTTCATTTCAAATCAATTACAATACTATCACTCATTCGGTTGTCTTACTATTCTATAAAAAAAACCTCGGAGAAAACAACAAAAACCGTGCTTCACTGGTCTATCAACAAAAATGTCAACATCAACATCATAGAGAAGTAAAGTAAAATATCAACATGTCGTCGTATTGTCGTTCAGGTTCACCATTACACCCACAGACTTATTACACCAATGTCAATACAGTGTTGCAAAAGTGTAAAATTAAAAATAGTTTTTGCAAGCAAAAAATCGGGAGAAATCGGAGATGTGAAGTTGGGAAGCAGCATGCCTTTTATTTGCGTCGAAACCAGAAGATTATAGATATATTAAGCATACCGCGAAGTCGAATGGCCGTATCCGCATTAGACGTGGTGCGAGGAATTTTGGGAAGTCCCCGTGCATTGATATTGTGTTACAGATTTCTTTTAGTGTTGCCGCATTTAGAATATTATTTTCCATTTTTATACGAATATTATTTTAGCACGTATACGAATATTATCTCAGTCCTAAGAGATGGCGCTGCAAACACGACTTGCGAACGCAAGTAGTGGGGCGTACATTACAGCCGCATCGGGCTCAATAGTTACTATACTCTTAGATCGGGCTGCAGAACATCACTTTTCAATACAAAAAGCGAATTAGTGAAGCGAATATCAGCATAGCCATATTCACCACTCGATACGCTTTCGTACCGTATCGAACATCAATCAATGTTATCGTAGGGTACCTTTAAACGCTGTTCACAAGTCTAAAACCCGAAAATGGGCTGATTTTTCGATCATCTGAGGGGTAATTCTCGTAATTTTAAGAACGTTCACAGTCTGATCCATTGACATAGAAAAGTATGGACTGGAAATATCTACAAAAAAGGGTGCATACCTACAACTCATATTGTCTCATAAAATGGCTGCCATTGCCAATCAAGAACAAGGGAACAAGGTTTTGTCAATCAGGGAACATAGGTGTTACTATAACGAGTATCGATACTAAATACGAGTTTTACTAGTTATCACGATTGGAGCACGATGGATTTTGGAGCTGTGAAGTGTGAACCACAGGCCGGACCTAGCTAGGTCACTCGGACCGAATAAGACGCAGGATTATTTATGTTAACATCGCAGAATATACGGATATCGTTTCAGCGGAGGAACTAGTTTCGGAAACTATTACGGCAAGTCGGCAACGGTACAACACTATTCCATTATGACATATTTTTGTAAACAAACGAAACGAATGAATTAACAAATATGATAAAAAGGCTTGATATGAAATGAAATGAACCCAAATATCAATACTTTAGCCATAAATTCGTGATCGCGTTACAATTGTATCATCGAATGTGTATTATTGTTTGTATTAATGCATGAAAACCGGCTACTAACCTGTGCAAAGACAATTGAGGTTAATTTTCATTTTTTCTTGCACCACACTTCACAATACAAAACACAGGCATGTTGAATTTCTGTTTTCCAACATTTACATGCAGTTTTAAAAGGTAAAATCCTCGTAATTTTCTCGCAAATATCAATAATACAAAAAACAAACAACCATTTGACAGCAAAACTACCACGAAAAATGTTGCCATAATTTGCAATAACTTAAGATATAGTTGTCTCTTTTATCAAATATGATTATCTCACTAGAAAGAATGAGACATAACGATATTTCAAATTCTGAATCATATTTCACTCATATTTGTTTAAGCAAATGTATGTATAGAATAACGCGGCGTCTCCATGTTTTTTCCTATCTCAGTCTCAATCTGTCAAAAATTACATCTAATTTCCCTAGATTTTGACAAATATTTGACATTTGTTTGTCGCCGAGATGTTTGAACGTTTTAAATTACGAGAATTGGCTTTCTGATAACTATAATCGAGGAATAATTTTAAAATATTGACAGTTATTTATCTATACAAAAACTGTCAAACGTCAATTTTATTCCTCGATTATAAGCTATGTGGCGATGGAAAATGATTTTTCAATCGACAGATAATTGATAGGTACTTGGTGATTGAAATAGTGATCGAAGAACCAAAATATAAATAGCTTAGAGGAGCATGGAAGTAAGACAACATGTAAGTAATAATAATACAACATTGACTCATACGCTAGAAAATAGGAATTCAAATCTAAGAATAGACCAATCAATGTTCTAATGACCTAGACTAGGAGTCGGCTTTATGTTTTATCGTGATCAATGAAATCAGTCACGTTAATCATTTTGTTAAGTTATCTAACTAGGTAGTTTTAGTCGTTATATTCTTCATGTTATTCGATTTTTGTGCGCAATCCGGTGTTTGATTAAATTTTAAATATTTTAATCATCGACATTGTACCTACCAGTCAGTGTGTCAGTAGAACTCCTTAGTTTCGGTTGCATTAATTAATAGGATATAAGTAGTCACTTTATATCTAGCTATCCATAATAATAAAATTAAAATGTAAACTTTGAAAACCAAGTATTCTCTACTATTTTCTAACCTACTTTAAAGGTGAGTGTTCCTATTGTCCCCAAGTAGGTATACTTAGAAGGGTGCCAGGATGCACGTAGGAACCGTGTGTGGCCCATGGTCCACCCGCCTAGTTCAGCTAGGTGGACAATGGGAAGAACTTAATTAAAGTAGGCTGCAAAATTTCACAAAAATGCCAAGAATAGCTGGCCAGAAGACATTAAACCAAACAATACCTAACTGTTGGCCTACGTCCTAATTGAGTGGCGCGTGAGCTGTGGCCCGTGAGTCAGGCTGTATTGAGAAACCAGAATGATTACCGATTGTTTGTCTGTTTCATTGAAGGTGTCACCTTCGCCCGCTGCTCGATCATCGATCGCGTTCTCGCCTTACATTACACGAACACAACTGGGTGCAATTGCAATGATGACTGATTGCTTGTGTGACTCAAATTGTAGTGCATCAAGTCAAATGTGCCTATTTCTATAATTCCCATCCCGAAACCTGGACGTGACCCCAGGGACGTCTCCTCCCTTAGACCTATATCTTTATTATCTTGTATTTTTAAAATCTTTCACTTTATCCTGTACCGCAGACTTGAATGGTATTTTGAAAAAAATTATACATTCCCAGTAAATACAGTAGGATTCTGCAGATGTAGGTCCTGTCTAGATAGTTTAAGTTGTCTTGTCTTCACTATACAAACAGGTTTTTCCGACGGTTTTTCGACATTAGGTTACTTTTTAGATATAAATAGTGCTTATAATAATTTAGATATTATTACTTTAATTCATATTTTAGATAAACTAGAAGTTGGATTCTACATTTGTAAATGTAGAATAAGTACAAAAGAGTGTTAACAATTAAAACAGGTAATAGGTACCTTAGCAGATATTCAGGTCGCGGTTTAGCTCAGGGTGATCCATTATCACCATTACTTTTTAATGTGATAACCTTAGAAATTTGCAAACGTGTGGAAAAATATGTTAATATCACCCAATATGCGGATGATTTTGCAATTTATGTACAATGTACATCGATATTAGAGGGCCAGTCCAAAATTCAGTCAGCTCTGAACTTAATCAATTATTTGTTAATAAATGTTGGTTTGGACATTTCTCCGTCTAAAAGTATGATATGCTTATTCAGTAGAGGTTACCGTAGGCTTGCTATTGATGTCCGCTTGAACGGTTTATCATTAGAACTCGTGGACAATGTTAGATATTTAGGAATGTGGCTAGACAGGTGTCTTCGTTGGAAAAAGCATATCAACGAGATTTGTGAAAAAATTGTTAAATTCATTAACATTTTTAGAGTCTTGGTAGGCCCTGGGTGGGGTGTCCATCCGATACACCTACGACGGTTATACATCGCCCTTGTTCGTAGTCGAATAGACTTTGCCAGGGGCTGCAGTCTCGACATTCATAGCGATCGCTTTACGACCGAATTCGGTCGCAAAGTCCTGTCACTCCATACATTACACCTGTCATTCCGGCGCCGCATTTTTAGATATACAAGCAGGTACATTTATGAAATTTAAAATTTCTTGTAATGTTTGTGTTTCTATAATGCACTTAGAACTGATTGCCATCGCGGAGGCCCTCTCATATATTCATTCTTTACCCGGGGATCGTTTTGTCATCTACACCAACTCTAAAAGTGCCCCTCTACACTTGATTAAATGTACCTTATCTGTTAGGGGCCTCCAAACAGCTTACACTATTTTTAAAATGTATTTATGAAAATGTAACTAAAAACCGAACTGTTGTACTGCAGTGGATTCCTTCGCACATTGGACTGGAGGGTAATAAGGTAGTCGACCGTCTTGCAAACGAAGCCGCATCCGATGGTTATGAATATTCCTGTTCACCTTTTCATACCGAACTAATTCCTATAGTAAGAGATTCGTGTCTTGAGTCCTGGTCAGAATATTTCGATATAAGGTCCTTGACGAAGGGTATTTGGTACAGGACTATTCAGCTTTCTCTTTGTCGTTCTTTATGGTTCGATGTGGGTGGCATACACAGGCAAGAACTGGTGACGGCTTTGAGGCTACGATTTGGTCATATTCCGCTCAATAGTTTTGCTTACATGATGCGCAAAGTAGAATCACCTAATTGTACAGTGTGTGGAATTTTGGAGGACGCGCACCACATTTTAGCGGAGTGTGGTCGGCTTGAGCGTCGAAGGCGATCTATGTTTAATAATAAGTACTACAATGTAGGTTTCTTTAACAGTATTTTGGCTTCACCATCGTCTGATGCAGCCAAAATGCTGGTTAGGATGGTGATGGTAGGTTTAAAGTTAAGGTCAGAGTAGTGTTTTCTTGTTTCTTAGTCTTTGTAGGTTTATTTAAGTTAAATATTAAGTGAAATTTTTGTTTTCAATAATGGGGGTGAAATATTCATTTATGAAAAAAACCCTAAATAAATAAAGAATTTAAAAAAAAAGTCAAATGTGCCACCTTTATTGTTCATTCGATAAATGGCACCAACATCACTAAGTATACTATACTGCCGTGGGAAAAAAGCAAATCGTCTTTTGCAGTAAAATTATTTAGCTGTTGTCGAAAAATCGTACTTCAAATGTCTCAACTAGGAATCAAACTCTAGTCTCGAAACGTGCACGTTCCATAAAGTAAAATGCCTGCCTATAGGTAAATCAAAACAGATCTAGATGAAACAAAATCACCAAAATTTTTGACTAGAAGTAAGCAGGTAGGTAGGTACAAGTTTAGCCCTAGACGTATTTATTTCTATACATGAGTTGAGCTTGATTTCATGGTCATGTCGCTTCATTCAGCCAGGTTCTATTGGTTTTGCTTCTGCTTCCAACATACTACTCTGATAGGCTAAGTACCTACTTGTTTACAAATATGGCAATAAAAGTTTAATGATTACCTACAGTAGCGTCATTAGATCCATTTGTAGAACTGTCTCAAGAAATGCAAACAAAGAAATCTGCAACAGGACAGGGACAACTTGTCCCCATAAAGCGAACCAGGTAGTCTTAGCTAAATACTGCAGCCTGACAAGACAATACCGGCGTGGGCGCATAATTACGCAAGTAATAAGTACATATTTTCCCGGCGGTTTGTGTTCCTACTTCATTAGCTAGCTTTCCGTGTATTTACGCCATTGTGTCGCGATGCTCTCGTTTTGATTGCTGTCATAATGCATGGGAGCGCGGAACTCTGTTACGTTACGTATCGACTATTAGAGATGGTTCTTGATTAGATTATTTATCGATAATTTAATAAATCGGGAATTCATATCGTCGGTAGACGCAAAGCTTGGGAAGAGAAGACTTTGGTAATAAACACAGGTGCTTTTTTGTTAGTTATTCTGTCCCAGTCCTGGGCAAGGGCCCCCCCACTCCTTCCGTGTTCCACTATCGACGATTTTACCAAGGTACTTATATTTTAGGTTAGCTAGCTGACTAGTGTAAAGTTATATTTTCTAATGATATGACCAGGAATGCGCGGTGCACGGGGCCCATGTTCAGCAAACTATAAGTAAGAATAGGCTCACACTGCTCACTCAGAGAGTCGAATATTAAAATAATACGCAATATTCGTCTTTGTAATTCACTAAAAGTTTAATTGCCGAAATTAAATGGACTAAAAGCTTCCCAGCTCGATTAACACTAAATAAACATCTGTCGATATTCCCGTCAGACCATCTCCAACCTCATTATTTTTTTTCGACACTATGATAGGCAAGATGCCACTTGTGCTCGTTCTAAAAAAAACTATTGTGCTCTGTGGGAACTAGAGATTTGCCACCTGTGCAGCGCGCATATTTTGTACTTATTTCGAACAAATTCGTTTGCGATTTCGCGGTGCGCATCGAATTACGAACATAGTATAGTGCAAATGCAAGATGCATGTTTTCAAGGTCAGTTACTTTATTTTAATGTTGGTACGAGTAGGTTGGTAGGTAATCGTGTTTCCGTTTCGAAACGTGCGATAATAAATAATGTTTATTTATGTACGGTTAGCAACAAAAGTCGGTTAACACTTCAGTTGTTTCAATCTTAATTATTGAGCAAAATATTCTTAAAAGCCATGTAGTAATAGAATATTTAAGAATAATTAACTCTTTGCTGTTACATGAAATAGTGAAAACCAATGTATCGCATCATTTTGTAAAAGTAACGGAGTTAATTGACTTTTGTTGCTGACTGTAGATTCGTTTTGAGGTGTTTGTGGATGTTTGTTTTGTGAATGTTGCGAGATATATAAAATATATTGGTGTTGTTAACTTTTATTGAATTGCTTTTATATTTATTGGTTTGTGACTTCCGTTTGGATTAAAGTTATGGAGGGTGCCGGTCATAGCGGTTTCATACCATGGATTAGGTACTTTTAGGGCTGATTTTACCAAAGTCAGATATCTTTTATCCGTGGAATAAAATTGATGTCCGACAGTTCTATACTTATTGTCAAAAACTCAAAATTTATTCTCAGGATAAAACTTATTCTAGGTATAAAAGTTTGGTTAAATTTGCCCTTAGAAAGATAGTCTAGTATCTTCCCATGGATCCCTAATTAGATTTAAAACAGGTACGCACGAAGACATATACATTTCCAGTATAAGCTGACTTCTCATTGACGAAAAGCCTAAACAAGGCGAGGTCAGCTAAAACTGGAAATGTTTAGCTTGGTGTGTCTTCGTGTGTACCCACCTACTAGGTACGTGCGAGGTACCCACCACAGTCCTCAAATGTACCTAAGAACCTACCTAACTGTAGGTAGGAACTTACCTATAAGTAGACCTTCTCAAGTCCCCTCCCCACTCCACCGACTTCAACTCCTTCACAGTGCACGCGGTGCGATTGTTGAATTCACTACCGCCTGACATTAGGGACTGCCAAACTATTGCAGTTTTTAAGAGAAGAGTGAAAGAACACTATCTGTCCACTTCATCATAGTTGTGTATGTATTTATTATTTTGAGTATGATATAATTATTATCATTCTAGTAATATTTATTTCAGAAGTATTTATGTACCTATGTATGTTTATTTGTAAATTCAAATTCATCTATTCACATTTAAATAGAGTAATTACAATCGATGGTTTCTCATGTTACATTATTCGGTCTTATATTCTATTTAGCTTGTGGTATGGCATGTGAAGTTTATTTTGTCTAATATGTATTTATACAGATAGAAAAGGAATGGGAATTTAATATTAATAATAATTTATTCACAAAGTCTCTGGAGTTCGGCGTGCATGTCAATAATATAGTACCTGGCTAAATAGGTACAGTCCAATACAAATACAAAGTCAGATATAATTTTTTTTTTTTAACGTTAGGAAAAGTCACACTTTTACACGCAAATTATATAAATTATTCCTGTAACCATTCGTTTACAGAGTAAATAATTTTTTTAGAAGTAGCTCTTTAAGCACTTTCTTAAACTTTGGTTGAGGAAGATCTTGGATGGTTGTTGGTAACCTATTATGAACATTTTAACACACATAGCTAAACAATTCTTATTAAACACCGCAGTCTTTGGTACAAATTCTAACACCAGTCGTTGACCATGTCTTGAACTACGAGGGTAAATATTATCACGTTTATAAATGTCACGAGCACAAACAACCAGGTTAGGATTAGATTTTACGAACACACAAATTTCAAAAATGTGCATACTCGGTAGTGGTAATATTTTGAGTTTTTTAAAGTGAGGTTTACACGACTCATATGGAGGAATTCGAATAATAGCTCTTATGCAACGTTTTTGAGATATAAAGGCCCGCTGGTTGTCCGTTGAGTTTCCCCATAGTATCAACCCATATCGTAACACGGAAGCTACATACCCATGATAAGCTAACAATACCGTATGTTGGGTCGATTAGTTCTTAGCCTATTTAAAACATACACGAAAGAGTTAACTTTCTTGCAGACTCCATCAACATGTGCTTTCCAATCTAGGTACTGGTCCATGGTGAATTCTAAACATTTGACATTGCTGGATTCGTTGATTTTTGTACCGTCATATGAAATATGCCTTGGGACGATCTTTGATCCACGGGTTTGAAATTGCATAAAAGTCGTCTTACCGATATTTACCTGTAAATTGTTCCTCACTAACCACCCTATAACTAAATCAATAGTATTATTTATTTCAATGTCAAAATTGTTATTAATTACCTTGTCGTATCTCAATATGATGGATATGTCATCTGCAAATAATATACATTTATTGGTTGTATGTACCTATGTTAGTATATTTTCGTAAGTTTTGTTTAGTTTTTAAGTGAATGGTTTTTTGATTCTATGTATTATTTTTTGTCTCCTTTGCTCTATCACACGTTGTCTACATCTCTATATCTATTGTCCTATCTCAGGTATGCTGGAAGAGATTTTTTATGAAATAAGCATCACCTCTGTATCTATTTTTTTTCTGTTCTGTTTTTCATTGTCTGTTTATACAGGCTGATTTTTTAAAGACCAGCCAAATTTAAGGATGTGGTACAGACCATCAAACTGAACAACTTTCTCCATGGGACAAATAGCGTAATCGCGAATAAAAATTGCTTGACAGGCTAATCTCTTTTCAACTTAAATCCTTTCTGTTTGTCTCGTCTTTTATATCAAACGGAAACAAACCCTATTAATAAACCCGTGGAGGTTGCATTATAGCACTAAGTAGACTATAGTCTCTACAGTACCTACCTAGGTACGCAAAAAGTCAACATTTCTTCCCTAAAGTTGAAGTTCCTCTGAACTTCCGAGTTTTAATAAAACAATCCCTAACATCCAACGTAATCAAAAAAATCGGCGGGGTGTGGGAATCGCGGGCAGATGCGCGTACGCACAGCATCCGCGGCATGTGGCTATACAATGCACTAACACATTATAGAAAGGTACCAGAAGTTCTACATGGCTCGGTGTATAAGTATCCACGAGAATACTGTCTACAAACTGTACCTACTTTTACCAGTTTTTTCAGGAGATTTGTGTAAAACCAATTTGTACTAAGTAGTTCTATGAATAAAAGATAAAAAATAATACTAGTGGCCATTACAAATTACACGACTAAAGGCCGATTTTCTAATCGACAGATATTTTTTATTCGTGGAATAAAAATGGACGTCTGACAGTTTTTGTATGGAAGAACTGTCAAAAATTCAAAATTATTCCTCAGATAAAATTTTCTGGGGTTGGAGATATCAGCCCTAAAAGAAGATAAATACCTTTTTTTATTGTAACCTGAAACCAAAGCATTGCAATTTGATGCATTGCAGACCAACTAGATGAAGAGATGAAGTACTTTTTAGGAGATAAAGAATCTCCTAAAATAAAAAGAAACTTTCAAACAATTTGGTGACTAAGACTGCAAAAGGAATTCAAGTACTTACACGAAAATAACTTGGACTTAAAGTCCCACTTGCACTACAGATCACTAAATAATACGTTTACCAAACACTAAGCGAACGTAAAGGGTATTAAGTACGTAGGATTCCAATCTGAATAATTTTGAAGGATATTCCTAATCCATTGCTTCATATGTTCGAAAAATTTGTCTGCTCAACAACTTAAATAACGCAATGAATCGAATCTTGTTGAACTGTCAAAATGAAAGCCATTCCATTAATCATTTGAAGTTGATAGAGACAGAATGATGTTTTAATTGTTTTTCGCTAAATTTGTGGACTTGAGGTGCAGGTGAGTCTAAGATTATTTCCTATTCATAAGTTGTTCAAGTTGGTCCTACTGTATCGTGCCTCCTCATGACGTGAAATGCTCTGAAGATAATAGTGATCATCTGTGTCGGGATTTTGAACTACTCTCACGGCTTCGCTGTAGAAGTAGGAAGGAGTTAATTAATTTAATTGGGATATTTATTAGAAGAGTGGTTAGTGATTATTACAGAGGGATTCTGTGAATAATTGCTGGTCCTTCCTACTCATAAGGGCAAGCTTTCTTCGTTTCTTTAGCGGTTCAGTGTTATCTACTAAGACCGATGATTCGTAATTGATGAGTAATTTGACAGAACTAAACTAATATTTATCTTCTGTCCTTTTTTTAATGAAATATAAAGAAAAAGTTGCACGGAACTTAAATTTAGTTTAGTTTGTGAACAAGGGAATCGGCGCCAATGTCTATAATAATCAGCCTATAATGATCCCACTGCTGGGATACAGGCCTCCTCTCTTCGAGAGGGAGTGGGCGGTAGAATCTACCACACGGGCCCAGTGCGGGTTGGTAGATGTCACAGGTCTTCGTATTTTTGGTTCTATGACATGCCGGTTTCCTCACGATGTTTTCCTTCACCGTTTTGCGAGCATTGGTGAAGAAATAATTTCCACAAAGTAAAGCGCCTGTCGTCAGGGTCTGAACCTACGATCTACATCTCGTAAGACCGGGCTATTACCACTGGGCCACCGCTGTGATGTTTTTAGGGGTAATATTGAAGATTGCGCATTGATTGAACATCATTTTCAGCTCGTTTAATTTTTATTATACCGCATATTTTAACTGCACCGGGTAGGATAAGTATTGCGCAGGTGCAACATTGAAGCTTATGGGTCGTCAAAGGTATTACGTGTAAATAATGGATCGTTTGAGTGCACAGGCTGATTCAATCATATTGTGCATTATAAATATCGTGCAAACCATGGTACAAACTTATCATAGGTATATAGGATACCGCCTAATTTACATACATCTGTTTGGTAACTCAATTAGTCCTTTCTGTTAACTACGGATTGACGGACAGAGCAGTTTAGATTCTATGTAAGTTTTTGTGTACGTGAGCATTTCTGCTAAAAGTTACGGTACAACATTGTATCTGTTTACATTAAGCGGAAAGCCAACTTCATTACAAAATTAACTGTGTTCAAATGTGTTTGTTTGTCGCTTACGTTCTCCGAAACAATGTTACCCCTTTGAAGGGCGGCCGTATCCGGCGCGTCCGGGCGGCTTCCGGCGCGAGAATAGACAATGTCAAGTTCGCGTGCGCAGCCCTTGTTGTTGCGCACTGGTTAACGTAAACGGAGCTAAAAGCTACCATTTTACCAAACAATCCACTCACGTCGTCTTCAGTGAGTTAGGCTAGGTGTTGGAAATTATTTAATTAGTCTGCTTCACGAGAAAGTGCCAGAAATAACTGTAGGGTCATTTTATTATGTACTAGTGCTTTTGCCGGCAGCTCCGCCCGCGTGGAGGTTGAAAATAATCTCCCGAGAACGTACATACATCACATCAAACATCGAAATCCGTTTAGCTGTAAATGCGTGAAAAGGTAAAAGTACTTTCGCATTTATAATACAACCTGCCTACCTATTAGTTTGGATTTTAAATTGGAGAAACTATACCTAACTATATTTTGCAGGATCTTTTAGTAACAATGGGATACTATTATGTTTATGGGTGTCTATCCCATAGATTCTGCCGCGCGCAGGCGTCGTCAGAATCCTCGCGGAAGAAGGTTCTATCCTTGGACAAGAAGCTAGATAAATTATCGTTTTATATTAAATTCATAACTTGTTTAGAGAAAATAAACGTTTATTGTTGTTTACATTTTCTTCATAGCACAAATTGTTGAAGGGGATTTCATTCGCCTACGACAGGTTTCAGTGGGCGTCTTATCTAAGGCCATATGTGGCCATATGTTTGACCCACAGACCCTTCAATCATCGCCCACTTTGATGACGACGACCTTCGCTGTCAGGCCCTTTATACTTTTTCCTGAGAGGACGTAACCTAATTGGGTGTGAAGTTTCCTACATGTACCTATGACGGAAGTATATAAAAAGAATATAATTTAATAAAACTAATTTATTGTTTGGCCTTCCACAAGGTGGACCGATGACCTTGTGAAGGCCGCCGGAATCCACTGGATGTGGGAAGTGGAGGGGCTTAGGGGAGGCCGTCCAGCGGTGGACGTCTTTCTGCTGAAATGATGATGATGAATGTATTGTTTGTTACAAGTCCTATGTCAACATTAGGTTTAGAATCACTCTACGGTCTCATCGCCAAACATTTTTCTGCTTACTCAGTAACCTACTTTAGACCAACGATGCGCGTCATAAGTTAGCGTAATAAAATGACATGACTAACGAATTAAAATATAGTGAACTTATAACTGGGTAGCTATCAACAACTGAGAGAAAAAATCGCCTTCCACTCTAGTACTGTAACTTACTCTTAACTTAAATAAACTTAACCACTTAGTGCATCTCAGTGGAACGTTTTTCTCTATTCTAACTGAACTTACCAACCTTCACGACAAATCATTGTACGGAGTTAACTACTACAACCCGTACAATCACCATTACACACTCATAGGCTGTGCAACATCTGAAGGCCAATTCTTGTAATTTAAAACGTTCAGAATCTAATCGCAGTCTTATCTCGGCGACAAATAAATCCCATGCTTAATGGAACACCGACCCATTAGTAGATAGGTCAGATGTGATTTCCGTTTTTTTTTACTCAGATCTCATCAATAGTTAATCATAGACGTATAAAATACAAGCATTCATGATTAATATAAATCAGTTTTATTTTTATGCATCAACAAGTAGGTTAAGTCCTCATAGCAAGATCTCCTTTTGCGATTTCCCAAAAATCGTCTTTTTTGAGTTAAGTCAGTATTTCATTAAGCATGCGAAATGTCAAAAACTTGTCAAAATTTAGGTAAATTAGAGGTATTTTTGACAGATTGAGACTGAGATCAGACAGTGACCGTTCTTAAAATTACGAGAATTGCCCCTCTGGTTCAAAGTCAACTTACTCCTTACAGTAACTTCGGGGCTTATTATTATAATGAAATGAAATAAAATTGTTTATTCTGTGAATAGGATATCGGAATAAATTTCAAACGTCATGTAAAAAAAAAATAAGCTAGGTGGAGTCGACATTTCCTATCTGATTAGGTACCCCTCAGAAGGAATGGCGAAACATACTTACAATCCCGCAAGATTTAACTTGAGACTTCACTCGGATGACGTAAAAGCACGTGGTAAAAGAAAGAAAAATATTTTATTCTGCACAAGCAAAACGCACTATTACAAATAAAAAAAAATTATAATAAAAAAAAAGACAAGATACACATATGTAGGTAGTCAAAAGACTCGTACTCAAGCATAAAAATGTTGACACGGTACGGTATTGAGACGTCGATGGCGAAAGCGGTAAAAGCTTGGGGGTCGGGTTGTAGGTGTCAAACCCTCATAAGAATGTCTATCGGGGGATGTATTGTATTTAAGAAAGTCGCAGTTAAACGGATAGAACATAAAACTAGGCACCTACACAAGTAACACATTGCAGTGGTTTCACAATACTTATTTACAATTTTTAAAGGGTTTTTATTCCTGCCCACACCACAATTTATAGGTGGGCGATTTTTTTAAGGCCATAAGTTGCCATGTGTTGATCATTGACCAAGATTCTCGCCCACAGAGAGCCCTTTGGTGATTTAATATTTAATACTAAGTAGGCGGCAGTGTTGTGATAAGTGCATAATTAAGTTATTTGTTGATAGGTAGGTAGGTATTCGACGGAGGATCACCCACGCTTCCGATGTCGTTAGATCGCACGTATACTTAGAACTATAATTTTAAAATCATTAAAGTATGTTATTAATATCGAAGCTTCCATCACCCCATTTCAGAGCTTTTTTACTCCAAAAAAAAGTGCTTTTTTTGGAGTTACAAAAGCTCTGAAATCAAGGGGATGACTGGACTTACTTTTTAGATAAAACATTAGATATGTACAAGTACTGTATTGACATGGCAATGATTAACGCATTTAACGAAGGCTTATGATATTTCACAAATGTAGGTAGTAGGACAGTTCCCTTTACATGGGAGAAAAGCTTTAGCCAGAAAGCAGTTTACGTTTTGGGCTTTCAAACCCTCATGTATGCCTACTATTCATTAAAACTTACGTACGTGCTTACTAGTAAATTCAACGTTCCCATTATTAAACTAGGACTACGTCATTGTTGTGCGATTATATTTTATACCTACACAAGAAACTATTAAAACCTTTGATTAAACATAATACCTGGATTCATTCCTACGCCTCAAATACCTCGTTTATCTCCAATTAGTATTTTCTGAGAACTTACTATTTGGATAACAGCTTATTACACAATCAAACCATCACTTCTCACGCCCAGCTGTGGGTGGAGCGCCCACTTTTGTCGCCGATACGGTAAAATAGACAAATTTGACATTTTGTACCACCATATCAGGAATATTTGGAAGTGTCCCGTGTTTTACAACTTTTGTCATTGACCAGGTTATAAATAGGTAGTTTATGTTCCGATAAACTAAAACTTATGTTTTTATTATTCAAATGATCTAATTTAAATCTGTGGATCATTATGTTTGTCTCTTTTGGGCACGTTTTCCTTTTTTGATTTATTTATTTGTACCGTCATTTTAAATTTCCATATTGTAGTGGGTAACACTATAATATGATAATAATAGGTACTTAACCAGTAAACTGTACAGACACCAGCAAATCAAGCTACTACAATCTGTCAACTTTACCTCTACAGGATTAAGGTTCAAGGTTGATTGGGAAAATTTGATGTTTCGGGTAGCGTGACCTGCTGGCGTCTGTACATACTTGTTGTATTTTTATGTATGAGGAATGACGCTAATATTGGTTAGTGAGTTCAAACCCATCTCTTACGCCGGACCCTACTTACTCCTATTTACATATTATTATGTTTACTGCCTTATCCCAACAATGTCTCTCGAAGACACAGTTGAATGCACATCTGATTAAGGTTTTAGGGTATTAAGGCTTAAGGATTAAGGGTTTAATGGGGATAAGATTAAGGGGGAGACCTAAGTAAGGATTGATGGACTATGTGAAAAATGATATAGCTAGAAAGGGGGTGACTATTGACGACGATAGAAGTTTGGAAGACGTAGACATGCTGCGCTGAGCCCAAAAAATTGGAGCTTTCTTCACCTTCAATACAAGTCATCTGAGTATTCACTCCTTATCCAGTCATAACATCTTTCACACGATACAACCATTGTTTCTTTGGTCTTCTTCTTTCTTTATCTAGTAGTTTACTAGTAGTTTTACACTGAAAACAATATCTACACCAAGATTGCAATCGACAGGGCTCCAGGGCTCGAAGGTTTAGTCAATCAAGACGGGTGCGTTGGAGCTACTTGTGGTCACGCCCTATATGGCCATGTTTACTACAGGGCAGACTTGTTTACGATACTCGGTTAATTGACTGCAAGGCGACGGTGTTTATACGGTTAAAATGTCGTGAGGTTTCGCAATTGTTTAATTAATTAATTAATGTGACATACATTCGACTATGTTGCGAGTTGCACCTAGTAGATTGTTTTTTCTGGTTTCTATGGCGTTAAAGAGTAGTGAGTGCTCAGGGCTGCTATAGTTGCTGGAGTGAACCGAGTAGACGCACGGATGCGTTGGATTTCCGCGCTTGGATGCGTATAAAGGTTTTGGTCGAGTACCTAGTACGTATATCCAGTTACCATGAACAATTGTAAAAGCTGCTGAATTAACGCCAATCAGGAGGAAGTCACAAATTGGGGTCTTCTTTTTCTTCGTATCGCTGCCACGACAGTTATTTAAATTTTGTTGGCTCTAAACTACTAACTACACTTCCACTTCTTTATCGGTGGCAGCGCGGTGGTCACTTTGACTGCATGTTTTGCAAAAGGCATAGGAGGTGGAGCATAGCTTGTGACACAGCTCCACATCGACACCCTCTGTCATCCTGCTACCTTTCCGTCGAGGTAAGTCCTTTACGAGGTTCGACTTACATCTCCCCAGTTGGGCGACGGTTGAACGACTTCCAAGTGGACCACGGAAGAGTAGATCTAGTTTATTCATTAGATCCTTAGTTTATTCATTCAAGACAGAGCTAGTAACTGTCATTACGAGAAAATTTAATGCAATATTATAATTAAACTAGCGTTTACCGCTATACCCCATTTTGATGCTAACTGTTCGCCGGATAGACCTGATTCAGTTTTTATCTCAACTTAAGCATTAATAAACAACTGTTTGGTTCGCGTTACGTTCCATGGAAGAACAAGTGTGGGAGCGGTGCCGGGTTCGACTCCCGCGCAGCACAATCGCCCCAGATATTGCTCAACCGATACTAACGGTGGTAACTGTAGAGTTATGGGTGATAAAAGGGAAAATAATATGACATCTTGTTATGATGGTTGCGATTGAGACTGGTAGTTGATATTACCATGCTGGTTTTGGACAGGTAATTATTATCCTGGCTGGCTGTAAGTTTAAGCACACCAGTACCACTGCAAAGCAAAACCAGCAAACAGCAAACAAACAAACAAAAAAGCCAGCTAATCAAAAATTTAAGTTTAAGTTTTTTCTTTCTTTCATTTTTCTATCAGCAAATTGGTGCTAATAAAAAGTACATTTTCGCTTTGAAAGCGGGCGATGGCGATATTGTTTTCAGTACGAATTGTAATTTCTTATCCTGTTTACCATGGGAGTTCTAAGTTAGCGTTCCTTAAGCACGTCATACATCTCTTTCTTCAGAGAGTCAGTCAGATCTTAGGTAGACTTTACAATAGTACAAATAAGTCGGTTTTCACAAGCGACAAAAATAAAGCTATAGGCACCGTTATCATTAACATATACTGTTAGTATGTATACTATTTTATATAGTGTATGTGATGTGGCTTTGCGTGGCCGTAAGTGGCGTGAAGAGTCGGTTTTGCTACAATTGCTACCAAGTTCTATTTTATCATTCAGGGAGACAAAAAGCGTGAGAGTTTCATGCAGAAGCCTTCTCTATAGAAGGCTTTAACGTTATGAGATGAACAGAACATAGTACCCCATAAAAATAAGTTATTTCAATACCGCTCTACTTAAGATTGTTTGAGGCATGATTCCTATTATGTTAAATTAGCTATGTGCAATTTAACGTGGGCAAACGGCAAAATGAATGGAAATTGTTGGTTTGCTTGCACGACACATAGTATTAAGCGTAGCGTGTTACTTAGTGTGTGGATCAGGTTTTGAATGAGAATTGAATTGCCTTGATCGACCAATTTATTATTTTTGGTTATGCTGAAGATCTGTTAGTAGTTAGTTCAACATTTTCAGGGTTTAGGCTTCTGTCTGCTTCTGAAGAATAAAGAGAGATAGAAAGAAAGAAAATACATTTATTTGGCACAAACTAAAAGACACACGATGCACCAGATATATACATCAGACAAAACAAACAATAAGATTAAAAAATAAATAAAAGATTAAATAAAAAATGTGAAGTCCGATGTAAGTAAATTATCAGGAAAGTGTGCCTCACGGCTGCGCCAAAAAGGCCCAGATACATGCATGGTTCCTAGCTAGATGGATGAACGACCTAAAGAAGGTGGCTGGGGTATACTGGATACGAAAGGCAGAGGACAGGGTGTCGTGGCGCAGTCTGCTAGAGGGTAGTGGACGAAGAAGACTAGTTGGCTAGTTGGCGTAGGCTGAGTTGATTTGATTAATAATTAATTCATTAATTAAATTAATTTGACATGAATAACTACCTACTCCTACTAGGTAATTTTAAAGTTATTTATAGCTTGAAAATATCGCAGGATAATTGAAAAATGGCTTTTTTACCAAAAGCGACTATGAAGTTTTGATATTATAAACGACTTTATACTTATTTCGCAGTGTTTTTGATGGCAATGCGCGAACTTAAGTACCTACGTTATTTTCTTGTCCTAAATAAAGAGAAGAAATTCTTTAATTATTTATTAAAACTTTATGCACAAGTAAAAAAATACTGTACAAAGGCGGACTTAATGCGGATGTGTGTTTGTGGATTTCTCGCTTGAATCTCGTCAACACATTGTAACGGTGTTCATTTGTTTCGGTGTCGATTTTAACATTAACTGCAATTGCTACTGCTACCCACCTTCTGATAACTTAATTTGTTGAAACTCATTACCACTGTACATTACCCTACTTTGCGGATATGTGGTCGCGTCGCAATGGACGCGATTGAGATTAATGCCCTTAATATAGGGTGGCGTAAAAGTAACGTAATGACTTAATTTTACAAAGAAAGCTTTTTTCGTAAATTTCTGTTTGTGAATAATGTTAATTTGGATCTGTATTCTTTCTAGAAAGTTAAAGTAGTCTAATAAAACCTAATATCTTTCAAGATTCTACACTTGACGCACACTTTCACCTTTTAGGTCATTTTCATAATTTTTCTCAATTCTTATCACGCCTTGTTTTCTCCCACATTTCACCAGTCCACCAGTCTAAGTGTCCAGTTTCCTAATACTTACGGGGATGAATTACCCACTTCTTCTTTGATGGTCTCTATTAGCGCCGCCAAGGTCTCTGGATTCTTCACAATAGCCGCGTTTCTTCGAAAAACCACACAGAAAACGCTCTTTTCAATTAAGTTTTTCGGAAAATTCTGGGCCACTGAAAATCGCTGTTGCTTATTGTGTCCGCTCGCGGTATCACCACATCCGATGCCCCAACCGGCCTGTTTTTACCCGACTTGTCGCGGAAGCGGGTGATTCCCACGCATTGCTTTTGCGACCTTCCAGTGGCTTCCAAACAATGGCGCTAGTATCTGGTGCCATCTAGCGGTTACAAACTTATGACCGACATCTTTTTTATTTACTACACAAGGCTGCGCAAATCAAACTTTTTGTAAACAACTACTAAGTGGGATTTTAAATTTGGTTTTTATGTGCTCTAGGTTGACATACCTAACTGTTTATTGTGGGTAAATTGTATTTGGCTCCAAACAAAGAATATAAGGCAGTACGAGTCCGAGAGCAAAGGTGGCTAAGTGGTCACGGGTTTGTACCAAGAAGTAAGCATACTCTTTACTTTGTGAACATTAATTGACATTCGCCCAGGGGGCTTACCAGCAGCTCTTATAGCAGGGCAGAAATTGAACTGCACTGCTTTTTTATACTTAGTCATAGAACAAAAAGCAGTGCAGTTCAACTTCTGCCCTGCTATAAGAGCTGCTGGTAAGCCCCCTGGGCGAATGTCAAAACGGTGAACCTTGTGGGGGTAGGTAAATAAGTTAGTTGCCAAGGAAGTAAGGCACAAAAGGGAGGAGGCCTATAGTCAGCTGTGGCAGGAACACGGCTACCTATGATGATGATGAGTTAGTGGGGTAGTTTTTTTTTTTATCGCTTTTGATGAGTGGTGGTGATGGGTTGCTATTCTTAAACACGTAAAGCACCACTATCGAATGTCATAAAAAAATAGAGGAACGTGAGCAACAAGTTAATTAACTGCAACACCCTTTTTCATAATTTCCGCAAAGTTTTACATAACAAATCAACGTAATGGGGTGTTGCAATAGCGCAACGCCCTAAAAGTAATACATAATATGTATTACCTACTTACAATTATTCAATTATTGTTGGTAAGTGGAACGGATGTTACGTATCCACGTACTTAAAGCTGTAAGTATATCCATACTTACAGCTTTAAGTGGTCATAATAAGGTCCAATGTTGCATAGTTTTTTTTGTAAAACACATGCAACAGACTGTAATTAGATCATAATGATCGAAGAGCGTTAAATCTATAAATAAATCTGTAACGCCATATTCTAGATTGTTGTAAACTTAAAGGATTTAAGAAAATCTTAACTAAATTCTGAAATTAAAATGATTAACACAGAGATTTTTTTCTTTCTGAGATTTATAGCTATGGCCACTTTATACAAGCGTTTGAATTGAGAGCCCAAGTCATTCATAAAAGTTTTAATTCACGTTTAAGACATTTATGGGCCATTGCTTAAAGTTTTTACTATTTTTAACTATTTCCCCTTGTAAGTCTGAAATTGTTTCGAAAGAAAAAAAAATGGGCCCTCTGTCCAGATGCACATGTTGGGGGAAGCTTTCAAAATTGGCTTGTAAGTTAGTGACTGTTACTTAATATCAATAATGTTATTATTTAACACCTGTTTAAACTGCTGATGGCCTTTGAGCGGTAAACGATAAGTAAGAGAGAACCGATCGTCATAAAATGTGGCAGACAGGTAGTCTGGGACCTGGCGAAGGACAAGGGCTACTTTTCATCCTTGATTTTTGTATTAAAAAATTACGAAAATATAAAATACACACAGATGAAGTCTGGGGCAACAGAACCACACGGAACTAGTCACAATAATTTTATAGTACTTACCTATAGGTATAGTTAGTGAATAGGTAACTACGGAGCTGAAAATATTTCTTTACATAGATTTGTAGGTAAGCAGGGCCTCCTTTGCTCCCCACCCGATATTCATGGGAAGGGAACAGATAGTAGGGAACTGGAATGTTGCAACGAACTAGGCCTAGCAGACCACAGCAGGCTGGAGGACATAGGATGGGGCAAATGGGCATACAATTCTCGGCTAAACATCCGTCTTTTTAAAACTGGAAAGTATAATTTCTCGGGGAGGTACAATATTGTTATAGGCAATCTATTCTTTATGTTTCCAATTGATGTTATTTCAAGTTAAACAAATATCAACTTTAATTGAATGGTAACCGAGTTGATTTCGGAGCACTGTTGAAAAACTTATAAAAGTGTTTGAAATTGCAGCGTAAACTGAACTTTATTGTGTATGAATTAAAGTTATTTTTCTATAAACTCATATTTGTTTACATTTTTGGCAATTAAATCGCGAACACAGATTAGCTAGTAGTAAGTGGTCAATCGCATCCTCTCTTCCTAGAAAGTCCTATAGACTACGATAGATTCCACAGTGTAACGGTGTTGGACGGTGTGACGAAGATAACGCGTTAATATTAATATTCCACGGTGTTACGTAAGGGAAGTCAGTATTAATGGTTTGAACAGTTATTAATCCAATGAGAGACCGGTTCTATGCGCGGGATCGTCTGCGCTTGCGCCTATGAAACTGCTGTTACACCGCTATGTAGCGTATGTCCCAGCAAGATAAAACAACATGCATGAAGGATGTCATATGTGTTTCGTTTGGATTCAGTTATGGGTAATGATAAATTCATTCAAACTATTTTTATTTTCAATATTTTTTTTAATCTTATAATCATACAATTAACGGGCGAATTCGTGGGAAGAAGTTAAGTACCAAATAATAATAATCATGACTACCTTTCACCTTGAACTAATATACAAACATGAAATAAATATTATACAACGACGAGACGACGAGACTATTGTAATCTTTAGTACCTAGTTAAGATATATGTATTATACATAGAAGCTGTTGGTGTACCTTAACATATCGTGAAAAAAAAATTAGTTGATCCACAGATTTATGTTCGCATAACTCGACATAATGTATAGATCAACTGATTTTTTTTCACGATTTCAGGGTTGGTCCCGTAGTAAAAGTTGTTCATAATGATGAGTAAAATGGCCCCTTTTAAGGAATGGCCTTTTAAAACGATCAAAACTTAACGGTGTATAAATAAATAAGTTTCTCTTCGCTCTTGTAAGTTAGAAGCGTGTGTCGGTGTGACAGGCGCCCCATGCGACCTCGCAAGGCCGCGCATCCGCCGTCCGAATAAGGCTCGCCTTCCCGGCTCTTTTTGTATCTCAGGCTTTTTATATCTCACATTCTACCAGTATAAGATAGCGGTACACTTTTTATCTTATAATATGTAGTGCGGATTAGTCTGTATGACTTGAAATTAATTGCCACGCCAGATGTGGATAGGCAACACAGGTGATTTCTGTAATATCGTACAATCCTGCGATTAAGCGAAAGGGATCGTTGAAGGGTTGTTACCGTATTAATAAATTAAAAGAAGAAACAGGAGATAAGCAAGCTGGTAGATTTTTTTTCTAAATGATGTGAGGCTCTTACATAGAGCAATATGTGGCAATATTATTAAATACATATAATAGTGTTTAACTCTCAAACTCAAACTCAAAGTATTTCAATTAAACCAATTACAGGCACTTTTGAATTGCCAAGGGGTCGGTCAGTCGAAAAAAAAATGAAGCTAGTTGCCCATTCCAAAGCGTAAGGTACCTATGGAGAAAAACGGGCAAGAAACTCCATGGACACTATTTTAAATCAAAATAACGTAGTTACAAAGTATTGGTTATATCATTCATGTTAGAAATTATGCATATGTGTAAACGATGCAGAATGTTAAAAGCGTCCGTAATGAAAACTTAAAAAAGTAAAAATAAAAACAATTCAAATATTAAATTAAATTAAAATAAGCCATGGCAGCAAAGAGATGACCAGTCCCTACTGACGGCACCCGTTCACGAACATGACGCATGGATTAGCACCATTCAGCTCAACCATTTTGAAGGGAGCTAAATGATCCAACACATGCGCCACCATCAGCGAGACATTTGAGTGAGCATGACATACTCTCACCCGCCAAGGCACATTCAAGGCAATGAAAGACGTACCCAGTAAATGGTAGCTTTATAGTATGTACATAGTACTCACACATGTGTTATACATTTATACAATACTAGGAGATTGAATTTATATAATGCAAAAAAACTTATTTTAAAATCTTCAGCAGCTCCAACAGTATTTTCAATTGCTAATCAATTTATTTATGCGTCCTTATGGAGCAGGACCAGCGTTGAGCCAAGCATTTTCATCAGCGATGTAATTCCCCAATTTATAATATGCCTGGCTGCATAGTGTGCGTTTTATACAAGATGTTTATGCAGATTCTTGCCCGTTCATCTCCATAGGAACCTACTACACTTCGGAATGGGCAGTCTTTTTGAGTACTTGATAAATTGGTTTAGGGCTGATTGTTCCTACGACAAATAATTTTATTCGAGGAATAATTTTGAAATTTTGACAGTTTTTTCACACAAAAACTATCAAACGTCTTTATTCCTCGAATAAAAGTTATCCGGTGATGGAAAAATCGGCACTTAATTAAAATAAATGCTTTAAGTATGAGTTTGAATCAATGACGATGTTACAAAAGTGGTTGCAGCTTCCATTCTCTTGACATATGTAGGTAAATCTTCAATCAGCTCTACAGTAGGTGCCCACGGGAACATAGCAAGTATGTACATACTCCATTACTTGTCTTATATTGGAAAGTCATCAACGCACAACAAAAACAATCTATTCATTTCAAGTTTTTATTGTTGATCAAGTTGACTTTTAATTGTTGCTCATCAGGCCAATAAATTGTATACTATAACTAACAACACTTTTCTTTTTTTTTTTAAACGTTTTTGTGACATTATTCGACATTATTTAGTAGGACATCCGGTGCCTGTATTTCCGTTTTTGTATTGTTCAAGGTTACAAACGGGATATGGTTCACCTGGGAGCCAGGTGATTGTTTTGTGGGTAAACACAGATGCAAGACAAAATTAGATGTAGGTTGTAATAGTAGGTGAATTACTTGTCGCTATATAATGATCAGGAAATACAGCGACAAAAAAAAGAAAAAAAAACAACTTATAAAAACTTCAATCAAATCTAGCTTCTCCCAAATAAAATCCCACGTAAATACTCTTCAGAATTTGTGATGTGTGGTGGATATTTTTTTCATAAGTGAACAGGCGTTCCATCATAGACCTCATCCATCACTTTCCATCAGACGTGATCGAGATCAAAAGCAGGCCTATTCAGGAATTAAAAAACGATAGTCCAATGGTTGTTAAAAGTCTATCTCTTTCTATCAATAAATAAACTAAAAAATAAAAAAATAAACTCAGCCTGTTGCAGTACACTACTAGACATCGACCTCACCCAAGTTGCGCTGTAACACCCGTTTCTCCGCCTTCCGCATCCAGTCTGTCCTGGCCACCTTTTTGAGGTCGTCTGTCCTACGAGCATCTAGATTCTAGTCTTTGTTTGACCGGACCCAATTTCCTGCAGCCCCATTCGTTTGGTTAACAAGATGTACAGTAATGGCATCATTGTGAATTATAAACGCCATCTGTTTGCCCCACGACCTTGCTATTTTGTGCTGCTGGTAGCGCGGCCGCAGCTAATTTTGTCCCATTGTCTTCGTGGGAAACGGACTGAATGTTTGACAGTTTTAACATAATTGTTATTTTTTTTGGTGTTTTGGAACGTTTTATGGTAGGTAAAGAAATTGCGTAAATGTAGTCATAGGTATCGCTGTAAACCTCCATAGTTGAATGGGCAAGTCAAAATGTACCTACTATACACAATTTTAATAAATTAATATATACCTTGTATGAATTGTTGCTAACTATCCTACAATTTATTGCAATAATAGTAGTTAAGCCGTCCTTTTAATAGTTTCAACGGCAGTGCAGTCATGTCGAAATATGTCGGGATTGCACACACCATCCAAATGTCAAGAAATGTTGCTATTTCCCTTATGATTCTTTTCCTTTATTAATAATCAGAATATTTGCTGATTTTGAAACCAAGCCTCCTGTTTAATCAAACAAGTCTCTAGGGTATAGTGTATATGAGCAAACATTTAACGACCATTTCCAGGATTATGATAATTTTATGTAACAGAATAATGAGGACATGGAAAGGTTCCTAAGAATATGAACGATCAAAATCGTGATATTCTACATGTGCGAATATTTCTGTCAAGAATACCTATAGTTGCGATAAAATCGAATATTGATAAATCTATTCGGGAAACAGCTGCTCGGTTTATCTCGAAGTGTGCTAGGCTGACCCGAAACTGAGTAAACGAGGGTAGATACCTAACGATGTTTGCCTATGGGCACGAGCCGAAAGACGAATATGTGTAACAATTGCTTCGGGTCGGCTTTGTTATTCAAGAAATTCTGCCGAGCCGAATGTGTGTAGCTCTCCTGACGGTATCCGTATTAAGTAAACCTTGTAAACCTACTTGATACAAACTTCTCAAACACGATCCGTTTGTAATTCCATACTTCGATGAATCGATTAACTGACACCCAGGTGTCGCTACCTACACTTGTCACGATGGCTGTCGACCTCTTGAAACCGGACCTGTTCCCATGAGTCTCCACGTGTTATGTGTCGCATTCCTCGTCACGGCATTGTTGCTATGAAGCACGGTCCAAAAAGGTTCTCAATGGTTTCAAGTTTACCTAAGAATCTAGTGGCAAGTAAGGGCTCAGGCTGGGTTTAGTTAAAACGGGATATTATTTGCCTAGTCTTTCTCAACTATGTTGGGGTCAGCTTTCTGTGTATAAACTAAATGCAGCTGCATGCCAGTATTTAGCATTGACCGTCTGTCTATCTCACCTATACAACCCAGTTTCTGGGAAATGCGATATCTCTATGAAAGACTGTTTAGTCAAAAGTGGTAGGCCCTATAGAATATCAATCACAATAGTATCTAGTAAATTAGGAATTCTATCTCACGATCATAAGATTGTCCTACTCGTTGAGTTATTGTTGTTCTATTGGGATTGACGATCCAATTTATTTGCACCTCTTGTTGGGTTGTGACATGCTCCCTTGTGATACTTCTGAAGATCTTCCTTACTAACAGAAATTCGTTCTCTCTTACCGAATCTCTGAAAGCCTCTTGTAGCCGCCCGCAGTTGACGTAAATTATCAATCATCAGCAGAATGGGTTTATTACCACTAAAATGGTCGACGAGAAGATGGCCGATGGAGTAAAGCTGTGGCTGTGACCGAATGGTGGTCAAGGTTAGGCCAAAGAAACCAGGGCTTTCCAAAAGCGCGTTGGATTGATGGCATCATCAAAGTCACAGGAAACACCTGGACAAGGGACGCACGGCACCGGGAAGTATGGGACATGAAAGGGGAGGACTGTACCCAGCAGCGATTCCGGGTTGAAATGATGACGACCACCACTAGAATGCATTTTTGTGGATTAACCCTGTAAAACTACATTTATATATTGACAAAACTGCACGCAGCTTGCTCTACTAGGATCTAAGTCTTGTTGACATTAACATCCAAGATACTTTTGTGTCACATTCTTCGTCATGGCCTTGTTAACACGTATATAGGTGTATAGCTGAGGGAGATTCCACCGGTGTTCGAGATGAGTCGGGTGTCCCTTGTGTGGACGTGGTCGACCGAGACGGTTGCTTCGCACTGGCCCGCGAAAATGGATGCTGTTTGAGAAACATGTCATCGATTCTCAAAAAGAACACAAACAGTTCACCTAAAACTGAGATATACAGATAAATTTTGCAGTGTAAGGTAACATAAAACTCCGTGAGTCGATAAAAATAAAACAGAATATTTCAAAGTAGGCTTGTACAGATTTTAAATTGTAACAAAGTTCATAGTTTCAATTAAATCAAATCAAAGGTCATTTATTCAAATTAGGCTGAGAATCAGCACTTTTCGAATGTCAAAATTACAAAAGACAGTCCCCCAAAACGCCCGCCCTTCACCACTTCCTAGTGCTTTCGCTGGGAAGAAGAAGTGGCGCAATAAACTCCCCAGCAGCACAGTTATCAGCTGTCAATGTTTAATATTGTTGGTATATGCCAGATATGACATAGCTTATCATTGTTGAGGGTTGGTGTAGAAGTATAGGACCTATACTGTACCCATGGTCGTTTAGCCGCAGCTTATACCTAATAAGGAAATCTGAAATTTTTCAAATCACGAATACGGTGCAACATTAATATACTTGCGTCATTTGCCTATCAATTTCATCGTTCAATAATACGTAATGATTAAATATTGTGGTATCCTGGGTAGTAAATGTTGGAAATCACAAACTTAGTACTTAAATCCTTATACTCATAATGTTAGTTGTTGCTATGCAGATACCTTTATTTTTTTTTACTTCTCTTTTACCTACTGTTAAAATCAGTGTGATTATTGTATTTTATTTACTGTTACCACGGTAATGTTATCCTATTACCGAGTAGAATTTCAGCTGTATTCGTCACGCAGTAAATACGTAGGTAAAATTTTGTGTAAAATTAAATAGTGTATGTATTTAACAACGATAAGTCTGGAAGGGGAAGTTTAATATTTTTGCTGATTTTAGTCGTGCTAACGAATATATCGCCTTTTAAAATCATTAAGCCCTTTTAAATTTATTATTGGTAGACACTTGGACTAATCTAGAGGATGTAATGGGAACGCACCAGACGCCGCGGGAACAGGTTGCGTCTGCGGTCAGCATTGCAGGTTGCACCCAATTGTCGCTCCTAGCTCCCACGGGATCATTCACGTTTTTTATACGAGATTATAGAGATATCTTTATAAATAAGAATTTCAAACTTAATTCATAGTCGTACTTAATTCATAGAAGTACCAAAATAATAAAAAGCAATTTAATGTCTGTTTCTTTTTTTTTCAAGTGTAGCATAGTACCTATAGCTAGGATTTTGGATTAAGACAATCATTTATGGGGGTCACTAACGTGTGGTTTTGTATGATCAACTTTTGACATAAGTACTTAAGCCCGCGTGCACCACAAATCTCTAAATGCATTTAACGCTAAATATATTTACAACATAGTTTTGTTTCAAATATGTTTAGCGCTAAAACCATTTAGTGTTTTTGAAGCGGGCTTTAGTCTTAGTTCTGCAAATCTTTACAGATATTTCTATAGAATGAGCCTTGCTTGTTGCCATGTTCTGCTCCTGAGTTTTATATACCTCCCTAATTAATAGATTTAAGTTTCTCTCATGGATTAGTTAATCATTTCATACATTGGTAGATACATAAGGAGAGAGGGGCTTGTGGCTAAGTAATAACAGCCGCACGAGTTGATCGATCAGGTTAAGCTACGCTTGCCGCGATTGGTCCATGGAAGGGTGACCGTTTTTACATACCAAGACCCCTCCGTGCCTCGGAAAGCACGCTAGCCCAACGGTTTGACGTCAAAGATCCACAAAAATGACAGTTGTTAAGGGTCGTAAAAAGTCCGAAACTCTAATAACCAGTCTGATCAAGGGGTATCGTATTACCCAGTAACTGGGTTATGGAGGTCAGATAGGCAGTCGCTCCGTGTAAAATACTACATCCGGTTAGACGAAGCCGACCACAATATAGTTGGGAAAAGACTAGGCAGATGATGAATATTGGTAAATGTATGAACAAACCATGCTCGTCCATCGGATTATCAGTAACATCGCGATAGTATAACAATGGCATAATATCTGGCCCACTATCTATGACTAAAATAACTGTTACATCATAGGTAGATGTTACGTTATGATACTGTTGTTGTCATATGCAACTTTACGATTATCTCCAAGTGTTTTCACACAAGATGTTCGGAATAAAGTGTTAGTTGCATCAGTATTGCTTTAAGCAAGAGCACGTTGGCAATAACAAATTGTTTTATAGACCAGCCAGTCTATTCTGTAAAAATCGCATCGTGATAACTTAGGTGAAGTGAGCTGTCATTCCACCAGCAGTGCGATTCTGTAACCATCTCACCGTGAAAACTTAGGTGAAGTGAGCGTGGAGTGAGCTGTCATTCCAACTAATGCTAGGGATTGACAGTATTGACAGCTCACTCTAAGCTCACTTCACCTAACTTTTCACGGTGAGATTTTGGGTCCATCCCACTAGTCTTTACAGAATCGATCGGCTAATGCCAGGGATTGACACTATTGACAGCTAACTTAAAGCTCACTTCACCAACTTTTTTACGGTGAGATTTTACAGAATAGATCTGCAGAAGTATAGAAAGCTCAAATCTAGAATGAAACCGCTTTTGAGTTTAACGTGATTGTTATTTAGAAGGACTCGGTAACTCTGCATCTATTTTTAGCAGCATTTCATGCTGGGAAATATACATATTTGTCATTTGTGATTTTAGCTTTGTTGGAACATATTCCGTCTTTTTACAAAACGACATCTAACTTTAGCACGAGCTTTTTAAACCCCCGAATCAGTTTTTCTATTCTTAACCTTATTCCGACTGATGTAAAGTTCTTACTGCTTTTCACACAAAATTGGCAACTTAGAATCGGATTTAAAATCAATGTTCAATCATCGTTTTTGTATTTAGAACTTTAACTTTCTCGAAATAAAGTTTGAAATAAAAAAATGGCTCGATGGCTTAAAGTTGTTTTGTAATAAGGCTTTTTTTTTTTTTTTGAGGTTGGGAAATCATCAAATGACCCCTCCCGCTCTGGGTGGAGCAGAAGGGAGTGTCAGACTCTTACTGACTAAAACCCACCCGTGTTCCTTCCTCCCTTCCTTCCCTTTATGTACCAGGGCAGCGGTAACCCTTTCGGACGATCCCGCTACCCCGGCAGGCTTCGGCCCTGTCGGGCCCCGTCAACTACGCTGACATCTCTCTGAGGCGCACGTGGAACACATACGCGCCGTCCGGCACGGGCCTGGTCCTGATCGGACGGAGAGCTACCCATTGCTCTCCGCCCGCAGGCCCGCGCCTACGGTGGCCGGGAGTCGTCACGCGGCTCCCGACGCCCGGAGCGTCTCCCTCGGCGGCTGAGGCGTGAGGATCTCTCCCTCGCCCATCCCGCCACCTCCTTCGCTAGCATGACTGCTTCGCAGAAGGAGGTGACCGCCTCCCACTCCCTCTCGCCCCGGACCATGGCTTGCACCAGGGCCGGACGCGAGAGGTCGCCGCCGCTGCCGATCGCCTCTACGAGGACACGGCGGTGCTCTGCCCAAGCGGGGCAGACCTCCACCGTGTGCTCCACCGTGTCCTCGGGGCGACCCTACACCCACCAGGGTGTAGGGTCGAATTATGAGTAATCCAGCCTAAAAAAGCAGCAAAAGGACCACCTTTTCTGTATACCTTCCACTCAATCCTCGGTACAAACCGCAGCTCCACATACCGAAGCCCTACACCGTACGATTCCCACACTCTTTTTGTTTTTACTTGTGCGGGCGCACAGGTGTGTGGAATCGATTTTACGTTTACGAGAATATGTTACATATACGAATACGATCGGTTGTTTTGTTTCCGTTAGCGCCTTATTTAGCTTTAGTTGCTAAATATGTTTATTTTGTGTAATGAGGTTGAGTAAGCAGTTGAAATTACTGGAAGAGTGGGTTAGGAAAATGGATAGAAAGGGATTGTGCGTACTATTGTTGGTTTAATCTGGTTATCACGCTTATAAGCCATTAAAATAATCTAAAGGCTTTTCAAACAAACCTGAACATGAACAATTTTTATCTGAAGGAATAAGACAGTTTGACAACTTTTGAAAAAAATAAAAATAAAATAAATACTTATTTCTCAGACAATGGTTATCTGACGATTGAGAATTCAGTTATTAATTATGTAGGTAGGGGGAGGGGGTGGGGAGGTTCTCGTGGCTAAGCAATATCACGGGTCTATTGACCAGGGTAAGCTACGCTTGCCGGGGCCGGTTCGTGAATGGGTGACTAGCTTTACATATCGAAGCCCGTTTGTGCCTCGGAAAGCTCGTTAAACCGTTGCTCCCGGCTGTCATTCGTGGATCTTTGACATTCGTTACTGATCGACCAAAAGTCTGACAACCAGTCTTATCAAAGGATATCTGTCGTGTTACCGGTAGCTGGGTTTTGAAGGACAGACGGGCACTCGCTCCATATAAAATAGGTACTGGCTGTATACAGTTAGACTGGAAGCCGACCCCAACATATCCATTGGAAAAAGGCTGGTATCCTGAGTTAGTTCTTTGCCATGAAGCCTTCCATTTACCTGGTTTTTTGGCCTAGTGTAACTTTCCATGTTAAAGTGTTATACATTGACGCTGGCTAAAATACTATTTATAGCACTGTGACCTAACCGCGCACTTAACGCTTATCTGTGACTTAAGTAGTCCATTTTTACACAAAAAAGTGTGACTGAAGTGTGCGTTTAGGTCACATGTGCTATAACATAGTATACACTCACACGCACACACACACTCACCTCTTCACTTTACTTTAACGCTTTAAAATTATGAAATAAAAGAATATTCATATTCACATTCACAACAAATGTACCTAGACACCAAATTGTAGCATTATCCACGGCTGAACGCTGTGTCCCAAAATACAAGCGATAGCTTAGTTTGGGAACCAGCATCACCAACTCCTGCGATTAACGTACCTTTTAACTAGAAATAATAATATTGTTAATGTTTTTTTTTCTGGTACGTACTAATAAACATTTCTTTTTTTTTTTTTTTTAATTCGTAAGACTTATTTAGTATTAATTTCACATCGTGCAATAATGGACTACTTAAGTCACACGTATCGTAATGTACTATTTATTTACTACACTTATCTACATGAAATTCCATACATAATCCAATATCTCACTTTTGTGTGTGTGTACTATACGTACACCTCTGCCCAACCAGTCAGGAAAAAAAGGCGTGATGTTTATCTCAATATTTTTCTAGGGTTCAGCGGTAGCACACTTACATCGTTCATCCGTGCACGTGGTTCCGTACGTGACGTCCGGCTAGGCGACTGCGCTAGCACATCACACTAAATACACCGATTAGGGAAGCACATTTCTTAAACCATTGCAATTTAGACCATAACCTGCAAGCATAGTGTTGGATTTAGTGATAAGTTATATCCAGTAAGATATAAAAATACCGACACGGTTTAAAGGTTCATAAAAATAGTGTATAAAGGTGCTAATGAAGATTTATGAAGTCATATCGGATCGAGTCGGAAATATTTACACGAGCTCGTAATGGCTATATTACCTAAAGTGTGCGATCAGGCTGCAGTTGGTCTATTCTGTAAAAATCGCAACGTGAAAACTTAGGTGAAGTGAGCTGTCATTCCACCAGCGGTGATATTCTGTAAAAAATCACCGTGATAACTTGGGTGAAGTAAGCTTAAAGTGAGCTGTCATTAGTGTCAATCCCTAGCATCAGATGGAATGACAGCTCACTTCACCTAACTTCTCACGGTGAGATTCTAACATAATCGACCGGCTGATGCTAGGGATTGACACTGTTGACAGCTTACTTCAAACTCACTTCACCTAAGTTTACACGGTGATGTTTTTTACAGAATACATGGGCAGGTCTCGTTGCAATCGAATACATTTTGTATGTTTCTCAAGATTTATAACATTCAAGGCGTTCTTCCTATGTCTCCTCTTTACTACGTTATCATTCCCCTTCGTGTCTTCTTCGTTCCTGTCTATTCTTTATGACGCCAGAGTAACTGTTTCTTGCTACAATCAAATATAATGTCGTATGACATACTTTATTCGCGACATAGTTACGAAAATGTGATTTAGACAGCTAATTATATCTAATTTCACCGGTATCAATCCTTATTACTTGAAATTGAATCTATCAACAGTGATTGCTATATGATCACTACCGCAGTTATTTTGATGTCAAATAGATTTATTGCTTTTGGTACTTAATAGAAAAATCTGTGACTGAATGTTTTTATTTTCTTAATTAGATTGATAAGCTAGTTCTTTCTCGGTCTTTAGACATTAATAAACTACTAATTTAAACTTGTTAATTTTAATTCCCTAGTTAGTCAAACGATGGACGACAGAGATGACTATTAATTACTATATTTCGTTCCGAACAAACTGTAATGTCTTCCTCCACATTCAAGGAAATGCAAAGCGTGACCAATTTATTAAAACCCCATCCTTTACCCCTGGGGGGTAAGTAAGCCGAGAGTCTGACATAAACGTCAATTATATTTAAAATTATGAAGAGTCAGTTGCGTGAAATAGCTTCAAATCACCCTAAAATAGACGCCATTTTAAGGCAGGGGCGTTAAACGAAGTTAATATAGTGATTGAACGTGACTGCGCGGGCGCATGCGATTGTGTATGAAATATTACGAGTTTATTGTTTCCTGTGCTTCCGCTAGAGAGTGAGAAGGGCGACTAGGCTTTAAACTGAGTCCGGATATTTACATAAAGTTTTATTGTGAGTGACTGGATTTGCAAGCGGTGTCCTTATTTAGAGTCCCTCTACAACAACTGCATAACCACGGCAACTAGCTTCATCTTTTTGACTAACTGACCCCTTGACAATTCAAAAGTGCCTGTAATTGGTTCTTACTTTACGTCCCCTAATATAAAACTTGAACTGAAGTCTATACAAAAACTTATGAATATAAACGCACGTATAACATTACCAATGCATCATTGCCAGTCAAAATTCCTACATCAATGAACCACATACCCGCCCTAGGCCAGGTGGCGTTTCAAGAGTTTCGCGGTGCGCGTGCGTCGCTCTATTTTCAGAGCAATTAGGAAAGCGCGCGGATTCCACCGGTTCGAATTTCAAACGCGTTCGTATTTTAATATCGAGCGTTCTAACGGTGTTTGTCGTTTTATGTTTTTAATGTTTACGTCATGCTTGTTTTAAGTTTCTGGGGTGGACTTCAAGGATATGCCGGTTTTTTGTCTGGAAATGAAACGTACGCAGTTGAATTCGACTGGTGTGCTGGGACTAAGCTCAAACTTAGGGTGAACCAGGCATTTGTACGGAGGTATTATAAGTAATTTTTCTGGTTATTTGAAAAAATCTGACAGTCTCGCAACCCTCATCAATGGTCTGCTGCACTGTGATTTATAAGGAGCAGATTACGGCAGCTATTCGAAGTAAATATCACGAAATTATGTTTTTTTTATCGTTTTCCCTGACCAGTTTTTCTTAGAAAATGTATAAAAAGTTTATAAATATAATTTATACCGCTACATAGATCGTCATAGCTTTACGGCTAGTTTTGATAGCCAAACAAAATATTATTAACTAGTTTCAGAAGGTCTACTTCGTACAAATTTCGTCCGTGAGCTAAAAGTGGAACTGAACTAACATTGCATCTTTTCTGATACTTCAGTACAACATTTCGGTGTTTGGCATTCTCTTTGTGATCAGGCCCGTGTGTTCATTGACGGACTTAGAGAGTAGTCCTCTCTCTAAGTCGGTTAATGAAGATACGGGTCCTACCGAAGGTATCTGGCGGATAAAATCACATCGGGATTAGGGACAACTGTCAAATCGTGTTGTCATTCATTCTTAGTTCGAGCTCCGAACTAATCTTATGTCCGTAAGTAATACGGAGTTGGAAATTCCCATAACTTCGGCCGAAACTACAATTTTCATGCTCATGGAGTAGACCCCCAGTCTCCAGACTTTTACAGGCCAATTATAGGGTTCAGTGTTCATTTCGCAACCTCCTTGCGCGAATTGGAAATATTTTTTTTTACCTACCTACCGTAACAAGCACACATTTGAACATTATTATAAACTAACTTGTTTAAAATAAACCTATACCCATACTTAGAAAACGGTTCCGTCCGAGATCCAAATTAGCCGGGCAATCCCAAAACTAATATCCAGTCTTCCAAATAAAATATTTTTGTTTCTTTCTTTCATCCTGTGGACTGGACTTTCTGTACCATTTCCACGCTGTACTGTACTGTATATGTACTATTGTGTATAATATGAGTAATAATAAACATGGTGTGTTGTGGCGACTAGCCTACCTTGACACGTGGCTGCGCCTGTGACTGCGTCGTGCAGATGTTTGTAAAAATAAGTTATTGTAAGAAAGTTCGCTCGTGCCAATTATTGTGTCACCTTGGGAGTCGCCAATCTGGTACACGCGTTTACGGGCTGGCGGTAATTAATTGCATAGCACTGAATTCCACCAAATAAAACTTTTGGACAAGCAACTTTTTGACTACCTACTGGTGAGCTATTTTCGCGAGAACGGAATAACTGTTGCTTTCTGTAGGTGTATTTTATTTTTCGTATCATGAGGTTTTAGAACCTTTCAAGGTTTGATAAGATTTTGGGCCTGTTAATTTGGTTGGCATATACAGAGTGGCAGGGACATCGGCGCGCAAACTGTAACCGTGGATTTACCACATGAGTTTAGACCGTCGAAATTTTTCGTCGGTTATTAAAAAATGGTTAGGCCTTAAATGTTTAAGAGTACAAGAGCATAAAGTACAAGAGAGCATAAAGTAAGAGTACAAGTTCATGGTTAGGCTTTAAATGTTTAAGAGTACAAGAGCATAAAAGGCAGGATTTAATAAAAAAAATATCCCATTCAAACCACTAGGTTGTTATAAGTCCGTGGCTCTGTTTAAAATCCCTTAGCACGTAGTGTAAATATTGCCAATTTCAGTACATTGACCTACTCCTGCTCCCTACATTCCCTTCGCAATGGTTTATATCAACGGTAAAGTGCGGAATTTATGTTATTTATTATATTTGCAGGTAAACGAATATAAAGTGGGTTAAGGGGAAAGGGAAAAGTATTCCTATTTAACAAGTTATTTGGGTTAACCGTAGGCAACAACAACATTCATTGCTTTTTTTACGTTGTTGAGCAGACACATTTTTCGAACATATGAAGCAATGGATTAGCAATATCCTTCAAAATGATTCAGATTGAGATTGATAGCATGTTACGCTATAAGGGCGGAGGCACTCCGAGTGACCAAATGAAGGAAGTTTGCAGAAGATACATTATTGGTTGTTAGCTCTGGCTAGCTTGATAGCTAATAAGTAGCTAGTTTAGTTCAAGTAGCGAGTTATGTGTCCAGAGACGTCGAAACGCCCAAAAGTGACAGTTTTTCATTGAGAAGTGCCACTTATATAGGCGTCAAGGGCCTTAACTCGCTACTTAACTAATGCAATTGTATATTAGTTTTTATTAAGGCTAAGTAACAACAGCCGCACGGGTCGATAGATCAGGTGGGTCTATCTTTACATATATTATATCACCTACCCCTTCACATGTGTTCCTGATACCTGCCAGTGCGACAATTCTAGTAACTAATAATCGCAAAACACGTATTCGTTTTTATGATACTGACAGGTGTCAAGAACGCATTCTTTTGACGGCCGGACTGTAAGTAGAATTGAAGGATCTTATACCACGGGGAACGTTAGAAACTATAAGCCATCAGCTATTCCTGTTTACCAGTAAGTCCTTACTGAGTAACAGTCTGCCTCAGGATGTTTTGCTCCACAAAGCTAAAAGTGCGTTTCCTTACACGTAACAGTTTATTTGAGTTCGATTGTTGTGCTAACACTTCCCGGCGTTTGTACTGCGTTAGATACATACACATCTCTACATGCTTTGATGTTTACAAGTGATTATTTGGATGTTAAGAAGTGGATGGTTGATATACTTGGAAACTCTTAATTGGACAAGTAATAAAGAGACGTGAGCGGGCTGTAAATGTGTCCATTCCTGGCGTTATTTGTCTAAACTTTTAAAGCAATTGAGTTTTTCTATTCTTAAGTAAGGCAAGAACTTGCTGGTTTAGATATTCCGTCCGTATCTAGTCACCGATTACAGTTAAGCTTAAGACCAAAATGCATCAAATAGCAGTTGGCTCGCTTTTGTCTCTTCAGTATGAAATTCATACAACATATTAACTACCATCAAGAACTTACACAAAAGGTTACACCTTGCAGGATCCTTTCGTGGTCCACTTGAAAGCCCCTGAACCGTCTCCGGACACAAATGGAAAAACGTAACACGGAAAATACTGTCGTGCCAGCGACACGGAAAATACTGTCGTGCCAGCGACACGGAAAATACTGTCGTGCCAGCGACACGGAAAATACTGTCGTGCCAGCGACACGGAAAATACTGTCGTGCCAGCGACACGGAAAATACTGTCGTGCCAGCGACACGGAAAATACTGTCGTGCCAGCGACACGGAAAATACTGTCGTGCCAGCGACACGGAAAATACTGTCGTGCCAGCGACACGGAAAATACTGTCGTGCCAGCGACACGGAAAATACTGTCGTGCCAGCGACACGGAAAATACTGTCGTGCCAGCGACACGGAAAAAAAAAAACTTACAAAGTAGAAGTTTCTTATTTTGTCCGTAAGACGTTGTATCTATTGGTCCTTAGTTTGATTAAGGTTTATACACCACATTCTCAGATAAAAACCTATTGAATATAGACAACATACAAATAGAAACTATAGATCAGATGCAATAAAAATAAACAATAAGATTAAAGGTTCTCCAACTAATAGGTGTGGGTGTAAATGACGCCATAAATACACTATTAAAACCCTATGTAGGCGTAACCTAATTCCTAACACTATCCATTGCTGGGTCACTACCACGAAACGTAATAAAACAGCTGTAGTAAGCAGTAATGTATGATGAACATTTGTTTATGCTCGTGGGTGGTGGAAAGCCCTTAGACAGATTGATAAGCGATAATTATGAGCACATGGTTTGTCTTTTGTTTTTCGTATCTCATGATGAAACAAAGGAAGGTGGGCAGATCGAGATATGAGACCGTATGCAGCGGTACGATATGTTGCGAAGTTTAGATGAAAAGATTGCTTTTATTCTTTTAGATTTTTTAAAATCGTTTTGGGGTCGGCTTCCAATCTAACCGGATGCAGCTGAATACCAGTATTTTACACGAAGCGACTGCCTATCTGATCGCCACAACCCAGTTACTGGGTAATACGTACGATACCTCCCCGTACGATTGGTTGTCAGACTTTTGGGCTTCTGACGACCCGTAATGACTGCCAAAGATCCACGATTGACAGCCGGGACCAACGGCTTAAAGTGCTTTCCGAGCCACGGCGGGGTCATGATATGTAAAGATTCATCCACGGACCAACCGCGGCAACTGTACCTTACCCTGATCGATCGACCCGCGCACATGTTATGGCTTAGCCAAAAGTCCCCCTTAAATATCTTATCTTAACTATCCTTAATTATACACATCAGAAAGGAAATAAAGAAAAGATTTTTTGGGGATTTAATCCGGGTAAGTAATTCTTACCGTTACCGACATAGAAAATCGATCAGCTCGGAAAACTTGTGTACCTAGTGGCTTGCGTGCTAACCCCTCTAGTTCGCTTCATCTAAGAATTCTCAGATTCTAGCTATACCTATTTGTACCAAATTAACTTTTATAAACGTGTAAAAACGAGCAATACCCACTAACGAATGACGTAAACGATTGAAAAAGCCGCATAAAAATATGATTACTTCAGCGTCAAACAATACCACTGTAAATAAAAGGTTTTTTATGTCCGCGGCCGCCATGTTTTTACGAGTAGGTATGTATCACTATTCCCTGCCTTTGTTACGAAAATTGTTCTTCTTTGTTTTGTAGAGCTGAATAAGTATTTTCTTTCCGCATGCATAGTCACCTAAGAAAATTCATGTATAAATGCTTATTTCCTTATTTTCGTGGGGTTTCCCATTGGACAAAACAGACAGTGTCCCCACGAAAAAACACCCCATATTCGGGGGACCAAAACCCTACGCATGGTGGTCTTCCTACTACCCAGGCTACCGACAGATAACCGTCCCTAAATAATATACTGTACACATACGAGTACATACATAATCAGCCTATAATGTTCCCACTGCTGGGACACAGGCCTCCTCTCTGTGCGAGAGTGTGGGCCGTAATCTATCACGAGGGCCCAGTGCGGGTTGGTAGATGTTACATGACTTCGAATTTTTGGTTCTAGGATATGCCGGTTTCCTCACGATGTTTTCCTTTACCGTTTTGAGAGCAGTGGTGATGAAATTATTTACACAAAGTAAAGCGCTCGCCTGGGTTCGAACCCACGACCTAGAACTCGTAAGTCGGAGCCGTTACCACTGGGCCACCAGCGCTCACAATTAAAGCTTATAGATACCACCTGCCTTCCAAGACGTCAACACTTCAATTTTATTTATTTGTTTGTTTATTTATTTACCCTCACATTCCTCACACTGGAACGCCATACAGCAATTACACCCATGGAGCACAAAATCACTTCATGTGCTACTTTCCATCCATCCTGTGAATAAATAAATAAATTTTAAATAATACTTAAATAAATATATAATATATAAATACGTAACTACCTTTCAATATTCAAATAACACTATTTATTGTGTTTAAGTCTTTAAGAAAGCATCTCTTCTGTAGAAGATCGCACGGCATGAGGAAAATTCGTACTTATTTAATACACACATTTATTACTTACGTTATCGCAATATAATTAAATGAACGAGCATATAAGATCAAAATCCTTGAGAATTAATTAGCTAAGATCAGATCAGTTCAGGAAAATCTGTCAGTTTTACAACAATTCAATGACAGCCCGCCATTGTGAGCGCCATCTTGGAAGTTACGATATTATCGCGCATGCGCATGCGGTGGCGCGGAGGATTCGATCGTGTGATTAATTGTTATTTAAGTAATTATATGTTATTTAATTTCCTTGCTAGATATTACACTGTTATGTAGATAGTGTGGTAATTACTGCGTTACGCACTTAGGTACTGAAGTTTTTTGGCTTATGTATGAGTTACGATTTATGTCCGTCAGCTTCAAGATTGACTGACTTGTAAAATTGCTCAGAATGACGCTTCACGTAACTTATGGACGTCTGTTTCGGTCTAGATCAACAATCGGTAATTTCGTTATAAATGAGTTCTAATGCCAATTATCTACTGTTGCAATCGTATTTGATAATAATTTCAACAGTTAGTTAGCAGCGAGAAAGTCCGTGTTTTTCTATGATCTATGGTCTCGTACAGATTATCTATCCTCGTAAATATTGTTGTAATAAGACACAAACAACAAGATGATGCTCCTCGTCACAGAAGAGCGCTCTGCCACTCCTCTTCACGCGTACTGCACATTGTAATGATGACAGCGCTACTACGGAACTGTGTGCTTAGCTAGAGATCGGAGTAAAACGAGTTGATGTAATTTTTTGTCAACCATTTGCTGTTTCCAGAAAGCAGACGACGTTTTGTAGAAGAATCTACTCATGCATTCTGTAATACTCAAGCGTAGATACTTACTGTACACACGATACACTAATTAGTAGGTAATTAGTGACATATCGAAACAACTAAAACACGACCGGAATGTTGTACACTTGTACTGTAAGCGATTAGGAACAAGAGTGGGGCGCGTCTTTGTGCATGTCACTATCTGTAGAACCTAGGTATAGCTGTTGTCGAACATAGGTCAAGCTGAGGTACTTAGTAGTCTCCTCCCCGTAAACGAAATGGTCATCCGTGTTTAATGCGAGATTTTGTCTTAGCGATGAGCAGCAGCATCATTAGCTCATAAAAACATACTGGGTCTGGGAAAAGGAGGAGCCAAGCGCCACGGCATGGTACTTTGTGATAACATGCAAGGTATCACGAAGCCCGCCATCCTTCGTCTAGCTCGCAGTGGCGGAGTGAAACGTATCTCCGGTCTGACCTACGAAAAGACTCACGGTGTTTATTACTGTTACGATATCTAAGCAGTTTGCTATCCTGTAAAAGTTTTCATCCTAAGCAGATGTAGAGAGGTTTCCTTCTCTTTGGAGTTGTCATAATTCACTCAGAAATCAAGCGTGTGAGTTTATATGGTAACACATAGGTAATGCGACGCGTGTTATGCTGCCGCGAAATTGCACACAATTTACCGCAGTATATACCTACCAAGTTCAAGGAAACCACTGCCATCAGCGGCGACGCATGCAGGAAACAAAGGATAGAGCACAGACTATGTTATGAAGGTACCTTGATATTCGACTGAAGAGTTATGATTATGAAATAATGAAGTAAGATGTTGTTAAGGATAATCGTCAAATACATATCACTTCATCGTGAAATATCAGAACCTAAGTTTTGGCGGAGAAACCTTTTAGGCATTGTAATCTACTCACTTAACATTGGCGCCGATTCCCTTGTTCACAAACTAAACTAAATTTAAGTTCAGTGCATCTTTTTCTTTCTATTTCATTAAGAAAAGGACAGAAGATAAATATTAGTTTAGTCCTGTCAAATTAAGATAAGTGCTCCATAGCAGTTTAGACGTGATTAGAAACATGGCTACTAAAAATACGTCAATTTACGTCAAGCGCTGACTAATTCGACAGGACTATTTATCTTCTATCCTTTTCATAATGAAATAGAAAGAAAAAGATGCACTGAACTAAAATATTGTTATTATTATTATTATTAATTGAAAGCAGTGGTGACCCAGTGGTAACAGCCGCGATTTACGACTTGTAGGTCGTAGGTTCGAACCCAGACAGGCGCTTTACTTTGTGTATTTTTTTTTTATCACCACTGCTCAATAACGGTGAAGGAAAACATCGAGAGGTAACCGGTATGTCCTAGAACAAAAAAATTAAATGTGACATCTACCAACCCGCACTGGGCTCGCGTGGTGGATTAAGGCCCACTCCCTCTCACCAAGAGGAGGCCTGTGTTCCAGCAGTGGTAACATTATAAGCTGATTATGAGCATCAATCCTAACTAGCCAAATGACATCGTGACAAATAACGAGTGGTCGATACAACGGTTTGTTTCAGAATACTTATTTTCGGCAGCAGCCTTTTACGCCCTGATAATGTTCATGATTACGTTGGTTTGCCAGTAACCAATTTATTCCACGTAATCAAATAATACACTGTTAGCTTTTCCTTCATCATTACAATATCTATCAAGATTTTAGGACGTAAAATAATGGCTACTTACTGCTAACAGAAAATAATTTCCTTCCTGCTCTGAAACCGATATGCGTACCTGTTATTAAACTGTTTTTATGTTAAAATATTAATTGCTTTTAATTATAAATACGGCAGCTATGTTTTTGTAGGAGACTTTCTCACCGATACGCTGTAAAATTCGCGATACATTAATTTTGAATAATTTACTTCCAAACACCCGCAGTTTTTGCGAGTGTGGAACCACGGTGTTCTAAGCATCGTTATTGTTGATGTTAAAATAATTATAGTAGTTATATCTCCGAGCTATAAATTGTGTTTATTGCGATACTGCAATCTTTAATCTAGTCCTCTTTGCAGCCAGATGGTTCGTCAACTAACTTTCTTTACCCCTTGTTGTGTGCGATAAATATACATATAGCTAGTCCTTCGTCATAATTTAGATTCCAATTTTACCTTAGGATTAGGACTGTAAAAAGCTAGCTTTAGGTTACTTAGCCAATTGATCAAAAAAGGAATCAAACATAAACCCAACCAGGGAGTCGAACCATGCAAGATCTTCAAGATCATAGAAAATAACATAAAATATTGATATTATCTGTGGACACACGGCATTGATTCCCACCGATAGTTCACACTGCCCACTATTTAATACAAATGACTTCCTCGGCCGGTGTTTAGTACCGTTTAGTTCACCAATCACGATTGTACGGGCATTTCCCTTTCCGAAATGAAAGGCCGATGACACGGGATGTCTATTGGTGAGAATTTATTAATATTTATGTAATACGACTAGATTAGTCAACAAGAATGCTAGAGTAAAGTCTTGTAGGACCTCAATGGTGTAGTCGCATTCCTGGAAGATTTGCTTACCGTGTGAATGAAGTTCGCTGGCGCCATGCTAAGACATAAGAATGGACGTGTTCTGGGATATATTGATTCAGAGAAATTAATTCAATCGCGATCACGAACAGGTGTATTGAACGAGCTGTATGTAGGAAGCTTCTGCTTCTACGCCAATCGATTAGTAATTTGCATTCTGACTGGGAAGATGTTGTTTTCTTGGTATAGATTCGATTTTGGCTAAACAAAACTTTCAGACCTCATACAATTTCCAACTTAGTTATTGGGAATACGATGCTCATCTCACTTATCTTGATGCCCTTTTTTATCTAACAGAATTATTTCGAGCGTTACACGAAAAGTTACTTTCTTTTCTCTTGCATAATTACATTATTTTGCACAACATCGCATATACAAAAACAATGCTACCGTACTATTCATCTCTATTTATCGATATAATCGTGTTAGACTATTACGTCACCGCTCGTGGTTCCTCATTACAGCGCGTAATCCATTCTCACCGATGTCGAAGCATCATTTGAGATTTGTTTTAGTTTTAACTATGTTTAGTTTAGTTTATGATCCTGTACGAGTCGCAATAAATACTTTTTCTTTCTTTCTTTCTATATGGACCGATTCACGGAAAATTGAACATTGTAGCCATTGTGGCAGTCTGGGTAAGTCATACGTGTCTTTTGTGTGTCTACACTACTCTCCTCCAGGGCGTTAAGAACATTCATCATCTGTCTAGCGTTTTCCCAACCATGTTGGGGTCGGCTTCCAGTCTAAGCTGTACCAATATTTTAAATTGAGCGGCTGCCTATCTGACCTCCACAGCCCAGTTACCTGATCTGCTCCCGACGGGGTAGTAAATTCTCATAGTCCCACAGATCTTTCTTTTTCTTATCTTTTTTTTTAAAAAACGTTGCCCCGCACTAGGAATTACTCCTGTATCGTGGGTACGTTTACAAACATTAAGAAGGTTGTGATTAGAATGTGCTACAGTACTCACGTCATCTCTTCCATTCATGCGTGTCTGTTCAGGAGGATTAGTGCCTTTCGTAGATGAACGGTTATTGAGAGCTGCAGCAGTGTACATTATGGTGTGATATGAAGCTCCTGGCTTGATTAACAGATTCTTCAAGATATTCTCTGTCAGAGAATGTTGCTCCCATGAAGATGAGAACTATATCTGTAAACAATTTTCCTTGCAGAGGAAGTGATCTATGAATAGACAGTACTTTATCATCGTGATTATGTGAGTCAACATTATAAGAGGGAAATGGATCGTTGTGGTTCGCTACTTGTAATCGTGAGCAACATCATAAATAATGTCTTCCAGACTCATATAACAATGTAGTAGGTACCTGGCAGGAGCAGAATGTAATGTAACAATATTCCGTATTAAAAAAGTAAGTGTTGTCTAACACAGTTCTCAAAGACCAAGCAATGTATGCATCCATACTGTATACTATTTTATATACTTTATATCCATACTAATATTATAAATTCGAAAGTAACTGTCTGTTAAAAGTAGCGTATGTCCTTCCTCAGGATGCCATCTATCTCCTTGCCAAATTTTATCGAAAGTAAGGTTGTTACCTTTTCACGGCTAAACCACTGAACAGATTTCGATAACATTTATCAAGGAGATAGATGGCATCCTGGTGAAAGACATCGGCTTACTTTTTTCTAGATATAGGTTTTTTTTGCTAAAAATGGAAAACTCCGCAAAAAATGAGAAATTGCTACTGAAGGCGCGGGTATCGTTATCAGGACGAGCTGCTTCTCACACGGACGCGGACTGTTCGTCGCTTGCGTTACCAGCGCTGTCGCTTTTGGCTGCTGAGCCTGAGATCAAAACTATAAACGTAGTATACACATACAGTTTTATATAAATGTGGCTGTTAGTTTAATATATTGTGGTGCCTTACGACTTCCTCGCGGACGAAGTCGCAGGCATTAGCTAGTGCATAATATTGGTGCATTGGCTTCCAACGATATTTTTAAGGAAATAGGAACGATAACAGAAATCGGTGTGTATTTTTGGACTGTGAAGCCCTTGGGTTTCATTGCTACACAATTCCCGTTACCGAAAACTATAAATTCTTTAAAGTCCCGCGACACTGATAGTCTTCTCTATCATAACCAGCCTATAATGTTCCCAGTGCTGGGACTTAGGCCTCCTATCACAGAGAACGAGTGGTCCCACAATGCACCACACGGGCCCACTGCTCTACAGAATGCTATCGTTCTGCCGATCCCCTCACAGCGAGGCAAGGCGCGGCGTTACACACGACTGCGCGCGCACAAAAGGAGTGCCGAGCTACCGCCGCACGCGCACCTCATTTAAATGATCGTAACGCTAACAATTAATGAGGAAGGAGGGCTTGAAACTATGGATATTTTTTTTTACTGCGTTTGGACTAAGTTAGATATAGTGAAGGGGTACTTATTGAACACCCCTGCTTAACCCTTCGGGAAAACAGGCGTGATGTTATGTTTAATGTGTCATTATGTGTAATCTGTCATAAAAAAAAATACAGTAATTGCTTGAAACCCTTTGGGCCTATTGCACTCATTATTCGAATGTCTTTCCAAAACCGGTCATGCACGTTTGCCACCCGTTATAGGATTTCGTAGCATTTACAACCACCTGGTATTTTTCTACCATATGGAACCGTGTTGTTGATTATATTAATTATACCGGGTGGCAGGGACATCGGCGCGCAACCTGTAACCATGGATTCAGCACATAAGTTTAGACGCCATAGCGTAGAAATTTTTCGTCGGTTATCAAAAAAAAATCTTCTGTTTCATAGAAAAGTGCAATACCTACGCGGTCAAAACGTATGGAACAGCAATATTTGTTTTTAATAACCGACGTAAAATTTCGACGCTATGGGGTCTAAACTCATGTGCTGAATCCATGGTTACAGTTTGCGCGTCGATGTCCCTGCCACCATGTATAGTTAGAGAAGCGCTCTACCAATTGCTGAGTGACCAAGGAGCAGCAACATCGTTGTGATATGAGGGTATTTTCGAAGTTGTAATGTGATCACCATGTGCCATTGTGTTAATAAAGTATTATTATTATTTAAGAACTTATTAACTTATTATTTAAGCTTATTCAAGAACACCGCAACAAGACGATCAAGGAACAAATACTCGTACATAATGCAAAGAGGCAAGGAAAACAATGCGGAGGTCAAACAGATGCGCCGGCGCACGCTAAAGGAAAGATTTTTACTCTTCGCTGCGCATTGGCTGTGTTTGCTTTGGTTTTGTCTGGTTTACTTTAGATTTATAAATTAGTAAAAAAACTGTGTGCCGGTCTCATTGTACCTAAAGGCTTTTTTCCATAATCAAATTATTATACTGTTATTTTCGCATCGGCCAGTGTCTTCCTCAATCTAGTCTATTTTTGTCTCTATCAATTACTTTTTTCTGTATATGTTTATATTCAGAAAAACTTGCTTACAACGGTTGATTTCAGCATTTTACCAATAATACCTCTGCTGTAAACATCATGTTTGTGGCTGCAATCTGAACGCCTTATTTATAGTTGTCTCTTCCTCTTGATAACCACGACTATAATAGTGACTATAATACTATAATATGAGACTATAATATTATAGTGCCGTAACAGCTACGGCCATTTTTTAATTAATGATGTCGTTTGTATTATCATTTATAATAACTATATTTAATATTTTAAAAAGGTTTGTTTCTAAGTAAGGGTAACCTCCGGAACTACCAGTCCAATTAAAAAAATATATTTTTAGAATAAAGAGAAAATAAAAGTCACATAGAAACCTGTGCGAGAACGAAGTAGGTACTAGCGCGGGCAGGCGATGCGATGCGACGGAGTGGGTCGGGGAACAAAAAATTTCACGCAGACGAAGTTGCGTGCACAAGCTAGTTTATATTATAAACTTCGTTTATTCCCTTATCCCCTGTGTGGATATGTGCCACCAGCCCCTATGATTTGTCCCTGTAATTTCATTTTCTTCTACGTTTGAAGCTCTGCTCACATCGGAAGCTATTTAAGTGAGTGTGACATACCAAAGTAATCGATTTAGGCTTTCATAGAACTATTATGAGGAGAAGTATTTAGGTTACACTCTAGTTACGACTTCATAGAACTTACACTGTATACAACTATTGCATTATGTATCAGGAATGTGTAACCATCAAAATATAGGGCATATTGGAGTTAGTTCATGCAATATGAATTTATCGGTATCCGCATCACGAGGGTCTTGTGTGAATTACGCGTACTCTGGATGCGGAAGGCGGAGGACAGGGTGTTTTGGCGCAGCCTGGGAGAGGCCAGATGTCCAGCAGTGGCCTGCGATAGGCTGAATTGACGCATACTTAGCTGCAACTTGCTAGCTTGTTAAGCAGTCACTATGATCAATGAGAAAATGGCAAAGCCTATTAAACAGATGTTATGGAAGAAGTTGCGATCGGAAAGATTTAAATGATTGTCATAATACAAATGACATGGACTTCTGATTTGTAGATCGCTCAGTTTATTTTAAATACGATTTTTATGCAAACTCAAAAGGATTATAATTTTCCGATTTACGTCCGACTTGACTTTTTGCTAAAGTAAATAATGATTTCCCAAAAAAAAAAACACAATGACAAAGTACCTGCCTACGGTTATTAATACGTAAGTACAGAATAAAGTGTTGTAGGTACATGTTAGTAATGGACACGTAATAGAATTAACGCGACCACCACCGTGACCGCGTCAAGGATGAACATCCAAATAATGCGGCAGGGTTCCTTGAGGTAGTATGTGGTGTTAAAATTGTAATTATGAGGCTAATTACCCTGTTATTACATCTGGTTGATCGTGGCTACACATACGTGATATTGAAAATATGAACACGACCGGCGTTGTAGACGGCGTTCTACTACATTTGAAGGTACCGGTATAGATTTGATAAAGACGACCGGTGATTTTTTTCTCTGTTTTTATGTCGATATGCAAATAAACTGTTTATTTTGAAAGGTGTTCGGTCACCCCTCGTGTAATACAAAGCCCACGAAACTTGTATCGGAGGGGAAGTATTACAATAGTAGTACTACAAATGGTTGATAGATGGCGCTGTGCCAATGACGTCATGTTTCTGAATCGCGGTGTTATGATGCTCCACGAGCGAACGACCCTCGCCTGTTTTGCCTGTACCGGTATCGCTTCTCGGCCTTTTGGCTAAGATCAAAGTGTAGTATCTGTTCTTTTCAGCTTAATATCTGAAAGTTCCTTCACTGAGGGACCAGTATATTAAACTGATTTTTGTAAGTTGACGGGATGTTCGGGGCTCGCTCCACTCCCGTCGCGGGTCGGCCCGGCATTGCAGTGCCGCCGGGATCGGCCCACATAAAACTTGATAAACTAAACAGCTAGTCTGTTCAGAGACTGTCTGCGACTTAGATTTAACCGCGCGGTCTCTTCTTCGCTCCTTTTGGACAGTCCTAGTCGGTTCCACGCCGATTAAGATTGTTGCGAGCATCCACACAAAACATTTTCTAAGTTACTATTTTAATACAAAACCACTACAGACTACACTAGGCCCAAATCCACCCGGTATCAAGCGAGGAAGTAGATATCCCGGAAACCGCATTGATTTGATTCATTGTTTAGTATTCAAATTTTTTACTTAAATCCACTGACATTGTATTTGCATCTACAAAATATGGTGAAATGCAAAGGATACGAGGGCCAATTGAATTGATAATTAATAGAAACCGGCGTTGCGATCGGTAGTGGATGGCGCAACGGAGTGGTAGTAATGGAATGTGGAGTACAGTAGTAGTCTTGCACTTTCAGACCCTTCCTATACGTTAAGGTATTTGGTAATATTGATATGTGTGCGCATTGCCTAGGACATGTTCATTAGCTCTCTCTATCAGCTTGTTGCTACGGTCAACTTTCCTGCATTGGTATTTATAGTACTATCTGTGTCTGTTTATCCTTGTTGGTAACCATTGCAACTTTGATAGCATTTAATTATGCATACAACCCGTGATCGTGGGGTTTTTCACCGACAGCGAAGACGTATCATTCGGATCAGACGTTGTCTCCGATTGCATGTTATTACTACATAATATTGTTTTCATCTTTTTAGTTCGCATTTATGCAGTGTTTTTTTCTTTTTTAACATTACTTGTTTGTGACTCTTTGAATGTAATTTTATTCACATTGCTTTTAACATAAATGCTCCAAGATTGGGACAATATTTTCATAGATTAATTAATATGGTATTGTATATAGCTGTTGTTATGTACTTGTGTGGTGGAAACTCGTTAACAACCGTCACACTTCAGAGATCTGTGTTTCGCTCATTTGCCCAGATGTGAGGTGTGACGAATGATATAATGAGCAAAAATAGTTACAAGGTTAATGTAAACAGTACTGAAAACAAATAAAAAAATTATAATAGACCTACTGATCGCTCGAGATAACGGCGGCTACAGCAGAGTCACAAAAGGGATCACTCCACTCTGTTAGAATTGAAATTTAATTAGGTTATATAGGATCATGATGTCAAAGTCAAATAATTTGCGTCAGTTAGGCACATAAAAAGCACTTTTGAATGAGAAAATTTACAAGAAAATAGAATTGATTCCAGTTGCCCCTTCCAAAATATAGTTTCGTAGGTAGAAGAATGGGCAAGAAACTCTAAAGTTTGATGACGATGATGATCCAGTGACACAAATGCTCTTGCTTAATTTAGTAGAAAAACTTTTTATAAATGGATGAATTATGATTGCAATTCGATCAAGTTCTAACAACAACATAGAATCTAATGTTGGTACCGTTCATTTACTTATTTTTACAAAACACAAATAACCCGTAATTAACGTTTTTTCGCTTTCCTAATTCAAAGAGAATAACGACGTAATAGTTTTTTTGCGGTCGCCATTTTTTCCGCGACCTCGTCTGCGAATTTATTTATATTATGACAATCTTCTTCGTTTTTCCGTGCGATCTTCAGAGGTTTTTCTGTTTATTTTGCATTCATAAGAATTATCTTTGTTTCTGGTTTTACAGTCACTGTTGCCTCGTTGTCTTTTAGCAGGTTTATGTATATTAATTTGTTTTGTATAAAACTCCGTTTACGTCAATCAAACCGTTTAGGCTGCAGAGTAATTGCCTAACACACTATCAATATATTAATTGCGTTATTAACGTTGTTGAACAGACAAATGTTTCGAACATAATATGAAGCAACTTCAAAATGATTCAGATTGAGATCGACAATGTGTTACACAATGAGGTCCTGGTCGTATTATTAAAAATCAATTTGGGTTTTTCATTAGGAAATTCTCAGTAGCAGCCTGGACCCTAGATGAGTGCCCGGTTGATGGCAATAGGCACCTCTATAACATGGGATACATAACTAGTGAAATGTGAGTGAACTGTAGAGGACTAGTCGAGTCCTCTTAAACAACGGTACGACTCCTTTAAGATTATATTGTAAGAACGTCTTTACGTATTTCTGTCTAAATTACCACTGACTGTTCTAAACAAAAATCTTAATTAAAATATTTGACACTAGCTTGAACGTTCGAATGCAACCCGCGCTAAATTATAGCTGGCCTGCACAACGTAAGGTTGCCTTTGGCAGACAAACCTCTACAGTACTATATCCACCCCAACACACCTCTGCTAAGGCAGTGGTGTTTTGAGGTGGATTACCCTTCGGGGATTACAGGTGTGATGTTATGGTATTATTAAAAATCACTTCTACTCATCTCTGGCTTAAAAGCAAAACAAATACAAATCTGTATCAGCTGATTAGGTGCTACATTATTATCTACTCCGGAAAGTTCTGACTAGGAAAATGATGAGTTGTCTATGTTAGTAGGTAATTTGCGTCTATTTTAGATGTATTGTGTTATTTATAGGAGCACGTTGTAACACATGTGACCGTGGTGACTGGTGCGGATACACATGTCTTTGTGTATCATCGTATCGTCAGAACGCCGCCGCCGTGTAGCCGAGTTAACAACCGTATCCGTCTGAAGGTATATGGTCTGTTAGAGTGACTTGGATAGATTATGGTATTGTTTTTGGCAACGCTTTGTGGGTTAGGCTTTTGATGATGATACGAAATATTTTTTTACATTACAGTGCTTCTCTTATTTGCTCATACAGAAACGTGCCACATTATGCGTTCTCCTTGAGATATGTTTCGTGGTTTCGGTATTACCCGTTCAGCCGATATCATTTTAACGCTACTAGAGTTCGGAAAGGCAAGATTCAAGCAAGCCAAATGTCATTAAAATATATGATGTACCTATAATGCATTTTGTTCAATGTATAAATAATAATAATAAATATTTGATCAATCCCAACGCTATTCCAGGCACATAATCAATATTTCGTTTAAAAACTACCTGCTAGCTCGATAGATGGCGTTGGGATCGAATTAGATCGCGATATGGTTTGGTTACCTGACAGGGTATATAGGGCTCGGGATTAACTAAATAAAATTGTCTTGCTCTGAGGTATTGCGTTTTACTGGAAGTATCACCAGCTCCAAGGCACCTTGTACCGTTAATGTTCATGGTCCAATCGAGCCGAAGGGTGATTTCGGAAGAACACATGTAACAAGCATTAGTTACGCTACTTGATACGAGGTGGCGCTAGTAGTCGGTAAACCAACTTACGTGTTGTGGATATATTGGACTGGAAACCAGACTGGATCACGTGAGTAGTGAAGTGCATAAGTGGACAAAAACTGTGAGTACATTTAAGTGTTAATTAAAATAGTGCAAAATCAGGGACTTAGAATAGTTTCGATAAAAACGACCAGACGTCGAATCTATGCCCGATTTTGAAGCGATTTTACAAGTGTCCAAACACTTAGAAAAATCTCTCTTGGCGGCACTTAGAAAATTTACTCTTGTTGGGACTTAGAAAAATTACTCTTCATTGGACTTAGAAAATTCACACATTTGTTGACACTTAGAAAAAAAAACTGTTGAAATACAACATGGAAAAGGAACTGAGAAAGTTGAAGGATGTCAAAGAACAGATTGAGAAGGGCTTGATAAACTTCAAAAAGTCTCCGAAAGAACGGATTAATCACAATTATGTGGATACACGTCTGGAGATTTTAGAGACCCAATTCAGAAATTTTACTGCAAAATACGAAGGAATAGTAGGCGAATGTGAGGGTGAAGAATTGTATGAATATTTTCAGGAAGATATTTATGAAAAGGTTTATGAAACATATTTAGTGTATAAGGTTGAATAAAAAAATGCTCTGTCTCAATTAAAAGTCAATAGTTCCAATAAAGAAGTTTGTGATAATTCATCTGACAGTGTGGGAAGATTGCCAAAAATAGTTCTACCTACTTTTAGTGGGAAATATACAGAGTGGTCGTCGTTTCGAGATTTGTTTATATCATTAGTCCACAATAATAAAAAACTTGATGACGTACAACGTCTCCACTATTTAAAAACTCAGCTGTCAGGTGAAGCAGAGCAACTTATAAGACATGTTCCTATAACTGATGTTAACTATAAAAAATGTTGGGAAATGTTAGAACATAGGTTCAATAATAAGAAATTTATGTCAACATGTATATTAAACCGACTATTTGGCCAACGTAATATTGGAATCGAATCATCGAAGGCACTTAAAGATTTGCTTGATATTACTAGTGATTGTTTGCACGAACTTGCCAATATTGGGATTGATGTTAGTTCGTGGGACGTTATTGTCGTTTATGTTGTAAGCTTGAAGTTGGACGTAGAATCTAGGAAGCAGTGGGAACTGCATGTTAGTAAATCATCCGACGATCTACCCTCCTTTAAACAGTTTTGCGAGTTTTTAGAGACGCGTTTTCGAGCCCTAGAATGCGTTGAACCTAAACATAAACCAAAAGTCGATAATAATTCTACATCTCACGCTAAAGTAATGCATGGTGCTACTAATGTTTCATGTCCACATTGTTCTGGGAGTCACAAGCTCAGCAATTGTAAGAAGTTTTGTCAACTAGATATTGACGAACGTCGTGCCATTTCACTATCTTTGGGTGTCTGTTTTAACTGTTTGGGCAGTAACCACACTTCGAAATTTTGCCGTGTTCTTTCAAAATGCCGTATATGTCAGCGGAAGCATCATACGTTGTTGCATCCTAAGAACCTTAGTGGAGCCAGTGGGGCTACTATGCCAGTGGTGCCTGCAACCCCACATGAACGTACTTCAGAGCCAGTACATGAGGTCAGTGCAAATATAGCAACTCATTTTGTGAATGGACAAGCACAGGGTCAAGTTTTGTTAGCCACGGCGCTTTTAAAGGCCGAATCACAAAATGGGTCCTTTCAAATTTTGAGAGCTTTGTTGGATCAAGGATCACAAGCGTCTTTTATAACTGAGGCAGCAGCGCAATTGCTTCGTTTAAAGAGAGTAGTCTCAAAGACTACTATTGCAGGTATAGGAGGTGGTCATAGCGATATCGTCTCTAGACATGTGGTTTATATTAATATACAATCGTTGCATGATCCCTCTTTTAACCTAAAAGTAACTGCGCATGTATTAAGCTCACTGACCTCAGTTATGCCAAATACAAACTTTGAACTCAAGAATTGGCCAGAAATTCACAGTATAAATCTAGCCGACCCAAAGTTCAATTGCCCTAAAAAAATCGACATTTTGTTAGGAGCTGAAACATATTGCCGTATTTTAAAGGAAGGTCTAATCAAGAGCCCCGCGGGTTCTCCGGTCGCACAAGACACGCATTTAGGTTGGATTGTGTCAGGCCATGTTAGTAAAGCAGATAGGTCTCTGGATTCCCATAATACTGTGATCGCGATGTACACTCAAATTGAAGAGAACGAAATGTTAAAACGTTTATGGGAACTAGATTCTGAGCCTGCTTTAACGAAAAAGCTTCTGACGCCTGAAGAACAGGCTTGCGAGGAGTTTTACGCAAACACGACGAAAAGAGATGAAGATGGGCGTTATGTCGTAAAATTACCTTTTCGTTCAGAAGATCCACCTTGTAAATACGGTCATTCTAAAACTATAGCTGTAAAAAGATTGCTAGGTTTAGAAAGGAAGTTGGTTAGGGATCATGAATTAAAACAACAGTATACTGATGTCATAAAGGAGTATTTATTACTGGGCCATTTGGAGAAAATAATTGACGAGTCTGAAATAAATAAAAGTGATGCGGTTTACTTGCCCCATCACGCAGTGATTAGACAAGATAAACTGACCACGAAGGTAAGAGTGGTTTATGACGCGTCATGTAAGGGAACAAACGGGGTTTCCTTAAATGACACCTTAATGGTGGGACCCACTCTTCAGGCAGATTTGAGACATATTGTCATGAGATGGCGACAGCATCCGATCTGTCTGGCAGCAGACATAGTAAAAATGTATCGCCAAATCAAAGTAGCGCAGTCGGATGTGGATTTCCAAAGAATTGTCTGGAGAGAGGATCCTAACAAAGAGATAGAGGACTTCCGACTTCTGACTGTCACCTTTGGCACGTCATGCGCCCCTTACTTGGCTGTCAAGTCATTGCATCAAGTTGCATGTGATGAAGGTAATATGTATCCATTGGCTGCTGAAAGGGTGAAGTCCGACTTCTACATGGATGATCTGATGACTGGCTGCCAATCTGAAACAGAAGTAGAAAGAATTTATAGTGAAATGAACAGTTTATTAGAGAAAGGAGGATTTCAATTGCAAAAATGGACAAGCAATAGGATGTGCTTATTGGAAAACTTAAAGGAAAATTCTGGTAGAGATTTGGAAATTAAAACTGATAGGGTAACTAAGATTTTGGGACTTACCTGGAACCGGAACACTGACGAATTTGATTATTCTGTGAATATGTCACCTCCTGCTGCAACTGAAACAAAAAGAACGGTCATATCGGAAATATCACGGCTTTATGATCCGTTAGGGTGGATAACGCCGTGCATTATAACCTCGAAGGTCTTCATACAAAAGCTTTGGATTAGTGGTATAGGCTGGGATGATGAACTGCCACCAGATCTCTCAAAGGAGTGGAGATATTATAGATCAGAATTAGAGAAACTGGTGGATTTTCACATTCCCAGATGGATAGGCAAAAGGGAAGAGGACATTGCGATAGAGCTACATGGATTCAGCGATGCGTCAAATATAGCTTATGCGGCTGTGGTGTATTGTCGCATTATCGATGCTACTACGCAAATACACTCACACCTCATAACCGCAAAAACAAAGGTAGCTCCTATCAAACAAATATCCATTCCACGGCTGGAATTGTGTGGTTCTGTTTTAGTAGCAAAACTATTGATCGAAGTAGCTGAAGTAATGAACATTCCAAAGGCTAATATCCATGCTTGGACAGATTCATCTGTTGTTTTGGCCTGGCTACATGATCATCCAAGTCGTTGGAAAACTTTCGTGGCCAACCGCACTTCAGAGATCCTTAGTTTGCTAGACATTACACAATGGGCTTATGTTAAATCCAATGACAATCCAGCGGATATCGCTTCTCGAGGAGTTTCTTCAGCTGATCTACTTAATGATGATCTGTGGAAACGAGGACCAGGTTGGTTAAGAAATGATCACATAGAATATACTAGACCTAGCGCAATATGCACTAATGAGGAGAAGAAACCTGTTAAGGTTTACACTGCCAACCTCGTGTCTGAGTTTGAAGCTATTTGGGGAACTAGGTATTCATCACTTACACGTTTAGTGAGGGTTGTTGCGTACTGTAAAAGGTTTTTGCAGTCAACCAGAGTTCGTAAAGCAAACATTAAGTTTACAGCATACCTGTTAGCTTCAGAAATTCGTGAAGCCTTAGATGTATGTATCAGGCAAAGCCAACAGCAATGGTTTCATGCAGAATTTATAGCCCTGAAAAATAAAGTTCCATTAGACAAAACGAGTCCATTATATAAATTAAATGTGTTTATAGATAAATGTGAGATATTGCGCGTTGGGGGAAGACTGCGCTATTCTCAACTACTTGATGAAACAAAGCACCCAGTTGTTATTCCTCATGATTCAAGTTTGGCCAAGTTAATTGTAGCCGACGCCCATGAAAAGACTTTTCATGGAGGACAGCAACTGGTACTCAATTTTATACGCACCAAGTACTGGATCAGTCGGGTAAAAAATATTGTACGAGGTCATGTACGTCGTTGTGTTCGCTGTATTCGATATGCTGCGACCACTAAACAACAGTTGATGGGAGAGCTTCCAGCTTGCAGAGTGACCCCAAGTAAACCGTTTCTTAACTCCGGTGTCGATTATGCGGGCCCCATCAATATGAGGGTCTCTAAGGGTCGTGGACAGCGGTCGTATAAGGGATACATCTGTTTATTTGTGTGTATGGTCACGCGTGCAGTACACATTGAGGCGGTTTCAGATTTAACAACTGAGGGTTTCCTGGCAGCATTCAAACGGTTCGTTTCCAGGCGTGGTCATTGTCGTCATATTTGGAGCGATAATGGCACCAATTTTGTGGGCGCTGCCAGGGAGTTACAGATACTCTTCAACCAAGAGAGTTCAATGTTTAAAGACATTGCAGCTGCTCTTGCAAACTCTCAAACCGAATGGCACTTTATTCCTCCCCACGCTCCAAATTTTGGTGGATTGTGGGAAGCAGGAGTAAAAAGTGTAAAACATCATCTGAAGCGCGTCGTAGGGGACTCCACTTTGACGTTCGAAGAGCTGTCCACAGTTCTTTCTCAAATTGAGGCATGCCTAAATTCTAGGCCCTTGTCTCAGGGTAGCAGTGATCCAGAGGATCCTGTACCTTTAACTCCTGGCCATTTTTTAGTGGGTCATCCATTGGTAGTGGCACCTGACTACAATTATGAGTATGACACAGTTAGTACTTTACGCAGATGGCAATTGGTACAACGTATGGTGCAGCACTTCTGGCGTAGATGGAAACAGGAATATTTGACACAATTCTTCCAAAGACATAAATGGAATGTTCGTAACCCTGATTATAAAATAGGTGATGTAGTAATAATAAAAGAAGATAACTTACCTCCAGCTAAATGGTTATATGGTAGAATTATACAGCTGCATCCGGGTAAAGATAGCTTGACGCGCGTTGTCACTATTCGTTGTAAGGGCACTACGATTAAACGTCCAATTTCAAAATTGTGTTTCCTTCCTGTTACTGAATAAGTCACATGTTGGTGAAATTGTAAGCATTTATTTTGTGCTAAGATTTGTTTGTTTTAGTATGTTTTTATTGTGTTGCACTATTGTTATAAATACCGTGTCATATTTTGTGTATCATAAAACTTATTACTTTGTGTTTTGATGGAGTTCAAACGAGCTCAATATTGCTATGAAAATGTTTTACTTGTATGTTGTTATTCTACCTTGTCAAGTAGATAAAATTTCGTTTTATTTGTCATGTTTTGATCGGAACCATATTATTATCTGTCAACCAAATTGCAATCACATACATATAATGAAGCCGTCCACTATTTAGTGTTTGTAATTATCATACAGTCCATTGTTCTTGTAGTTGCTGAGTTTGTTCATGGTGGGCGGTACTAAAAGGAACATATTCCTTTTGGTGGGCGGAATGTTCAATGTATAAATAATAATAATAAATATTTGATCAATCCCAACGCTATTCCAGGCACATAATCAATATTTCGTTTAAAAACTACCTGCTAGCTCGATAGATGGCGTTGGGATCGAATTAGATCGCGATATGGTTTGGTTACCTGACAGGGTATATAGGGCTCGGGATTAACTAAATAAAATTGTCTTGCTCTGAGGTATTGCGTTTTACTGGAAGTATCACCAGCTCCAAGGCACCTTGTACCGTTAATGTTCACATTTCAATACGGAAGGAAGTTCAATCAAGTTGCACGTAGCAATACTTTGTTATCGTATTATTTGAAGTATCGATAAAAAAAGTTTTTCCTCGGTTAGTCTATCTATAGTCGTCTGCTGTTGTCCTCAACAATACACAAATGTTTTTTCATCAAATCTGATTCTAAAAAAACTAGACTAGATTTAGGTCCTAGGTCAAAAGCTGTCTTCTCCTACACAAAAGCTGTATCCACATTTTGTTTATTTCACGCGACATCGATTTTGATATACCTACCAAAATCTATATGTATACCAATATAAAGCTGAAGAGTTTGTTTGAACGCGCTAATCTCCTAGAACTACCAGACGGATTAAAGAAAATGTTTTTGCGTTTGTTATCCCAATTCACGAGGAAGATTATAGGCTACTTAATATCGACGATGCGGGGGGCCTTCTGCCGGTCCTGCTTATAACGAGATGTGCCAGAGTAGAAGGACGTTTAAGTCAAGGCTTAAGTGGTGTCAAGACCATCAGCACCAGATTAAAATGGATATCCTTGCTTCACATCATTCTAAAAAAGACTTCCGAAATTTCTGGAAAGGCACTAATAAAATGACACTTCGGCCTGGCCTCCCAGTGGGCGTCCATGGTGTGAGTGACCCTAAAGGCATTGCTGATCTCTTTAGAGAACAATTTCATGTGAAATCACCCCTGGGGTCGCCTTCACTGGGAGTGCTTAGTGTTGAGACATGTCATGGTCAAGTGGGTACAAGAATAAGCTCAAAAAGTATAGCATGTGCTGTTAAGTCAATGTCCAGAGGCAAGTCCCCTGGCTATGACGGTCTCAGTATTGAGCATCTTCAGCAGGCTGGACATCACCTACCGAGAGTGTTGGCAATGCTTTTTAACCTCTGCATCAGTCATGCCTTTTTGCCCTCTGACCTTGTTAGAACAGTAGTAGTGCCAGTTGTTAAAAATAAAACAGGGGACCTGTCGGATAAAAATAATTATAGGCCCATCTCATTAGCAACTGTCATTGCGAAAGTGCTTGATGGTTTGCTTGACACACAGTTAAATCAATACCTACATCTGCACGATAACCAGTTTGGTTTTCGGCCAGGACTCTCCACAGAAAGTGCTATATTGTGTCTCAAGCATGCCGTCTGGTACTATACGGACAGGCATACTCCTGTGTACGCGTGCTTCCTCGACTTGTCCAGGGCTTTTGATCTGGTCTCTTATGACATTCTTTGGAAGAAGTTGAAGGAGATTAACTTTCCCAAAGAACTTATAAACTTATTTAAATGTTGGTATGGAGGCCAGATAAATAGTGTTAAGTGGGCCGGGTCGCTGTCGGAACCTTATGGGTTGGAGTGCGGGGTGAGGCAGGGGGGGTTGAGCTCCCCCGCACTTTTTAACCTATATATGAACGCTCTGATTGTTGCTCTCAGCAGTCATCATGTCGGCTGTCATATTGATGGAGTTTGCCTAAATAATCTTAGCTATGCGGACGACATGGTGCTGCTGAGCGCATCGGTTTGTGGCATAAGAACATTGTTACAGATTTGTGAGGCATATGCACGAGAACATGGTCTTAAATATAATGTGGCGAAAAGTCAGTTCATGGTTTTTGAGGCCGGCTCTAAATGTCCTATAGCAGTACCTCCCATCAAACTATACGGGGTTCCCTTGGTCAGGGTGGACCATTTCAAATACTTGGGGCATGTAGTAACACCCGGTCTCAGAGATGATGCGGATATCGAGAGGGAGCGGAGGGCCTTGGCTGTAAGAGGTAACATGATAGCTCGCAGGTTTGCGCGTTGTTCAGGGTCGGTCAAGCAGACCCTTTTCAGGGCTTATTGTACCTCTCTGTACACGTGCAGCCTGTGGGTAAATCACACTCAAAAAGCATACGAAGCCCTCCGCATCCAATATAATAACGCATTCAGAGCGCTGATGGGGCTGCCGCGACATTGTTGTGCCTCGGGCATGTTCGCCGTCGCTAGCGTCGACTGCTTCTATGCAACGATGCGTAAGCGAAGCGCGTCCCTGGTACGCAGAGTTCGCGGCAGCTCCAACAGCGTGCTAGTGATGATAGCCGGTAGGCTCGACTGTCCGTATATCAGACGGTGCAGTGACTTGCACGTCACCTACAGTCGTCGGCTGTCAATATGAAAATGTTTTGTGTGGTTATTGTTTTGTGTTGTACCTATTGTAATGTAATGTATAATGTATTTAGGATGTTCTAGTGTAAGATTTGTGCTATATTTAATTTCTGTGTATTAATGAGTCCTTGTTACTTGACAAATAAATGAATTATATTATATTATTATATCACGCTAGGATCCGAGGAGGGGCCGAGCAAAATAAAAAAAGCCAGGAAGAACGCTGAGCGAAAACGTATTAATAGCGCGGGCAGATTTATGTGATGCGACTTTGGGTACAAGAAATTTCACGCAGACGAAGTCTCGGGCCGAACCTAGTACCTACATTATAAAAATTAACACTAAAGTTGTCAAAAAATAAAAGGCCCGTTTTGACATTGACAGTTCTAGTAGTTAATAAAGATCAAATTCGCAAAACACGTATTCGTTTATATATGAAACTGACAGGTGTCAAGAACGCATTCTCAAATGTCAAAACGGGCCTATTATTTTTTGACAACTTTAAAACGTAATAGAAGTTGCAGAAGATCCACCACGTGCAATGTAGGATAGCAAGTTTACGCCCGAGTGGATCAAACAACCAAAATGGGAGATGTCTTCATCTCATCAAGGTGTTGCTGGCATCCTACCACCGAAGCTGACTGATGAACATGATTTGAGTGAGTACACATGAGTTATGTACACAGAAGTGTAGTGTTTAAATAGTATGTGTTACCTCGTGTTTACACCATGATATAAAACATGTATTCTTCACGTTGTGTCTATTGTTATCGTTTACACCAAAAACAAGTAGTAGAGACTAGTTGTATACAAGCTTGTAGAACACTTGCCAAAAATGCCACAAAGGTGAGCAAATTACTTCAAAAATACATGTTTTTTATAAATGTTGTCGAAAACAAGTATCACAACGTGTATCCTGTATTTCTAGGTGTATGAGGGAACGAAACGTGGGGTTATAGACTCAGAAGTATACGTAGAAAACGATCACCTATTAAAGACTTGAAAGTCGTAACATCTCCTACCGGACCGGGAGATCATTCTGGACCATATTAGCTCATGCGTGACGTTAACATGGTGCGTGCGTGAGGATGAATCAGCACTCAACGTAGCGTTGCTTGACGTCTGCGCGCGCGCTGATGCGTGTTGACAGACCGACATGTTTGTGCGTTTGATTGAGTTTATGGAGATGTACTCGTAAAGCGGATTAATGATCGGTGATGAATGAGTTGTGTAATGATGGTACAGTAACTTGATTGATAAGGAGTCAATCATTCTCATTTTTATTGGCAATGGTTGTGTTTGGGATTGACTTCCGAATGGTTTCAGGACTTTCGCGAATGGATCTTTTTTTCCAATCAGGAATCTGGATTTGTTACCAGTGGGATAAAAAACAACGGATAGGCAAACGAATATAAAAGATAAACCACAATCTAGCAGCCTATAATGTTCATGTGCACAGGTCTCCTCTCGGTGAGAGGGAGTGGCCTGTAGTCTACCAGGCGGGCCCAGTGCGGGTTGGTAGATGTCACATGTCTTCGAATTTTTGGCTCTAGGACATGCCGGTTTCCTCACGATGTTTTCTTACCCCACTGTTCCTTCCTTCTTCTGCACCATCTAAACACAGCTAATTTTATCTAATCCAAAAATATCAAATCAATTCCTCAAACGATCAGATATCAGACAACATATTACGTCACAGTGCATTACAAGTTCAAGTTTCAATCGCAAGATGGCGGTGTATCCGGTGGCGCGTTTCCGGCGCCTGCGCACGCTTCAGTGGCGCAGTTTCAGCATACCATCGTATTGTTTGAACGAAGCCATTGTTCGAGTAGCACTCCTGGGTGGGCTCAGTGATGAAATTATTTGAACAGCTGTTTAATAAATGTTTCATGTGAATTATATTTCGTAACTGGAAATACAATTATTTGTCTTCATGCTCGCATCCTCTGTTGAAACTAGGATCAAGGGTTAGAAATAGATTTCTGCGTTTGATTGGATCTAAGTAAAGAAATCATAAGTGACAATTCTTGCAGATAATTTCGATGTTCGACGAAAAATAGAAAAATAAAAACTTTTATTTTTCTCTTTTTGTTGTTATTTTTTGTTTTTATTTGTAGCACCAACTCCAAACAGATTCGTATACCAGCGACAGGAAGTTATTTCATCATCAACATACACTAAGTGGAAATAATACGTGTAAGTTAACTCAAAAACCACTCATCAGAACTTGACCAAAATCTGAACCACCTCAGGACTCAGGACAAAAAAGAATGATTGAAATCGGTTCATAAATGACGAAGTTCTGACGTAACTAACAGACATAAAATAACAACAAAATTGAGAACCACCTCCTTTTTTTGAAGTCGGATAAAAATTATTGCAATTGCTCTCAATTCTATCAAGAATCAAATGATTTTATTAACTTTACTTGCGTCATGGGGAATTCACCCGAATCAATTCTTGTAACAGTCTAATAGTTTCTAGTCAGATAAAGTAATATAAATTGGCACATATTTATAGACCTCAACTAGGTTTAATTCAAACTTGTTTGCTTCACTCAAAAACCACAACATTATAATAGTATTATAGTTCAGTCAATGAATGAAGAACGGATGGCCGGTGCTGGAGTGGAGACCGCGTATCGGCAAGCGTAGTGTGGGACGCCCCCCAGCTAGATGGACGGATGACCTTAAGAAGGTGGCTGGGACGGATTGAATGCGGAAGGCGGAGGACAGGGTGTTGTGGCGCAGCCTGGGAGAGGCCTATGTCCAGCAGTGGACTGCGATAGGCTGAGTTGATTGATTGATTGAATGAATGGTCCACAAGGTACACTCCCTCTTGAGCCATTCGTTTGACTGAACTAAAACCCAAAAGTGGGAACTTTGTGTGTGTGTCCTTCACACCGGTTCACCTCCTAGATATGAGGACTTATAGTATGTTCACTTCCTAAGCACCCTGAACACCTGCACATCATCAGGCGGGAGGAGACGCCCGGGTGTCACCACTGCGAGGATCGCCCAGAGGACACGGTGGAGCATACGGTGGAGGTCTGCCCCGCTTGGGCAGAGCACCGCCGTGTCCTCGTAGAGGCGATCGGCAGCGGCGGCGACCTCTCGCGTCCGGCCCTGGTGCAAGCCATGGTCCGGGGCGAGAGGGAGTGGGAGGCGGTCACCTCCTTCTGCGAAGCAGTCATGCTAGCGAAGGAGGTGGCGGGATGGGGGAGGGAGAGATCCTCACGCCTCAGCCGCCGAGGGAGACGCTCCGGGCGTCGGGAGCCGCGTGACGACTCCCGGCCACCGTAGGCGCGGGCCTGCGGGTGGAGAGCAATGGGTAGCTCTCCGTCCGATCAGGACCAGGCCCGTGCCGGACGGCGCGTAAGTGTTCCACGTGCGCCTCAAAGAGATGTCAGCATAGATGACGGGGCCCGACAGGGCCGAAGCCTGCCGGGGTAGCGGGATCGTCCGAAAGGGTTACCGCTGCCCTGGTACATAAAGGGCTAAGGAAGGAACACGGGTGGGTTTTAGTCAGTAAGAGTCTGACACTCCCTTCTGCTCCACCCAGAGCGGGAGGAGTCATTTGATGATTTCCCATGCACAAAAAAAAAAGAAAAAAAAAGCACCCTGAACAAATTTCCACTCTACAACTCCTTTATTGACTGGACTATTAAGTCCAAATATTTTTTTACTTTTTTCCCAAAATGTTGAATAACACATAACACGCCTGTCATCCCTGAAGGGTTAGGCAGGGGTGTACTTATAGCCACATTTTGCTAGTTATGTTTAAGTTCCAAGTAAAAGGGGGGCGAGACTATTGCAAAAAAAAAAAAACAAAAAATTGAGTAAATTACAACTATTAGCGACTGTACACCCGCCAATTACATAACCTTGACTTCCAATGCGGCAGTATACAAACCTTATCACAGCAAAAAATAACAAGCACATTTTTCAAGTTCAACTACAATGGCCTAAAAGAGTTACCTAACTAAAAACAACGGTTGTTAGCATTTCACTGGTCAAAGACTATTACGAACTACACACAAATATAGTATGACTCAGGCTTCGGAAAATGGAAAACGATTACGTGAGTGCCATAAAAGATGGTGGAAAATTAGTGTTATGTACTTGACTAACTCACCTGGTGACTCAGGTCGGGATATTTGGTAGTGTGAACAACTCTATCACGGAAATAGGTTTCTACCAAGTTACTCAACACACGTTTCAATCTCGAACGTACGCATTCGGGGTGTATAAGTAGAATGTTAAAAGAATGGATCCCTGTAGCATATTTTGTAACACATTGGTCATCGTCGTCACGAGACCATTCGAATAAAGATGTACAGAAAAACCTTGTGATAAAAAAAACCGGTCCTAGTTGCGTCTCTTGAGATACACCAATTTGATTAACATCGAAAATGATGCAAATGGCTAATAAATATTTGTGTATTATATACTTCATCACAATAACTAACAACTAACTATGTCTGTTAATAAAGACAATATTCTGTATGGCTAACCCTTAGACAAACGTCGATACCTTATCAAAAGCTGCTTAGAGTTTATAGTTTCAAGCTACCGTACGACGTGACGTAGTATTCAATTGATTGCACTTCTTGAGACCAATGTTTATGTTTAATTATTTAATTGTATTGTTAAGGGGAAGTCGAGCACGCACGCGCCGCGCCCTCGCTCTTATCGCACCACGTGATCGCAGTTTGTGTAATCACTACGGCTACGGTACCACTTTAACAATACCTCAACAATCACATCGAAGTAAATATATTGTAATTTTGTTGAATGTGTTTGCGGGAGGACTTTTGAATATCAAGGTAATTGTTTTTTTTTTGTATGTAAGTATTTTAATTTTTTCACATTTCATACTGTTTGGTCATCAATCATTTTGAAGAAAGTGAAGATTCTTTTTTCATGTTTTACTTTCTAAAATCTCAATATCAGTTAGTATACTATCAATATCTGCAAAGTTCACTAGGAAACAAGGGAAACATTATACTTTCGATGCAGCTATTAAGCTGAAAGTGCACAGCGTCGCCGGCGCAGCATCAGGCTGTACTGTAGCAGCGCGGGAGGCGAAACCGCATTCCGTGAATCCGTGGCATTTCGCGCCGAACCTCCGCGCGCGACTCACGTGTCGCGTCGCTCGAAGTACCGCGCGCGTACGATCGAAACATTGGTATACACGCTGTGCTTGTGACGTTACTCTTTATTTATGTGCAATGTGCTATGGAGCTTTTTTATGTGTGATCGCCCCTGAGAGGGCTCTGTAATAAGTGCACTTTATTTTTTGGAAGTTAACTATCAGGTGAGTCTCCAACTTTAATCTCATATTCTATGATAACATTGCATCAGGTTTATGGTCTATTGTGATTTCGTTGCTGAGCGTAAAATCCGATTGGGAGGCCGCAACCGATTTCACGATGCTTCAGTTCCATTTACAAATAGATAAGGAAGTTATAGTAATATTTCTTAAAATATTCTCAAAACCTTGGATGTAATTTGGCCTTTAAGTTCGTTTAAAAATAAATGTTAGAATCACACAAATATTTCATACTATTTAATCTTAGTTTTGAAACTAATGTATTTATTCATATGTATTAACTGAACACTTGTTATTCATGAACTCTTTGCAAACATTAGTTGCGCTTGCGACGAGTTTACAAACAGTGTTTACACGCTTGACATCATCGATGGGTTTGTTTTCTAATGCACTTTTTATTCATTTTTGTTCTGCGGAAGTTTGCGGGTTCTCTTTTTATTATTTCTCACAATCGTTAACTTTCTTCGTTGTTATAATATTATTATCTACCATCATCTGGCCCGGTTTCCCAATGGAACGTGTAAGTGATTCATCCGAAAATTGCGACAATATTTTACTCTTTTTGGGTGAATCATTTCTTGATCCAAATTCTTTAATCTTGTAGATGCACGAATTCATATTTGGAACAATCTATGGAGATATTACGATAAACGTTTTGGGCTATTTTTAATATGTTTTGGAATTTGTATTCATCCCTTTGCCGTTGCACCCGAGCATTGTTTACGGAATCCCAAGTAAATATAAATTACGAAGATAATGGAAGAGGCGTCGGGTGTGAATACCAAGAAAGGCCACCGCCCTGGGTACACAATTAATCCTTTAGCACGTCTTGTATTTTTTACTAACGCTACCATTTTTTAAGTGACTTTTACGTTAATCGTCGTAAACCTTTTTTATTACAAGGCGTTTTATCGCCAATCGTTTTAATTTTATTTTACACTATGAATCCATTTCTTTAAACGCGAACTGCAGATCTAGATCTACCTCGTGAAAAAAAACAATCATAGATACTTAAACCTCATTGAATTCTAATGTTTTAAATGCATTTACCAAAGGCATACTTTTCTTTAGAGGAAATTCAAACATTGGCTATTTCTAATAAAATCTTGATAGAAGTCACAAGAAATTGAACTAATTAAAATAAAACGATGGCTTTACGGAGCCTTTACATTGGCAGTTGTATAGTACCTTTACGAAGATAATAAAGTAGTTAATGAAGTACAAGTGCCAGTAATTGTAATAGTGATTGCAGAGTTGTTTGAATTATTCAGTCCAGTAGTTAAGGTAATCGCTGCAGTTTCGATATCTCCGGATAATTAATGTGCATTGATTGTGTGCTTCTGTTTAAAGCCGTTGATCTTATTTAAATGTTTCTGAGAATGAACACGAGAATGATTACAAAATTAATCTTGATAGCCGTAATCGGTTAAGTCCCGAGTCTTAAGAAGTGTCAAATGAGATTACTATGGGATTCCCAGTTTGAAATACACAATGTAGTGACTAGGCTGATATGATAAAGAATGTTTATACCCAGAACGTCAAACTGTAAAAGAATTAGAATAATATAATTAAATACAGTTCGACAGTCATGAAACACCATTAGGTTAGAAACTAAAGTGGTCTAGTTGCTTCCGTAGCAAATCGTAAATAAGCGTCCTAAACTTCCATAGCGAGCGTTTTTGTGGGTGGTTTTTGCTCAAGATTAAAGCAATAATAACTAAACGGATAGAACTTGCAAGGTAGGTACAATGTTACACTACTTTGTACCAGCAAATTAAAGTAATCCCAGCTCAACATCATTGTGTGTATAGAGATATAAAAGTTTTTGTCGGCCATTTAGCTGTGCTGATCAGTAATTATTTGTGCAAGCAGCAATATCATCCGCGAGATAACACTGTTTATGAATTCAGACACCGTCTGTTATGTATGATATATAGAATTTCGTCGAGATGGCCTGCCAGTGTTTACTTAGGACCAAAACGTGCACACCTCAGAATTTTAATGTTTAAAATACAGCCGACGTGCGACGTGTTTGTCCGCTGCAGTTCGGTCACGCTTCTGCCAGCAACTTGCCCCAAATCAAATATTTTTTAATCTTTTCTTCGAATTCGCCTTGACACGTCCACCATGACAACTGAAGTGGTTTTCTATCAATTATGTTCAAATTGTGCGTTGCGCAAAGATCAGCGATTCTCGCAATTTCTGCATTCTGCTCCAGTATGGATGGAAGTTGCATATATCTTTATGTGGGAACCAGTTGGGACACAATGGGGCTCTGTGAAGGCTCTCACGCTCTCGTGGGTGGTTCTTGCGACATTTCGTTCTCGGGAGATTGTCAGCAGCTCGTATTGTCACTATAAATTGGACCTAGTTCAGCTGTTTAATTGATAACTCGGCTTCTTGACGTTCAATATCAATTATGATTGACATAGTTAAGTGGATTGCTAATTCAGTAGTCAGTCTTATTATTTTATTGACTAGTTTTTGTGATGTGATTGGAATTTATCTGCTTACTATCTGCTTCAAAACACATTGGATTTTGATCTCTGTTCGATATGATGTTGACAGACAATATTTCTCGTTATTATTATAACACTGTATTACAGTAACCTATTTGATACAGTCTAATAATTTTCGGCGGAGCTAAAGTGGTTGGAAAGCAAAGATTTGTCTTTATGGTCTTAAAATTTCACTTTATTACTTTACAAACGCGGTCGTGAACTTTAAACGATTTACTTATTAGTTTCCGAGAAGTTACGGCCACCATCAAGATTGATCGATGATTCACATTGTGAATCACCAATCGTCTTAATAGATGGTCGATGTAAGTCGATTTCTATGCTATTCAGCCATAAACCCGGTCTGAACAATTATCCACTTCAGCACATGAAAAACTCAAATCTGTCTGTGACAAGCGAAAGTGGCATAAAAATTACTATTTGCACACTGATCCATCACGCAATATAGCGTGTGGTCAATAAAATATTCTGGAATGTAAAATCGCAATTTTGTACATCGTTCAATGCTTGCTTATTATTCAATTATACGTGTGCATTCTCTGCTATGCAGACAGTATGGTTTAAAATATTTAGGAGAACTGTGTTGGTAGTATTAACGTGATTGTGTGGTACCACTCTCAGGCCTACTGCACCTAGGTCAGCAGGGCGCGGAGCTTCATTCTCATGGCACACTTAATGATGCACAATCAACACAGAATTCGTAAGACGTTAGTAAACGAACTATGACATAGTATAACAGTTACCTTCACGCTAGTGTTACATTTGTTTGAAACATCGTTTTACAAGCTATTATTTAATATGATTGTGTACGTAATTGCTGTAATGATGGTCGTGCTCAAAAGAGCGTGAAATGCTCAAGATCTTTTAGTGTATATCTTTTGTTACCAGATTGATTGAATGTACATTCCTTCCTTACAAGTACTCTTTTTCAATTTAAATTCTCTTCCAAATCTTGAATAGCTTCAGGCTCGTTTTATCGTGGATGCATAAAAAATGTTTGATCATTGTAAATATTGAGAGCCGCATTCCTCGTGGCTGCGGTCCGTAACGCAACAGTTTGTTATCACTCCTATATTTAATATTGGAGTGACTTTGAACATTTTTCATTACGTCAATGACGAGGTGCCGGCGATGCACCCGTTCTTCCGTTCGGACATTCCGATTCTGGACGTTGCCCTGACGAAATGTTCCATCACTCTATTTGTACCTACTTATGGTCACGGATTTTGATGAAAGAATTATTGCTTTCTATGTGAATTCGTTTACTTAGGCTTCGTTTATAAGTGGATATGTTGAGAATAGCAATGATCTAAGAATTCGAATGTCAGGTTCCACAATTCAGTAATTGGTATGGGATTACTTTAAGCTAGAAATACTTTCTCTGCTGTTACAAGAATGAACAATTCAGGTTTCAGTTTTCTTCTTTCATATCGGCGAGAACCACTGCATTACCAATTCAATACAAGAGAATATAAAATAACAATAGTGTGCGGAGGTTAATGAAACCTTGAGAAATTCTACCAGTTTCTGTTACTAATTGGCTTCTAAAATTATTATATTTGTAACTGTGTATTTAAAGGTTTCTTTTTGGCTGGACAATCAACTGCTATGTTCATTGTTATTCATATCTTCCCTGAAAGGTTATGTGTACTGTTAGGTATACTATTGTTGCCGTTGTCCCTTTATCATATAATTATGACTCTTTATTATTTTAAACGATACAGGAGTAATTCCTAGTGTGGGGCAAAGATAAAAAAAAACTAGCTTCTGCCCACGGCTTCGCCCGCGGTTTTTTTTCGCGGAACCCTTTTTTTTTACAAGCTTTTATTTAACTTGCGATGTATGTATATGTACATATGTCTGTATGTTCGGGTGGACTCTTGCAACTCAATTTTGAAGCAGATATCTTCAACCGATTGAGCTGAAATTTTGCATGCGTGTGTAAATCGGATGACAATGCAAAATTATTATAACATGGAGCTGATCTGATGATGGAACCGGAAGGTAGCCATAGGAACTCGGTAGTTAAACGACACAACCCCATCGAGTTTGAACTCGTTTGATCCGTCTTGACGAGAACTTTGGTGCTAGATGGTAACCAGGGTCTGATGATGGAGCTGGAAGATGGCCATAGGACCTCGGTAATTAAACGACATAATCCCATCAAGTTTGGGCTCGTATGATTCGTCTTGACGAGTACTTTGATGCTAGATGGTAACCAGGGTCCGATGATGGAGCTGGAAGATGGCCATAGGAACTCGGTAATTAAACGACACAACCCTATCGAGTTTGGGCTCGTATGATTCGTCTTGACGAGTACTTTGGTGCTAGATGGTAACCAGGGTCCGATGATGGAGCTGGAAGATGGCCATAGGAACTCGGTAATTAAACGACACAACCCTATCGAGTTTGGGCTCGTATGATTCGTCTTGACGAGTACTTTGGTGCTAGATGGTAACCAAGGGCTAAAGATGAGCAGGTAGCTTAAGTGCAGTAAACGCATATAACGTAAAAACGCTGCTACGCGCTACGAACTACGCCGTGGTCAATCTGGCATCAAAAATACTAAAAAGTTAAAAATAAAATTAAATGAAGATGGAACATTAAAGAACATTTAGAACACAATGTAACACGCTTTTATTTATTTCTTATCAGGTTTAAATTATTTTTAACTTTTTAGTCCTTATTAATAATAAGTACCTACTTAATAAAAACTTGTTTTTAAAAAGTTTCTTTTTTCTTTTAATTTTTTTCTAAAATACATGTAGCCTAAGTTACTCCTTATACCCAACCAGTGAAATCTCGTCAAAATCAGTACATTTTGTATTGTATGTAGTCTGTATAGAGTATAGATTTTCTGAATAGGTTTCAATTACAAAACTGCTTTTATTTGCATTTAACTTCAGACATTGTTGTCTAAATAGTTTTCTCTTCAATTGTTAATAGTGCTTATACGTCCTTGAAAAAGTATTAGATATTTTTAGAACTATTTATTTAAGCATCGTTGTACCAGCATCCGTTTGCAGTCAAGGCTGAACAAACGTATAGATAACAGCTTATTATTAGTTTTCCCGTTAAATATGTAGATAAACGCCGTTGGTCAAACACCGAATTGGGTTAAGCCCTTTAGTTAAATTTTGATAGCATCCGTTTAGATAGCCGATAAGAAGTTACGTCAAGTGGGGGCAGAAGCTTGTCATGCAGGATCAATTATTTTATCGTTACTCAGTTGGTTTTGTGCCATACCAATTCCGTGATTCTTGTGATAATACTAATAATACTCTTCTGTAATTTATCAAAGTGCTTCCGATTTTTTTAGTACAGTGAGTTCTAAGTTCCAATTAACAGCGTTACAAAATTTGTAGGTAAACTACAAGGAAAATGTACTGACGGCGAAACCAATCGAAACTTAACCTCACCCAAGTTGGTAAATAGAAAAAATTATGCTTACCGATTATGGCAAACGTGGGATAAGAATCCATTTTTTTTTTTGTTTCAAGCCATTTTGTAATAATTAACAGATTTTCTACAGTAGTTGTTCTTAAATCTTGATCGACCGTGTTGTTTCATCAGCTCCTGTATGCTTGTTAGGTTATACAATAGAATTGCTAGTCTAAACAGCGACAATCTCGCGTTTACAGATGAGATGAGTTGTTGAGAGATAATTTTGTACTGTGTTGCTACTTCGATGCATCATCTGTACTAAAGTTTTTTTTATATTTGTAGTTTCGTTCGTCGTTCTTGTTTTAGTCTATTGTGATTTATATCCTGTTCTCAATCCATTTGTTTACCAACACCGATAACTACGTGCTTTTATTCCAATCGTGGGTGTAACTTTTTATTGTATTTCGTGGCTAACAAAACGCATCTCCTTTAATGGCTATCAGCTTTCACCGTCAATTTGATCGTTATCTTCAAAGCAACGAGCGCCTTTATCAGTGTGCGTAGTGTTATACTTGAGTGGGTTGGTTTGTTCTAGTTTATTTTCAACGTCCAATCCAAATGTTGGAACAATGCGGGCCAGTGGATTATCACCGGGGATATTATTCATTGCTGCTCTAATACACATGACGTCTTCTGGAGTTGTTAGTGATGGATTAATGGATGACACATTGATCGAGCGTATGTGTAATGCTCTTAATCGTATGCATCTTCTTTCTCAGAAGTAAGTAGAGCTTAAAGGATCAAGATTCGTGGGTTTTTAGCTTTGTTGGAATTATTCAAAGCTCTAAGGAGTGCTGGAGTCACAATTGTGACCTTTGAACAGCCTCAGGTTGCAGCTACAGTCACAGTAGCCAATTAATTATAATCAGTTGACTCACAATTTGCGCAGGTTGACCAGCTGCCACACTCAATTAGTAAGAAAGCTAATATAGTTCGGTATGTATAGCTTTGATGATCATACTGTACCTTGGCACAATTTGTATTATTCAGGTCTCAAACCAACCCCCTTACTTTTGAGCGTTGCTTAAAGTTAAGGCAAGCTTAAACATCAAAATCACATGGTTCAGCAAGCAGTGGCTTATCATTAACTTAAAGCAACGCTAAAAGTAAGGGGTCAAGTTTATGACTATTTGCGAAATGTATCGGCCAAATTAATAAAAATGTTAAAAGCACAGCATGTCTTTAAATATACATTAAAAGCATACATCGTCTCTATCCTCATAAAATTATCAAGCTATATGTATTAAGCTCAACAATAAACGTTATTCAAATAAAGTAATTACGCAGGCAGTTCTAAGTAAAGGCTATCTGTAATAAACTACCGAGTGTTAAGACAGATAGTCATCAACGCGGCGCCACATCCATTTGTAGAGCATGTAAATCCAACGGCTAAATTATCAGTTGTAAGTCGGTAGTTGTAAGTTGTAATAAAATTTTGTCCCGCTGTGCCTTGGGGAACTCCCTGAATATAAACTTGATTAATGTTGATAGAGGTATGACTATATTAACAAGACATTCATAAGTAAATACTTTCGAAACGATTTAGAAGGAAAATAAGAAATTGCTAAACCAACATCATCTCCAAAAGCATCTTTGCCAAAAGAGTTTTAAATCAAAGAGTTTGTAATGGTCATTCAAATCAACTGATTAAGTGGGGCTGAAAGTCTTCTAGACCGTGTGTCTAATATTTCAGTCTTTATGTACAAGGCAAAGTCCATCGCTCCATATAAAATCAAATTACCTTCGCCCAAAAGAGCAAATATAATGCGCAGTTCTCCCCATCTCCAAGTAAAGCATAGTACTGGAGGGTCAGATAGCAATCTCGTGGCGCCGAGTTCATTTGTCTCAATTGATGGCAGCTGCCGACCCCACCGAGGAAGGATTCATTACTCAACGTCTTCTTATGCCCAGAGATTCCGCTGAGGTACTCATACGCGGTGGTCATTTGGTAATTGAGTGTGTCAGCGTCAACCTGAGTTATAAGCTGTGGATGAAGACGTTTGGGAAGGGTGGAAGTATTCTATTGTATTTGTAAGGACTCGGAAAAAACAGTTCAAGCAGTTACATTAAAGTTAAGTTAAATTTCTTAGTTTTTTGTGGCAAAAAGTACAATGGAGCTAATTTTAGAGGAGAAAGTCGACTTATGACCTATGGCTAGGCTAAAGTAAAATCTGAAAATATAGAAATTAGTTATATTCAAGTAAATGATGATAAAAACGATTACATTCGCAAAAAATTCAATGCCGTTACACCATTCAATAAATAAGAAAGTCAGTAAGAACTTACACATAATAAGATTAGCTTCTGCTGCGCCATAACAATAACTTTGAGTGGCATTCATAAATACTAGCAGCACAAAAACGGTAATGATCTAATTTGTAAAACAGCGTGTATTGTAAATAAGTGCAGCGTGTTCAAGCGTGTACGCGTTGCATTCTACACTACTTGCGTGAGATCGGCACATAAGGCTTTGATTTCCACTGTTGGAACTTGTTTTGGCGTTTGCAATTCCGAATATTTGCTGTTCCAATTAAGTAGTAGTTTTTCAGAGTTTACATTGTTGTCGTTAAGCTCGGCAGTTTCTTTCAATTCATCTTCAAGTAGAGTTTTTTAAGAATGGTTTATTGTTCAAAAATCTATATTGTGTGTTTTTAAATACACTGCAATAAAACAATCAACCTATTTGTCGATAAGCTAATGGCCAATCCGATTTGTAAGGTGCACAACAGAAACTACCAAAGGTCAGATGCCTTTTAATATTCTTTTGTAGAAATTAGTACAGATGCCAGGACATCAAGCTACTACAATCTGTCCAATTTCTTTAATAGATTTTCAACTTTATCGCTAAAGCATTAGGTTCAAGGTTGATTGGGAAAATTTGACAGTTTCGGGTAGCTTGATGTGCTGGCGTCTGTACGTCCCAACGGCGACACCACATTATGACGAATGATGACCGATGTATGTAGTTTTCATAACATCGGGCGAACCAAAGTGTCGAGGTTTATATCTTATCATTCGAAAGTTGGTAAACAAATAATTATTTTTATCAATACTCTTCGTTGCCCAACCTTCTCTATAATTTATTATTGTTTGTTGGTTTTTACGACTTGGTATCTTTTAGGGTTTGATTTTGTGGACGGTATATCATCGATGGGACGAATTGAGTTAAGCAATGATGTTGGTGTTACAGCAAAAAGATGAAGAGCTTTTAAGAATAGACAATATTGTAATGCGATACTTAACTATCTGTTTGTATGTTTAAGCTAAACTTAGAAAATGCTGCAAGGAATGTTGTGCGGTTTTCACTAACCTAATGCAACTAGCGTTCTTGGTATATAATTGTAGTTTATTTTCGCCATCAACTAAATACACACTCAATAGTGTTTTTTCATTTCGAATATTATTAGGAACAGCTGCTATATAGTATCTTAAATTTCATAAATACCACATGTTGAATGAAGCCCACACACCGTGATAGTTTTAACCAATTGTCTCCTTGGCCGTTGTTACCAGCAAGAAGCGGTTCAGTAGAAACTAAGACGCAACATGCTTCTTTAATAACAACGCATTCGTTAATTGAAAGGAATTGGTCAGTTTTAGTGTCCGCTCGATATTCGCACAATTTAAGTGCTTTGGGACATTTAGTGTGACGTCGTTCGGCTGAGTCCCTTTTGTCTGTATTAATCTTTCGTTTCAATTTCTTTACTAAGATTGATTCGATTCATTGTCGATTTCTTTATTGTTGTATTCGCTACATTAGTAGGATCACACACATCGCGTTAGTATGTGGGTGCTTCTATGTTGTGTGTGTGTATAAGAAATTCTGCGGTAGCGTTGTTATTACAATTTGTTGAAGTTTAATCAAGTCATTTTGATTGATTAGGCCAATTTCGTCTATCAACTCGTCCATTAAAAGCGTGCTTGACATTAATTACACCTATTAAGGCAGGAAGTCCTTTACTTCTTCATTAACTGTTACGTTGTCCGTAAAGTTGATTATGACTACAATTATTTTAAACTTTTTGTACACAATCTCTACTTATAACCCTTTTAACTTATTAACTGTAATAAAAAAAAAAACTTGCCTCTATAAACGTACTCATAGCGATATCATATCAGAATTCAGTGAAAGTTAATATTAAAATGTATAAATTTTTTGAGTCTTTGCTTCGTAATAGGTACCATCGTAAGTTACCTGAAACGAGTTCCCAAGAATGCAAAAGAAAGATGGCTGATAAGTCTTTTTTTATTATTTTTATTGAGTATGGGAAACGGCGCATGAGACCGATGTCGCAGTAATTAAAGGCTTTAAGATAAATATTATTTTTTAAATTAATTTGCTGTGTAGTGGTTCGTGAAAGAGACTTAGAGATATACATTCCCAACAGTGATGTGTTTCTTTTCATTGTTACCAAAAGAGGTGATCCATACTTAGAATCTGCTCATAGAAATGATCCAATCCGACCAGTAAACAGTATGGGTGATGATTTCATCATCTTCATCATTATGTTATAACACAATGCTGGTTAACCGCATGTACTTGTAGATGGCAAAACTCCAGGGAAAAACAGGGAAAATAAATTTCTCAATCATGATAAAGCGTAATTCCCCTTCATAATGTAACAGATATTACGTGTCGCTTAACATGTAGTTAAAATTAGGTTAGTTTTAATACAATAGTGAGTCAAACGGATTTTAAAGCAAAATTGTCGCGTGCTGGCTTAAACAAAGATCGGACGATTACCGGTTACAACACAATGATAATAACGCGTAGAAAGTTAAACGCCGAAATTGCACCGTTTTAGCTAAATCTACATCTTCTTGGTTAAATATATGTCATTAGGTAAATGTTTGGCAACAAGTGTGTAATCTTTAATTATTTTGTGGAGTAGCCTAGCAGCTTATCGTGTAGGTGTAATTGATTGTTTATAATTTCTAGTTTTGTTTAGCAAAATGAAATATGTACCTTTGTGTTTATTTTAATATGTTGTTAGTCTTTTATAGAAAAGGCATATTAGGTATATGATTGACGATTTGCCATCGAAGCTTTAGCCATGGGAATATTTTTTAATGGCTACTTAAATATTTTGGCCGAAACATGATTACGAACAGAAATATCATGTTTCTTTCTTATTTCTAATTCCAGTTTCAATTGTCCTCGATTAGCCAAGCTATTTATAGTGTCCACTAGTCAGAAAGCTGGAATTCTACAGCATTTCAACTGAACTAGGTAGACAGGAACCAATTTACATATTAGCAGCTCTATTTCTCTGTATAATGACAGCGACAGCCTAGACATTGCTAAACGTTGCAATGGATCTATCAACATACCAGATACAGTTTCATTCTGGCTTATGAAGATTAATAATAGTAGTTATTTCAAAAGAGACTTGCGTGTCATTGAAAATAAATAGTTGTTGAACATATTTTTGAGCTTTATTTACCCGTGTGTCATTGAACATTAGAAATAGTCGTTGGAGATATTTGAAATCTTTATTTATCTCTGTGTCATCGACATCGCACAAAGACTTGAACATTATATTTTAACTATACAGGTTGGCAGGAACATTGACGCGCAAACTATAACCATGAGTTACACATGATTTTAGACTCTAAGGGCCGATTTTTTGATCCGTAGTTAAACTCAACCAATTGTTAAAAATAGTAACTAATGGTTAAATTTTTGAAAAATGTGAGTCTGTGTCTAATGATATAATAGCATTGCTAATGGTCAAATAATTAACTATTAGTTTAAAAAATAACCATTACATAAACTAACAATTGATCAAAAACCACATTTTGCAAAAATGTAACCATTAGTTACTATTTTTAACAAATGGTTGAGTTTAACCACGGATCAATAAACCGGCCCCTAGCGTAGAAATTGTTCTTCGGTAATAAAAAGAAATCGGTTGTTTCATAGAAAAGTGCAATACATATGCGTTCAAAATGTATGGAACAGCAAAATTTATTAAGATAACTGACCCTAAATTTCAACGCAGGAAGGTTCAAAATCTTGTACTGAATCCCACGGCAACAAGTTGCGCGTCGATGTCTCTGCCGTCCTGTATATGCTATTTACTAGTAGGAATTTATTGTAAAAAAAACGCGGATTGGCACAAGAAAAGAGAGGCGTATGCCCAGGAGTGGGTGAAGGCGGACTGTAGATAATAATGAAGATGACTAGCATTGTTGAATAGTGAACTTCAGTTGCAAGGCTAAACTTGTTTGAGAAAGCTCTGCTATTTGTGCACTAAGAATTAAGAATTGGAAACAACATGGTGCCTAAAGATAATTATGTTTCTGGGAACCGTCCTTCAGAACTTCGATAGTTAATTTTATTAGATTTGATACTATCGTAAACCGGTATTCTTCAGATATTTTTATATGATTGATGACTACTAAATCAATGCGTCCTACATTTCAACAGAAGCTTGTATTATTTATATTGTATCCGGTCATTCATGTAATTAAATTGAACTATGTTGTAAGTTTGTCTCAAAACAAACCAAACGTGGTTGGTAAGTGAAAGTGTCACATGTTTGGTTTTAAATGTGTAATTGATGTTACTGTCTGTAATATGCGGGTATAATGATACTATTGTGTTGGCTGGTGTCATGGACAGATCGAGAATTTTGTAGCTTTTCGGAGCAGCATCATTGTCATGATCTTATATCATGAAGATGATGGTTTGAGTTGTTCGAAATGGCTCTTTGTTAGAAAAGTGTTGAAAAATGACTTTCTTGGGTACAGTAAGTCGTGTGGCTGGAAAATCTATCCTCTTGAGCTTATAATGTAGTAGGTTATCTTTTAAGCCCATCAAGCGATACTTTTTATACTTACTTATTACAAGCAAGCTTTAAGACAGTGTTTGGGACGGTGCTGCCCACTTTAACCAATTCCCTATGTCGGGCTCTCTTACAACACTCGATTTCAAAATTCTTGTGTCTATTCTTTGTCGGAAACCACACAGAACAATTATCCGATAATTTCAAAATCGTCGTGATATCGCAACGAGACTATGACAGAAAAATGTTCTCACGACATTTTTCGCGCCAGTAAAATGTCACTCCTGTCACGTTAACTCATGCGCATGTATTTCTGTACCACATATGGAATAGACGTGGGTATAAAATAATAATGGTGGATTAAGTACATAGGTGTCGTATACGGCTAGTTAAAGAAACCGAATGGCCTGTTAGTAGCTTAGAAGGAATAATACAATTAAAGTTAAGTGTTTTAAAGATGGATAACAAGCCCGCATGGTTACTAACCTTTTGTTCTTAAAGCTCTTTGCGTGAGATTGGTTCGTGTGTGGTTCCATGAAACGAATAGGATACTTTAGCTTCTTCGTAAGAAACGAAAAAATCCTGCCTTATACCTAACGGTGACGTCATTAATCCAAATGTTAAGAAAGATGATTATGACAATATAATATGAAGAACCATCAGTCAAAATACTAGTGCAGATTGGAGTGGCCTTAATATGAAATACATATACGTTATTCGAGATGCTTGAACAGATTTTTCCAGCGTTCCGTCTCGCGACATCGCTGTCGATAAATCTAATAGTTTTTCTTTATTACCAATTACTTCTGCAGTTCTAACGACAATTGTTTGTTGTGTGTAAAGGAATGTTTTGTGATTTATATTTTTAATTTGCCATTTTTTCATGACCGCATGCTTGGTTTTTTCCAATAGTAGCAAACTGATTTATTTTATTGTTTTGTTTTTTTGTATTATTTCAAGATTCTATAACCATGATTTTTACTATTTCCTCTGCTAGTGTTATCCTGGCCTATAAAACATTATTTTTATTAGTTTTCCGTTAGTTTCCAGGAAGATAAAGGTTATGAGCTATAAAACTATTAATATGTTTATATTCAAAGTTATATTCAAATATATTTTTATCGTAGACAATAGCCGCACGTCCCTAATAAAAATCTAAAAGTACACAATCAAAAATGTAATTTAATTCCCAGAGAAAACAGTTGAAATTTCTACGAGAACCATTTCGAATGTTGAACAGTGAGATCGGAGATATTTGCACGCGAGCTGAAAGCTAATATTTATCTTTCGCCGCGACAGTAACAAATGTGATGTTATGCATTGCGTTTTTTGTTGCAGCTGAGTGATTTAGGTGTCAAGAGCATCAGCGATGGTTAACGATAAGTGCTGTGCGCATGATTGGAAACGCATTTCGTATGCAATTGGCGTTTGTAGGCGTCTAGTATAATTGTTGGGACAGTGAACGACTCGTGTGGAGAATACTTAATAGGTTTAAGAATTCCATAGGTTATAGTATTGTATATGTACTATGATATTACGGTACGTTTTTATAACTTATTGTTGTATATTTTTAGTAGGTGACATATGCGATATGGTTTTGAATTATATTGTCACTGGAGTTAGACTACGCGTCTCCGCGATTAATGTGTACAACTTTGATTGTAGCAATACTTTTATCGAAGTAGATCTCTTTATGGAATACTTACCTCAATATTTATGTACCTATTGGTTCATTTACTTCAAATCTTTTTTTCACTTCACCATTTGTGCAAACATGTATCATGATTAGATTGGATTGTATTGTAAGTATTAGCTTAGCTGTATCTGTGTCAATGACTAAGATTGCATAGCTATGGCAGGCATCACTATGTGAATAGGTATTGATTTACTTTTTTTCCTCATGATTCAAACCACAAACACTTGGGTTTACCTAGGAATCTGATTATTTATACATTTTTACTTGAAAAAATAGCTATGCTCTTTTATATGTAGTTTTTACATCATCATCACTTGCTTTGTATCAATCTGATGCTTGTATTTTCTCACTTTTCGACCAACATTTTATTGTTTCGAACTCCACAATCATCTTGGATTATTTTGTTCAACAACTCATTATGCTTTGTAAGTACCAGGACGTAAGTATCGGGGATACCTGTTATGCTTTGTTCCAGGTTGTTGCCACTGCACCTTAATCGGACCTAAGCCACCTAAACCACACCCATAGTCATAGATAGGCTACCTATTCTGAAGCTAGTACTTTACCATATCCTCTAACTACCATTCCCATACCAGTCTGTACGCCTTACCAACACGGCTTACCGACCGATCGCGCATTCGAGTCCCGTTCCCTGCAATGTGTAGGTACACACGTACGGACAGTTTTTTGCGCAGTAACATTGGGCCGACGAGACTTCCTTTTATGTCCACCATATGAATTATCTATGGCTTTTTAAAGTGACATTAGATCGATATTGTGTATTGATAAAGTTCATTGACTTGGAGATAGCCTTGATGATCAATGTTGTAATGATATTAAAATAGCGTATCCTCATAATATTACCATTCTGATTTATGAATCGACTTAGTTGAAATTAACGATGCAACCAGTATTTTGTAAGACTGTCCATGGAGTTTCTTGCCCGTTCTTCTCCATAGGAACCTACTCGCTTTGGAACTAGCTTCAAATTTTGGACCGACTCCTCGACAATTCAAAAGTGCCAATAAATGGTTTAATTGAGATAGGTTCTTTGAGTTTGAGTTTGATAGAGGTGGTGTTGGTAATCATTTGGAGGTAGGAAATACATATAAAAGACAAAGTGTCGGTGTCGTACAAAATCCTAAAGAACATCTAGTCTAAGAAAGGAGTCTTATTGGCCCTTGCTGACCGCAAAGGAGGAATAAATGATATATCCGAAAAACATCATCGACGATCTATCTCACAGGTGGTTGTCAAATAAAATGCATTGCTCTACGCATATTAAAATACACGCTTCATTGCATGCTATTGTCCAATAACGTCCATATGTCGGTAGTTTGGTCACCGTGTAAGTGCAGAAACCCTAGGAATGTATGTTTGTGTTCCCGCGAAAGTAGTGAAATGTCAACTGAAGAAAATCGATTACTGTCGCGTTCATGGCGTGGTGTTGCAGTTTCTAAAACATATTATTTTACATTGTAACATTAAGTAAACAAATGAATAGCTGACAAGTTAATTGAACACTCTTGTACGTTGTCAACTATGTACATATATTTGTCATCAAATTCTGCTTACTAAAATGTTATGATTATGACTCGCTTATGACTGGTATAGCTTTATCAACGTCTACCTTAGCATCTTAGTAACTATCTATTAGTGTGCCGTGCATCCAACACAAGGTCAAATTAAATTAGTTAGCAAAACTTCACAGGCATAACGGGTATTGATGCCAAAATCCATCACACACCAAATATAACATCACGCCTGCAAAACCCAATAAGACTTGGTCCGACCTGGGAATCGAATACAGGACCTTAGCAGTAGCGCTTACGACCACTAGACCGGCGAGGTAGTCCTATCACGTCTGTGGAGTTTCGCCAGACCATGATACAACTAGAAAAAAAAAATACAAATCTAGACTCAAGCGCCAAGTAACACGATCCGATATCAACCTTCATTCACTACTGGCTTTACAATGGGTGTCTCGTTACCATCCAGTGCGAGCAAGGCTTTACGTGTTGCGTATCGATTAGTACCGAACATTGACCCGCTGCAGTGGTCGCAGCGGTTTATGTTCAGTTCGGTCTGTAGTTAAGACATTTTGGTAGGAATGTGTACGAGATATTTAAATCTATCCAGGTATTTTGTAGCCGGTAATTGAAATATGTGCGTGCCGTTAAATTAGCTGCTTGTTTGTAATGTACATTGAAGATGTGTAGGTACACAGTTCCATTGGAATTCAGTAGAAATTAAAAAAAACTACATCGCTCACGTGTAACACAATTGAACATCATTTCAGCAACCAACGAAACATTTACATTGAGCGGTTGCGTTTCACACTGTTTGACCCAGCCATACACATCAGTTTAACTTCAAGGAACAAATCAAGAGCAGTATAAACGTTTCCTGTGATGTTCCTAAAAAAGTAAAGTTTAATACATTGTAGCTAAGTACTTAGGATTATCAATTGTCAACTAAAACCATGGATAGATCGAAATACCCAAGCAATCCGGAAATAAAACCCAAAGTTTCCCGCCGTACACCTCTCCACACATGTCTCGCATACAAATGTATGGTATCGCGTGTGATCGACCCCACAACTCAGTGCCAAGGTTGTACGCACCTCGGTCTATGGTAATACCACGCTTTTAGATGCTAAGATATTATTATCTTATCTGCAATGATTGTTGAGCGAATTTCTATTTCTCTCAGCATCAGATTCAAGGAAATACAATGCACAGAATTATGTGACATATGAAAATCAACATCTAATTGGGTCATACATATTATATCATCCATTAATTAATGTTGGACACTCTTGTCAATGTTTAATTACCCTTACATTGTAGGGAAGTAGACGAAGAAGATAGTATTGAAGAATGAGTCAAACAATTAGCGGTATTAAAAAATCTTACTTAAATAACAAGGAGCTCCGCGTTTGTGTTTCATAAATCACATTCATCACAGAAACATTTCTTCTAACTTTAACTACGCACCTATGTCAACAGTCAAAAATATTCCTTTTAAAGAAGAATTTCTTTCATAAATGCACCAAAAAGGGTTAACATCAACATCCTATGCCCATTACCCGCTTCCTTGGTCCATCCCAATTAATTGACCAGATATAGATCAGCTTCAAACGAGCGGCCGGATGCGGTATCTACGATTTTGTAATCGCTTCGTTACTAGCTTTTTATGGCGCGTTAAAATATGTTAATTTTTGGATTAGCATTAAATGGTTAATTATTACTTTAGTAACCGTTGTTGCATCTGGTTTGGTTAGAAGTCTACCTATCTTGGAAAAATTGTGATCTGAATAAGATATGGCGGGAGTTGAGCGACAATGATATACCTAGGGAGTGCCTTGCTAGAGATCTGGTGAAATATGTCTCTGTTAACAGTAATAAATTTTGAATGACCAGAATCAAAGGCCTGACTGTGAAACTAATAATAATTACCTAACAATGAAACAAATAATAATTACCTAACAATGAAACAACAATTGAAAATATAACTGTAGTGATAACTATCAATGAAACAACAATTAAGTAAGACGTAAACTACGTGTCTATTGAACTTGAGGTCATAAAGGAACTATGTAGTAAGTGCAAAGGTCGTAACACTACAAAGTGCAGAAGCACCTAGTGACTAATGGCTTGACACTTCCGTGAATCAGTGTGACATTTTTATTAGTTGAGTCTTCATAGGAGGCGATTTGTTTAACATAAGAAATGTTCTGTTATATCAGTCAAGAGATATTAATGATTCAAATCCAAGAAAACTTGTTGACAAAATATTTTCAACCTAGATATTTTATTAAAATAATATATGATGTAAAAAAAGCAGTCGAGGACAACTCCTACGATGACGGATAGCCAGTCGCTAATGACTTTCTAGCCAGTCGCATACTGAGAACAAACAGTATTGTTTCTCAAATCTTAGTCAACAAAGGAACACGGGTCTCTTAGAGCTAAATTCCCTTACATACATCGCAACATAACATCCGCATGGCATTTGACAAACGGCTCATCAAACACACGTAATGCTTGTATATACTCGTACACAGGTGAAGTTAAGCTAGTTATACATCTTCTATTCGTCGCTCCTTACCGCAATAATATAATCATGACAGAAACATTTTGTCAGTCTGAATATATCTGACTCCTATTGGGAACAGAGAATCAGCTATCTCCATTTCACCACGCTTTTGCTGCAGAACAAACGAGTTGGTGACGATATCATGTTAACAATTCGAATCGCCTTCCGATTATAGTCAATACTCAATTCTTTATTGCATGTAACGGGATCGTCCGAAAGGGTTACCGCTGCCCTGGTACATAAAGGGCTAAGGAAGGAACACGGGTGGGTTTTTGTCAGTAAGAGTCTGACACTCCCTTCTGCTCCACCCAGAGCGGGAGGGGTCAATTGATGATTTCCCATCCTGAAAAAAAAAAAAAAATAATAATAAAATAAAAAAAATAAAAAATCTTTATTGCATTCCATATATGTTACTTATACATATGTGTTACATAATGGTATTTCAAAGTAAAAGATCAATATGGACCCTGTCGGGCACAACAAAATTAGGAGAGAGGAAGGGAACTATATTATTAATCCGTATTTCTTCATTCTAAATCTATGTGCAGTACTGCAACCTGCGTTATACATACACACAAACACAAACCTCCACCAATCGTTTTGTTTGCCCATGCCGTGCGCGAGCGCATTCCGGCTTTAATTCCGATAATGGTAAATTGGCCGGGTTTGTTTGGAAATACGTCAGATTCGAATTTATAGGACATGTTTACACAATAAACCTTTGGGTTACCGTTCTTACTGGTATTGCCTGCGAGCTATTTCTTAGGAACTGTTCCGATTTTTGTGAAAAGGATTAAAACACCAATTTACATCGTATTGTTGGGGAGTGCTTATAGTTCAGTTTGTTATTATTGGTGGTTTACTTAAACTTCCGTTCTTATATTTCTTGGAACAAAAACAATGGATTCCCTCTTAATGGTCAGTTTTAAAGTACTTAATTTCTTTAAAACAAATTATAGATTTTAATCAGATTTTTACCAAAACTGGGAGCGAAAACATAGGGATTAGGAGCCTGCTAGAGGTTAAGGTTCTGGAGAATATATTCAAGCTGATGATGGTATACAGAAAACTGATGCTAGGCATAGTTCTAAAGCAACTCCAATCGATATATAATTTAAAAGCCGGAGCTCTATTAGGATCTATGACCTTTACATTAATTTGTAAGTATTGTGTGGGTTATGTAAACCTTTGTTTGGTTGGTGCCCAGCTGTGCCGCCATATTGGGGCCGACTACTATAATAGCAGCCCACGGTTATTGTATAGTAACACGGTTAAGAGATTGGGCCAATGTTCTGCGGCTACAGCCAAATTAGTGGTAAAGGAAACGCTTGCACAGCATAGCTTGAGAAATGTCGTAAAAATAATGCATGTAGGTAAATAGCAAAAATTAACTCTGCTTCTGAATATATTGTACACATGGAAATGTTAAATACTTCAAAACTTCCTAAAGCGTGTAACTGTGAGGTACATATTCGTATATTAGTCGCATCCGGCATCCGCTCATTTCGTCGTACATTACTTTAAGTGGAATTTAGCTAGAATTAGTGGTTTCCGTAATCAAACGAGAAATCCGTCGTACGACATATTTTGGTATTGTAACAAATGTTTGACCGAACATTGGAACAAGTAGGCGTTACTATTGTTTGCGATTTGGTAATATAAACTTATGTTAATAATGTTGTCTTGCCAAAATGAGAAATTATATCTAAATGTCATCATCATCATGGCTAATTTTATCTTACAATTAGAAATATTTAAATAAATTAGTTAAATTGTAATGACCACTTCGTGTGTTTAAAAAGACTACACAGTTTAGTATGAAGAAATTCTTTGAAATCTGAAGAGAGATGTGTGTAATTATGGTGTCATTAAGTTCTGTGCTTCGTATATCTTTTGAAGATGCTATTTCCTAATACAGAAATTTCCCATAAACACGGAATTAAGTGACGTTGAGCCAAATTAATTAAACAAAATAATGAATTGCTCTTTATTGATAAATTAATTGCTCCGCATTCCATGGTTAATGGTGCTCGCTGCGTTTCATCCGGTTAACGTTATTTTTTACTTATCTGTTGCTGCAATACTGCTTATTAGTGTCCGAATAGAGAGATCATTTCATTCGATATCTGGGTGTTCGACCAAGAATCGACTACGACGACCTTCAGAGTGAAAAGAGATTTTCCAAATATTTCAGTGATCTTGGACGATGGGTAAAGGCAATGGTAAATATTATGATGATAGGAGTTATTGTGCAATAAAATCCATTGTAACCAATGATGACGATGAACCACCAGCAATTCATTGCTTGATTGATAGCACGGATGTCACAAGTTGTTTAGTGCCAAATCATCATTCATCTCGGCTTTATTAAAAAGACCAGCCGAAACCAGCCTCGATAACTTCGGCAGCTGCATCTCTATCGATTAATGAGGTAGTCACCATATCAAATTTAAGTGTTCGCTATACACAAGCAATCAGAACGGAAGCGATTGAGACAAGCAAATAAAGACATATCAATAGTGATGCGTGTACTCATATTTGAATAAGTTGAAAGATTATTAATGTTGAAATTGATGTCGCAATTAAGTATGGAGATACGGTTACAAAACTTTTAGAAGTTAAGACGGAAGACGAATGTCACTGCAAGGCTGAAGATAATAAGTAACACCATGGTAACATGTTTTGATGATAAATATCATGCAGTTACGATCGACCATTTGTGTTTTACTAATTTCTTAAGGTATCCCCATAGAACTGGTTTATATTTAAAAAAAAAAAGACTTATCTCCCTTCTTTGATGCCGTAAGGCACGGCACATTGGTATTGAACGCTTTACCTAAATCGATCAAGCCGAACATTTCATTCTCTTCGCATCCTCAATCATCCATTTATGAGGATATACAGGTACAAATTATACCTCAAATTATAATTCACCAGTCATTATCTGAAGTAGCAATCGATTGGGTCATTAAAATCTGATGAATTGCTTTATAATGTTGATTGATTACAGTTGTAATTGTAATGCCCTGTTTAATACGCATGTCAGTCACGAGCTCGAGTTAATTGTAATTTGTGCGTTCATTGAACAATTAATATTGTTTGTTCAATTTAATTGGATCGATTTTGTTTTGGGTAAATAGGGCATTCTCTTTGAATAATATGAGTTGCGTATCGAATGAACTTGTTGCAATTATCTTGGCTTTAAAACATTATCTTGTTATTCGATTACAATTGAATATAGGAACATTAAAATTCACTTACTTTTAATCTCATACAACGATAGCGTTTATCACTCTCGAACGAGATGCACTTACGTAGAAAGCTGCATATTGTAGATAGATCCCACAGCGCGAGATTTCCCCCGTCTTCTGGGAAGCCGACAAAAACAATGGGTGCTCGCAAAACCTCGGGATTATTGTTCGACAGATGCCATGCCGGCCGCGGCGGATGCGCGTGCGACGGCCACGCCTGCGCTTTTGAAAGGGATTGGTACAGTAATGCAAGTCTGAGTAGCTTTGAAAGTCATTTCTTCGAGATTTTACAATCTATCCACATGGAGATCTATATCTATCTATGAACTAGTAATTAGTTTACTTGTTTCAATCAAGATGTCTCACTTACCAAGAGTTATGGTTTCATTACATCAAGTCAACCAGTACCTACTATATTTTACATTATAAAGTTTGTTTATCTCTCAAGTTTACTTACTACATCTTTCAAATCATCGCATTGTTCCAAACCTATCTCAAATTGTTCTAGAATTCGTTGACCTTCTGCAACTATTCCATTCAGTTTGCACATGCTTCACAGAAGCGCTCAGAACATTTACGATGTTATCCATGTGCGAATAAAAACTTTACTGTCAATTGTATCTAAACTAAATTATTAAGTTATGAGCTTATTGTGTTCTGTTCCCACGTAACATGAAATACTTGAGTGCTACTTACTGCAATAACTGGTTGCAGCAAAAATGCGCATGAGCATTGTGTCTTCAGAATTAATAAGAGTTATATCTATTTTTTTCCCCATGATGAAATTATCTTTTCAAATTGTCTGCTGACTGCGCGCCTTGCATACTATGGCTATTATAGAAAGTGAATATGATTTGAATAATAGCTTTCTAGAGCAGTATCTAAATGTTTTAGATTTGATTTCACTAAAAGGTTTTTAGACTGGATTATATCCTAGACAATAAGAACAGTCTCGTTATTGTCTATCTACTTTCTTTCATTCATTATTGAAGCTATCTGTGCTAAATCTCACGACCTTTTTTCATCGTCTATTATTACTTTGCATTAGCAAATTGGGGTTAGCAGACAGATAGGCCAATATACGAGTTCAAAAAGGGCACTCTCACGTTATGTGCTAACATTTTAGATGTAATTGACGAATTATCAGCAGTAATATTGGTTATAAAGAACACAGTATGCTTGGTAGATGCAGTGGTGATTTTAATAATTTGTTTACAGTTGGTTTGATAATGATTGGCGTAGATGGATGGTGGTTTATACAGGCAATAGATAATGCAACTGATGTAAATGATTGGGCAGTTGAGATCATCTAGTCTTGTAGGTTAGGAACAAAATATAGGTATCCCATTCAACATTTTGGCGGTGTAGCAAATTCATACAATAATGAGTTTGAAACTACATAGACGTGTATTTTATATAAATCTGTTCTGTGCAAACAGAGCTTTTGTAAAACTGATTGAAAAGTAAAAGTTGTTCATGTCTTCAGGCAATATTCGCAAAGCGGTAGCAACATCGTTAAGACCTTTATCAGTAATTTATTATTATGGAAACATTTACAAGTTCCTGGATTTAGTGACAGTGAAATATGCAGAGCAGATAAAATCATTGTATGTTTTGTAACATTCAGTAACTGCAAACAGTGCTGCTTTATGATCATTTACATTGTAATGTTATATGTTACGATAAACATCTCCTTACATATCGCATCTCGTTTCATTTCGTTTTCGTTTCGTTTCACAAGATCGAAATCAATAAACAAGTTCATTCCTCCAAAAAACACAATCAAACTTTTTTCGCAGCTTTTTTTATATCACCACAATTGGGAACACTCATCTTCCGGGCACAACAATGTACCACTACAATGGCTCTCCAGGTACTTGGCAGTTCCTAGAAGATACATCCGGCGCTACAAGGGATGCTGACATGTGCGTGCGCAAGTGCCATGCGACCGAATTAGATGATGCTTTTGTTAGTAGGTGGTTCATTTAATTTTCGGTTCCATACGTGCTTCGGAGACCAAGTAACATTATTTCAGAAAATTGAGTATAATTTTATATTATAAATTTATAACACACAAGAAGTCACTCAATCTTTGCATTTATTATTAAACAACTCTTCTTTAGGCTCAACAATAGTTTCTTTGTTTTAAGAAGGTAGACCAGTTTCAGCATTATTATGATATGAGTTACTTTTAAGATAAAACAATATTTACTTTTATGAAACTTATATTGAGCGATGAACCACGCGCGCCCAATGCGGATTGGAACATGTCACTTCGAATTGTTGATTTTAGGACATGCCATAGAAAGGAGGCCTATGTCCCAGCAGTGGTAATGTCTAAGGCAGATTATGAAAGAAAGAAAGAAAAGTATGTATTGGGACTCGCACTGCAAGAGCACAAAATAAATATTATGGCATAAATATAGAAAAAAAAAAACTTGAAGTCCGACGTCAAAAGGCCTGCGGTTGCTATATGTATGCTTATGCTTGAAACTTGTGTTAATTATTATCTTTCTGTTTGTCTCAGGGCCCGGTATGCTGAAACACGTGGCGGTATCGCCGCACCGCGCGCGCGCAGACTCCGTGAGTCTAGCGTCATCAGCCTCCTGCTGCAGCCTCGGCAGCCTCGAGCACCGGCACGACTCAGTCACTGATCTGTCCCATAGAACGGTAAGTTTTTATAGCATTTTGAATATTATTGATCTTATTCGTACTGTTATTTATACCATTAACCGGCACCCTAATTTCGTAACACACGATCAATCGGAATCGGTTTCATTTTGACAGTTCAACAACATTCATTGGGTTATTCACGTGTTGAGCAGACAAATTTTTCGAACTTATGAAGCAATGGATAAGCAATTCGTTTCAAAATGCTTCAGATTCAGATTAATCGTGTGTTACGCAATTAAGGTGCAGGGTAGCATCACTCAAGGCCTTAATTGTCTTCTCCAAGGCTTTTCGTTTCGTCTTTAATTCTATGGCTACTGCTGCCAAATGCAGTTCCCACGCATGCTCAAACCATTTGTACGATGTAAAGTATTGCAATTACGACTCGCGATGTGCACTATGACATTTCTAATGTGTCTCTTAACCTTGCATCTTCAACTTTTACTATTACAAGATTACCAACACCCATCATTCGAAGTTCCCTAAAGATTTTTCTAATAACATGTAAAGTAACAGCGATACGATCTATGTGCGTGCGCATCATTATTCGATTTCACTTTCTTGGCAGCTAATGGCGGAATTTCCTACGTCTCCCATGAGATAATAACCACCATGGGAACCCAGTACTGCGTATAAATATTATAACGACAGGAAATAGTTTGTGGACTTAGAAGATACGGTTATCTGTAATTGTATTTGAATATGTATAAACGCTTCTGCGTTTCTGGTTTCTTATTGAAACTTGATGTTGAAACAATTTTAATTTTCGATTTACGCCTTGCAAAATGTGACAAAATGCTTATAAGGATATCGTTGTCACGTAACGTTTGATATCCAGTTTGATGCAAGCAATCGCGAGTAATTCCCTTACAAGTTGGTGTAAGTTGAGAAATCGGATGTTGGTATTGCGTGATGCCACATTAATTAGCCATAGCGACCTTCTTATCTCGTTTAGATCTAAAAAATATTTGCGACAACTTTGAATTGCGTCTTTTCGTACAAGGCGATGTATTACAAAAATGAAAAATTGCATTTTTCAATTGTATCTGCAGCACAGATGGTCTGTCACCTCCTTTGTTCTCGGTTCACATTTCTGCATCACCAAGGTCTAACGGTTTTGAGCGAGCAAACCAAATATTTTCAACATAATTCCTGGGAATTTGCGCACAATGGGACAATTTCGACATTGCGTTCAGTCATTATCTTCTACCACAACTTCTTAATTAAGCTCGGCACTGACATTTCGATGGCTGATAGAGATAAGCGATGATTTCTCGATTGTTTAGTGACATGTGAACTTAGGTTTAGGAGACGAGTCAGTATTGTTCTACGGTGGAAAGTTCTCGAATGGTGAGAGCATCCGAATTAGTTTTGACCGACATTTGTGATCGTTACCGTCTTTGTGATGAGACTTACGACGTTGTTATACTTTGGAAGTCCATTGTGTGAAAGAAGTGCAATAATGTGTAATTTAACTGAGACTTCACTTCTTTCTCTAGAAATGGCTTTTTATTGTATCCTCTTGTACCTCATCGTGTCTGGGAAGCCGTTTACAATATCTTTACTTCAGGCATGTCTCTGGCCAACTACTCATTTGCAGGTAGGTACAGCTTCAGTTTCTTTGCAAATGAATGGTCAAATATGGCATTTTATAGCCTCTCATCTGTCTATGAAAGAAAAAATCTGAGGACGATAAAAACCCAGTCACCGTCATACATTGTCATAGTTTACCAATACGGGTATTTTTCCATATCTTGTTAGTTGTGCCGGATTTCCCAATAATATTATATTCGAGACCAATAAATAATAACGACCGGAAATATAACCGATAAGGAATTTTATCTACATACCTGAGTGCAGTTTCTTATGTGTTAGTATTTATTGTATTATGAATGCAGACTTGCGCTTTGCGGAGACGTCGCCGTCGCGTGGTTATTGCGATTACAATTTACGACAACATTTCTGCAAAACTCATAAAATAGTTTCATTCAAATCTTGTCGATTACTGTTTTATTAATTCGGACATTAAAGTTTTATTGATATAAGTTTTTTCCCGCGTGACGCCATTTTCTTTGTATAAGTTTTTTTTTTGAGTTTTAGAGTTTAGACCAAAGCACTTAGTTTTAATTCTGCCTAGTGACTAATAGAGCTGTCCATTTTAGTCGATTATTTTCATAGACGATTTGTTTTTGTAACATCAATTCCAGTGAAGTATAGGTATGAGTTTAATTGTTTTTTTTTTGTATGTTTATGATCAACCATAAGAAGCTGGCTGGTTACCATATGTAGACTGTTTAGTTTATTACTTGGTATACCTACTTAATGCTTTGTTATAATTTACGTCTAACATATGCCCAGAAAATCCCTGTTAACGGCTTATTGCATCATTTGTTAATAAATATGTCAGTAAGATATTGTGTAAAGGATTTAATTCTTTGCGTCTCTGGTCATCTGGCATGCATCATCAGATTTCTTAGATTATTTGATGTTTTTTATGTAAATCACATGTAATTAACATAATATTGTTTTAATTTAACATGTTTACTCTTAAAACTAGGTTCCAATTCGTAAGCAACCTTGACCGACTTCCAAAATCTAGTAACCATAAACAATTATACCGCGTATGATTTATTGTTTTGATTAGGTATCAATGTACCGTTTGCATCCAACATGGGTTTGCAGTGAGCATAATGATCACTCTCTAACAGACATTTCCGATGCATTGACTTGGGAACCTCGTTTAATTGTAGAGGTGCTACAATTGTATGCAGCTAGACAATAGACAACCACGCCCTCTATTGTTTTTATTTGTTGATTATAGATGCAATTCTAACGGGAATAAAGTGTACCTTTGTGACTTGTGCATGAAAGCATTTGACGGTGAGGTGTAGGCATAGTGTAAATAAATAACGTCATGGTGTGATATTGTGGTTTTCCTCAAGTTTTGTGTCAATAAACTAAATTATGTTAATAATTTATTTTATAATTTAGTATTGTGCAAGAAAGTCGGTAGTAATTTCCCACATTTACCTATGATTAAAATAATATTATTGTTTATTATTTTGCACAAACTTACCTTCATAGAATTTAGGTAGTTATGAAAACGATTATCCATTGTTTATTATTTTGTATTAAGTTAGTAACCTATAGGTATTCACCTTTTTTTTACAAATTGCACAAAAACTATAAACAGCGATTTAAAGCCCGCCATAATGGAACAAAAAAAAAACTTCATATTTGGAGCAGGACAATGCACACTTGCATTCAGCCACACATGTCATCGGTCCGTGGGAACGCATGCGCGCTGGCATGTTGCCGCTAATCATCCAGTTATTGGACAGCATCATAGGCAAGGCGGAGAAGTACCACAGATAATGTAGGTACCTACTAGCCTATACTATAGAGTCATCTTAGTCATCTAGCAACAAGCATAGTTTAAATTCTTACATGTATTGGGGTGTTATACTGCCTTAGTGACAGTATCAGTAATGGCTGATTTATTTTAGTTAAGTTCAAGTAGAAAGTCACCAAACCTCGGACCAAAAGTGACAGTTTTTCATTGTGAAGAGTCACATATTATAATGTATATTTATACGTTTTGAGGGATACTTAAGCAAATGTAAATCGGCGTTAACACTTTCCATTCATTGGTGGGTGTTACTTCTTATTTGTTATCATTTGGGTCTCTTAAGGGTGTGAATGTGAATGAAATGGTGTTCCGTATACTTGATACGACATCAAGTTCGATATTAAGTAAGTAGGTATAGAACTTACTTAGTCAATGACGACTCGATAGCGGCGACATTTTGGGACTTTTGTAGCTTCCTTATGTTGTGCAGTTATTAGACGAAGTACAAATAGACATGTTAGCGCCTTGTCGAGGAGTGTTTAGCGCGGTATTGATGGCCGGCCATATTGGTTTAATTACTTATTTATGCGACTGGCCCAATTTCTGTGTTGCAATAAGTATGGAATAAACTGTTGGTGCCCAAAGTTTATTTTCTCGGTGTTTCTTTGAAGTTTATCTCTCTGTTATTATCATTGTTTTAATTTAGTTACCTATTTATTTATAGTTACGTTTAGCATTATTACGTTGTTGTTTGGTTATTGATATCATCATCACATTCAGCATTTATGAAAAAAAATATCATTAACTTTTACCAAGAAACATCTAAGTACTATCTCGCTATCACTTTTTAATATAACAATCACTTCATAATTCGCTCCACTCCAGTATTATCACGTAGATATCCGGTGGGATTGCGCAAGCGCAGCGGTAGGTCACACGGTTGCCGTCATTTCCTGTCATTACAGGCTTTCTACCTGCCGGTGAAACTGGACAGTTTGGCAGACACTAGGTGTTACAGTCTAGGCCAGAATGCAGGGCTAATACTAGGGAATTTGTTGAAGAGGAAGTTGTTTAAAAAAAAATTATGTTGCTGGACCAACGTTTGCAAGAGTCTTTAACTACTTGTCTAAAGTGGCGGCATACCAAGTGTGAAGACATAACAAGAACGTAGAAAACTGCTAGTACATACAACGCTACAAGGTTCTTTAAACGCGTGGTCAAAATCGGAACTAACGCCGCCATAACATGACAGAATTATAACATGAGTACAAAGGTACTGCTTATTTCTTAAGAAATTTCTTCCAGCAGACCTGCGAAAGGAGAAACATCGCCAGCATCGCAGCGCCATCTTGTTTTGTCAATACAATTTCTGTGACAATTCCACAAATGTTTACCAACAATGCTCCCCTGTCAATGTCATTCAGGCGCCAAAAAATCCATGTACAGTCAACAGCAAAAGTAGATGATCAAAATCAGAAATTCAATACTAAGTTCGCGTCAGAACTGTGTGGCGTCGAAGTGATTCAAAAGTTTGTGATTGTAAATTATACCAAACATTTACTACTAGTACAGCTGCCATATATTCGTGATCAGTTTTGACTCCAAAAGTTATAAACTCAATTCGCATCAGAACTAAGAAGTGAATAAATTTATCAAAACTAGTGAACAGTTAAAATAAAAATTGTACTAGTAGTAAATGTTTGGTATAATTTACAATCACATACTTTTGAATCACTTCGACGCCACACAGTTCCGACGCGAACTCCGTTCATTAGTATTGAATTTCTGATTTTGATCATCTACTTTTGCTGTTGACTGTACCACTCAAAAACATGATGAACTTATGTCACACGTCATGTTAGTATGCCAATGATGATGTGACTGTTATCAAAAGTTTTGTATGCGAATCTGTATCGCCCAGCTAAGTCACAGAATGTGAAAACAAATGAATGCTGCAGTTAAGTCGCCCATATCAATGTGTTGCCGACCTCGCCAGTTGCCATATCAACAACCTTTTGGCACGTTTTCAACCCGGATTTAACCTGAATAAGTTACACAACAAAAATAGGTACTTCACTACAGTTCTATCAACTCAGCCTATCGCAGTCCACCGCTGGATATAGGCGTCTCCCAGGCTGCGCCACAACACCATGTCCTCCGCCTTCCGCATCCAGTCTGTCCCAGCAACCTTCAGGTCGTCCGTCCATGTAGCTGGGGAGCGTCCCACACTACGCTTGACGATACGCGGTCTCACTACAGTTATTGAACTGTAATGAAGAAAACTGATATAATAATTACATAATACATAATCAGCCTATGACGTTTCCACTACTGGGACACAGGCCTTCTATTTTCGAGAAGGAATGGTCATTTATCCACCACGCGGTCCCAGTGTAGGTTGCTAGATATCACATGTCTTCGAATTTTAGGTTCTAGGACATGCCGGTTTCCTCACGATGTTTTCCTTCACTGTTGCGAGAGCAGTGGTGATGATATAATAATTATATAGATACAATAGGAATGTATTTGCATAATGGGTTACTAACCTTTTGTAAATCTATTCCTAGACATACCTAATGTATAAGAATGAAAGTTTAAATATGAGAGTGTTTAAAAAATAATTCGCTTCAATAGTAAAAGTAGTTGTCTAGGTAATTATTACAAAGTTTGTACACTGATAACTTCAAGCATGCAACGTTTTGTTCCATTATTTATAGCACTATTGAACTAAGGAATTAAAATAAAACATTTTGATGGAACATTAAATAACATTTAGAACACAATGTAACACGCTTTTATTTCATTTATTTCTTATCAGGTTAAATTATTTTTAAGTTTTTTGTTCTTTTTATTAATAAGTAATAAAAGCTTGTTTTTAAAAAGTTTTTTTTTTCTTTTATTTTTAACTTTTTAGTATTTTTGATGCGAGATTGACTATGGCGTAGTTCGTAGCGCGTAGCAGTGTTTTTTCGTTATATGCGTTTACTGCACTTAAGCTACCTGCTCACTTTTAATCCCTGGTTACCATCTAGCACCAAAGTACTCGTCAAGACGAATCAAACGAGCCCAATCTCAATGGGGTTATGTCGTTTAATTACCGAGTTCCTATGGCCATCTTCCAGCTCCATCATAAGACCCTGATTACCATCTAGCACCAAAGTTCTCGTCAAGACGGATCAAACGAGTTCAAACTCGATGGGGTTGTGTCGTTTAACTACCGAGTTCCTATGGCTACCTTCCGGTTCCATCATCAGATCAGCTCCATGTCATAATAATTTTGCATTGTCATCCGATTTACACATGCATGCAAAATTTCAGCTCAATCGGTTGAAGATATCTGCTTCAAAATTGAGTTGCAAGAGTCTACCCGAACAAACATAGTAACATACATACATACATACATCGCAAGTTAAATAAAAGCTTGTAATAATTAAAAAAAACTATATCAATAGCACCAACCTATAAACGCAATAGTTAATCTTATTCAGAAATTTAGACAGTTTGGATAGTTTCAACCTAAGTGAAATTTCAATTCACTGGCTCAGAAATTCTGGGTTCACTGGTAATTGTTGTCAAAAGTGGTAGAGAAATAAGAGTACGATTATACTTAGCTTCTGACAAAATTCGCTGCCAAACTCAATTTTTCTCCTCTTTCACGGCTCGCATATTCATCGTCACATTCATTCTAATCATCATTATCACCCTACATTTAAGGCTCTTGCAGACATATGCGACGCGACTGTGAGACGCGATTCTGGTAAAGCAATTTCCATGAAGTTTTCATAGAAATTGTTCTACTTGAGTCGCGTCGCGCTGTCACGTCGGGCCTGTCTGCGAAAGCCTCTCAAATTGATCATTCTCATCTCCTATCATGACTATAATATCACATTCGCAAAACATGTACATGAAACAAAACCCCTACATACACTCCCTCCCAACAGACATAGATAACTCAGTCATCAAGTTACATTAGTTCATTGCATAAACAATAAACAGTAGATCAGTTCTGTGCGGATCATTAGCTGTTATGATGAGATGCTGTAACCTGAGTCTGCGCGTAACTGCCGAGTAAGATGAGATGCCATCTCAAGTTATCTTTACTCGTGTCTTGATGAGAGGAGATTTACTGTGCTTAGTGTTCAAGTTACATGGACATAAGTTGTTGCTTAGTTAATCAGCTACTGTAATTAGAAAAGATGTGAATTAAAAGAGGCTGTAAAATGACCTTTGTTTCCTTCATGAAGACAGTCATCGCAGCAAGAACAAGAAAGCTAAAGAGCTGTATTTTTCAGACTCGGTATTATATGTAGTTCGGCACCTTAATTACGTAATAGATAGTGTGTTACGAATCTATCGTTATTGCTAATCAATTTCGTCATATATTTGAAATATGTGTCTGCTCAACAACGTAAATAACGCAATGAATGTTGTTGAACTGTCAAATGAAAGCCATTGTTATTGAGTTACGCAATTACTCCGCTGGGTACTGTAATTAAAAGCTGTCGAATCATCTTTAACCCACAGAATTTTTAAGTAAATGTGCTTAATGAAAAGATCCTGGTAAATCCTGTTATAAATAAACCCCAAGCAGCCTACAGGGTGTCGATATCTTTATTTGATAAAACATCACACTCTATTCTCCATATTTTATTGTTTCCAGCCATTGACCCCTATTGTGAACTAATCTCTCAGCGGATCTAGGAACAAGCACGCATTTAGCAGTCAGCTTAGAGTCTTAGACATAAACACATCCTCGCAATAATCTAGATATGGACTAAAAATATCACAGTGGTGGCTTGCGATGCGCAGGCGACGGCGACTACGTGACCTTTCTGAACAATATCTGCTGCTATGCGCGCGCGCAGAATTAATCGCAGCGACACGGATGCGGCAGGTGCTTGCACAGGTTAATATAAACCTATCGTGAGTATTTGCTTTGTGCTTTTACATACAGAAGATTGATAATTGATTTTCTTTTGTATGCAGCTGATTGGAATGTGTGAGACCTTCATCCTTTACGACTACTCGGAATCATTAAAACCCAATGTTTAATTCCAACGAGTTTTGATGTTGCATTTCGACACCAAATATTCAAATCATAGTTAGTGATTGCTTTTAGGATTTCAAATCAATACCTAGGAGTCTGATGACGTCGATCTGGCTAGAGAGAAACGCATGAGTTTGGAATTGAAACCTAGTTCGCATGAAGTTGTGTTCGTACCTACTCCACCCCCGCCCCACTACTGACGAATCCAAACACACGTCTCACGTATGAGTATATTGTTTACCTCGCAGATGTTATGGTTGGATTCAATGGTTAGCTGGAAAGTACACCCAACTATGTCCACATATACTAAATAATAAATAAATAATACCAGTCTATTTTTGTCTGACTGCAGAGCAAAGCCCCTTTTCATACAGATAAGGCACACTTACCCAAGGTGGATTGACGATTCCAGGCTTATATTAATATATGTACAAGTTCAGGTATCCTCAAGATGTTTTCCTTCACTGATGTCACCTGTGACCATATAGCATAACCAGCCTATAATGTTCCCACTGGGGGGACACAGGCTTCGCTGTGAGATGACCACATAGCTGATTAAAAAATATTTCGTTGGTCCTAACTGATCCAATGATATTAAAGACAATGTGCCAAGACTCCAGCTAAGTTTAATCAACGCTGAGTAACATATCGTCACGCAGTAACGTCACATGTGCTAGTACTACAGTCCTTGCGCTGATGGGATGCGCAAGACTTCGCAATGATGTCATCTTCTAAGGGCAGTGACGCATGTCGACGTTTATTTACAATTAGTTGAGATTATTACATTGTGATTTTCTCTAGCATGGGTTGGACGGAACGGTACTGATGCTGGGTCTAGGATGAAATTGTTTTAATGAGTCAGAAGGTGCTTTAGGACACTGGGTTTGAATCAGCACTCGAAACATTTTCGCACCTACTTCAGTTAAGCATCTCGCTAAGTTTATTTAAGTATAAGTACTATGTACAGTCACTCTTTCGCGGGCGTAATCAAAAGTTGTCCTACAGAGAATTTCTATGACAACACCGATGACTTTTCATTCCATTCGATTATAATCAAATCATCCTAATAAGATCGAATGCTTAAAAACCCTAACAACTATGATAATAGTTCTTCTTTGCTAGAAAAATTTACCAATCGTTGTAAGTTTTATTAAAAGCTATTCAAAACAAATCAAGCTGAAAACGACAACTGTCCAATAAATATACAGGGTGGCAGGGACATCGACGCGCAACCTGTTATTATCATGTATTCAGTACATGATTCTAAACCCCTTGTGTTGATAACCGACGAAAATTTTCTACGTTGGCGGTCTAGACTAGAATCATGTGCTGAATTCATGGTTTCAGTTTGCGCGTCGATGTCCCATGCCACGCCGTATAATGAATACCCATTCACAAATTAGTCCATGACCTGTCCCAATAAAGAATCCCCTTATTGTCTCAACCAATTACTATACAATACAATGAATAGTTTGTAGGTACCTACACTACCTACATACACCTAACACGCGATTGACGACCAATTAACGTGTAGTAACAATAATTTAATTAAATTGCAGTGACGGCCAATAGATCGATAACCTGTGACTTGCGCTTGCGCATGTTTATGTAATACTTTATCGAGCCATTGTAGTGCCGACGCTATTTAACTGGGGCTAGGGATGCAATGGGGTGTAATTATCGATAGTTTTATTTTTGTGTTGTGTTTGGGCCTTACTTATAAAAATGCTAAGTTTGATTGTTTTTTTATTTGAAATCTGCCACCATTGATAATATTAAACATAAATTGAGTTGAATTTAGTTTTCAAACAATCAGACATTCCAATCCAATAGCTTATATTATAAAGTTAAAGAGAGAGTTGCCAATTCTCTGATTTTATTGTATAAACGTTTACCTCGTTGGCCACATTCTGTCTGCACGTTATTTCGGTTATTTTTAACTTGTCATTTCACGTCTAATATTGCCAATTCACACAGATTTTTACACAATAACAATAACCAATTCCCTTATATAACTTTTTATTCGAAATTGCCAAATACTTCAGAGTACATAAAAGTATTATCTAATAGCATTTCATGGTCAGTAGCCGCATGTCGGTCGAGAGCTTGTTTACTCCTTTATACATGGTCCATTGTGTAAACGGGGCTAGGGTTGTTCGTGATGGTCGATAGTTGTGCAACGTGGCCCATCACGCTGGATTTGCAGTTGATATTATGTTATGAGCATGAAGGATTTAATTGAATATTGCATACAGTGTGCGAGGTTTGGATAAGGTTAGTTAAGATTTCGTGTGTTGTTTAAATTGTTTTAGCTTTTCTTCTAACATCCTTTTTAGCGTTAGTATTCGTTTTAGGGTAATCTTGCGAGATGATTTTAGTAGGAGTAGTGCTAAGTTTGATAACGTAAAAAGTTTTTTATAACAAACAAGTGTAGTAGCATAAATAAAAAAAAAATACGATTAGTTAATACTTTAATATTATTTTATGTGACAACTGATGTCGATATCGATAGAACTCACTTCGAAATTGTCCCGTCCCTCGGCCCGGATACCGGACGAAGGGCAAGAGCCCTACATTTCCCCGGGACCAATAGGGCCAATTGATCCCAATGTACGGCCGGAAGCTGATCATTGTACCCGGATATGCACTTGTAGCGTAGATCCGCGCGTGCGCACAAAACTTCACTACTCTACCGTGTAATGTTAAGTGTGGCTATTATACTGTTTTTTTCTATACAAATATAGTTCCGTTTTGTTTCCTTTGTGAAGGTATTTATTAAGTGAATAGGTTTTGTGCGCTTTGTATATGTAATTTATTGGATTTTTTATTGGTTGCTTGATTTGCGGAACGAATTAGTGTAAGTGAGGATTTATAATTTTTCATGATATTAACGGGAAACGGAAATATTATATTAATAATTTTGCATGTATTTATAAACTCTGTACAACACGGTGACTTTACCGTTTAGTTGAGAAGGAAGAAATTAAATTGATTAATTAAAAGGAAAATTATTTAACTTGTTCATAATTGAATGAACTCTTTCCCAGATATAACGCTAAAGCCAAGCTAGAAATGAAGTTTAATCAAATTATAATTGATCTCTTATCCAGTAGATGTAATAGGTGGGTTATGCTGACAGTTATAACGAAGAACTGTTATCAACAACGTGCATGCGCCATGGTACCACGGGCTGGCCACGGAGCCACGTGCAAACGCCGGTTATTAAATCATTCATTCTTCACACCGCAACGGTGACTCATGCCAACGCATAATATTGACACATTTTTGTATAGGTAGGTACTCGATAACACCGATGACAGTAACTCATGAGCCCACAATAGTGTAGGCCACATGCATTGAACGGCCTTGCGAGTTTGCGACTGAAAGTACTGAGAACAGTTCGGTGCGTACGAAATTGGCATCCACATATCTAACTGTATTTGGTGACGTTATGGAATGCATTAAAAAATATAATTGCTAAACTTTTGACGTCACTTATGTTGAGTAATCTATTAGTGATTTTCTGTATACATTATTTGATAGTTCAATCGCAAATATACGGTAGTAAAATGTTTGTGCTCTATCATGTCTTCATGTCTTCTTGTCTTCTTGTCTAGGATTTATTTGCTCAAAGAAAGTTGACGGAACTGCGGGTATTTCTACTATTTCTCATTGGAAAGTTCCTACAGTCAGTCATTTGCAATTACATAGTTTGAACTTGAATTTGTTGTTTGTCTTTAAGGCTACAAAATAAATTGTTAATAAATTACCAAGAATAAATCTAATTGCGAATAAATTGATACGAAAGGGGTTTTCCGAGAAAATATTAACAAAACAAGCTATGATGTCTATATTTTAAATACTTGGAATATCCAGAGCAGGAAGTGTAAATGGCTATAGATCGTAGTACTAAAGTGGTTGTTGTAGCAATGGTGACGCAGTCAATTACAACAACGCGACGCTTTTACAAATGCCGTCATAAAATTCATGAGTTATGAAAATTATAATCATAAGACCTGTTGATTATAATACCCAATATAGCAAGCTTATTTATTTTATAACTAGTAATTTTGCTCGATACTTTATAGAGTAGAGGTGTCTTTAATTTTATAATTACTGAAATTTATGATTATTTTATTATTAGTAACTGTAAATGGAAACGGTGAAACTGTTTTCATATTTATTGTAAAGGATAGTTTACAGGTATCTACTTCGCGTCACAGTCACTTAAGTTTTAATAAATCTTCATTAATTAGCGTATTTCACCAAATGATTAATATCGAACTTGTTAGGGAACTAATAAATACCGTTAGCACTTTGATTCCGTGTTACACAATTTCGTGCGAACTGTCTTTGTTCCGAGCAATAACAGGGAAATGCTAAGTATTGTCACTATTCTCTTCCTTCCTTCGTTAAGCCACGACGTAATAATGTGTCACAGTACTCGCAGTCGTAGTAACTCAACTCGTGCGATAATTAAACGCGGAGCCGGCCTTGTGTCTGTCCGTCTGTGTATCCGTGTCGGTACAGTAAGTAACACAATAAGGTACTTATAGGTTGCATTAGAATTGAATTTACAGGTATAATAAGCTGGGTTTCTTAACGAATCCAATACTACATCTAAGGCTTTGATGGTAATTGTTTTCATCAGATAGTACCCTGTGTGTTGCTTAATCGATAGCATTGATGCACATCCCTAGTTATACCGAAATTATTAAAGATTTTGTAAAGTTCTGGGATGAGTTATCTTTAAAATCGGACCAAACTTACTTGGTTCATAACACTTTTGTCATTGTTGAAAGTTGCAATAATGGATCTATCTGTTAGCATGGTGATAGTCATCTACAGAACATGGTATACGCACCTACTCGCGCGACGTGATTCTGGTAGAACAATTTCCATGAACTTTTCACAGATTTTTTTTTACAATGGTCGTGTCACGTCTGGCAGCCTTTATAGTCTCTTTATGGACATGTCAGATCCTTATTTAATCTTGAAAGTATTTTTATTTTATACCAATAACAAAAGTTATTTGTGTGAATATGGTACGAGTCGTGTGGCGCCTACCGCGTAAACAGGGCCGGCGCAGATTTACGAGTTAATTAATCAGTAAGCAGTTAGTTATGGCAGTAACTATGTCGTTGGCCGTCAATATTATTGCTACTCATGTTCCTTTGTTTTACGCGAATCTAAACGCGTTCCGCGGAGGTGTTAGAATATGTAAGTAGGTATGTTGGTTAACTTATGAATACATTTGATCTTATGTTATGATACGATGTTTAACTAATAAACAAAGGTACCATCGAGTTTGTTAATATGTCCTAAGTGTGGAAGGTGGTAGTTAACATTAACTTTAAAACTAGCGTACCTAACTACAAATCCTACAATTGGCAAGAATATAAAAATGGTTAGAGTTTTAGAAGAACAGCTGTTACTGTCTGGAATGAATTAACTTGCGGCCTGACCACCAACTATTTCTTCTTACGAGTATTCTTCAGCCCGCAATACACGCCACTCTTCGCTGTCTCTAGCGTTCCTAAGCCAGAGTCGTCCAAAAATCTTGACCAGGGGGCCTAAAAAGGCCACTTTAAGCAATACCTCTAAAAACTATTCATGTCCTGAATTCCCAGCAGATCATGAGCAATTCCTCTAATTTTCGTAAAATTTCATTTCATATTTGGTGTAAACATTACCGCATAAAAAAAATAAAAACCGTAATTTTATCGGTAAATTTTTCATTACAGTTTTTATTAATCAAATTGATTTTTTAGTTTTTATTTCTACAGTTTAAATGTTATTTCATTGTGATATGAATTGCACACAGATGAATTGTCAGTTTGTGACTATTTTACGATTTTTAGTATGATTCATATTGTTATCCTATTATGATTCTGCCAAAGTGGCCTTTTTAGGCCCCCTTGTCGTCGGTCCACACTTCTTCTACCAGGTTTCGGTCTCCAGTCCAGCACTGGTCTATCCCATCTGCCATCTGACCACCAAGTATGCTCACAAATACTATGTACTATGTAAGTACTGAAAATATAAGCACCGATTAAAGTATGTCTTATGTAAAAGAGAATATCCTTCGCTGTAACTACTAACCACTCCAAAAACAAAGCACAGCTTATTAAAAATAATATCCATCCATGCAAAAACAACCCGTCTGAAACAAAGTGTGCACTCATGAAACAATTAAAGTATTTTTGGGCTGCAGATCTTGTGATAGCCACATGCTACTAAGTACTGTGGCTAAATTGTCCTGGCTAATGACGTCACCGGTCCGATTTGTCTTTATTTAGCTAATCGACGTATAAGGAAGTTTGTGGCTGACTCATGTAGAGTTGTAGACTTTTGTATCATTTGTTCTGCTGGGTCACTGACTGGACGAAGGTTTAACGTGTAGGAACGGTGTTTTACGTACTGCGTTATTTGTGTAATCGTATGACAACTTTTATACGCACATTGGTCAGCGACAGTATGTGTAAATATTAAAACTTATAGCCTTCCGCATCATTGCTTTCCCCCTCTATAGCCGTCTATTTTCCATTTGTTTTACTCCTGAAATACAGGGAGGTACTCTACCCTAGCTCTGGAGCCAGGGTCTTAATTTTTCTGAAACCTGATTTTTTGTCAATAAAGACATTTATTTATCATTATTTAATACTAGCTTATGCCTGCGGCTTCGCCCGCGTGGAGTACTGAAATTATCCCAGGGGAACATCCGTCCGGGATAAAAAAGTAGCTATATCCTGTGTCCTAACCCAGGTCATGGTCTAGCTGTCGAAATCCGTTCAGGCGTGAAAAGGTAACAGACAGATAGACAGTTATTTATAATACCTATGAGATATGGTTGTTTTTGCTACCATCCATACGTACATAACATTACATTAGATACTTATTATATTAATCAATCTTTTTAATAACAACTAATTAACAATATGTTGCTACTCCCCGACATCGCAATTCAAATTCATTGCCAATCACACAATATCATTACACATTACATCAAAGTGGAATTTACGACCACAGCAACCACTATCTCCGTTCATTACGTACCGATTGACATTTCGATACATTAATCAAAATCCACGGTGCGCGGGCGCATTGCGCACGAGTTTCCGCGCAGTAGAGTGGCGACCTCTAAACGTCAGAAGTTCTTGGAACTATAGGTACTGTCACTGTCGCAAGCGCTCACCTCTACTCTAGAGGATTTCGAGCGCATGATAATAAGCTGTTCCAAGAATATGTGACTTTAAATGTCGATATTGCTAAGTATAGGCATGATTTTTGAGGAAAAGATTGAGAAAAGGTATTTGGAATGACGGAATGATCAATAGGTGTTAAAATGTATACCTACACTTTGGGAGCTTGCATTATTTGCAAACAGTGTAGTCCGGGCTGATTCCGCCTGTGAGTGTAGTAGGATCGTATATGTTTTTTTAAGGTTCATGTCTAAAAGCTGGAAAAGTTCACGTAATAAATGCCCCTCAAAATGCCAAATTTTAAATTCTTCTTAGTGTGTCGATGCCATCGTGGTGAAAGGTATAGCCAATCAGCGTGGAATCTCGCTGATTGTCCAGGGTGAGCCAGACGTATAGTCGCTCTGTTCATGCACCTTTCAATTTCCAATAGAGAGAATGGAAACGATATTTAAAAAAAATTACAAACTAAACTAATGTCCAGTTTACCACCAGTAGCCCGGTTTGCTTTTAAGAATTACAGTGAATTCTTGTAAGCAGATTTTTATAGTCTGCATGTTTGGAAAAATAATTTTGATATTGTTTCATACTCATCATTGGAATAATATTAGGATAGTTTACAATCTTGCCAGCATGTTTTCAAGTTCATCGATCACTGAATTCTCCGCTTAGCTACTGATCACATCACACTATCCGAAGCTCAGCAGATGTCTGATTTAGCCGCTACCGACTTTATTAGTGTAACAGAGATGATGACGGATAATTGACGCGACGAACATGTTACTTTAATAGGCCCTTGTTATTGTAATTGATGTAATACGGCAGTTTCTTCTACACGTTTATCGTGAGAATGTATGAATGTATGGTTCGGTGATTTGTCTCTTCACAAAGGTGTACCATGGAACCGGTCGATCGGTAAGATGTGTTTCATAGTATCTATATCTATACTAATAATGAAGCTGAAGGCTTTGTTTTTTGTTTGTTTAAACGCGCTAATCTCTGGAACTACCGTTGGATTCGGATTTGAAAAAACATTTTTGCATTTGATAGGACATTCCTAAGGCAGGCTGTCGGGTATTTAACATCACGCTAGAGCCCTTTGGAGCTGAGGAAAAAGAAGAAAAGTAGGAAAGAACGCTAAGCACGGGCAGGCGATGCGATGCGGGTCGGGGCATCGAGAAATTTCACGCGGACGAAGTCGCGGGGCAGAAGCTAGTGTTACGTAAATAAATGTGTCTGTTCTGTGTATTTTTTTTATGGAAACGTATATTTAAATAATAATGGTATCTTTATAATACTTAATTTAATGTTATTTTTTCAAGAGACTCATTTATATTCTTTGAATGAATGGCTAATTGTTTTGATGCATTGTTTAAAACGAATTTGTCGTTTTTTATGTGATTTTACCGGTGTATTTAAAAATAAAGGCATGCTTTGTATACAAATTAATTATTTCTCGAATTAAAACTTTAGTGTAATTTAATGAGCATAAGTAGGTTGTTAGTTTGCAATTAAAATCATTGTAGCGTGGCATTTATTCTTATTATTTTGTGCACACAGATTTGGAATTTGTGAAGAAACAGATTGTTGTCATAAAATAATATTAACACTTATAAAATCTCGTCCAAACTAAAATAAATAATTAACGCGAACTGATTTTCAACGCGTTTGATCTGTTTTTACGCATAATTTGCATTGCAGTAATTGATTTACAATATTTGTTGATCGACTCGCCTACTAGAAGCCATTTGCTTGTCAGCGCTCAACGGTTTTCGGGATAATATTATTTATTGTCGTTTCGAGTCAATTTTTCTTAAGAACAATTCCTGGTTCATACGACACTTGACGTGTTCAAAGTAGGAGGTTCACACGTCTAATCAACATTATTTTAAATCAATGTCTACTAGCTGCGTTTAGCTACCTAAGTACCTACTACCTACGCATATTTTATCTGAGCGTGTAAAACATATCTTGTATACTTTAAAACTTCATACATACGTGTAAGAAATCAAATTCGCCCTTACTGCAATCGCATAGACCACGTCTTAACTTCGACCGGTTCCGAAGGCTGTGAGACTAAGATCGCTGCTTCGCATAATTGGATGCTGCACATAATTAAGATCTAACATGTACAATAAGAAACAAGTTTTTATACTTACGGTACATAAGAGTGAATAACTTGCATTCCTAACCAATATGGAAAAGAAAAAAGATTGGGTGCAAAGTGTTGTCGAGTTAATTGAAGGAATCGACTGAATGAGTAGATGAGAGGACCAAATAAGGACCAAATTGTATTTAAATAATCACTGAAGAAGTTAAGTTTGAAGCATTTCCGTGATTGCTCAATCGCTGAAATAACGGCATATCTAATGATTACTGATTTTATCTCGTTGACATTTCGTTAGTACAACTGATACAAGATTATTATTCGTCAGTAATATCTCAGTATTTCGGTCACAGTCATGGTCTGGCTGTCGCGTGGAATGTCACCGGAGATCTGTCTAGGGCTTGCAGGGAAGCGATCAACCGTAAGACATACACGACGTGTATTGAGGACGAACCTGATTGGAATACAAAGACCAGTTAATGTAAGGGGTTGTGTTAGTTGTCTTTCCGTCTCTTAAGTACCATTTTGTTGATTACGGATCTTTAAAACAAAAGAAATGATTCTGCAATTCAATGCAAAGTTTATGGTAAATTCGAAGTTCAGTGTGCACTGAGGATAACCCTGATAATACAATATAAGGAAAATGCGATGTAAGACCTTGTTTAACATTCAAGAATTCAAGATATTAACTGCGAGGAAAGTCCTCGAAACCCGTTTTGGGAAATCATAATTTAAAGTGATTACAAACTTGGAGTTTTGAGGATGGCAAATGAAAGAATGAAGAACTGTTTAGTAAATGTCATGTATGGCCTTTTTGCACACATTTTAACTAATATTCAATTTCACATTACCATACAGAAAATATACTTTAAACAAGATTCCTGTAGGTACAGCAATTTACACTTAAAAATATGGGTAGTGTTAAAAAACAAGCTATAACAGCAGTCTTACAAAGGACCAAAAGTTATTCAACATCACATAAGACCTCGGCTACGCACGTAGGCGCACCGTGGGCGCAAGGCTTGTATTCTCGTTATTTGTCCAACATATTCACATCATGGTAATTGAATAAAGTAAATTGGAAAGGAGTGTTTACTTTGCGCTCTTGCTAATAATATCAACGAGGTTGCGGATGTAAGGACCATTTTTGGTTTACGGTAAAAATTGGTCCTGAGAGGCGAAAAAGTATCCTGAGGATTTCGTGGCTTAGTAATAACAGCCGCACGGGTCGATCGATCAGGTTAAGCTATGCTTGCCGCGGTCGGTATGTGGATAGGTGACCATCTTTACATACTGAGACCCCCGTGCCTCGGAAATCACGTTGAGCCGTTGTCATTCTTGGATTTTTGACAGTCGTTTCGGGTCGTCAGAAGCCCGAAAATCTGACAAGCAGTGAGAGTTACTGGGTTGTGGAGGTCATATAGGTAATCGCTCCATGTAAAATACTGGTAGTCAGCTGCACCCGGTAGAACTGGAAGCGGACCCCAACATAGTTGGGGAAAGGCTGGCAGATGATGATGAGAAGCGAAAAAGTGAAACTCGTAGAAAAGTTTCGTTGCTTAATAACTCTGCTACTCTTGCAATGTGTGTTATAAACTACTCAACCGTCCTTAAACCGTTCAGTAAATCCTAAAATAAATATTCATTTAGAACCAGACGGTTCTTATTACCTCTCCTTTCTTTTCTTAAAACAAATCCTTTGAACTCAGAGATCATTGTTTTCTTTCTCTTTTTAACTACACTGCATACATGGTCAAGGGCAGCTTTTTATTAGGTTTACTATTCACCAACCCATTGAAATAACAGACTGACAAACTGCCTCAGATACCCAGGTCGTTCAAAGTGTTACTAGATTTTTCTGTTAGGAATTTCTCAATAACAACCCAGAGTCTGGATCCGTGCTAGGTTAATGGCAATAGAATCGACATGGGGCTTCAATATAACTAGTGACTGGATGTTTTCGGGAATAACACAAGTGATGTTGTTATGTGAAATAACTCTCTCTCTACACTTTGTTTCTCTTCTTTATTTATATCATACAATGTATGTTAGTATAGTAGTTTTCAGTGTTTATTGACACTGCCCGGAAGTGAGGCACAGTATACCATATCCATCAAGCTATATCCGCGGTGGGGTGAATACTATTGTATGATAATGCAGCGCAAAGATTTTTACGCTTCGTAGTTTTATATGGGGAGTCGATTTATGTGTAGATTTTATCTCTCTGTTTAGTTTATTATGAGGTACTCTATGACGGATTTTTAATGTAGTTTCAACGTGTAAGTAAAGTTTTAATTCAACAGCGATGTTGTCTCAAACCTCGTTTGCTTACACAAGTCAAGAAATGCTTGTCGGTCTTTCTCTGATTTCATTTCCCATAATAACAGACTAGTCAGATTACAGACTAGTATTTTTGTTCTAACTAACGTTGAAGGAAAATATCGTGAGGAAACCGTCATGTCCTAGAACCAAAATTCGAAGACACGTGACATCTAACTACCCGACTGGGCCCGCGTGGTAGATTATAGCCCACTCCCTCTCACAGACAGAGGCCTGTGTCCCAGCAGTGGGAACATTATAGGCTGATTATTTTTGTTCTAAAACACCGATTGTTCAGACATTCTTAAAATTTTCCTTCCATAGGTATCTCACCAATCTGACTTATTACCACACCAGAATGTAACAATCTTAAAACGTTTTGCATGAAACATTAAACGGCGATCATTTTGCGATACCGGTAACATATGTTTCACGTTAACATGGCCACTGGGATGCGTAGGTACGCGGAGCGGCGCGGGCGCACCCAGCAGCGCATCTCACGCATAAGAGGACCACGAGATATTGTTTTATCTCTCTTTTGGGTGCAGTAAATTGAATCCGGGGCTTTAATTAAAGTTTTGGGAAAATATGTGTTTGATAGTACGTTGTCGGTATGTTTGTAGCCTTCACTTTAAAATGAATGCTTTAGATATTTCGTTTTGTGTTTTTGGGTTATTAATTAATTATTTATCAAGTGGTTTCAGCAATATCAACACGTGTTTAAAACCTTCAATATCCGTATGATTTATGCATGTATCATATACATATATAAACTTTTACTTGTTATTACATATTTTATTACGAAATAATCAAGTATATGTACAACCATTTTTGTCGTGACATTAATTACATCATAATAATTACTCATCTCCCTCATTCATCCTTACAAAGTAGTCTCCATTATTAAATGCCGCGATAAATCACTAACAGGGTGCTGCAATAATTATAGATTCCGAGAAAGGTCGTGAGGGCAGGTCGGTAGGCGGTGGTCGTGACACCGCTCCGGTGCATGCGGCCGCTTTGAATACACGCTGTATATGCGGCAGGGTTGCCAAGAAATGAGATTAGAAATAATTATTGTAATCAGAACTTTGTTATCTTCGGTATATGTTTGGAACAAGACAAAATTTACCAAAAATAAATCAATGAGTATAAATGCGTAAATATAAAAATACAGAAGCTCTAAAATTAAATAAAGTTCAGAGAAAAATAAATGATTGCTTCCTATTGCCAATATTTGGCATTTAGCATAAGTACCAGTTTTTTGTTGTAATAATTTTGGGATGTAGTGTCCGGTAACGACTTTATGTTTCCTGCCACCTTAACAAATGGACCTGTAATTATATGCAATATATTATTTACTAGCTGCGCCCCGCGGTTTCACCCGCATAAGTTTCGATCCCGTGGGAATTTTGGGATAAAAAGTATCCTATATGTTAATCCTGGTTATAACCCATCTGTGTGCCAAATTTCATCCAAATCCGCTTAGTAGTTTTTGCGTGAAAGAGTGACAAACCATCCATCCATACAAACTTTCACGTTTATAATATGAGTAGGATTGGATTAAAAAGTTTTTAATTGGTATATTGCTCTTGGCTGCATTCCTTTAAATAAACTGTACCTGTCTTATATCTTTATTATAATCAATGATTAAAACTATATAGCGTTTTGTTTGGCGGATGCTGATATCCGAATCGTGCTTTCCTTTCTTGAAGATTACTTTAATGTTTTAGTAACAGCTTCCTGAATCCTGATGTCGTGATAAAACTTTCAGTTATACATTTAACTTGATTGCTTTGGTGTTCTTTTTTCATTTGATAAAATAACTATCCGAAATGACTAGCTAATTAAAAATGTTGCTGTGATATAATTATGCTTTGAAATGAATGCGTTGCAATCCCAAATTCTTAGCAATAGGGCTATTACCCTGTTGCACGTACATAAATTAAAAAATAAGGGGATTGGGCCAACCCTAAGGATCTTCAAACAACAATGTCCGCCTCTGAGCTATAAGGCAGTTCTCATATTACTGCAGCTCATAACGAGCCCTGTATCGTGCATAGTAGCCGCATGTTGCATGGACGCGCGTGCGCAGTCAATCGATGCCGACCTTCCGTGGCGCCATATTTATTTTTTATTTATCGAATATTCCATATTTGAATTCTTTCGCTAATTAACGTTGTAATATTGTTTTTGGGAGCTTTGCTTTGTTTTAGCGAGAAAAATATGATTGTTTAGAAAATAGTCTGGTGACCTGCGAAAAGGAAAATAGTCTGGTGACCTGCGTAAAGGAAAATAGTCTGGTGACCTGCGTAAAGGAAAATAGTCTGGTGACCTGCATACAGGAAAATAGTCTGGTGACCTGCGTAAAGGAAAATAGTCTGGTGACCTGCGTAAAGGAAATAGTCTGGTGACCTGCGTACAGGAAAATAGTCTGGTGACCTGCGTAAAGGAAAATTGTCTGGTGACCTGCGTACAGGAAAATAGTCTGGTGACCTGCGTACAGGAAAATAGTCTGGTGACCTGCGTACAGGAAAATAGTCTGGTGACCTGCGTACAGGAAAATAGTCTGGTGACCTGCGTACAGGAGCTGTGGTGGCCAGTGGTAACAGCCCCGACTTACGAGTTGTAGGTCGTGGGTTCGAGCCCCGGCAGGCGCTTTACTTTGTGTAAATTATTTCATCACCACTGCTCTCAAAAGGGCGAAGGAAAACAAAACATTGTGAGGAAACCGGCATGTCCCAGAACCAAAAATTCACAGACATGTGACATCCACCAAGTCGCACTGGGCCCGCGTGGTGGATTACGGGCCACTCGCTCTCACAGAGAGGAGGCCTGAGTCCCAGCAGTGGGAACATTATAGTCTGATTATGATGGTGATGTATCCGTAGGTAAATAATGTTAGTTTTTACCTGTGCTCATGTTTATAGTATTGGACAGTAAGTAAGCTTTTTTAAACCTGAAGGTCAATGCTGCGGACAGACTTTATATAGAAACTTGACTGGAATTTTAATTGAAAAAAAGACAACTGTATCGCATTCGCAATCTACACCGCTTCTGTAGGTAAAGTTGTATAATGTAATATGGGACTTATCTCGAAAACGTATGGGTTAATTTGATATGGTTTTACAGCCATAAAGTACTTTTAGGAAGGTCGTGGTCTCGATATCCTTTGAAAGACACGAAGCCGACTCCTCAGTAAAATTGGGACATACATTATAGTAATTCATTATTAAGATTAAAGAGTCAGTCTGTCTGTCCGTACGATAAGTTCAATGTCACAGACACAGTGTGTAATTGTTTTAATTCTCAGAACTTGAAAAAACTTAATGTTTGTTGAAATTTACGAATACATTAGATTGTCTAAATGCTATATTGTAAGCAAGCTGATACAAAGATACACCTAATGAAGTAATGATAATAAAGAATACAAAATATATAACCAAGAGCAAAACAATGAATTGGTACATAATATATACTCGCCATTTGGGTATATTAAAAGTACCTAGGTATTCAAGAATGACCTTTAATGTCGACTAAATGACTAAGCTCTACTCATATTTTTTATTTTTGGAACTGACATTGAGCGTGGAAAGGTGCTTGTAACGAGTCATAAGCACAAGTAATTAATTAGAGATAATAATTAAGCAAACTTCAACAATTTACTTGTTCACAATACAAAATAAGTAATTTTTTTTATTTTTATAAAAAGCATCTTGCAGGTCAACCTAGGAGGTTGTCGGCTGCTGAACCGAGCTTGGGCGGATGCCTCAATAAATTAAAGCCTCCTCCAGCCACGGCTTAAAACTAAAAAACTACAACATATGTGAAAGAAAACAAATTCTTTCTTCTAATAAACTACCAAATTACACGCCATTGCCCAGAGAAACTGTTAAATGCATAATAATAGTATCTAAGCAAGTAAAGCCAGTCGTACATACAATGCCGACTAGCGAGTTTATCAATCGCTAATTGTTGGTCCAACAACACAATCGTACTCGCGAGACCGGACCGGTCACGATCCACGAACCGGATCGACTTTAGTGCTGCCTGCTATGAAATGCCGGGATTGGTAGCAAAAAAACCGAGATCGCTTGTGAGTTTTCCGAGATTGCTTCATGTGTGTTTTCCAGCAGTGTGTGTAAGTTTTTCAGGATTGCTTTTGAGTTTTCCAGGATTGCTTGTGAGTTTTGCGAGACTGCTATTAAATTTCCTGGAAAACTCAAAATAATTCGATCTTTTTCAATCCTGGAATACTCATTATACCTGAGATTTCGTGTATTCATGCGAAATTAACAGTTACTAACAATATCGGTGGTAAATAAATTATTTAACCTAATTGCGCAGAGACTATCAGCTAATCCATCTTCTATTCACTGACGAATGATGAGCACATTATTCGAAAAAGTAAAAAAAAATAAAGTGTATACTTAAATGGGATCACTTTAAAGCCGTTGAAAGGTATTTAATTTATTCGAAGGCTCATTACGTTTGTACTATTATAATGATAAATTGACTTTATTTATGCCGAACCGTTTAATGGAAGGTCATACATCTACCACAGTCACTTGTTCTAAAGTGTCCTTAATAACGGACTTTGTACATAAATATAAAATAATTTTATAATAAAATCTATCTATTTTTGAAAAATTACCGGTTAAATCCGGGATATGTGAACATTTCCCATCACTACTTCGGTCCGAAGCTCGTATGGCTACGTGCAATGATGCGCTCGCACTGGTCTCGGTGCGCATATGCGCGTGCGTCAATTAGCGCACATCTGTCAACTCGTCAAGCACACAATACGGCTGCATATTCATGTATTTAGTGAAGGCTTATCTCGCAGCTATGGTGGAGCCGGTTTGCATTGCTGAACCATCGTGATTTACATATACTCATAAAAATAAAAAGGCCAACTAACTACAACTTTCAGAAATCGGATGTTAGAAGATCAAAATAAGTAAGTCCCTTTCAGACCATTCGTTTCGCGCATATAACTTTGCGCCTGACCATTTTCCTGCAATGAGTCTGATTACTTTTTATGATGTTTTCAACGATTAAAATTAAGCGTTTTACTTATACTAAAGATTAGATTTCAATTTTGTTTGTTAACTTATATTTGTTTTCGTATTTCGTTCATCTATGCTTGGTCCTTTCCTAATACTTCACAGTCAGTTTTGTAATATTGACGGCGTGACATTTTCAAACTGGTATTAATTAGCTCACAATACTATCAAATATCACTGTCTAAATAAATCTACTTTACATTGTACTAATAGAAATTATTTCAAGTGCCGCGGTCGCAAGTCGTCGGCCGCCGAAACATGTTTAAAATGGCAATTGGTCGCGCTTTCAAACAACTGGGTTGGAAGCCGTACGAACAAAATGTCTCCTGATTTCCTTAATTACGTAAGTGCTCTGCGACCAATCGGTAAACAGTTGTCGTAATTGTTCGGTATGGTAAGGAAGGTTGTTGGTTTTTGTACCTTATGGTGAAGCTTGGATTGTCCAAGTGTCCAAGTTCTACTATGTATTTTTTTGCTTCGTTTTTATAAATAAATGATTGTGCAAGAATATGGCATCTTGATGACATAATACACAGGCAAGGGTCTTTGTTCTTATAAACTGTAGCGCCTAGCGATAATACAATGGTCTACCCTATTCTAAAATAAAATATTAAAATTAAAACATTCAAGTGGCTTCCACAGTGAACCATGTTTAAAGAACTGACTGTTATCTGTAAGAAATACAAACGTTGCTAGAAAAAATAATGTTTCAAGTTTAGATCTTAAGATGGCACGCATCATTTCCATTCTGCCGCTGCGGTAGCTGCGTCTCAGTTTTTTCTAACGCTTTCATCTTTTTTCTGAGTAAAATTTCATGATTCTGGTTATAATTATATTATAATTATGACTATATGGAACTACGCCTAATCTACTTTGTGTTGTCAAAGAATTGACTAAAAGCTGTTAAGTCTTTTAATGATTGCAAACATAAAATAAATCAAACAGCTTTAAATTAAAAAGCAAGTTTTTACGGAAACTATATTATAATAATTCAATTCACTGCTTATTTTCTAGCTTTCCCAGAAGTAGTTACCAATTTATTATTGAAATTAATGTTCATCTAAATATCATCTATGTTGGTCCTTGTGTACGAACCCTCAAACTCAACTAAGTAGCTTTTAAACGTCGCTCTTCATTGACAGTTGAATTAAAATTTGACAGTTGAAACGAATGGGTTTTCAATGACTGGTTACTAACGCAAAGGCATGCGTTCAAACGGCCAATAATGCCAATATAGATAAATGGGTTGCTGCCCGCTGCAGGCATAGCCGTTATGGCAATAAATTGTATGATCATTATGTCGTAAGCAGAAATATAATGTCTAGTGCGTGGTAACACGATAAAGTCTAAACAATAATTGTTTAAGCAGATAACGAAGTTTCGTAACTCGCCTACAAATAAAATTGTATAAATATAAAAAAGTCATAAATTTCCCGAGGGATCCGGTCGATATGGGGCGGTTATGTAACTATTTTTTGTAATAGATTATTAATACTATCCCGGAATCATGCGATATAGGAGCTAAAGATGAACCAATTACCGCAGTTAGATAAGTTGTATTAATTAGGTGAACGGTTGAACAATTGTTTAATGGAATATTTCGTTGAAATGTAAGTTAGATAGGGACCTCTCGAAAGTTTTCATATGGACTTGACAAGACTTTACAACTGTATGCTAACGAGTCTTTTTGATGTGCAGTCGCAATTATTACATGTCATTATATCTTCAAGTTTATTGAAAGAAAGTTTTTACGTTGAAATATACCGATATTCCAAATCCAGGTTATTTGATGTTCGCTTTATGCATGCTGTAGTTTTTCTTCATATTTTTTGATCCAACTCAAGGCTTTCATATCAGAACTTTTTGCTGTCCTACTAAAAATATATCACAAAACGGTGTATTCTCAGAATTTTCATGTCACAAAAATTATTAAGTTTTTCGCCACCCAACAGTGTAAGTAGGACGATCGTAATACGTTTTTTCAATAAAATTGGATTTTTTATGAGTAAAAAATTTAACGGTTTATTGGTCTCAATAAAACGTAATCTATGTAAAAACATGGCGGGGTAATCGGATAACTTTTAAATCGCTATTGTGTGACTCAAGCAGTCAAGCTAGACAGCCTGCTGACAGTGATGACAGCATTGGTTTTATAGTTTTTAGTTTGTTTTGAGGGTGTTGTAGCATGTTTTGAGGGCGTCTAAATTGCTGGTTGGATATTATTTTTTTAAACTTTTTCATGGTGAATTATGTGAAGGTATTGTTCCCAGCAAAGAACTGGCCCAACCACCAATCTCACTTGTGGGTGAAGCAAAAGGCATCCAAGAGATGACGTCATACGATAGACAGCCGCATCTTTTTGTTCTAGTAGCAACTACTATTACATATCCAGTGATTGGCATTTCCTTTTAAAACTATTGCCTTCTGTAATGTTAACGGGCCTGTTATATATGATAAAAAAATGCCCAGTTAAACGGTTCCTTACAGAAGCCATGAGATGGTAGTGATTGAGCGCGGCTTCCTGCGCACCTGGCTCGTCGCACGTGCTGCGCCCGCGCATGCCGCGCTACGCGTTTTTTGCGCTGCTGTTAAGCGAGTGTCTTTATGATGTGAGTAGGGTTGAGCTTTTATCTCTATGAGAAACTAGTGTTAGTTTAATGGAATATGCTTTTACTACATTCCTTAGGTAAAGAAAAATAATAGGATTGGTGTACAACTGGATTCAAAAGTCTGAGGTAATTCTTTACTCTATGCTCTTAGTTTTCCAAAACATAAAACCGCACAAAAATTTTGTTTCATCTCGTTTGAAGGTTAATTGACAAATGCTGGAACCATGTAGAAAAACAACAATACAGGCAAAGTATTTTACAAGTAGCCACTCTAGGGATTACCCTAAGCCCCTAAAGAAATTAAAGAAGATTTAGATCAAGTGTGTTTTGTTTATTTTTAGACCAATTTCTATTGAAATATCTCTATTGAGCACAGACAACCCTTGCTTTACAAAGAACAACTTTTTGCTGTCAAAAGCTCTATGGTTTTTTAAAGGGCTTTCAGCATATGGTGTGTAATAATGGAGTCTGATATAAAAGCAACGCAGGTGAGACTCACGCGCAGCTGAAGTTAATGAAGGCTTTGTTTACCATTAATTATTGTTCTGTTTGTGCTAGGTAAGATGCAGGACAGATGAGTATTGTATAATGATATGTTTGCGACAGTGACATCCTGAATGAATGAAAATGTGTTCATCGTGGTAATGGTGTTCGCTATTTATATATATAACACAGGTGGTCTTTTGGGATGCAATTATATAAAGCATTGTAGCTTTTTGTTTAAAGTGACTCACTTTTAACTAACTAACGAAAACTCATGGCACATCATCATCATCACTTCAGCCGAAAGACGTCCACTGCTGGACATAGGCCTCCCCCAAGCACCTCCACTTCGACCGGTTTCGTGCTTCTCGCATCCAACGGGTTCCTGCGGCTCATCATTGGTACATCGTATACTAATAATAAAGCTGAAGAGTTTGTTTCTCTGCTTGTTTGTTTGTTTAATCTCTGGAACTAAAGGTCGGATTTGAAAAATTATTTTTGCTTTTGATAGACAAATTCTTGAGGAATGCTATTTAACATCACGATAGGTCTTTAGCTTTAGGAGCCGAGCAAAAAGAAAAATCAAGAAGTAACAGCGTGGGTAGGCGATGCGATGCGATGGGTCGCAGGCAGAAGCTAGTAGTTAATATATCTGCCAAATAATTAGTCTATTGACGATCGTAACTTAAGCAGTCAACTGCGATAGTCAGAGTTGATTGATTGATTTGACTGTCATTAAAAACTCATCAATTACGTCGAAATTATCTGCTTATGACTAATATGAATAGGTACACGTTCCTAATTGGTAGACCAAGTAAAGTCTGATTTAGTTTTCATATCAAACTCGTTCTACGGTTGATCTTTACATGTTCCTCTTCTGTCGACACAAAAAAATTAAATAATGCTACCCTCAGCTTGAGACTGTAGTGAAAAAAGATTCACGGGTTCTCAGATCTATTTAAGCTCCTTATATAAGACTCCTCTTAGCAACTCCCATATGTTCTATATTATTACGAGAGCACTTATCATCAAAAGGGTCTGTTTTACGACATTTACGAGAACGCCGCGTGCGCCGGTGGGCTAACACCTCAATGTTGTTCCAGTTGTCAGTCGTATGTGACTGATGAGCTATAAAACTTAAATAGAAATGGATCAGTGTTAACAGGGCAGAAGGACCAGTTCCAGCAAAACCAGATCAGGAGCTTCTCTGCTGGTCTTAATTATATTATGGGAAAAAATTTGAAAATTTGAGAATGATAAAAAACAATAATTAATTTAATATGATAGTGACGGTTGCAATGTTTTGTTATCTGGGACAGGAAATAACACAGCTTTTTCCATAACTTGTCTCAAAACCATGAGACAAGAGGTATAAACTCAGTATGGCATTTGCATGCATTATAATACAAATCAAAAGACGGTCTTTCGATACAGAAGACAGCAGTGTAGTCTTGTCCTTCTGTCCTAAACTTATGGTGTATCTGTGCGTAGTGTAAGTACGTCTTAGATTAGGTCAGGTCTCAAGTGGTCCCTTATTTCGTCAGAGGGCCTTTTATATTTATATTCAATTGTTTTTACGATCCAAATGTTGAAGTTTCGTAATTCATGATTGTTTTAACCGTGTGGTTAGAAAGAGGGTAATGTTTTTTGCGCGTTCATCTGTTTTATCACTTAAAAGTTTTAATTGGATAAATGAATTGGGCTCAATTGCGACGTTTGTGAACAGGTCAATGAATGCAATTCCTTTTTAGCCACAAAATAGACCATGGTGAAAAGATGATAAGTTCGTGAAAACATCAATGCATGTAGGATAAAAAGACGTATGTGTTGGCCAAGTTTAGAGTCCAAGCTCCCAAGTACAGCCAGATTAAAACTTTATGGCAACTCGGATCATGAGGCAAGTCGCTGCGCAGTACAAATTCTCCTGTCAGTGAGGGTGAGGAGTGAGGTCTGTACTTCAGAGCCTCCATATAGTTTCAATTGGCCTGTACCTACAATGAAAACGTACGGTAACGTGCATCGCCAGTTCGTAATTGATTAATTCCTGCAGTCATTTAAACTAAGCTTAATATGATTAAAAGGATTACCACGGATTAAGATGGAGACTTCGAGAGCGTATCAAATCAAATTACATTTTGGATCACGACCATTTTCTATGTCGTGGTTGCCTTGCGACACTTCAATCAAAAACCAAATTTTACATTCAGTTTACCTAACCTTTATAACAAGCGAATAGAGTTAACATTTGGTATGTTTAAAAGTTAATGTAGAGTTGTAGATGGGACAAAGTTTGAAGGGGTTAAATGTCGGGTGATGGCACTTTAGATTGCGTTCAGTTTTAGAACCGTTTTCTAGATAAAATGTTAAATATTTTTTGTTAGAGATTCTGTCTATGATATCTATTAAGCCAAGTTGTGTAGCTTTTGAATGGTGGTAGCAAGTAATTTAAAAAAAATATCTTTATTGATTTAATTGAGGTTTTTATCACAATGGATACGCCAACACCATCATTCATGCCTTATACAGACTTACAGACTACTACAAAACAATGCTTTAAACTTAAATTAAAAGGAGAATCTTAATCAATATGGTACACCAACTCGCTTAATCTTTTCGCCACATCTGATAGCAAGTCATATTTTTTATAGCTGCAGATCAAAATGGCCTTTGCACTCGTATATTCATAATATTTTATTGACGATTCTTGCAATTGAACATTTTCATTGAGTATTAAATAAGTTATTTTCCGGCCAGTTTTACTGCTTATTTTATAATCATTAAAAAGTCTTACTAATAGAGGCCTAACGCAGGTTGATAACTATCAGATAATTCTCGAAATGGCATGCTTTCACAAATGGCACGCGATTCAAAAAGAATATAATTAGTGTACGCAACAGTTACAGGTTCTCGTCCGGCGCCATTTTCCGGTAATTTCTACAGTTTATTGTTATAATTGTAATGGCCTCGCTAATTTCCGCCGCATGAGACCGATGGTGCTGAACGAATGGTTTTTACCTATAGATACTTTCCCTGTTTCATAAGCACGTGGATTTTCATAGAAATGTATGTTTTCCCCTCTGTACTGTATCGTAGGTACTTGGCACATACGTGGAATAATTAACTAACTTCAAATAATTTTCATGATTCATGATGTTTTTGGTGTTGTGTACATCGTGGTTAAGTGAAAAATATAGTTGAAAAAAATATAGTTGTTAAAGGTGAAAAATAATAAATATAGTTTAACTAACTGTTTGCTTCGGCACCACTTATACAGAGTGGCAGGGCCATCGACGCGCAGCTTGTTACCATGAATCTATGGTAACAGGGTGTGCTTCGATGTCCCTACCAGCCTGTATACAAAGTATTGACAGGCCTGTTGGTCTAGTGGTTAGTGACCCTGACTGCTATGCCGGAGGTCGTGGGTTCGATTCCCACCCAGGACAAATGTTTGTGTAATGAGCACGATCATTTGTTCTGTGTCTGGGTGTAATTTATCTATAATATTTATGTATTTAGAAATATATAAGTATGTTTATCAGTTGTCTAGTACCCATAACACAAGCTCTGCTTAGCTTGGGACTAGATCGCGTTGTGTGATGTTGTGGAATATTATTTATTTATTTATTTATATTTATTTCATTTAAAAAGTATCCTATCTATATATTTCCTTTTCCAGCTATGAACTAATAGAAAATTAAGTAATGAAATCTATATAGTAGGTATGCCTACACCTACTGTAGGTTCATCATAAACCTATACCACTTCTTGCACCACTTTACTTACCTAATATTTCCACCACTAGGTACAGCAAGTTCACCAATATCATCTACTCCAAGATCCAAGTTAACACTTTTAGATCTAAACTGGAACTGGATTCTCCCAATATTGCGTGTTCACTCAATTGCAAGAAGTGGGTTAACTATGGTAGACGTAGGAGTAGCCTGTAAGATTGGCTATTAACTTGTCACTGCACTGTTATCATTATTGTGCTAAACGCTTGAATTCACGCTGTAGCTGTGGTTTCGAGAGCAAACTCACGAGTTATGGCATTGCTGTTATACCGCTGAGATAAAATATGTGGGCGTATGAATACTTATCTGATGTAGTGGAAATATTTACGCAACTGTGTTGCTTTTAAACATGAGTGAATTTTTAACGTGCCTATTGGTAATAGACGGATGTACCCACTTGCCTATGAATGTCTCAATGCAGTCAAATGTCCATCGGGTACCAAAACACTTAAGTACATGTAACCATCTTATAAGTCACCTCAATCACCCGCATCACCGGTAATCCACAAATCGGTGTAATCAAGTATAATTAGGTAAGAATCGTTCCGGCGCGACGGATACACGCGCTGTGCCGTTCTATAACCGGGCCGGACAAAAACCGTCACGATCGGCCGTGCTTCCCATTTCCTAATTTCCTGCTGTTAACGTCACACCTCATTCAGCCCAATTTAGCGGCGTCCTGTGGCAGGCGACACGAAGTTAGCGTTGATTGAAGTGAAGGAGTTCAATCTAGCGTTTTTTGGTTTTAATCTTTTGGTTCTGGTACCCAATATGGTCATTATCGTATTTATATCGGCTCCTATACGGGCACTGTTGAATATCATGGTTGTCTTCGTAGAGCACAGTAGTGAAACAGTACAAGGTAGTGAATTATCATAGCCACTATGATTGACAATTCAGTCAGTTGTTAATTTTGTACCTAAGGATCAACTGTTTAGCTGTTAAAAGAATTAAATAGAGAAGCAGCAGTCAATCATGCAAATATTCGTATAATATTTATATTTTATAGTATCATTATTTATCCGCTGATGCCTTGGCCTCTACATTCAACTCCATATTAACGCGTGCTACTGTGATGTCTGCCGTCCGCCTAGTTTACGATCACACGGACAGAGTAATGGACAGGAAAACATTTTGCCCAATTTTCCACATTAGACTGTCAGAAATATTTAAACGCGCATATTTTCTTCACGAAATTACTAAATGACATTAGTTAGAACTGACGCCCTTTGATATTTTTATTTTTAAATGTAAAAGCTTTAATAAAACAGCATCTACTACAAATATTTTTCTGATGATCTGGAATTTATGTTGATTTTTGGTGTTCGGTACGTAAAAAAAATACAGAGTGAAAAGCATACAAATTATATAATTGATTTACAATGTGGGACTATCTAACTTTGAACCAAATTATTATACTTATTCTTTCTTTAAACTAAGATAACTCTAAAGTATCCAATATCCTAAAGTATAAAATGGTCCTTATGTCCGCGTTAATTGAGGCGGCGACGGCGCGTGCGCGGTGGCGGCGCCCGCTATCCCCTGCGCAGCGGATGTTTGCTCACTTACCAAGTTACCACAGTAGCCCCGTCAATTGCTCCGTAATATTTGTGAGCTCAACTTATGGGGTGAGTTGGGATACTTAATGGGTGTCAATGACCTTGGTATATATTTGACCATCCATCTGTAGAATTTTATTGATGCTACAAGACCTTCATCATCATCATCTGCCGAGCCTTGTCCCGACTATGTTGGGGTTGGCTTCCAGTCTAACTGAATGCAGCGGAATATCAGTCCTCTGTCCCCCACAACATTTCCAGTAACCAATTACTGGAAACTGATTGCTTGAAGGTATTATCATTAAAGAAGACTATTTTACGTTCCTGAAACGCCAAATGAAGTTTCATGTTTGTAAATAAAGCGATCAATGGAACAAACTAAACTGCATTGAAAATAATATATATTCTGATGTCAATGTATTTTTAAAACCCATTGTGTTTCTTCATCGTCCGAAAACAAATTTAACACCAAGTCTTTGTACTACGAAGTAGTTAGCGTCTTATTACCAACCCGCACTGGGCCCGCGTGGTGGACTACGGCCCACTCCCTCTGTCCCAGCAGTTAGGCTGATTATGCTAGCGTCTTACTTATTAAGGGTCTCGCAGACAGGTGCACCGCGACTTTAGTAGAATAATTTCTATGAAAATTTCATTGAAATTGTTCTACCAGAATCGCGTCGCTCCATCGAATCGCGGCTAGCTGCGGGAGAGCCTTTATTAAATTCAACATCTCTTTATCGCATTCCGATGCAAAAAACTGTCGATTACCTCACTATAATGATGTTGTATGCCGATTACGTCTAGCGAATAATCGTAACTGTATTAAGTATTATCCTGTTCTGTTCGGTATTTGTTGCTAGTCTAGTTTAAATTAGATTTATTGTGGCCCGAGGGTAGTGTACTTGGCTCAATTTTGTACCGTTACTGTAACGATTAAGTGGAACATCCGATAGCTTAGTTAGTTGGTATGTAACAATGCGAATTTTGATCAACCAAATGTGTTGAGGTATTTGGGCGGATTAGTGTTACAATTGGTTTTGGATTAAGTTCAATAGAAATACTAAGACTTGCTTATTCATCAAAATCGGAATGGAGTGAATGAACACAAGGAATTGTCGTCTCGTTTTCATTATCAAGTTTCTTATATTTTCCTTACGGTAGTTCTGAGCTTATCTTTGCTTCTTATTAATAGGTAGGTAGCTTGAATACTTGGAGATATGAATGCAAATATGGCTTAAGTAAGTATCGCACTTAAAACTCCCGCAGACAAGCGCGACAAGACGGTGCGACGCGATTCTGGTAAAACAATTTCCATGAAGTTTTCATAGAAATTGTTCTACTAGAGATGCGTCGCCCTATCGCGTCGCACCCGTCTGTGGGAGCCTTTATAGCCTGTTAAACTAGCACGTGCATTCATAGCTAGCACTTACATTAATAACACCTAACTTCAATTGAACCGCCATTACCTACAACTGTAGTTACAATAAACGCCTACCACTGCAGGTGCTAACGCGCGTCTTATAAAACTGCTGCGCGTGGGCAGAACAAACTGTTTCGCTATCGACACGTGTTGCTGGCACGAACCGACATCGTTATGGTGGTTATCGAGTGTTTGTAATGGCCAATTTAGCCTTTACACTTGCCCACACAATGGTGAACCAGAGCGGCGTAGCGGAGTAGTGAATGATCTTAAAGGTTAGCTGTCGTACCTTGAATAGGTACAGCTCTGGTCTGGCTTTAGTTATCACTATCGTTATCGTTATAGTTTTAATTATATACATATTGCGGATTTACGGCTATAATTGTGAAAATTTAGGTACACAATTCGTAAATGAAGTTTCATTTTTTCACCTGGAAAGTGTATGTAAATAAATCAGTTTTCAGAATGCATGACTAATTCTTAAACTGAACGGTTCCGAACACTGATGAACACTGGCGTCCACTTACAGTCAAAACCCATCAACATAATTCACTGGTGTCAATCCATCAGTCAGTTTCGATAGACAAACGCTCATCTATCAAAACATCAACTTTTATAAACTAAACAATAGCCACACAACGCCATCTATGATAACGCGTACAAACGTACGTCAACAATGTTCAAGTATCGATCGTTCAATACGCGTGCGCCGGACGCTGCATACGCGGCAGTCGACGCTGCGGGCGATGTGGTCACATTACGAGCAATTTGAGGCAAAGGACCATTACTGGTCTTTTGGGACTTATTGTTTTATAATGGCTACTATTTGTCTTGATGATTGTTGCGAGAGCGATGGATTTATTATCGCCGTTTTAGATGATGGTGAAATTGGTTTTGTGTTTTGACATTGTGCTGGTAAAATAATAATGCCTGTCTGAGTCAAAGTCTGAAATTGTTTAGACATAATATTTATATACTTTATACATAACGGCTAAACGTGAATGTTGAATGCAGAGTAGTCGATTGCCTGCTACTTAGTATAAAACCGAAGAAAGAAAATAAAACGGATGTTTTGACATGTTCTTGTGTTCAGAACGGAACAGGAGATTGGAACGGACAAGTTGTACAGACATGCTCGTTTAAATCCAAGCATGCACTAACAAATGGCCATAACCAATAGCCTTGTGACAAGGATGTCTAATCCACGATATAAAACTTTTTATCACCGCATTTTCTAACCTGTCGCACGCCAGCTCAACTTGACACTTACATCGGCGCTAGTTGTCGGACATTGCCTTTCATTTTGTAAGAGCGTACTTAGTTTCGGTTTTTGCCGCGGGTAGACTTAGGCTGGCCTGGTTTGGCTGCGAGTACCGCATTCCTGGGCCGTCCGGTGGCTGTTTTTGCGTTTACTTCGCCGAGTCACCAGTTCAAGTTCAGTGGTGGTCGACGAAAGATGACCACTTTTACCGGTGCTTTCTTCCCGGTTTGAATAATCCGTTCGGCTTTCAGAATGTTAGATTTTCATTTTATAGGACTGCTGAATGGCATTGTATGTAAATTGTGCGGTTACTGAGAATCTAGGATATGCTGTTAGAACAATGGCCGTTGGATTTTCGTTTGGTTCCAGTTCCATTGGAACGAATTTGTTCGCTGGAATGTTTGTTTCATGAATAACAATTTGCAAGGTCTCTTCTGCACTGTTGCTCAGAACAGTTCAATAACTCTTTCCTTTATCAGAAGCTGTTATAAATCTTTCTACACAGATGATAATATTTTTGGTTGCTGGCCCTAAAAAACCATGTCCGATAAAAAGTTTACACGCTACAAAAACATACCCACTTTCTGGAGATCCTAAATCATTTAATGTACTTTCTCACGTTTAACATATTTCTTGGTCCTTGAAGCACCTGGCCACTTGCAAATTGTGTTTCGAACATTCACACGGTGCCTGTGATATTACGAAATTGTCGGTACAATCGATCGGGAGTCGGTTCGGTTTCCGTGACGGGACAGGTGTCTACTTACCCTTTGTGTGGGGGCTGGGAGCTTCCGGGGCCAAGCCAGGTCTTGTTGCAAGTCCTATGTTTTAAATTATACTGTCTGTCGGTATCGTGTTCAATGTTTTATTGGAAATTACGGGATTGATTGTGCGTCACTATTATTGATTTCTGCTGGCGCAGTTCTGCAATGATTTGTATAGAAGCTTGTTGTAATAGGTACTACAACCGGAATGGTTCCTTCATCCTTTGTCTTTCTGGCATTTAGGGCCTATAGTTATTTAAAAAAATCAAATTGGCAACTTTTAAATCTTAGCTACTAGTATTCTAGTGCACTTATTGTAAGCTTTCATCCATTTTTGGTTAGGCAAACCATGTTTACGCATGCTCAACATTCACTTCACCGGGCCAACATCCTGAAACTGTAGAAATCTCGACATTCCTCGGATAGTCTCCTGTTCCCATCAATAAAATGAGGAAGTAAACGACAGATGCTTGCAATGCAACCCCCTGTAGAGCTCGAATGCTCTGCTCAAGGCTTTCTGGCTCAGTTTCGCCCGCGCGTCGTCGCACACGCACGTGTCATGGCCGCGTTCGCGCCAGTCCCGGCTCCGCGCATGCGTTTAGCGCTGCACCCCCATAACATTCACGTGAGTCATTTAAAACATAAAATCCTCCATTATCATTTTATTACGATGTGACTTTTATTCAAGTTTTTTTCTGTTGTTCTTATTGTGCGGTGAGAACAGCTCGCGTGGGAACTGGATATTCTGCAATCTTTGCATTCTGTTACACAGAATAATAACATTATTGGTTGTTAGTTACTGTACTTGACTATCTTGTTTTGTGAGCCTGCGATTTGCTTAGCGGTTCTGTTAGTTTCGAAAGGATTGGCTGTTGAATGCAAGTTCTTTCAACTCAATCCGGAATTGTTGAGAGTTTGCGACTTCAGCGGTGTTCAAAATCACGTATTGTTTTAGCGTCGCCTGTTTTTCTTTGAATGACTTCTGAAACAAAGTTTGAGGAATAAAACCTGTATCTAGCAAGTATTTTAAAATTTACGATAATTCATCTTTTTTTTTTAATCACATTATTTGCCTAGTTTTTGGCTTCCTGAACTCTACCATCACGTTCTACTTATCTATCTCTATTTGCTAAATTATTTTTACATAATTTAATCTCCTGTTTGCACTCAGATAGTGTTAGCTGGAACTTCACATGGACTACTCCCTGAAAACGGAAGTTTGTTAAGCTTCCTTTGCTTATTGATAACTGTTCAAATTACATTTTATTACCTAAAATTTGAACTTTATCAGCCCATGCTGAAAACGGTAATTTATCTAAACCGACGTTGACAAAATCCGCAAAGCTTTTATTCAAATGAATGAAATATCAAATTGAGGGTATATCTAATTCATAAAAATTTAATTCACGTTGTGTTAGTCAAATCTACAAACACATATTATTATTATTTATTTATTTACCATTTATGTACATATAAACAGACAATGAAAAACAGAACAGAAAAAATAGGTACAGAGGTGATGCTTATTTCATAAGAAATCTCTTCCAGCATACCAGAGATAGGACAATAGATACAGAGATGTAGACAGCGTGTGATAGAGCAAAGGAGACAAAAAATAATACATAGAATCAAAAAAAACAATTCACTTAAAAACTAAACAAGAATTTCGAGAATATATTAACATACATACAAATAAACATACATAACTACTTCTAAAATAAATATTACAAGAATGATAATAATTATATCATACTCAAAATAATAAATACATGTACAACAATACATACATATTTATGAATTAGATATACCCTCAATTCGCTATTAACTTTAAGCATTTTGACGTTTGAACGTCACTTAACTTTAATCGTCGTTTATAAGAATGTTAGGGTCGTGTTCACAATTCCTGTACAATATAAAATCAGGATATCGCAATAACCACCCTACCCGATCAGCCAACCATGACGACATGCACCTGTCTCACCCTACACGAGGGAGGGAGGCCATTCAAGAGTGGAAATCTTCCGGTTGACACCATAAAACCAACGAAAGATAACGTTAAACGTAATTGGACATTGTATGCAAATCAAATACATTCAATTTGAATAATATCGGAACCCTCTGCATAGCTACAGGCTTTTCGCGAAATAATTTGGTCCTTTGCGATAAGCATCATCTGGTCCTTTGCATCGACATTTAATTTGTCGTTCAATTATTTTACAAGTATTTGATATGTTTAACTAATATATCTATTTCTTTGTTCACAGACGACAATTAAAGTATACGCCCGTCGCCTCCGACCGGACATTGAGTACAAAACGCTCTCTGTAACGTGGGGCACTCGGGCGCAGGAAGTGGTTTCCACCCTCCTGGGCAAGTTCCGCATGCGCCACCGGGATCCTAGGCTGTTCTACCTCAGCATGGAGGTCAGAGTGAGGACCGCGGGGCTAAGGACCACGCTGGTGCTGGATGATGATGCGAGGCCTGCAGCGCTGCAGGCGTGCCATCCGAAGGGTTATTCTAAGTGAGTATTGTTTTTGACGTGATTATTAAACATCTTGGGTAGCCAGAACCGTCATTGACCTTGCCTACTGTCTAATCTTTTCACCACCTAGGTGCTATTGAAGAAGTGGTGTTTGGGTTCGGGTCATTTCTTACTGAAATCTTCAAAGTGTTCGAAACCAATGCTTATATTGACTGGGTCATTCAGAGTATATTAGTCATCACTATTACATCATCATGACAGTTTCGTTACATAATTTTCATCTCTAACTATGAGGTTATTTCAATTTTCCTTTTTCACAACACAACGAATTAATGACACAATACGACTACAAAACATTTATTACTCCACAGTTATATCATTACTGAATCATACTTTGTTTTCTAACCACATTTAATAAATAACACTCACAATAATTTCACTCAAAAAAATCAGCGAAACCCTTTTCACTAGAACTTTATTTTTAACCCGCCATCGGTCAACAGAAAACCCTTCAATACTGCGTCGTTGGTACCGGGACCACCGGCCGGTGTACCGAAAAAGATCCAGTTTTGTCCCTTCTTCCGGCACGGGCTATTCTCGTACGGTAAACATGGCGGTCATAAAAAAATATAAAAACTTTAAAAGAGTCCTCTTAGCTCTTTATTGACCATATGTATCGTGTTACTGTGTGTTGACAGTTTGGAGTAGATCGGTAAAGGGATCAACTTTAGTTGTTATTGTATATTAAATGGATCGTTATTACGGTTAAAGCCGTATGGTTTAGAATGTATTACTGGGTTTATGAGCGTTTTGAATAGGTTACGAGGCGGTAGGAAAGTGTTATTAATAAATAGGGTTTCCCCTTCAAAATAAACAATAGGCATTTATTTATGTACGTTTACGTGTACACAACCAAAATATAGTCGGCATTATCTTTTGGGAAGTCTTGTTTGTGTCACTAACACAACATATAGGTACCGACGTACCTATGTTGTTTTCAGGATATAAATCTGAAGTCGATCGAATAAGATTCGGATTTAAAAGTAGCTTTAGCTATTTTAACATTTCTTTTAAAATGAACAACTAAAATAATTATCTAGCTGTAATAAATTAGAGTTATCTTTTGGTTAGAATGACCTTCAAGACTGAGAAAAAATGTATATTGCTCGTTAGCTAAGACAAGCCGTGAGAATGATCTATTCAGTAAGCAAGGTTCCGCGGACAAACTGTATGAATTGAATAGAACTGAGAATTTTTGCTATTAAAGCAAATTACCTGAGTAATATTCGGTGGATTTGAGCAACAGTTTTCAAAGATTACTTTTACAAAACAAGAACTCTTAAAAGCTTTTTGGCAAGTCATTTGTAAGACAGACGGTACCTACATCTTTTTTAACCTGTTCTATTAACATCTTAGAAAGGATCCAAGTCAACATCTGCCCCTAGTTTGACGGGACGGCTCTGGCGTTACGAACATTGGACTAGCGTGGTGGACTATAGTCCAAACTCCCTTCATAAACACTCTGAACTACTTTTTTTATCCTCCATTTCCTAACCACACCCTATCAATTTCCAGGTTCTCACTTCAGATGCGACCAGGCGGTCTGATCAAGATCTACGACTCGGCGCTCATGTCCTCGTCGCAGTACAAGTGCCTGCTGACTAGCGAGAGGACCACAGCAGACGAGGTGCTGGCCATCCTACTGCATTGCTACGACTCCAACGAGGGTGTTGAGAGGTTCTCGCTCTATGAGGTGCGTATTAAACAACTGATTATGGTTATTCAATTACCTAGCTAAAGAACTCGAATCTTTTCTTAGGTATTTCTCGGCGAAGTTTTGTATAAAAAAAAAATGTTTTTGAATATAATAATAATGAAAAATGTTTCTCGCCTTCGTATTACGAGTACTTCGTAAACTCGATATTTACCTTATTTATGACCGAAATGTTTATTGAAAGCAAGCTACAACTGATATTTAATTCACTATTATGCAATTTCAGGTCAGTCCCTCGCAGGAGTACGAGCGAAAATTACACCCTGATGACCTTCCTCTGATGGTGCAGCGCGCCTGGCCGCCAGAGACTGACTGCCACTTCAGGGTGCGCAGGAACCCGAGGGCACCTCCCCTCCCGCCGCGCTCCCTGCCGCCCCCAGAAGACACTCCCTCCGAAGACGAAGAACCTTCCAGAGCATTATCCGCTCTCTCCCTCGAAGCTGAAGGCGAGAAGAGAAGATACAGCCCCGTCTACAAGTTCCCCAGCATCAGCTACTGTAGGGAGACCAAGAATGACTATCTATACATCTGACTAGCCGTGTACTTAGCCAGGTTCAGACGATTACGGTGCAGCGCCAAAGGCCGTAAGCACCTCGATGGTACAGTGAGAAAGCGACTCTTGTGAAGTGTAAATACGGTTCAGTTTGTGTAAAGTGTAAATATGGACTTTGGATTGTTAAGGTATTTGGTGAGAGCTTTGGGCCCTGTCTGATGGAACGAAACGAAACGTTGATTTTAAAAAAATGGTCCTATTAATTTTGTACCATAGTAAAAAGACCATTGGTCTGGATCATGTTGCCTTATATGGAAAATTAGAACGATTTAAATTTTTGTACGAATCTCCGAGGAGTGGTTTCAATCAGCTAGGGTTCTCAGTGAGTGTGAAACCAAAGAGTTGTTGCAATAATGCTTGTAACTAACCTAACGAGGCAGTTAAGTTAATAGTAAGGCACAGAAAGACCCAGAATGTATTCAGAATTCAGGAATATTTGAACAAGACAGCCTGATTTATGTAAGAGCTATTTTGGCTTGAAGATATTGCAATTCTAATGCACAAGTGAATTGATAATATCTAAGATTGTCATAGCTTTTGCCATTATAATACCTAAGGCACTATTGGAAATAAATGGTACATAGTCTAATAAAAATATTATGGTACGTAGTGTCAATGCTATATGAAAAGATGCTAGAATAGCTATTTTGTAATAGCTGTAGACGAATTTTACTATCCAACGGTAAATCCCCTTCCAATGTATTGTCACAGAAAGCTATATCTGCACATAAAACTATAATTGGGAATATTTATGGAATCTGGATTTTTCTCTGGTGATATATTGGAAGGTGAAGGAATTTTTCTCTTGTATTAATCCCCACAAAAATGTTGCAACTATTCAAAATAAAATGTAATTCTATGTGAATGTATATAATTATTGTATTATTTAGCTAGTAGACACCAAAGAGGCACGCGAGCGATAATATTATGAAGAATTAGATTTATTTAACAACTGTTACGCGATTTAATGTTTAATTTATTTAATGTGGCAACCTTGGTGGGCGCCATCTTGACATGTTGAACGTCATCGAATTTACTTCAAACACGTCTGTAATAAACTGCGATATGTTTTTGATATGAAAAGTTTTCTTTTAATACTCAAAAAATGACCCACCTACCTCTTGATTTATATAGCCGTCTCCCTAAATTAAAGATCCCTCTTCCAATTAACTTTCTTCCACATTGATTCTTCAATCTTGTTGTATCTTCTACTGGAGTTAAATAAAAAGTAGATAGTTTGAATGCTTCGACTGCTTAGCATGAGGAGGTTCTATTACCAGGCGGGCACAGTCATTGGGTTTTTCTCATTAAGAATTGCTCAGCAGCTGCCCGGAGGCTCCGGGCCGGAGCCTAGATTAGTTCTCGGCCTGGTGATGGAAGGCCAAGAGGCTCGCCTCTTATTACATAGGACTTGAACATAAAGGTACCTACAGAGGTATATAGACTAGCAGTTTAGTAAATATTTCATAGGTTCTCAACTTGTAAAAGCAAAGACATTGTAGTTAAAACGATAAACACAGATGGCGCTGTACTAAACCACTTCGTAGTTTACAGGTCTGACACAGATGGCGCTGTGCTCAAATTCAACGTAGTTCTAAGGTCTGACCTAGATGACGCTGTATTTAAAATAATTGTATTTTATTATTGTAATCATGTTTGATTATTAAAAATTGTTAATTTAAAGTAAAGTTTTAAGCTTAAAGTAAAGTAAACAGGAAGAAGGTTCCCAAAGCTTAACAGGATATGTTCATACAGTTCGTATGTAGGTAGAAAGTATCTAACTAGCATTGAGCGATGATCTTTTTGTCCTTGTCGACATAACGTTTCTTATGTGAAGGTATCAGAGAAACCAGTGAAACCTCGGTCATCGATATAAAGTATTTTATTTACAAATGATTGCAACAATGAAGTACAGACGATGCAATATAATTACAGAGTATGTTCAAAAAATGGGAAACGGATAATATCTAACGGTACTAAACTTAGCTCCTCCTTCGTTCAGTATGTAAAATTTATACAATCGCCGCGAGTAGCGGCGGCGCAGCGGGACGCGGTACGCGCACGGCACGGTGCGGCGCCACGCGGCGTGGCACGCGTGCGGCGACAAGCGGCATGACACACCAAGCTCCCGGCGCCACGCGGCGTGACACACCAAGCACCCGGCGCCACGCGGCGTGACACACCAAGCACGCAGCGGCCACGCGAGCGGCGCGCGGGTCGCACCGTGCACGACGCGGCGCGAACAAGGTCAGTGCGGTGCGGTTAGACAGCGTTAAGCGCGCGTCGGGAAGGCCCGTAGTCGTCGGGTGGGTCGCGGTCGCGGCGCCGCTCCCGCTCGTCGCGGGCATATTCGCGGCCGTACTCGTCGCGCGCGTATGCGTCGCGCGTGTAGTCGTGGCCGTACGCGTCGTGCGGCGGCGGTGCATGCGCGGCGTGCGCTCGGTCGCGCGTGTACTCGGGTCCGTAGTCGTGGTACTCGCGCGGGTAGCCGCGCTCGTACCGCTCGCCACCGCTCGGGTAGTACTCCTCCTCCAGACGCTCCGGCCGTGCCGCGCGAGACCTGCCACCTGTCAACCGTACAATACACTCGTAAAAGAATTTTGCGATAATAGTACGAAATCAAAATAAAATAAAACCGTTGAAAATCAACACGCACTCGAACACAAAAAACTCAAAAATAATCAGGACGATCACGGCCCTGGAAATCCATCCAGCCTTTGCATCGACCAGGGTTTCAAGGACCAAAGAGCACACACATCACACGGGGCGAGAGGAGCGGGACCGTCTGCGGACGGGGAGGGGGGCACCCACACTTACGGCTGCGACACTAGACTCAACACGCTACATGATGGTCCCGCCGGGAGTGCGCACTTTGCCCGGGACTGGGATCACTACCTGCGCCGCGGCCGGCACCGGCGACGCTGCGGAACAGGGCACTTGAGATGCTGCAGACTATAAGCCTGATAAGGCTTAGGAAAGGCCTTTAAGAAAGTATCCTGCTTGATGGAAGATGTTCTGCTTCGTGCTTGACTGGACGATCGAAACGACTTGTTACGGCGAAACGGGTTGCGATGACAGGGCAGAAGGTATATGAGATCATGCCATGGCCATGTAACCAGGGATACACGAGACGGAAGTATATATGATCTGCTTAAGTCCAATTAATACATATCGGAAGCAGCGTTAGTGCAAAAGGTTCAAAAATCTGTATCTTTAAAATGATCTAATATAACATTGTTTCTGAAGCTCAAGACGACAAACAGGTCAGTCATTTTTGGATATCAACCAGAGAATTTTTCAGCAAACCCCTAATATTTTAACTTTCAGCACCCCAAGACCCAAAACTTATTAAAACGTATCACAGTAAGCGTCATTCTGCACCGCTGTTACGTGTTAGCTGGCGGAATCCAGCAGCTTTGTCTAGCTGTTGGATTCTGAAGGGTTAGTGAAGCGTCACCCTGAAGCAATCAAGCGGTTAGAAGGATGGGGGCCGCTAGAAATTGTTTGCAACCTGGACGGGGGCCGGTGCGTCTGACAATAAACACCTGGAATTAAGTCTTCGGCTCGGTTGTTAGTGGGCCTGCCCCGACGCTTGTACTGAAATGAACAGGAGGGTCAGTCGAGTGGCGTCCTCTGGCGGGGAGGGACAACATCTACTACAACATTTATGTCTTACGTAGTTTGCACACCACCGCTTGCCGCCGCCATAATACTGCCGCAATGATATTGTGGACCGCAGCGGTGGTGTGCCCACGCCATAATTTATACTATGAAGTACAGTTACGGAAATGTTTCACCTTGTAATATTTTCTAAAGGAGCCTCTTATTAATTTTAGTTTATTTGGGTGTGTAGCCCGTGACTGTACCTTAGATATTATATTAGTAGACATTGAAAATAGATTGAAATGAAATATGTAATGAATATGAAATAAAAAAAATAATACATAGCATAGGTTTTTTTCTTCTAAACTATGCTGACTGCAACAAAAAGTACAAAGACAGTAACAGTATTTTTTTTTACCTATAATAGGTGTTTTTTGAATCCAAGCGTTTAAACAATTTGTTGCTTATTTTACATGTTTCTAATTGTTGACAATAGTGCACCATTTCAAACGGTTTTATTAACGTTTATAACGCTTATTTCTTTAAGAGGAAAATATTTGAAATTAGTCGTGGACGAATTCAACGTGTCTTGGGTTCAAAAACACATTGTTTCTGTCCAATATACCTACATACATACATACATATGTAAGAGCTTTTTTTAAACTGGCTAGCTAAACTCAGCAGACGCGATGGGTATCGATATCTAACACGATAAAAGAAAATAATATAAGATAAGAAAACGGTTTTTCTCATCTTATATCATCTTCAAGCATTGTTTACACTAACAGTGGTCATAGATCTCCCAAAAATAACATCAAATCTTTTTATTTGATCCTGTGTAGGTATCGATCTATCGCCTCTGCAGATTTTAGTTACGAAAATTAAAAATAACCCTGTCTATTATTGTTAGTTACCTCTTTCCCTCTCGTAGCTATACGAGTCGGATCTCTCGCGATGCCCTCCAGTGTTAGCAGGGGGTTCAAAATATCGCAGTACACGGTTACATACATAATTATACAATAGTATTACGGAAATATTTGTTAGAGATAGATGTGTATGTGAGCTGAGTATAAAGAAGAACAGACTTGTACAAAACATAATTTACAGAACGAGTTTTTGAGATCGACTTTCCCATCTGAAAAACATCCTGTATATTCGGTTCCTTAAAGGCACGTCCCCACTACGGGCCGCTCGGCCTTAAAGCTTTTGCTATTGTTTGCAACGCGTCCCCATTAGGGTTAATGGAGGAACACCAAAGGAAAGGCCGTTTTAAGGATTTAAACAATACGTTTATTATCCTTTTATATTTAAATGTTGGAAGGTGTGTTTACTAACCCACGAGGTACAGCCGTGTGGCCCTAGTGGGGAAGCGGCTTGACACGTCTCAGCCCGCCAGTAAGCGTTCATACACACGAGCGGCTGGCGTCAATGGCAGTGCCAACTGCAGCCGTCGACAGCGTGCAGTTCGTGTGATTGAGCACCGTACCTACTCGAATACACGAGCGACACGTTGTCGACGGTTGCAGTAGCTTCTGCCGTTGATGCCTGCCGCTCCTGTGTATAAACACTTAGTTAGGCTAAAAATAGTCATTTTTGAAGGCATAAGCTATCTCTTACCTACGAGTACTTAGGCATTGTTCTTATGTGTATACAATTGTGTTGCATTGTCTAAAATAAAGTTTACCTATATTCAAGCAATATTAATATTGTTACAACATCGAATAATTAATGCTAAAGTTGAAGTTGCACCATTTATCTCACGATATTCGGGCGATCCAGAAAGTTAACGATAAAACAGTGTTTGTCTGATTATAAATGGTATGAAAACTTTAACAAACACTTTCAAATTCAAATTCAAATGATTGAAGATTAAGTGTTTGTATATATCAAAAATAAAAGTGGCAATATAAACACTTTTTTTTTAGTTATGGCGTCTCGTAGATGACCTTGAGAGGTCATAACTACTTAACCGGACTATCCTGTGGTAGCCTTAAGTAAAGTAGAAAAACCTCCACCCAGCTGTCTCATAATACTTATATACAGGGGGGCAGGGACATCGACGCGCATGATTCTGAACCATGCGTAGACATTTTTCGTCGGTGTCCCTGCCACCCTGTATAAGGCAGTGTGATGTGTTTATACTGGAACTTTTATTTTCTTTTCAAACTTTAATTGTGATTTTAGTGGTAAGATAATACTTCAGTATTGAATTCAGCTAACATTACCAAAAGATGGACAGTACCTACAGAATGTTGATGTCGTGGTGAGGTGTGTGCCTGAGGATCGTACCACACCAGCTCGACCAACATTGAACGCTTCGTCTCCCGTTGGTCGCTTTTACTAAGGGTAAGGGTAATTCACAGAATGCACTTTCATTTTACTTTGCAAAGTAAAGTGCGGTCTGTGAATCTTGCTTTCAAAGATCAAAATTATTTACGCCAAATTAAAAGTTCCTTCTGTTCCTGCCTCAACCCGGTGGTTGCCACGTATACTAGAAGCAGTGTATTATTATGTTTGATAATAAGTAATTGGTCGATCTGGTGAAGGTCGATCTAATTTCGGATCCTATACTATTAGCAGACTTGTAGTGTTACGTTAGAACAACAATGTCGTGTGGTGTACGTGTGTGTGCGTGCTCACCGGGCTGCGCGTGCGCGTTGTGCGTGCGCTGCATGGGGCGCGTGGGCGCGGCCTCCTCGGGCACGGGCGGGTGCGTCGCGCGCCAGTACGCCTGCGACACGATGGGACACGGTTTAGCTACACTGGACTATGCCTAGAAATCTGCCAATTTATTCTGTATAAATCTCACCGTGAAAACTTAGGAGAAGTGAGCTGTCAATAGTGTCAATCTCTCGTATCAGGTGGCAATACAGCTCACTTCAACTGTTTTTACGGAAAGGTTTTACAAAATAGACATAATGCAGAAGCGATGTGCTTTTAAAGAATTTATTGTCACGAGTATAAAAGAACACTTTAGTAGTTTAGTAGTACATGTATAGGTATTTGGATTACATGAAACTTTGCAAAAAGCTGTACTATATGCAAGCCCCGATATACTTGAATGAATCTTTAAATAAATTAAGTCGTTTTATAGCAACATGGAATCTTCTTAACCGCAGTCCTCTTTAAGCAATACTTCCATAAATGTTTACAAATGGGGTAGTTTTTATATTTCTTCCGGAAAATGTATAAGCCTACAGGAACCGGACCAGGTCCGCAAAGACAACAAGGTATAGTCGCGATTGAAAAACTGAAGTGTAAACTGACCTCTAAATATTCAGCAATATGTTCACAAGCGTCCTCCAGCTGGTTCTCATCGAGGATGACATCGAACATGTCTGTGGGACACTGCGACAGCTTCTCTGCAGCCACCAACTGAACTGACAGGTTCTTGGTCTGACCCTTCCCGCGGGACTTGACCAGCCGCTGCAGCACCTATGTGACAAAACAGCCAAGATTGTAGCTAGTGTTGCGAGGAATCGTAGTGACGACTAGCACCAGGCGGAAGAAAGGGATAGATCTACGACATGTAGTTAACTAACATTCAAAACATCAAATCTAACTGCAGATACAACAGCGATTCTTTAGCGAAAAACTTGACTTACTACTTTAGGGGAGTCCAGGTTACTCATGAATCATGATTCAATAAATCTTATTATAATCATGACTATCTATAAGATTTTTGTGGACTTTTCTCTGTCACTTAAAAATGACATTTCTTCCTACTTATGGAACCTCATCATTTATATGTCATTTGGGTAGAACTAAGGCTCCAACTATAGGCAGTGTCGGAGCGTTCTCTTATGCCAAAGCATGAACAGCACCCTAATAGCGTAACACACTATCAATCTTAATCTGAATCATTTTGAAGGATATCGCTAATCCATTGCTTCATATGTTCGAAAAATTTGTCTGCTGAACAACGTAAATAATGCGATGAATGTTGTTGTACTGTCAAAGTGAAAGCCATTGCTGCTGATAGTGTGTTATGCAATTACGCTGCACGCCCCGTTGCTCTGAATTCGCTGCCTTAGGGCTTAGGTATCCTAAATGATGCCTAAGGTTTAGCTAGCGTTCTCAATCATACTACGCTCACTAACGCATCTGCCATCTTAGATAAACCTAAGTACATCATCTTTGGGGCTTTCAATGGGATCATTTATATTTGGTATGTTACGACTGTAATGTTAGAAAGGCACTTGTAATACCACCTTGGGACTGGAGATCTTCAGGTACACGATGGTGGGAGCCAGTGAGGTTTTCGCCAGCTGCGAGGGGTGGTTGATGGTGTCACAGTCCAACACCACCAGCTGCAAGGTGCGAGCCAGGTCGAATATCCTCTCGATTTCATTCTGATTGTGATGGAATTAATGGTGTTAATTGAGCAGATAAGATTTTTTAAATTATAAGGACATATATGAAGGCACGTTTCGTGTGCAGACCACCAATTGTGATGATACCAAAGCGAATCTTGATTTAAAAGAGAAACGAGTTTGAGGTGCTTTCAGAGATGTCTTAACAGCATCTTGACTTGGCCCAAGGTGGTGTACAAAAAGCGCAATGTGGTTTTACAAATAGCCAATAAATAAATTATTCAAATGTTAGTGGCGGCAATATCGAAAAGCAAAATTTATCATAAACTTTCACGGCGAATAAATATACCTACTTAAGTATCTCCTAAAATTAACTAAAAAAAATACAACTTAAAGGACGGTTATTTTTAAATATTACTACGTAAACCACTGTAAGTATACTACGTATACTTACATGTTTATTTATGTTTTCATTTAGGTACAATGAAATAAAGCCATTCATTAAAAAAAAAAAACAATTTCAGTCGTGGGTTTCACGTTTATATTCGTGACCACGTGTAGTTATCATCAAACTACAAAAGGAAATTTAAAAAACAACGCTAAAATCAACTAAAATGCGACCTTGTAGTTTAAACTAACATAATATTATTCTGCTAAATAATAAACAACCTAAACATAATAAATAATAAACATATGTTTTTAATGAGTTTAGTAATATTTTTTATACGAATATTCAGCTTACAGTCACGAGCAATAACTATCTGACCAGCGATAAAGTTTTTTTTTAATACTTCAAATACTTTAACTACGAAAAATAATAGTAGGTTTAAAGGGTAAGTAAGTATAATGATATCATTGACGCTATATCGACAGTCGGATATCATTGACGCTATATCGACAGTCGGATATCATTGACGCTATATCGACAGTCGGATATCATTGACGCTATATCGACAGTCGGATATCATTGACGCTATATCGACAGTCGGATATCATTGACGCTATATCGACAGTCGGATATTTATGACGCTAATATATTTTTGCTCGTGACTGTACCACCACACTTTGACCATTTAAATCGAAGAATTTTGTGCTCCCTTCCCTTACTATAAATTATAATCATTGATAATTCCTCGATCAGACCGGATAGCCGTCAAAGCGCAGAGGTAAGGCAATGCAAATTAATACATTTTCAGCAACTGTAATCTCAACCATTCATGCAAATTCACTCCTCACAAAATACTTACTAACGTCATTAAACTATAATTATCTTATATTATCAGGAGAGGGGTTAATAAAGGCTTTGATGAAGGTTTCTATTAACTTTTTACCTTATTTTATCGAATCTAAAACAATACAGGATGTGTCAGCACTATTTGTGTTATTTTCTACGACACAGTATGTAAAAATAATAATAATTATTAGGTACAAATAATAATTATTATTTATTATTATATTATTGTGTGATATATTAAAAATATTATTTGATATTGTGTTTTATTTTGAAGGGCTAATATTGAAGATTTATGTTGAAAACTACTCGTACAATAATTTAGTGAAATAAATAAATAATATGTGTTAATGTTTTTGTGTATTGTTCTCAGGATATATTGGATTTATAGGAAATACTACATAGGATCTATATGAGACGCTAAAGTATTATGAGGACATCTAAATAAATATTTTTAGACTTTGCCTCAGGTCCTACTACATACGGTCTACCATTTTGTACCAATTCATATAAATACCCAGGAATTGTGACTACTTGATTCAGCAATTTAAATACCCATTGCAAAGGAAATTTCGGAAAGGATATCGTGGTATGTTAGTAACTAGATAGCCATTATGTTATAAATACCATAATATGAGCATGTTTGGATCGAGCGAGCGTAGTACTAAAAATTGACTAAATTCTAAGTGTGACTAAATCTAGAGAAATGGAAGGATTTTTTTATTAAAGCTTAAATTTGTGTGGCATGAAAAAAAAGCAAGATTTTAACGCACTATACTAACTGGCGATAAAAATATTAAATGACTAGACTATTGATCAAAAACACTATTGTTCGTTTTGCAGGACTTTGATCAGAGGTAAGTCTTTCGTCCAAACCAGAACTGTTGGCGAAAAGGAAACGCCTAGGCGACCGACAAAGGACTCAAACTGTGTGTGTTTGAGATAATTGGCTTCTAAAATAACTTTGGAGTTTTGACTTTGTAACTACAACATCGCCTGTTTCTAGGTTCCTACAAATCTCGCGCAGGTCCGCTAAAATTCTAGGTGCTGAGAAAAATCTTATATGTCGACCCTAAAGTAAAAGTCCTATATCTGCGAGGTCGCAGATCTATATAGATCCACTCATTCCAAACACGCCCACGACATGTCACGTGCCTCAAACAACAACACCACAGCTAAGACCTACTAATTAAATCGCACCTGGACATCGACTAAACAGTTGGTCCTGTTACCGGCCCTCTCTACGAACGGTTTCTTAGGCGCGTTTTGCGTTCGTTTGGCTAACGATATATCGGACTGGACCCTCGTGATGATGATCCTGCAACACGTCATACCTGCACTTCAGCGAGGCAAGTGGACCGCGAGTTGGAACGCTCCATGATGGCACGTTTCGATGGGTTGTTGAGGAGAGAGCGTTTCGCGAGAGATATGTCGGCCATCACGCGGGTTATTATTATCCTGCAATGTTAGTCCCGTTTGGTAAACTGTTAGTAGTTAGTGAGGTTAGCTTTAGACCGGAGCCGGTTTCTGAAATAAAGGGTTAGTTGGCTTTTTTGGGCACTTGTTGTGGCCTCTGATGAACGGGTTAAAAGTAATCTACAAGTATAAGCCAATCTAGAGATTTTTGCCAATAGTTAGATGGTTAAAGTAGACTCCAGGGACTGTTCTAACAGGTAGACTATTATTATGGTCAGTAATAAGACATTTTTCAGAATTAGTTTAATCATGCCAATTAATTACCCAACGGGCCAAATTTTGCAGTTCAATAACGGATTTTGGACTATTCATATTTAGATCAATACACGATACAAAAAGAGCTTTCAAAACTCGAATAGCAGCTAAGATACCACCCTCACCTGCCTTCAAAGCGTCTTTTGAGAAAATCAAACAAAGCCTTCTGCATCATGTCGGTGACCTCGTAGCCCTTGAGGCTGGGCCCCACGATGACGACGGGCCGCATGGACGGCACCACGTCGTACGGCGTGCTGGTCTCCGCTTTCTTGAAGAACGGCTTGCGCTTCTCCTTGCCGCCCGCGCCCGCCCCGCGGCCCCGCCCCGCGCCGTCCGACTCCTCGCCTGGGAGGTAGGAAATACTAGAAAGTTGGTGCCACGCTTTGCTGTAAGATAGGCCTACAGTTTTTGTACACCCTAGGATTGTTCCTCCTAGAATAATTCCCTTATAATCATATTTTTTCCTTTGACCTGGGATTTATCTGATGCAGCGCATCAGCATTCATGCATCCCACCACCAGTATGCTACTGGTATAAAGTAAAAATAAAAAAACATCACTATACTCACTTTCAACATTTGTGGCCCTCAAAGATTTAAAGCTAACATGCTCTCTTTTTTACAAAAATATCTATATTTTTTGGGACTTGAACATTATGGAGCAAATTAAATGTCATTCAAGGTACAAAACACAAACTTTGATAAATATCTGCTACGGTACACATAGACAACACCAAGACTTTTTGGAGACATCCCAGGTTACAGAGTAGAGGAAAAACTCAATAATAATAACAAGAATAAGTCATAAATAGGAAAATATAATTTTAATAGAAACATCTTTGATGAAATCCCTTGCAAGACAAAGCCTCTTCCTGTGCTTGATAGAAGTTAGTTATCAGCAATTGCTGACTTTATCAATAATTCTCAGACTTCATCATATTCCAATCACCAATCCCAAGTTTGCACGGTGATTATAATATTATGCAAAAAGTTAGTCCATATTTTTAGCCAGGGCCACATATTAGTCAGGACACAGGATAGTCAGTTCAGTCGGAATATTTTCCTCTACTGTGTATATTTCACACAGAAAAATATATATTATACATAATATCAAGACCCTTGGACAACATTCAAAAGCATAATCTCAAGTGAGAATATAACCATTCTGCCCAAAAATATTACCATACCAGAAAAATAAATAAAATATAAGATAGCTAAAACGTTCCTGTAAAACACCAAGAGATATTAAAGAAAATATTAAATAGTAATTAAAAATAGATAAAATTAATAATAGAGGAGTCATGCAATAATGGAAAGTGTGGGATGGAAACGGTGTACAGTCTCGAGCAAAAGTATCTACTTAGATATTTTTAGTTTTAAGATAAATATTGGGGATTTTAAATATTGGGGCTATGGTAGCAAAATACTAAGCAGTAATTTCTCAAAATAGTCGATTATTAGTCAGTCTGTTTAGTCCATTTGTTTATTTCGATGCCTATTATTTAAAAAATATGCATTTATATGTTGGGGTAAAAGTATTTATTATAGGGGAAAAACAACCATTATCTATATTTGAATCGGGGGTTTAATCAAAATAATAAAACATTTATGCGAACGAATCCACGGGTAACATCTAGTAATAATTAAAAGGTGAAAATTTACGACATTTCCTGGTGTCGGGCGATGAGTGCGTGAGCTTACCTCGATCGAACGATGGCACATCTGAAAATGTGGCAAACGTGAGTGCTACGTATACATTATTCGATGTATCGACTACTGTGCTGGCCGACTATTCGAATTATTCGATTTAGACTCGATTAGTCGCTTGAGAGCTTTTAAACGTCAACAGATTAGTCGATTCGATCGTTAACCATAGTAATATTTTTAAATACAGACATAATTAAATAAATATTTCTTATAACTTATTAAATTGGAATACAGGTAATATACTTGCTTTGTTTTTTTGCGAACGAATTGACTAAATACTGACTAAAATAGGGGTTAGTCTATAGTCGACTCAATAATCGATTTTAGTCAATAATCGGTACATCTCTATAGACCAGGAAATTCCAGCAAATTCCACCGAATTAATGAGTGATCATGAATGGCTAGTACAAAGCAGTTATACGTACCATATTAATATAGTATAGTAATATAAAAATGTTGGTTGTGGCGAGAGTAACAATTTTATTGCTAGAAGTCGAATTTAGTGCAAGAAGATAATAATTTTGAAGAATGCTAGTCTACATCAATTAAATATAAAACTGACACTTATTTAGAGTTCAATAATTAAAAAAGAAAATAATAAAAATAATATTGGTATAAATAAAAATAAGTAAAAAGAAGATACTCCGCGCCGAGGTGCAATTAAGTTAAATTTTGTTTAGTATAATATTTACAACATTGTAAGATGCCAATTGTAACACCAAATCACGAACTACATTATTAGAACCGTCTTGCTTTTTAATATTAATAATTTTGTTAATTTAGAAGACATTTTGTTAAAGGCCATTATTTTCGTAGCGAGTCCAGCGTGTTAGAAAGAGCAAGACGATGTAAAAGAGAGAGACAAACAACTGCGTTGTACGTTACAGGCATTAGATAAAACGACATACATACAATAGAAATAAGTACTAAACTATCATAATTGTTTTAGCACTTTTATTTATAATTGCTAGCAATTAGTAGGTCCCACTTTAAGTTAAACTTGTAAATCATGAGTCGTCACAGTAATAATATAATTAAACATACTAAAATAAACTATTTTTAGAATATTATGTACATAGCTCGAGAGGAACCTAATGTAGAAACCTTTTGAGATTGATCTGGGAAAACCATTAATTTTGTCCTAGAATGAATCGTTCTTTTGGCTTAAAAACGGGAAACTTACAAATAAAATTATTTTATTTTATTAAAATAATTTATTTGCAAGTTTTTTTAAAAATTAAGTCCTATTACTAGCTACGGATATCGAGCCAACGTGCTCGCTAGTGACAATAAACTCATATCGAACACATTATTAAAATATTGTGTATGTCTTTTTATCCAGTGCATGATAAAGCTTTAGGCAGGTGGTCACTCTTGCTTCTAATATCCCAATTAATCATTTTGATCCTATTTTACTAAATTATTTTAATTTCAACAAATTAGTTTCTACTTCTAAAGATAATTGGGATATTTTCATTGAACAATGAAAATCAAAACCAATTGCTTTAATTTTCACTGTAGCAGCATCATCTCAAATCCGCGACTATCGATTTAAAATCGACTAAATAATCGAATAATGGCATCTGAAATATTTATTTATATTATCGATAGCTTTAATATAGGTTAAGAACGGCAAAAAACGCAACATTTAAGAAAAAGGAGGGTATGACATTTATCTGTTGAATGACATCATTAGCAAAACAGCCTGTCTATTCCACCTGATACCAGGCATTGAACTAAGTTTTCACGGCAACAGTTGTACAGAATAGACCGGCTGTACGACAAATTGCATAAATCAGACACCAAAGAATCGATAGCCGCGTCTCTCGTCTCTCGTCGTGGACCACGTCGGCGTGCACTGCGCATGAGGTATGCATGACGTACCGGGCGTGGGAGGGGTGCTACCTCGGGAGAGGGGCGGGTGCGGGCCGTGCGGCGCGGCCGAGGCGGGGCGCGGGTAGCGCCGCGCCGTCATGCCCGAGCGCACCGCCTCCAGCTTCACGGGCGACGGGATGAAGCCCACGTCGCTGCCCTCCTTCACGAGCCGCCCGATCCACCAGTTGTTGTCGTACTTCTCCTAGAACGTTTATACGGGTGTGTTAATACTACCATACTTAGTATTAGGCCTTAACTACATTACCTTACCTTAAGACCTTAATTCATGGCTTGCTCAAACAACTTCTTTCATTTGTTTTCGCTTGAGCGTGTAGCAAATGGCCACGGAGGTACGCTGCAATAAGTGGAATCCCGCATAGGGTCACGGGTAGGTAGCCGACCCCAACGCGTACACCTGTCGCTTCTAGCGAAAAATCTTCTATCCTCGGTATTTCAGACTCAGATCTTAATTGTCCAAGTCAGATATTAATTTGAGCACACCATCATCCTTGACTCCATCATATTGCACTAGCTCATGGATTTTTTTGTCATGTTGTAGGTAGCCTGGATAAAACCATGGTACTTTTGGTGGCACATCGGATGGGAATAGTTAACACCGTTTACTCTGCCCTTAAGCAGGGAAACCCTTCGAGTTTCGGTAAAATAAAAAAATAAGGAAATAATTAAGTAAAAAGTTACAGTGGTTTACCTTGATGTGGAGAAAATCGCGCACCTCGAAGGAGATAGCGCTGCCGTGCACCGGCGAGTCGTCGTCCACGGTGCCATCGTACGACACATTGGTACGCACGGCGAACGCCACTGGCTTCTCCTGCAACACAGGGTAACGTATTGTTCTTATGCTTTAACGGAAGGTACTGGCTGTAGTAAAGGCCAGAGTATAAATTCAACACAATTAAAGTCATAACTGACCGTGACTCTTTCAGTGTTGAGTATCAGTGTAATTTCAATTTATGATGTTGGATGTTATTAAGTTACGAATCAGGGAAAGCGATTATATATATTATATGAATACTTTAACTTTAAGCTATTTAATTTCTTGCGTGAATTTGCGTGCCTGACCTACACGGTACAGGAACTCATGTAAGCATTTGCAAAATTCTGGGCTCACAAAGCTTAGATTCTCATTATGCTAAGATAAAGGAGGAGCCCTACGACTTGACGGAGTTCGTTTCTCGCAGTTGGTCTACTGCATCTAATAGAAGGGTTTGCCAATTCACCCGTGCCTTGTCCAGCTGTTTGATAGCCTACGCTTCCTTATCTTCGTATCTAGTCTACTGTATCTACCTCCAGTCTTAAAGAACTGATGCTGGTCAACTCACCCGTGCCTTGTCCAGCTGTTTGATAGCCTGCGCTTCCTTCTCGCGGCGCAGCGCTTCCTTGTCTTCGTCAAGCGACAGTTCCGATGATGGTTGGGAATAGTTTGAATCTGCTGAGCCCTGGAAAATTAGAATAAACAAGGTTAGTAACTTAGGTTAGGTTGAGACATGTATGATGGAACATAGACAAAATACTTAAGATAAATCACAAGGGAGTTTTACTTTTTGTAGCCAAGGTGGATTCTCTAAGTAAACTTTGAAGTCTCCAAATTAATAAGAATGAGGAAAGTGCCTGTGGGAGAAAGCTCTAAAAGTGGCAAGACATCATATCGTGGTTCCATACGATAAAAACATGTATTCAAAATTATTTATTTCCTTGGAAGTACCTAAGAGACCAGCTTATTCGCAAAAATAAGGCATACATTTTATCGAATCCTTTACACTGGAAAAGAGTCGATAAATAGGATAATCATGAGAATGATGTCACGGGAACAGATACTAGTTCATTATTCAATGTAGGATTTCTATCTACATCCCTCAAGTCTGCAGTAGAACACGTCATTGCATCGTTTGGTGTCAAAGAGTTCAAGGCTGCCTTCCTTGACATTTTTGGAACGGTTCCACTATTTTATGACAGTGTAACATTTTAACTAATAGTAAATATATGTTTTTGCATGTTTAAATTGCTGTTTTACATTTATTGGCTAATTTTACAGTCATGTTTAACAATATTTGTCGTATCGTAGACCATCAATGTCCGTTTGTAGTTTACTGTACCTAAAAGCTTGGTTTTTATCGTCTTGCATACAAGGTGGCAGGGACATCGACGTGCAACCTTTTCAAAATCAAAATCAAAATATTTTATTTCACACAAACCAACATGGGCACTTATGAAACGTCAGAAGCTAGGTGCACGGTTCCAATTGGTCGTTTCCTATGGAGAAGAGCCGGTAAGAAATTCCACGGTTACTCTTTTAAAAATAATTGGCTTTTACAATGTTTTCAAATTACATGTACGTTTGCCCCGCACGGCCCTGCAGTATTTGCGTTTAAGGTGTGCACCAATACAATGTACTCGCCTCTAGAAGTATATGTTCTTGTTTCTTTTTCAATGTACCTCTGTACTTTTGAAGATATTTGCAAAAAAAGGGGGCCGTGCCAGCCAAACGTTTTCAGCACGCCCCCCGTGTAACTTGAAAAATATATAGCGTATTAAAAAGTTTCTTAAACTCAAGGAATGTACTCTATTAACACGTTATATGGACCGCAACAGATATTGTGAATTCGTAATGACAAATAGTATATGGATGTGGATAGGGGGCCGTGCTGGAAAAAAATTATAAGAAAATATCTAAAAAAGACAAAACAATCTTAGCCAAAAACTATTCAAAATAATTGATGTTTGGCAAGTAACATATGTAACGCATTGGTTTCTCATACAACTTGCTAAATTTGAAAAATAAACCAATTGTAGTTCATTCAGAACGGCCCTCTATAGTTGCCTATATCTTTTTAAATATGACATGTTTGTTTACAAAACTCGTGTTCCTAAATTATGTAAATTATGTATAAGGTTATTATTTTTAGATGTATTTAAAACATCAAAGATCACTCTCTAAAACGTAAGTATGGGTGTGTATGAATATCGAATTTACTGTACTGGTGTTCATTTTCAAGGCTAAATCATCGTAACATACCCACTGATTTGAAGGCATAAACGAGCCATTTTATCCCTCGACTTAACTATCCACCTTCGCCTACGGCTCGGATGGATGTAAACGTCTCGGGCTAACATGACTTCTTTTATGCATTAGTTGTATAATCTACTATTATTTCACATAATTTAATTAATATAGGTAGGACAGAAAATATGTACCTAATATATGGAATCATGGTCACCCCATAAGTTGTAATGTATGATATTTTAGATCCAATTTATTTTTAAAGTACTAATACAGCAGTATCGCAATTTATTTGCAACGAATGTACTCCTATACATAATTCAGAAAGACGAATTTTGTAAACACCAATGCGTTACATATGTTACTTGCCAAACATAAATTATTTTTTAATAGTTTTTGGCTAAGATTGTTTTGTCTATTTATTTAGATATTTTCTTATAATTTTTTTTCCAGCACGGCCCCCTTTCCACATCTATATGTTATTTGTTGTTACGAATTCACAATATCTGTTGCAGTACATATAACGTGTTAATAGCGTACATTCCTTGAGTTTAAGAAACTTTTTAATACCCTATATATTTTTTAAGTTACACGGAGGCCGTGCTGAAAACGTTTGGCTGGCACAGCCCCCTTTTTTTGCAAATATCTTCAAAAGTACAGAGGTACATTGAAAAAGAAACAGGTACATATACTCCTAGAGGCGAGTACATTGCATTGGTGCTCACCTAAAAGGCAAATTCTGGGGGCCATGCGGGGCAAACGTACATCAAATTACAGTAGGTATGGGAGGACAGCGTAGGCCTGTCAACAAGTACCAGGTACTTGATAAAATAAAAAATGGTCTACAGGTCTGTTACCATGGATTCAGTACATGATTCTGAACTGCGTTGAAATTTGTCGTAGGCTATTAAAAAAAAAACTGTTCCATACATTTTGACCGCGTAGGTATTGCACTTTTCTATGAAACAGCTGATTTGTTTTTTGATAACCTACGAAAAATTTCTACGATAGTCTAGAATCATGTGCTGGTTTAAGTTTGCTTGTCGATTTCCCTGCCACCCTGTTTAGGTAGGCACTCCATCCCCTTGAAATCGGTTTCAGGCATGGGCAATGAACAAAGGAAGACAAGGCACATTTTATCCATATAGTCCTTTATATCTCGTTCTGATAATAATTCTAGCCCCAGATCATTTTGGCCATGTAAAATACTGGTATTCAGCTGCGTCCGGTTAGCCTGGAACCCAACCGAAAAACAAAGCAAGATTGGTGTGGGAAACTAAAGAATGATAGAACTTGCTGTTTGGACCTTATACAAATGCTACATCAGATTACAGCTTTCTCAGAATAGTGTAGTATGTCTATAAAACCGAGTCAAATCGCTTAGATTTTTTCACGGTGATCTTCGACATGGTGAGTCATTGTCTGAAATGCGAGTGTACGCAGTCGTAAAGCTGTTTTATGTTGTGAGTAGACACGACGTGTGTTTCGTCTCAACTGATAGGAAGCCTGTCGAGCAGACATCTATCGCACGGTCGTACCTAACCTACTGACGGGGTAATATTCCTACAAAAAACTGTAGAATGATATGAGATATGATAAACAATAGATATAATATATGAGATATACAATAGAATGAGAATAACTTGCAGAAAATTAAAAAAAAAAATGTATAGTTAAATGTTTTGTCATAATTTAGGTACTTATTAATGTACGTTGTTTGAGAGAGCAGTGGCATCGACCCAGACTTACGATTAATAGGCCATGAGTTCGAACCCAGGCGCCTGCTGGGTGAACAAAGTGCCTACTTTGTGTATTTAATTTCATCATCACTGCTCTCAAAACCGCGAAGGAAAACATTGTGAGGAAACCGGCATGTCTTAGAACCATAAATTCGAAGATAGGATTCACCAACCCGCACTGGGTCCACGTGGTGGATAATGGCCCACTCCCTCTCTAAGAGAGGAGGCCTGTGTCCGGGCAGGGGCCACATTGTAGGCTGATTATGCAGTACCTTTAATTTAGAATTTGCTGCTAACAATAACTAAGACTTCCTACTTCACTATTCGATTCGATAACGTGTCTTGGAACATCACTGGAACACCCAGTAACCTATCGTGAATAGTACAGCTTATTTCCTCTATAAATAGCAGGTTTACAAAACATTTAAACAAAAGTTTACTGAAACAAAACTGTCAGTTATAGTTGAACCAACAATCCATAAGTAGTGCAAATATTTTGGCACGCGCCCCGACCGGCGCGCGCACTGCGCATGCGCGCACCGCTTTGCAGCAATCATGCAGTTTTTACCATGGGTTGTAATGGAGAAGCAATACTCGTGGCACACTTTGAAGACTATTACGTCCTTTTTAATATTTAGGTCAGACTTTAGGCTGTTGCCAAAAGGAATAGGTAAAAATCGCTTTTATGTAGTTACAAAACCGCCCATTGTGTCACCCTATGTAACTACATGTATATCTGCAACTTACTATGATAAATGGTTTTATTTCTGTACGTAGATTTGTACAAACACTTTTAGACGGCAATCATATTTTAAAAACTAGATGAGGTCCGCGCTTCCTATCTGACTAGTCTGTGAAGAAAGGCTGAAACAAAGTCAGAGGTCACAGTCTCTTTTAAAGTCCAGACGTAATCTTGGTCACATCATGTGAAGACCATGTAGATTGGTGTCTGAAATGGTATTTTGAGAAAAGAATCACACAGATGGTGTGTGGAGTACCTACATAATAAATATATATAAATTCTATTCTATTCAAAAGCATTTATTGTGTAGATAACTACCTATAACATTTTTTTTATTCCCTGCTTGAATTCTACCCATCTTGACTGTTGCTACGAGAAAGTGGGAGTAAAATGGTTTTATGGATATAAAATCTATATTGAGCTACATTCATGTATAACTGAAGAATTGGAGGTAAAATGTAATTTAGCGACATGGTTTGGCCATACGGCGTACTGGACAATAATACAACGAAAGCTATTGGAAAATTTAATGTGACCGTCTTTGGGTGGAGTTCATGTTCAATGTTGAAAAAGTCGACTAGTCTGCGTATGTAATTTTCTGTAATAAATACCTGGAACAAAAATCTAATTTACATCAGAAAATCGTCAAAAAAACATTAAATTCACGAACTATTTTATAAACTACCTTTTTTTTTGCCTCATACATGTATAGTGGATGGATATCATCTAAAGCGATCTTTTTTATATTGCAGGCACTTTCATATCCACTGTTGGTCTCGGTAATTTCTCTTTTAAAGATTTTGATAATCGACATAAAATGCTTAACACAAAACATGAAAAGCACATAGATTAGAGAAAATAAAAAGAAATACAGGTGTCTTACCAGGGGCTTGTAGTTTGTCATTGGTCGGTGGTGAGTGGTGCCGACTGCATGCAATGCGAGACACAAACAGACGGAAATCAGACAGACATGCTGGGAACTAGTACAGACTGCCACCGATTCTATAATAACTCTATAAGCATAGCATAAAAATTGTTCCAGAACGATTTGAAAATCATTCGAATATTAAATTTTATATATTTTCATTTTTTTTTCAATAGAACCGTCGCTGTGTCTATGGTATAATTGATACAGGCAGTTGCAATATCGTATTTTTTTTTCAAAAAAATGAGTTGTATAGAGTTATTATATAACCAAAGTCACTGCATTATTTTCGACTTGTGGCGCAGACTGTACACAAAGTAATGTCGGCACATAATCTAAAAAACAAAACGATTAGTTCATGCGATAATCATTTCGGGTGGATTTGTATTATGTTAGTATCATCTCAGAATTTTTGAGCAATTTGGAATTTTGAATCTGATCTTTTGTATACACCAATAGTCATCACAATTTCGGTTTCAGCCAATTTAATGTTTAACATAAATACAATTTAACAGAAAAAAAAACTCTAAAATTAAAGTTGAAAGGATTTATGATAAATTAAAAAGAAAATCTACAAAATAATAAATTGTTCAAACCAAATGCATTAAAACATTTTTGTAAAACGATTGATAAATGTATGTGGGTCTAACAGCAAATGAGATGAAACTACCAAACTAAAGCATTTTAAATATGAACTAAAAGCATCTAAATCAAACCACACAAACTAAAAAACTACAAACGACGCTCACCTTAGCCAAAGCCTCCAAAAATATTTAAATAAAACAAAAAAATCGTCTTCACACTTACAAACATTTTACATACAAACTACAAGACGAACCGACCAGTACTTTTGCTAATATTTCAGAAAAAAGAATCTAATCTATTATAATCTGTATCGAATTTAAAATTAGAACTGTGATTAAGCCTCAACGCGATAACTTTTTCATTCACAGAGAAGGCCTAAGGTATTAACCCATTCAGCCCGGGAAGGAGGCTTTATCTGGCCGCGATTGATCAAGGCTTGAACAACACTGGCACGACGGTTTCGGCGGCAGTCTGGCGGGTCGAAGTAGTGACGTCATTGCCTCCCCCTGCCACCCAGCACTGGCTCGATAACCCCCACTGTGCATACTTTACGCCCTTGTTTTTGGGGCAGCGCCAGTAGAGGATTTTTTATTTATCAACCACTGGTTTGGCTAGCGTTACTATGTTTTTGCGTGGTAGGTAAGTAATATTTTATTATGCGGGATTTTCGTGTTTGGTTTGGCTCACGAAATTCTCACTTAATGGAACAGGGAATCGGGTAGATGTAACATCAATACGAAAGATTCAAGGACTTTTGTCAAGTCATCCGCAAAATCTATGTAGGTAGTATAAAGCCTTGCTGGCTTTATACTATCGACTAAGAACTCCAGTACAATTCATTTATTATATGAACTCATTCCTATCACGATCCCATCAAGTTCAGAGCAATAAAACATGAATATGAATAATGCATCGTGCTAGTCCTTTCACAACGACTAACATTATAATTAAAAGGCCCCTAGTAACGAGAGTTTAGTCGATTTTATGTAAAACATGAGCGAGTACAACTCTAGAAAAAAACATCTTAAATTTTCAAATTCCGAATCTGTCAAATATTAAAAAAAAACAGACAGCCATGTTTGTTTTTGATACAGCTAAACAATACAACATCGACGTTAACGCGTTTTTAAAGTAAACAAACTATCTTTACACTATCAAATGTATGGTGTGATGGAATGCCTAACCTATACAAGCTGCCTAGACAAATCCGTCTATCAAATAGCCTGGTATTCTCAACGATTCGATGACGTGCATGCGATAATAGTAACGTGTTTTTATTAGTCTATTTCTGTTAGAAATGGCTGATTCGGGCCCAAGTCCCGCTTAGGACGGTAAGACAAACGAACGCGATTAAATATCAACAAACCTGTCTTACGGCAGGATTTTCTTTAAGAGTCTTACGATTTTCCAGAAAGCTCAAAAGTCTGACAGCCAGTCTTACTAAAGGGTATCGTGATAACCAGTGACTGGGTTGTGGAGTTTAGATAGGCAGTCGCTCCATGTAAAATACTGGTATTCAGCCGCATCCAGTTAGACTGAAAGTCGACCCGAACATAGTTGGGAAAGGACTAAGCAAATTATGATTCTTAGATTTCCGAAGTTGATGATTTTCCAAATATTTCACGATTTTCAAGGTTATGTAAGTATAGCTGGTAAATTCATTTCACAAACCCTAGTATGAACACCAAGTGAAATATTGAACGGACGGCATCGCACAAGTTATCTCAAAAATCCAGGTTCTTGATTTAAAAATAAACGTTTAATCAAATTAGGTACTACTTTTAAACCATTTTAACAACAAGCCGTTACAATACTAATAGACGAATTGAATCAAGAACAAACGGACATTTCAATACGAGATAGCTATCGTAAAACTCTATCGTCAATAGACGTGAATAAATAGACTTCAAAGAGAATAATTAGGTATCTACTGCTTATAAAACTATGGCAACGCGTGCCAGAAGGGATCTTAATATCACTGACAATGCAGTAAAACTACTCTCTTACTCATCCAACGCATGATGTAACATGGTATCATAAAGAGACAATCAAAATCATTTTGAGCCAAGCATTCGGTTAAGTTGTAAGTTACTCAGGGAAAATTGTTTAGCAAATTGACTGCCTACCAACTTAAATTGTCCGTATAGTCAAATCACAACAGTAACTGTCATTCTTTGACAGTTGTATGACAGGTGAAATTGGCGTAGTGTGTAAATTTGATAATCAATAATTTCCCTCACTGTACCTATGATGTCATATAGGAACCTAACGATTCCTATTCTCTCGTTTGGCACGAACTTAATAACAACAGCTTATGGGTAAAAATATCAGCCGGTCAGGAAGCAGCTGCCGAGGACACTGACTGCCTAATATATGTACGCTGGAAGTATTTACAAAACCCCCAAACACTCCTGTTATATTAATTAAATCTATACCACGCATACAAAAAAAAAATACTGATCATTCTTCAGCGTGTGATGGACGATAGTCCATCATAGTTGTACGTGATATTGGCAAAAAATGTGGCGTCTCTTCCACAGAAGCCATTAATGAAGAGCTGAAGATAGGTGACAATGTAAATCGCTGTCATAAAAAGACAATAAAAATATATTTCCAGGCAAATATTGGGCTAAGTTGCATATGACGTCATATCCGCACGATTCAGAGGAATTCAATTAGGTTGTTGGGCCAAAATGGGTTAGTTTAAATATCGCAGCATTTTTTTGGACCTCGAAAAAGACATCCAATAAAAAAAAAAACGGGTCTAAACTAAGAGGGTTCGAAGTTACAGTCCAACATGTTGCCAACATCAACAATTTAACAAGAGTATGTTAGCAATACGTATACCTACCCGGTGTATGGATTACGTCGATATTTCAGTCGACCGACATTTCCAAGAATTTATCGGCTATTGAAGTTACTGGGATTTATTGGAGAATTATTGTTAAATGTCTACCATTGACACGCTATTCACTTCGCTGATCGTAACTCTAATTGTATAGTTTCTTGTTATGCTTTTCGACGTACCCTTAAATACAAAATAATAAGTAAATCAAGATTTTAGGCTTTAATTTAAATCCTGGAATATTTTAGCCTGTCATAAAATGCATGTTACTAAGAATAATATTTATCTTTATGATTATATCAAAACAAACTTAAATAAAACAATATTATTATAAGATATATCGTGCGGGCAGTGGTGCCTGTAGTTCCATTGGTATCGGACCTGACTTATGAGTTGTAGGTCGTGGGTTCGAACCCAGGCAGGCGCTTTGTTTAAATAATTTCATCACCACTTCTCTCGAATCCGTGAAGTAAAACATCGTGCGTAAACCGGCATGTCCTAGAACCAGAATTCGAAGACACGTGACATCTATCAACCCGTACTGTGCCTGCGTGGTAGATTACAGCCCACTCTCTCTCAAAGAGAGAAGGTTTGTGTCCCAGCAGTGAGATCATTATAGGCTAATTATGATAATCATATCGTGCGCTGAAATGTTTTTCAGTTGAGAATTAGTCGAGCAATTGTAGAGTAAAGCCGATCTGGTTAATCTGTAAATCCAGTGTAAAAACGTTTGTTGATAGATATGTAATTATTTCTTTCAAAACGGTTTTGTTTGCCCTTGTGCTTGTTTGATTAGCTGTTTGTTTACATGAATGCCATTCAAAATGTTCGAGTTATCGCTTTACAATTCTGTAAAGTATGGAAATACACAACGATGATTATAAATATAAAATGAACAACATCAAACAGCTGTTTATCATCGTTGCTGTTCTTTCTTATAGTATTAACAGTAGTTTTCTGACTATTTAGAAAAATTACGATGACGTTCGACTATGCTTTGGAAAAACCAGAACATTGAACAAACGTCTGTATAAATATGCTGGGAGCCATATGTTCAGCATCAGATAAGCTAATGTGATGGATCATACACATCCCATCCATCTAATCATTGACTAAGTTAATAACAGAGATAATGTTCTAAATTCATCAACCTTATCATTATCCAAGATTATAGTGCACCAACAGTAAATCTGTGGTTGCAGTTTCAAAATTTAATACCAAGATAAAAAGGGCAATGCTATTAATATGATTCCTTGTATTAATCGCACAATAGAGATGGAAATCGAGAAGTGCAGTAGGCTAGCTTTTGTTCGAGACGATTCAGCTATTGTGAGTATTTCCGTATTCAATAAGTTCGGTAGATTTCGTACTAATGTCAACTCAGATCAAGATTCTTGACTGAGTTACTTGAATATGAACCTACTTCTAGATCGCTCACATGCAAGGAGCTGCATCAGAATCACCCCGCATAGAAAAGTTTCCAAGCGGGGTGCTTTGATCCATAGAAATGTAAAAACATCTATTCTTTGATCACAGTATGTTATTTATTTAACCAGAGGTGAAACTCCATGTTTTCTAAGAACATTCGCATTCCAATCTCAGTCTCAATTTGTCAAAAATACAATCAATTTTCTTACATTTTTTGACATTGTTTGTCGCTGAGATGAGATTGCGACTTGAATTTGAACATTTTTGAAGCACGAGAATTGGCCTTCAGTTATGTGCACACACAGAAGGGAACAGAAAAATACGTACAAAGGTCATGCTTATTTCAAAAGAAATCTCTCCCAGCATACCTGCGATAGGAGAGTACATAAAAAGAGATGTAGACAACGTGTAACTTATTAGGGAGCCGACAGGATGCTCTGCGACCCACGGTCCAGCTATCTCTAATAAAATCCACTACGTTTGTCAGGCATTACCATCACTTTAACATTGTAAACAGCACTGCTATTGACAGTTTGATATTATATGTACAATTATTAGAATAAATCCTTTAGATTTCATGGATGATACTCAGGGACGGTAGAACAAGTTACAGAGATGGTAACGTCTGTTTGTTTGCATCATTCGTACCTGTCACGACCAAGGTATTTTAGGTAGGTATAGTTGACCTGCATAGCTGCTTTCCCACCCTAAAGTTGACTGTCACTTGCACTTCGTAAAATGACAAGGACTCTAATTGCGTAACACCCTTTAAATCACGATCTGAATCATTTTGAAGGATATTTATTGCTTAGGATATCCATTACTTCATTATGTTCGATTTGTCTGCTCAACAACGTAAATAACGCAATGAATGTTGTTGAACTGTCAAAATGAAAGCCATTGCTACTGATAGTTTGTTATGCAAACACCCCGAAGATCTATTTCTCTATGTGGTAGTTAGATAGTTTCAACCTTAGTGAATTTCTACGTTACTGGGAATCTTTGTCAAAAGTGATACCATCTTACAATTTAGTATGGATAAAGAGTATTTTTAGGCAGAACTGGCCTGCATTAATATACTGTAAAATTAAATAGGTACAGCCATGTGCAACATATCACATAATGTGCTATATGCGAATGTAAAGAAAACAAAGAGTTCCATATGCTTGTCTATGCTATTTGTTTACAAATTACCGAATATATTTCTGTGTGAGCTTCAGCAGACCTTACAGCTTCTGACATCTTAGAACAACATTTTGATTTTTTTTGTAATCAATCACATGTATGAGAAATCTATGGCGAGTCAATAGAGTATTTAGTAGGAAACTAAACGTGAGTCACCATTCATGTCAGGCCTAAACATCGGATTTGATTGTTACCTGTTATACTACTAGAAATGATGACACAGGAGAATGAGCAGTGCTTATAAGTGATACGAATATAATACATATAAGTAAGTAGATACCTCCTTTCTTTTGTTCAAGGGCTAATTTTTCAAACGACAGATAATTTTTATTCGTGGAATAAAATTGACGGCTGACAGATTTTGTATGGAAGAACTGTCAAAAAATCAAAATTATTCGTCGGATAAAACTATCTGGTGTTGGAAAAATCAGCACTTAGGGCTCATTTTTCAATAGTCAGATAACTTTTATCTGAAGAATAATTATGACAGTGTGACGTAATTTCTATGTATATAAAAGCTGTCCAACCGCAATATTTATTCCTCAGATAAAAGTTATCAGACTATTAAAAAATCAGCCCTTAATAGAACTGTTTTTGTTATACCTAGATAAGCTTATTATTGGAATTTTATAGCACGCACATTCTTTGCTAAAAATGTAGACAGTAGGTACGTTATAATATTAAAAAAGCTTTTGAAACAATTGAGATTAGTGCATACCTGTTATGTATTAAGAGCTGAGATACCTGTGTATCTTAGCACTACTATAATTATTTACCATACCTACTGTTCTTGAATACAATAACTTGTAAAACCCATTGCATTTCAACTGTTTAAACTACAACATTAAACAAACATTATTTTACTATTCAAAGTAAACGTAAATTCTAAACAACTATTCCTAACAAACAATTATTTTGTTGTTAATCGTTTCGTTGAAACATAACGTACCCCACGTGCGCGTACGTTTAACTATAATAGACTAAACGCTAGCAGTCATGAACTAATGACAGACAAACAAACAAACAAACCAACAGTACTCGCGTCGGAAATAGAGTCCGTTCGCAGAACACACGCGGGATTGATGCACATTTTGATGCTGGGTGGATAGAATACATGTACGAAACGTACCTGGTTAGGATCAAGCGACGGTTAATGAACCTCGTCAATACTTAGCAGAGGAACGTGAAAAATCTTACCACAGACATGATTTCAGAGCTTTGAACACACTTCCAGGAAGCTTAAAGCATAATTCCGCGTATTTTTAGTCTTAACTGTATAGAAACATCTAAATATGGCTTTATATCCAACGATCGTAACAGGGCAGGGCCCGAATAGCACTGACACGAATTGCATCGGTCCCGCCTCGACCAAGTTATAGGTCATCGCAGGCAGGGAGGCGGGCGGACTGATCGCAAGCTCTCGGAGCAGCCATCCGAACGATGACGTGTGTAAACAAACAAACAACATTATCAGCATTACGTAAACATAACGACATGGCGACCCTTATCATCAACAAGCCACAAATCAACACTTTGTTAGGAAACAACACAACACTTGCGCGCGCACCTGTGTAAACAACTTGTTGTACCCGTTCCCTTGGTTGTTGTACCCCATCATGTTACGACATGGCGGCAGGTGGTGGCCACTGCGGACCACCAGTGGGATCGCGTCTGGGTCGGCCGTGGTGGCGGCACATCGGAGCTGCCACACTACCGTCCTACGCGACGATCGCGAGCGAATAAGCCCGAATATCTCCGAACGCCGAATCTCAAGCCCCCCTCGGATTGGCGGACTCTCCCCCGCCGTTAGTTGAATGGATGCGCGCGCACGGTTCTACTCCGGTTGACGAACCGTGTTGGGAGCAAGATTAGGGATTACAGCAAGTGGGCCACCTCAGATAATGGAGGGCCAATTGTTTGCAGCGTTGTCAGTCGGTGTGTGGACTTGAATGGAGTTATGAAGCAGGACGCAGTCAAAGGTTTGGGTCAAACGTGAGTAGTGGGCAGATTGGCGTTTACATGACCCTCCCTATGGCCAAGACTGATCCAAAATTGGTAAATAAAACATCAAATTACACATTTAAAAGGGAAATAGAGATATCAATTTTAACACAATACTTTTCTCGACAAAGGATGATGCATTCTATATCTAGGTGTTGAAGGAAACCTTACCTAAGAAGAACAGAATCTGCCATAGCGAATATTTATAATTTGGCAAACCTCAGCCAATTAAAATCCCATATTTAAAATCCGCCCTCGCATGTAGGCAAGCCAATTAACATAAATTAGCTCTAAAATGCTGGATAAGCACCATTAACTATTACACATAAAATATATTTACGTTGAAGGTATAAAATATAACTATAATAGGTACACGCAGACAACGTAGAAGATCGCGGGATGAGCTGGACAAAACCAACAAGAAATGATCCACATAAACTCAGGACCAAAGTGACTGGAACTCATGGGAGCTGCATTTTCCCAGCAGTGGGATGATGGAGGCTAGCAGTAACATGTTATTACTATGTATGTATCATGAACGCCATATTACATAAGCTAAAAAACATCTCTGAGTTTTTGGTGTTCTAATTTTGGAAAAATAATAAGGAGTTAATTATACTTGGTCGACTTGGCCCTAATAACACATATTTATATCCCCATAGTCTTGGGTTCGTGCCTCGTGCCTAAATAATAACAATCGGGTCGATCGAAGGTCAACCTATGCTTGCCGAGGTGGATGGGTGACCATTCATAACATATCGAGACCCCGCCGTGCCTCAGAAAGTACGTTAAGCCATTGGTCCCCGCTGTCATTCGTAAATCTTTGACAGTTGTTACGGGTAGTCTGAAGCCGGAAAGCCTGGCAGCGAGTCTTACCAAGGAGTATCGTGTTACTCAGTAACTGGGTAGGCCTGACATATATACGTAATTTTAGCTCTCATATTTAATTTTTATTTAAAAATAGTTAATTGTTTCTTTTTTACTTTATTTATGTGCTAATTAACCAATAAATCCACCTTCGCTTGGAATTTCCTATCACTTTACATTCACACACTGCATCCACAACAAAACTGCTACAAGCCATGGACAGCAAGCTTGTGCACAGTATGGAAGAACTGGAGAAGCTGTTTAGCTCTCGCATGCGCGAGTACGAAGATAAGCTGCTGAGAGTTACAGCTGGAACTGGCCCTGCACACTCGGACCTTGCTGCACTTTCCCTTGACTTCTCTGAGTTTAAATCCTTCGTTTGCAAAACGTTTGCTCACTTCAAAACTCAGATAGAACTCCTATCTTTGGGTCTGGACAGACATGAGACTGCAATGCGAAGAAAGGTCCTGCTATTTCACGGTATTCCTGAGAAGCCTAATGAAAAACTGTGTGATATGATTCTCCTTATGTTGTCTAAACAACTATCAATCGATGACATTAAATTGGATCACTTGGAAGTATGCCACAGACTGGGAGCCCCCCAGGGCAAAACAAGACCTGTGTTGGTGCGATTCAATGACATGGAGTATCGTCGGTTAGTGTGGGACAGTAAAACTACACTCAAGGGCAGCGGCATCACTATTTCAGAGTTCCTGACCAAGTCACGACACCAGGTTTTTATTGCGGCCCGCAAGCATTTTAGCATCAATAGCTGCTGGTCTGCGGAGGGCAAGGTGATTGTCTTAACGCCTGACAAGACACGCCGGAAGATAGCATCCATGGGTGAGCTTGATACTCTAGTCGCATTATTCCCCACTCCGGCTGGTGCGGCCGCACCCAATGATCCTCTGCTGGCCGCGTCTACCTCGTCTGCAGTGGCTTCTACATCACCTGTAACCGCAAGCTCCAAAAAAAAGGTTGTGAGGAAGGCTCGTCGCTGAATTGGCTGTTCTAGACGTCCCCTTGCATGTTTTTCGTTTTCGTTCACAGTTTCGTGTAATGTCGGTACACTTTAAATTTATATTTTCTTTTTAAAAATCTACCCAAAGCATTTACTTTTAGTTAATTTTTTTTCTCACAACGTTTAGCTCGCCGGTAGATGTTTTTATTTTTCTGATGTAATGTAGTGACGGCTGTCAAGTGTCAGTGTCATTTTTTCTCTGTAAGTTGAGGTTACGTTTGCGTTTCGTTACACTTTGCGTTTGTTACGGTTTGTTTGTGAATGTTGTGGCAGACATTATCGTTAATTATTTTTTATTGATTCTTTAATTCTTACTTTTTTATGTTAACATAATTCATGCCTTAAGTATATATATATATTTTTTTTTTTTTTCACTTTTTTACGTACCCAGTTTATAAATTGTTGTGTTGAAATCTCTACCAACAACAGCGAATCGATAGGTGTTTTATTGGTTGTGCGTTTTAAATTATTATTATTTTGTTTGCATGCACATTAGTAGTTTTACAATTGTTAGTATTTAGATTGTTTTTTTTTCTTTTTTATATATATTATTATTTTATATAATTGCCAACTATGATCGAGGTCGACCTTAATGATGATTTTTTCTCTTGTTCGTCCTCTTCAAGCAGTTTCCTTAGTGCGGCGAGTGGTTCTTCTTCTCCTCTTACTCTCAGCGATCAGATTTCCTCTTTAATGTCCCACCTCCCCAACAATCTCAACATAGCCCACATCAATTCCCAGAGTGTTCCTGCCCATTACTCAGATCTTCTGGCTTCCTTTAACAGTGCACATATAGATGCTTTGCTCATCTCTGAATCCTTCCTCAAACCCTCTCTCTTATCTGTTAATTATGCCCTTCCTGGCTTTGTCCTTATCCGTAATGATAGAACTGGGAAGGGTGGTGGTGGTGTTGCCATTTACTTGCGTACTGATATTCCCTACAAGATTATCAGCACATCACCATCTTCGTACTCGGGGTCAGCGGAGCATCTATTTCTGGAAATTTCCTTGCATCACACTAAAATGCTTCTCGGAGTCGTTTACAGCCCTAACCTGAGTATCGACTACTTTGACTCTTTTGATTCGCTTTTAAATGATTTCTGTCCCTCTTATGACCACGTAGTCTTGATGGGTGATTTTAATACTTGTCTTCTTAAAAACGATAGTCGTACTCACAAACTTCAATCTCTCATATCTTCTTATAACCTTAGTATTCTGCCTCTGTCTGCTACTCATCATTTTCCTAATTGCACCCCTTCTCTGCTGGACCTGATGATTGTCTCTAACTCAAATAATGTATCTGTCCACGGACAGCTCACTGCTTGTTTTTCCTATCACGATCTCATCTTTATGTCTTACAGGATTCGCTCTCCCAAGCGTAAGCCGCAATTTATGTTCCTTCGGAACTACAAGGGCATAAGCCAGGAGGCATTGCTGCGTGATGCTGGTAGTATCGACTGGACGGACGTCTTGGGGAGCACATGTATCAACGATATGGTTCATATTTTTAACAGCAATTTACTTAGCTTATTTGACCGGCATGCCCCCATCCGTCGTGTTAAGGTAAAATATGTTCCGGCTCCTTGGCTTACTCCTGTCATTAAGGACGCGATGGCAAGTAGGGACAGAGCCAAAAGAAGGTTGAAACGCAGTCCTTCTGAGCGCAACTTGAATGCGTACAAGATGCTGCGAAATCGCTGCAGGCGTATGTGTAGAGATGCAAAGAGACGCCACTTCCATAATTCTCTTGACAATCGTAACTCGTCTGATGTCTGGAAGTTTCTTAAAACTGTCGGCATTGGCAAGTCTCCAGTCGTTTCCAGTAGTGACGTTGACGTGTGTGCTCTTAACAAACATTTCTCACATCCCCCTGTCACTTTTGATCCGCACGTCAGATCAGCTACGTTAAATAAACTTTCTGGTCTGCCATTGCCGCAGTGTTCCCCTTTTGAGTTAAATCAAGTGAATGAAAGTGAGGTCAAAAAATCTATTTGTGCTATCTCCTCTACTGCAGTTGGTAATGATAATATTTGTTCAAGAATGATTTCTCCTATCCTCCCTATGCTACTTCCTGTCTTGACCCACATTTTTAATTTCTCTCTGTTCTCTTGTACTGTTCCTGAGGTCTGGAAGCAAGCTCATATCATCCCCTTACCCAAAATTCCTAAGCCGGTCTCACCCACCGATTTCCGTCCAATTTCTATCCTCCCATTTCTCTCTAAAGTTCTTGAGCATATTGTTCATCAACAACTTTCTGCCTTTCTATGTGCGAATGACCTCCTTAGCCCTTTTCAGTCTGGTTTTCGACCTGGTCATAGCACAGTAACGGCTCTTTTGAAGGTTACTGATGACATCCGCTGGGCTATGGACCACAAATCTCTTACTTTACTTGTACTTCTCGACTTTAGCAGTGCCTTTAACTCTGTCGATTTCGACATCCTTCTAGGGATCCTTAAATCTTTAAATTTCTCTTCTTCCTCTATTGGTTGGTTTAACTCCTATCTTAATGGTCGCTCACAGCGGGTTCGTCTTGACGAGTCATCTTCTGATTGGTGCTCTCTTACCGCAGGTGTGCCTCAGGGTGGCGTTCTCTCTCCTCTTCTCTTTTCTATTTTTATTAACTCTGTCACCAGAGTCATCTCTTCTCACTTCCATCTCTATGCTGACGACCTGCAGCTTTACAATAATTTCCTAAGGGAAGATGCGGAAGCCGCTGTGTCAGCCATGAACAGTGACCTGGATTTGATTAGCGAGTGGTCGCGGTCTTTTGGACTGCAAATCAACCCTAGGAAATCCCAGGCCATAATTATTGGCGGCAGGTATATGCGGAATAGGCTCGATGTAGCGTCGCTGTCTCCACTCTGTTTGAATGGAGTTCAGATTGAATACGCACAAACGGTTAAAAACCTGGGGGTGACCATGGACTCCTACCTGTCGTGGACTGCTCATGTTGCTCAAGTCAGTCGCAAGGTGCACTATACTTTCCATTCCTTGAAATGTCTCCAGGGCTTCTTGCCCTTGAACACCAAAATCTCTCTTGCTCAAACCCTCATTCAGCCCATTATTGACTACGCCGATGCCTGTTACTTGGATACCACAGAGGAGCTTTTAAATAAACTTGAGCGTTTGCAAAATATCTGTATTCGTTTTGTTTTTAACCTTAAAAAGTTTGATCATGTCTCCAACTTTCGCAAGATACTCAAGTGGCTCCCCATTCGACTTCGCAGGAACTCTCGGATATTGTGTCTGCTATTCAATATCCTTCACAATCCTAAAACACCATCCTATCTGCGGGAGCGGTTTTCCTACGCCCGTCCCTCAGATGCACCTTGCAGGTCGCATCTTAAAAACCTTCTCAAGTCCCCTCCCCACTCCACCGACTTCTACTCCTACTCCTTCACAGTGCACGCGGTGCGATTGTGGAATTCACTACCGCCTGACATTAGGGACTGCCAAACTATTGCGGTTTTTAAAAGAAGAGTGAAAGAACACTATCTGTCCACTTCATCATAGTTGTGTATGTATTTATTATTTTGAGTAGGATATAATTATTATCATTCTTGTAATATTTATTTTAGAAGTATTTATGTATGTTTATTTGTATGTATGTTAATATATTCTCGTAATTCTTGTTTAGTTTTTAAGTGAATTGTTTTTTTTTGATTCTATGTATTATTTTTTGTCTCCTTTGCTCTATCACACGCTGTCTACATCTCTGTATCTACTGTCCTATCTCAGGTATGCTGGAAGAGATTTCTTATGAAATAAGCATCACCTCTGTACCTATTTTTTCTGTTCTGTTTTTCATTGTCTGTTTATATATGTGTGTACATAAATGGTAAAATAAAAAAAATAAATGGTTGTGGAGATCAGACCGGCAGTAGCTTGATGTAAAAGAAAGGTATTCAGTTGTATCCGGTTAGACTGGAAGCCGACCCCAACGTAGTTGGGAAAAGGCCAGTCATATAGAATATGGAGTCTTGGGTAGGTAACTACACACATCAACACTGTCTAGGGATATTTTGGATTTACTCAATTTACTCAAAATTTATTAAAAATAACATACAGCATGCATATATTTTTATAAGGCCCATTTATCAGACTATACTCCAGAATAAAAGAAAACTATTTTTTTTGCGTAATCAAATTTTTATTCAATAAAGAAAAAACGTGAAATAATGGTAAAACTAAGAATGAATGTGTTTCTCAAGAAAAAGTGAAAAATAAGGAAAAATTAATCTGTTTTTAACAGTTATGTGAAAAATCAGTAGTCAGTAAAACACCGCATGACGTTAATAACGGTCCTGCAACGGTTTTTCATGCTTTGGATTAAGTTATCCAAGTCTTGCTGCGGTATATTGTCCCAGGTCCGGTTAAGATGCAAAAAAAGTTGCCCTTCCGTCGCAATGTTTGCAGGGAAATTCCTCAAAGCCCTTCTTTGGAGCATGTCCCACGCGTGTTCTATGGGGTTTTAGGTCAGGCGATTGAGCGGGCCAGCCTAAGACCAATACGTCGTGCTCCTGCAACCAGCTCGACACCACTCTCGCTGTGTGCGGACGGGCGTTATCGTGCATGAGCGTGAATTCTTGGCCCATTTGTAGTCAATGGGGGTAGATTATTGGTACTAGCACCTCGTTACGGTATTTTTCAGCCGTCATGGTGTTTCTGATCCAAACGAGGTCTGTTCTTCCACCAACACGAATTCCCGCCCAAACCATAATTGTCCCGCCGTGGTATGAATTGACTTCCTGAGGATGTTGCAGACGGCTCTTACGACCAGGAACTCGCCAAACACGTACTCTACGTGTGTCGGGATGGAAACCGAACCGGGACTCATCGGTAAACAGCACTACAGACCTCTGGTTATCTTCCCAGAGCAAATGTTCACGAGCCCACTCTAGTCGTCGTCCACGATTTCCTCGGCGTAGTGCTGGAGTACGAAGCGGTCTGCGCACATGAAGGTTAGCTTCATGCAGTCTTCTCCTTACAGTTTGATCACTCACAAGCAACTGGTGCTCTGACTGGAGCCTCTGAACCAACTGCATGGCCGTAACATTTGGTTGTCTTCTCGCGGCAACTTGCAAAAATCGGTCTTGTCGTTGAGTGGTTATGCGCTTCCCGCCTGGGTGTCTTTCAGCCACATCACCAGTAGCACGATAACGTGACCATAACCTTGATATCACAATTTGTCTTGTTCCAATCTCCTCAGCAATACTCCGTTGAGTAGTACCCAGCTTGGAGCATGCCTACTGCCCTTAACATTTCCTCTCTCGTTAAATGGCGCCGCTGCATGATGCACACAATAACATTAATTCGAAATTAACCGATAACTTGTTATAAAACTTAAATTTGACACAAAAAAATAGCCAAAAACTACTGTAGGTAAATGAAGCCTTCGGACTTCGCTACCATTATGCCGCGTAAATCTTTAGTTTTTAATTTATTTTTTCAAATTCAAATTTAGAATCGTTCAAAAAGGTTTACAAAATAAGCTTTCTTCAAAAGAATTTAAAACTGGCCAGTATTTTTTGAGTTAAAGAACTTTATACAAAATATCCCTAGACGGTGTTGATGTGTGTATTTGTGTATGTAGGTATAGTTATATGGTTCCAGTATTGGAGGAGATTATACGAAAGCCCTGTCTTCTGTATTTCCATCATGTTGATAGTTCATATTATAGCGGTCATCGGTATATTGTTGGGTACAGTCACGAGCATCAATATGTCAACACTTGGCAACTTTCAACTGCGATTTTTTCGTGAAATAACGAATGCAACGTTGAAATACGACACATTACATAAACCTATGGGTTCGAAAATGCTATGTTCGTAACAACATAAAATTTCATTCAAAAATAAAGCAGTAAATTGCTTCTGAAAAAAGCCGAGTGTATACATACTTTTGCTCGTGACTGTATATCATTTTAATAGACTGATGAAAACATATTTCATTAAGGATCGCCAAAAGCCATTAATTTTATCATCACGCAATATCATAAACTGCATAATAACTACCCTGCACTTACTTATATTTAGAGGCCCTTAACTCATGTTTAGGGGTTCAATATGCTTTCAATTAAATTCAGGCGGGTTCAGATAGTGAGAATACTAAAAAATGTTTGATCGATATTTTACGTGACTTCAGATGGTCATGGAATCAACGGAAGAACTAAAGTACTTATTCGTTTTTTCTAGTGTTGGCATGAACTAATCCAAAGTAACTGCCCCGTCGCGTCGGTCTCGTGGTCGTAAGCGCGACTGTTGAGCGTAGGGTCCTGGGTTCGATTCCCAGGTCAGGCAAAATGTTATTGGGTTTCTCAGTAACAGTCCGGAGTGTAGCAGTTGGTAGTGTGGTACCCCCGTGCCTCGGAAAGCACGTTAAGCTGTTGGTCCTGCCCCCGATCTCTCTGCTGTCGTGTCGGATTGCGTCCCGTCCCATCGGACTATGACAGTGAGGGAAGAGAGAGTGCACCTGTGTCTGGGCACACACTTGTGCGCTATAATAAATCTCCCGTGCTGAAGGCTAGTCTCCGTTGAGATTGGCCGCCATGGCCGAAGATCTGAGACGGTCTGGAGGAGAATTATCCAAAGTAAAAAAAATTAAACCCATTCCTGCAGACAAAGTGAAATTGTAAAAGTTCCGTTTTGAAGAAAGGGACCTTCAAAATGAGCGAGTCATGTTGTTGGAGAACAAAATGCTTGTAGGTATCAAATCAGTCAGCAAGTACCTAATAATAAACTATGTTAATAACTCATGGGGATAGGTACACAAGTAATAAAACGACCTTTCCTTTGCCCTACACTTAAAAAAAGTTATTTTCGGATTACGGTCGGATTAATGTAACAAGTTCATTTACCGTGATGAATGAGTAAAACATTTCACTGAACAACTGCGTGTAACATCAAGATTGGGAACGTGCTCAAAGGTCACAGTAATTTCATCATAGTTTTCCATTTACATAAAATTAAATGAATGAAAAGCAAATTATTGTAAAAACTAGAATTAGTAGCAATGGAATTTATATGGCCTTTGATTCCCAACTCTATCAAGCTCGGCTATACTCAAAAGACCATTTGCGATACTAACCTCCGTGGTCCTCACATAATCTGTAAGAGGCTATTTTCTTATATAAAAAATGAAGAAGATATCGCCCGTTAAAGTTCCGCGTGACGTTACTTGCTTGCGACACTTTTGCAAGCCAGTGACGTCACGACCCGCTCCCAAATTTTGACGCGCTTTGTCTTTGTCATTTTTTGTTTGATTGACAAAAGAAAAAATACGTGTCCATTATTTTCGATAATCTAACTGACGAACTAAATATAATTATTAGTTTTTTACCGGCAACTACCCTATTGCGTAACACACTGTCAATCTCAATCTGAATAATTTTAAAGGATATTAATTACTAATTCATTGCTTCATAATGTTCGAAAAATGTGTCTGCTCAACAACGTAAGTAACGCAATGAATGTTGTTGAACTGTCAAAATGAAAGCTATTCCTACTGTTAGTGTGTTACACAATTACCCCGCAGATCTACCAAACTAGGCTAGACTCAAGACCATTTTAGACACTAATCTGCGTGGTCCTCAGATATGATCTGACCAATATTATGCCTGGACTTTGACCTCTGAGTTTGTTTCGGCCTTTCTTCTCAGATGTTGTTAGATGGGAAATGTGGACTCCATCAAGATTATTTTTAGGGTTCTGTGCCTCAAAAGGAAAAAAGAGTATCATCATCATTTTAGCCGAAAGACATCCATTGCTGGACATAGGCCTCCCCAAGCACCGTCTCTTCCACTGGTTCCATGCTTTTAGCATCTAGCGGATTCCAGAAAATGAACCCAGAATGAATAAAAAATATTCTAAACATACAAATATCGTAACAGGCTTAAACCCAATGCGATATTGTAGCACACTTAAAATTTAAACGAATATGAAGGAATCCCTCCCAGAAGGTGGACCGAAGACCTTGTTAAAGCCGCAGAAACCCGTATGAAAAAATATGAGTAAAAAAGCCTTCCTTTCATTACTCTTCAAACATTCTGTTTCAGTATTTCAGATCTGAACGCTAGCAAGCCCTAACTTCGTAGTAAAAGTTTCTACAAGCACATAAATAAGTACTCGTACTATCCGACGTCCTCAGTTCGCTGCGCTCGAGACTCGAGCTTTTATCGGGCGCGCTTCCAATATTGCACTACACTCACTAGTAAGTAAATGGTACTAACGAGTACAATGAAGTTATGTCGTTATAAGGCTAGCTACATAGGTCATCTGCCATCATCTGCCTAGCGTTTTCCTAACTAAGGGTTGGTCGGAGAAATAACCAGATGCAGCTAAATATCAGTATTATACATGGAGATACTGTCTATTTCCTCCACAAACCTGTTACTGGGTAACCCTGGGCAAGACTGGTTGTCAGACTTTCGGGATTCTGACTACCCGTAATGACTGTCAAAGATCTACAAATGACACCAACGGTTTAACGTGGTTTCCGAGGCACGACGGGGTCTCGGTATAGAGTGGATGGTCACCTATCTACCTACCTCGGTAAGCGTTGCTTAACCTTGAAGATCGACCCGTGCGGCTGTTATTATTTAGCCACGAGCCCATACCTATGTTTATTTTATTTTTATAAACTGCGTTTCTTGTTGCCTGTGTTTAATATCAATGGCCTATTTCAGCACCCCCGTATGAGGTCCGGTTAATTTATCTGAGAAATACTTTATATCATATCATAATCTACCTATAATGTTCCCACTGCTGGGACTCCGGCCCCCTCTCTGTGACAGGGAGTGGGCCATAATACACCACGCGGGCCCAGTGCGGGTTGGCGGATGTTACATGTCTTTGAATTTTTGGTTCTAGAAAATGCCGGTTTCCTCACGATGAAAAATCACCTTCACCATTTTGAGAGCAGTGGTGATGATATAATTTACAATTAATTCATTTTTTTATTTATTGCCTGCACTAAGTCAGAAACAGGCACTCAGATGCCGTAAGAATCATGTCGTCAGGTCCGTAAGAATCATGCTGATGCCGAGTTGTCCCAGTTATCAGTAACTGGGACACAAAAAACATCTAAATAAATACATGTGCTCAAAATTTTTTTTTTGTTATTTGTATTCCCAAAATGGTAAAGGTAGCATATGTCAAAACAGCCAAATCCATCGAACTATGAGAGTGAGGGCACCCACTTGTGCACTATAATATATCTCCCGCTGAGATTGGCTGCCAAACTCAAAACTCAAACTCAAATAATTTATTTCAACTAAACCACAGGCACTTTTGAATTGTGAAAGGGTCGGTCAGTCAGAAAGATGAAGCTAGTTGCCAATTCCAAAGCGTAGGTACCTATGGAGAAGAACGGGCAAGAAACTCCACGGACACTCTTTTAAATCATAAAATTGTTACAACATATTTGATTACATCATTCGTGTTGAAATTAACCATGTGAGAACGATGTAGAAAGACGTGCACGTTAAAAGCGTCCGTTATAGAAAACAATTCAGAAATTAAAATAAGCTGTGGCAGCTAAGATATGACCAGTCCCTACTGACGGCACCCGTTCACGAACATGGCGTATGGATCAGCACCAATTAGCTCAACCATTTTGGAGGGAGCTAAATGATCCAACACATGTGCCACCACCAGCGAGACATTAGAGTGAGCATGACATACTCACAGCCGCCAGGGCACATTCAAATCAATGAAAGACGTACCCAGTAAATGGTAGCTTTATAGAAAGTACATAGTGCTCACACGTGTGCTATGCAATTATACAATACTAAGCAATTGAATGTATACAATGCAAAGATAGTTTTTTCGAATGTTCAGCAGCTCCAACAATGTTTCCGAATGCTAATTAGTTTATGAGCCCCTGTGGAGCAGGACCAGCATTGAGCCAAGCATTTTTGTCAACGATGTAATCCCCTAACTTATAATATGCTTAGCTACATAGTCTGCGTTTAATACAATATTTAAATTTCGTTTCATTCAGTTGGAGTATGTGGGGAGGAATTTTATTGTAACATTTTAAACACTACCCCATGAAGGATGAGTCTACTTCATCTTACGTTGTCCGAAATAAAGAATTTATTATTATTATTTAGCCAGTCTGAAACCTGTTTGAACTGCCATGGCCGAAATTCGGTCTGGAGGACATTATTTACTAGTCGGGCAACTACCGCTCATCTGGTCTGGCACCGTCATTATGTTACGACGGGAATATTCCGACCTACTAAAGAGGAGCGCAAGGCCGGTATGTGCGAGCTGCGCGAGGTCCTCATACACGCGGTGACTCACGCCTCGTCGTAGGTACCTCGTAAGCTGTAGCTTTTGTTTTAATACTACGCGGTTTATGATTAGTACGGGTTTTGTTTCATTCATGTTTTTTGTAGATTTATATTGCAAAAGATTTTTTGGTAAATATTTTTAGTTTGTTTTTTTTTGGCATAGCTTAATATTTGCAAGCATTTAGGATATCTACAATTTTTATTTCTATGTATTCAAACCCGAAAAAAATTTATTATCAGCAAAAGACAAAGTCGGTCATTGACCTATATAAACTCCATTGAAAAAAAAGACACTAGATATTATATTAATAAAAACTATTGTTACAACAATACCCATTTACGTGATAAAATAATTCTATGTAAATAAGTGAACGCCCTCAAACATCGGCCTACGTATCTGCTACGCACTCGTAGCGATTGCGTAGCGGTCGTAGCACTGTCGCAGTGGCGTAGACCCAAGTTTACGTGGGCATTTCCTGAAGCATCTGATTGTGTGGACTTGACTATCTGTGTATAGATCAAATCATGCCAAATCTGCAACTAAGAACAGAGAATCAACTCAGTTATTATTTGGGCCATAGAGTCCAAATGAAATACTCGTGTTTCACTCCCACAAAAAGAAAATGACAAATAGAAGGAATAAAAGTCATTCGAGCAATGCTCGAACCCCGTACAGGGTAGTCTGACCAACCTGTGTCTACTACGCAAAGAACTAAAAGAAGGTTCCTGTGCATATCAGCATGTACATCGTTATCAGGAAACACCGTTTCAGCTTAGTTGTTTGACTGCAAATACTTCCTCCGCCCTACAGTATCATGAAAGTTGTCTTCCTTATCGAAAACTTGTACAACACCATCCAACTCTATAAACGACGTTTTCACAACAGCGAGCGAAAGTACCTTACTTTTTATATAATTATCTGCACAAACTACATCGGCTGGTCATTTAATACTTCCATAACAGCATCTCACAATAACCATCAACTCTCAACCTTACTCCCATGTAATACGACCCAAAACGACCACAGCAGAACTTGCATTACTAAATTTACCTCGGAACTGTTAAAGGAAAATTAACTTTAAGTCCATGTAAGAAGGGGTTATGATAATTTTGCGGTGTAAGTTCGGAGTTGGCATGCGGTAAAATATTCTGTGTTTGCGACAAGGGAGAATGAGGCTTGTTTTGATGCGGGTAAGGTTGTTGTTTGTTTGTGGTGTGTGGCGCATGCGCGGGGTTCGGATCGATGTCCACCGCCGTGCCGCGCCGGCGACGTCTGACCTACTTGTGGCAGACGCTCGCACGGGTGACGGGCAGGACACGCGCTACGCCACGGTGCCACTTTAAATGTGTGGACACTTACTTTGTGAGTGAAAACTATACAACAAGCTAAATAAGATATTTATTAAAAAAACACAAAATCACATAAGTCTGATAATTGGTTTTCGAGTTATGAGCTCACTCACGGACGAACACACAGAGAGACCTTGCGTTTTACAGTGTGTAACAAAAATAAAAATGAAAAGGGTTTTGCTAACATCACAATGGTAAGACCGACAGAGGAGCTTTTTAAGGTTTTAAGTAAACTGTAAGTGGTTTTCTTAAGACATTATTATTTTACAATACACGTAAGTATAAATCAAGACAACTATGGGGTTTTTCGTGGTAATGAGCAGCAATGTAGTAGACCTGAAAATGTTTATAAAAATAATTTTTACGAGTTGAACAAACATCAAGATTTCTTTATTAAGTATTATGTAAGTTTAAAGTTTAATGTATTACCACACATTACACAGAAACCTTCCGGAATAAATTATGTAAATGATGTTGCGAACCGCATCAAAATCCGCTGTGTAGTTTAGAAGAACAATTTCAATTTATAATATGTATAGAAGTCCAATAAATATATAGAATAAACTTGACAAATACGATATCATTTCAATTTACCTACCTCCCAAAACGAACCATTCCGTTTTTCCGATTTCCCTAGCAACAAAAGGTCGCACCGTAACCGCGCGATCGTACAACTTCCGCAACGAAACACAAAAACGGGCGCTCCATTACTCGCTGTGTTAAGGTCGACAACCGCTACGTCCACGTTCAGTCAGCTATGTAACCGTTGCAGGTGTATATTGTTGTTCGCGAGTCATTGTCTGTTTTAAATGGTCGTGGTATAGGAATGGTATACTGTACTGTTTTTGCTTTTGGGTATACTCGACTGTTGTTACACTTTTTATTGATTTTGGTTTTGATGTGGGATTTAGGAAGGCTTTTTGTCCTGTATATTATTTTATATAATTTCTTGATATGGAATAGAATGGTGAAAACAGACCGACCCAATGTGCGACCTCGATTGGGGTCACGCAAAAAACTTTTGCAATATGAAAAACCGGACGTGAGTGTTCAAACTAAACTTAAGATTGTTATGCAGACTTTTTCGAACAAGTAAAGCAATGGATTAGATAACACTAAAATAACAAAATTATATCCTAAATTAACTAAAACTATTTACAATCAAAAATATAGCATCGAAAAATTCATCCACGTCGCTGTCGTCTGGTAATGTACCCAAGACACTGGCGGCATTGCCACGTTGTATGGCAATGCTTAGCCTCTGGCCAAGGTAAAAGCCAGCCCTTGGGTCATGGGAAGTGTCAACCAGTCTTTTCGAGATTTCCTTAAAAAGACCATGCGCACTCGGACCCCACGGGCCGAGGGTTTCAACCCCAAACGGCTCGAAAATATAATTAAGAAGGTTCAATTGTTTTTTGTAAATGCTTTTTTGTCGACAAAAAAGGAAAGATAAACACTACCTTCTTTTCAAGTTAAATCCACTTACTTATATTATGCTTATCAGATATTTCATACATAAATAAATTCACGCTATTCCCTATAGGCTGGCCCATGGGAGGATAATAAAACGCCTTATGCCGTGAATTCTTGATCCTAACACACCTCCTTTGCTTTTACCATATCTTTGAATCATTAAGTAGATGTTGTGCAAACTTACACACACCAAAAGTGTCTCGATAGAAAGGGGTTTGAGTAACTTTGTATGGACTAGTGGCGTCATTTTTTTTTCAGCGTGCGCCAATCTTTTTCATGTTACTTTGTTGTGCTGTGTTAAGTACACATATATGTTTAAATATTTTTGTCCTAAGTGATATCGAAGCTGAGATATTTGCATTTGAAGATTTAAAAAATGTCTTCAATATAAACACTTCAATTACTGTCTAGCGTAAAGAAATCTTAGTTAGGTTTTTAGAAGGTTCATATTAGAGATATAAGTGAGCATGTTGTAGACAAGGTCTACAGATTTTGTCCTCCTCAATAAATCGCTAGTGAGTTCACGCATTTTCGTATTTCGCTCTTGTTTTATGAACATACAGGTATTCGGTTTTACAAAACTTACCTGCTTACTATTTATTTGGAATTCTTTAAAAAATACGGCAAATACCTAAAAGTGTGCAGTAGAATATAATAACTTCTTCGATTTTTAATGAGCAATACAAAACCAAATATCTCCGTTCCGATATGATTTAGAGAAATGTATCAATAATAACTTTAGATCGCTTTATTCTGTTCTTTCATAATATCCAAGTTTCATTACTGGCGGCTCAACTTCAATACGACGCTACTTTACTCAAACCCCTTTACTAATTTGGCCTCAAACCCGTTGCAGGATTATGTAGGAATACGCCTTGTCTGAAGATTTTTCATCGTTTGACTGAAATTTAAAAACTATTTCCTTTTCAAATGTGGAAATTTATTAAAAAGTATCCATAGGAGAACGTTACAAAGATATAATTAAAAAACCAGATAAAACGTGCTTGATCCTCTTTTGACGTGTGTTTTTTTTCCAATATAATGTTGGAAATATTGTCAGAAAAATATTTGAGTGCATTAGACTAACTACGACTAATATTGAAGAGTATCAGGATCGACATTCAATGTTAGAATACTACTTGTATGATTTGGGGTCGTAATAATGCGATTCCACAACCGTTCTCCTAAGACAGATTCGCCATTGGACTGTTCGTCGACAGGATGATGAATTTATGCGTTATGACTCCTCAAATTCACCTAAAAATATGTATAATGAAAATGGAAATCTGTCCGGAACGCGTTTTGGCATAATCCAAAGAGCTAGTTCACTTTCTGATTTATGTTTTTTTATCGCTCACCAAAACGAAATAAATTGAGAAGTTGGCTTCTCCATCGATGTTGACCTACTAAAAAATCTAAGACGGAACGGATATAAGAAAAACTCATCATTTTCCTTATACAGGATGAAATTTAATTCATGGGCATCCTTTTGAGGGTTCATTGTACTCATCATTATGAACAACTTTTACTATATATAGGACTAAACCTTAAATCGCGAAAAAAAAATCTGCTGTTCTTTGCATTTATGTTCACATAACTCGTCAAAATGTAGGGGAGAGCTGATTTTTTTTCGCGATTTCAGGTTCGGTCCTATAGTAAAAGTTGTTCATAATGATGATTACAATGACCCCTTAAAAGGATGCCCATGAATTCAATTTCATCCTGTATATACTTACCTCTAAATAAAATTCAAGTTAACATTAAAATATTCATGTCATGGTGTGTTCTGTGAATAGCATGTCAATGTACGATGGCTTTCATACATTCACGTCATACAAGGGGGACAAATTATTATCTTGAAATAGTACAAGTAACTTTGATCTTTATTGTTCTAGGACGGTGGATTATTTTTGATTAGCACGAAGGCGGGGATATAAGGCGTTATGGACTTGTTGTCGATACGCGATATGGAAATGTAACGAGTTTTCGTATTCTATGCGTGTCGGTATAATGTAGAAGGAAAATCTCGCAGATGAGAAGAAAATATCACTGTATGACCTGTGTGTTTACTTCGTGGTTCTGACAAACATTTTCTTACAAACGTCTAAAAACGGTAATACTGTTCAGCCATTGTAATTCGGACAGATTGGATGTTTCCTTCTCTATCAAACAGTTACCGAGTTTATTACTGACATCACATTTATTTTAATATTCATACATATTAGAAACAAATACTCTAATAAGATTAGATAGTTTCTGCCTACCCTCATGGGAGGAGGGCGTGAGTTTCTGTATGTATAAGTTATGTTAAGTTTTAAAGTTCCTCTCTCCTACTATTTTGCTGTGCCCGACAGGGTCCATAATGATCTCAATGAACTTTAAGTTACCACCAAAGTACACATTAAAAAAAAACAAATTTCTTTATTTACAAATTAAAGTCCCAATTACATCTGTATAACCCTGGCTCTTGTACTAGGAGTTCTTGTATCTAAGGAACCAGGAATATTGATATATTGTATAGTTTATATTGTGGAAACGGAACGTAATGGCAAGCATATATAAATGTATATGCATATAGGGTAGCGGTTATAAAGCAATTAAAATCGCATGCAGGCGGAGGCAGGGACGGAGTACACGTACTTACATTATTATGAAACGTTACTTAGTTGGTACGCTCTCTTATAATAATAATAATAATAAATTCTTTATTTCGGACAACGTAAGATCCATAGGATCGAGAGTGAGAGAGAGAGAGATCGATAGGATGTAGATAGTTTGCCAGGATGTATATCAATATTCGAAAGGGAATATTCAAGAATGCTGGTAGGTTATAAAGTTAAAGTCAAAGTGAAAGAATTTATTTCAAATAGGCATATAAGAGGTACTTTTGAACGTCAACAAAATACAGTTCATTGTAGTCGCCCTTCCAAAAGGCAGTTTCTTATAGTGATGAATGGGCAAGAAACTTCACAGTTACTCTTTTAAAATGTTTTACATATTTTGTATACCTAATATTAGATATACTAGATATTTTCTTACTTGGATTAATCATAATTATCATAGACAACCTAATAGGGAAGGTAACAGACACATAGGTAAATAACATACCAATAAACTGAATTCAGATACCAACGAGCCATAAGACAAGCCAACAAACTTTACATATCCAAGAAGGAAACATCGGAAGCACGCACTGTGATGTTCCGCAAACATTGTTCAAACAAGAACACCCTATTTTCCCCAATAATGTCAGTAAATATGACCAAAGCGAAAATAAACAAGATCATTAAAAATATAGGGCGCAAAAAATAGCATTGTAGCGGGGCATGATCATGCCCCGCTATAATGTATATAGGTATAGGTATATCTACAGCTACTTGATCAAGTAGCTATGGATATACCGGAGGGAATTGTACATCTGCGGGGCGCTAGTTGTAGCGGGCATGGGCATAAGCGGAGTGATCAATAAACGTCTTTATTCTACGAGCAATAAGTCTTTTTCTTTCTTTGACAAGCAATCGATGCCATTAATGTATCGTGACGGGGTGAAAAGATTAGCCTGGTAGGTAATGGGACTGCCCAGAAACAACGCAGGAGATAAACCTGATAATGGTGGTGGCTTTGCTCTCGAAATACCAATCCAAGCAATATTGGACATTCACAATGCGAGCAATGATGGCCCAGTGGTAACAGCCGTAAATTTGCAGGCATTTATCAACCCGTACTGGGCCCACGTGGTCGATTACAGATCAGCTGGATTACAGCAGGAGGAGACCTGTCCCCGTAGTGCAAACATTATAGGCTGATTCGAATGATGAACTATGCAGATGAGTTTACTGCTGCTCTTCGAAAGAATGTCATACAGCAGTTAGTTTGGAAGTCAAACAAGTGAATTATAAAGCCATCTAGTGGAGGTTTACCTATTTTCCACACATATTTTTTTTTATAATTGTTTATTTCCATAATGTAAAATCTAACCAAAAGACTAATTGCATGAGTAAGAATTAATCAGAAAAGTACATTGCCAACATTCTGCCAGTGTGATTCACACATTTTTGGAAACGAGAATCATTTGGCATAAATCTTCAGGTCATGCATGACTGTTTAGCTAAATATATTTTTAAAGAAAGCAAAGTTTGTTCGAAGAACGAGCAGTCGCCAACCGGAATACCAAGAGTAGTTATCAACCAGTCAACCGACGGTACCACTATGAAGATATAAGTAAGTACCATGGAATTCGTGGAGAAAATCAAGATCTAAACTAGTAAAAAACTGAGGTTCTATTTTGTGAGTTTGAAAATGGTTATACGTAAATGAGCGTTGTTCAATTTTGGTGTCCAATAAAGCCAGCAGCAATATTCTATATTTCTAAACGATGTAATTGATTGAAAACAATTCAGAGGTTTCAAAGAGAGAAACCCAGTTTTTCCTTCTCTGAAATTCCATGTTGATGTTGAGGGTATTTATGATATTAATTGACACTGCATGGCGCTGCTAGCTCCACAAAACTCTTGAAAAGGGAGGTCGCGGTAACTGGGACCCTACAACTGTAAAATCACTGACTCCAAGGTTTTATAAGAGGCCCATCTCATTCGAGGGTCCACTCTGACCGTGGCGGACGATACGGAGCATCTAAGGGCTGTTCAAGACATGGACAAGACCCAGAAGTGTTGCAGAAAATGGAGAGGGATCAATTTTAAAAGTATTGGCAAGGCAGTTGAAAGGTCAAGGCAAGTTGTATGACGTTTTTTTCAAAATAAAGCTTATAAAGGCCAGTTTTGTAGTTCTATAAAATATAAATAGAAGGAGCTGCTAAAAATAGAGCCTTCTTCAAAATTATAATATTAAAGTAGTTTTCAGTACACGCTGTACACCTTCTATCCATCGAAAGCATTAATTCTAAGGTCCCAAATAATAGGAACTTAGTTAACAATCACATTTCATGTTTAATAGAAAGAAACATTATCAAGTAACAGATAGTACAGCGGGGTAATTGCGTAAGACATTAAGAGTAGCAATTGCTTTCATTTTGACAGTTCAACAACATTCATCGCGTTATTTACGTTTTTGAGCAGACACATTTTTCGAACATATGAAGCAATTTTTTATTAGCAACATCTTTCAAAATCATTCAGATTTGTATAGAACATGTGTTACACAATTAGGGTGCTGTTCCTGATGCGTTTTGTGCGTTGTAGTAAGGTATGGAAAATTCCCTTAAAGCGAAGTTTACATTCGGAGAAAACTGTGCTAAGTGCCTAATTCCATGAATGAATTCCCGCAAAACAGTTCACTTTCCAAAGCTCATGAAAACCTTCAAATGCCGCGTACTCACAACAAATCTCTCATTCAACACGTTTATGTTCAACGCGTTGTATACGATCAAACTAGTATACGTACGATCATGACTCATGCGCCATTCATGAAATACGGAATTATTAGTCAGTAGTCACACGCCATGCTTATTGTTTTACTTAAAACTGTGTACTATGAAGTGCTATTACGATAACAAGCACGCACGCATATATACCTATTTATATCATGGAGCTTCTGTATTAAGTTTCTGACTACCCGTAATGACTGTCAAGATCCACGAATGCCAGCCGGGACCAACGGCTGTACGTTCTTTCTGATGTACGGAGGGGTCTTGTTATGTACAGATGGTCATTCCTCCACGGACCAACCGTGGCAAGCGTAGCTTAACCTGATCAATCCACCCGTGTAAATTGTAAACCAACCCTGTTCTTTGGCCAAATTCGTGCACTTGCTTGGAGAAGTAAGTAGTGACTGGAGTGCAATCGATGTACAGTCAACCGCAGTGGTAACAATTTGACATTACAGCGCCTTTTTGTCGTAGTAGTAAGGGCGATTTTCGTAGTGCAGGTGCTACCACTGATGTGATTGGCTGTACAGTCAAGTGTTTCTATGACGTACGCAAATACAATCAAAGAACATGATGCAATACTGACCTAACCTTGATGTATGAAACAGATTTTACATATTGCACGAAGTAAGGGATTCAGAATCAAAAGTACCTAATACTGTTCAGTTCATACCTAGACCTTCACCTTGCATTAAATACATTGGTCAACGTTAAAGAATTATTGGACCTCAATTTAATAAAAGTCTGAAGGTACCATTTCCATCAAGGTACCTACCTGATCATGCTAGAAGGTAAGATTGTAGGTATAAAGGTACGAATGGCCAAAGAGAATGACCCGGTTCAAGTTCATTCAGGTTCAAGAGTTCATCAGTTTACATACGTCATTGACTGTTGAACTATTATAGTAAATACAATACTTGTCTAACAAAACTCATCACTCCATCATTAGCCAAAGCGATGTGTCTACCAACATTCCGCTTCTGTTTAGTGTATTATTATAAATTCAACGCGACGTAATGCACTCGTACTACACACAATAATTAACATTTACAAAATTGGCAACACATATGTAACTAATACCTGGCAACACTGTGGTGACACGTATACAGACTATTTGTTACAAAAACTTGTAAATTTCCCTATAAATAATTACTTAAATTTATATATTTTTGAGTCATAAACATGATAACAAGTTAGGGAAAACTACACAAGTTGAAAACGTAACATAACCTCAAAATTTTGACAAAAAAATCCTGACAGAGCTTACCCTTCGCAGTTTATACCGCGGGCGTCTCCTAAAGTGATCCATGGTAGTTGAGCCTTCGTCATAAGACGCACATTTCACTGTATACACTTAACACTATCACTACTAAACTAACTAGATGTGATGCATAATATTGTGATGACCACGGCCGCGGGATCGCTCGGCGGCTCCGCGCTAAAAATAATGGCGCGTATTGCGGGAGACACGGGATCCGTGCGAGGATTTCAGATGGGAGATGTACATTGATGTGTCTCGTCAAATACATACGGGGTGGCAGGGCCATCGACGCGCAACCTTATACCATGGATTCAGTATATGATTCTGAACCCCCTGGGTTGAAACTTCATTTCGATTATTTAAAAAAAAAATGCACTTTATCACAATATTTACCGCTGAAGTAAAGAAACCAGGGCCGTCCAAAAGGGCGCTGGGTTGACGATATCGTCGAAGTCGCGGGTAACGCCTCGACGAGGGACGCACGGAACCAGGAAGTATGGCAGATGAAAGGGGAGGCCGATACCCAGAAGTGGACGATTCCGGGCTGAAATGATGACTATATTTACATTCTATGAAATAGCTGATGTATACTAGGGGGGTCTAGAATCATGTGCTGAATTCATGGTTATAGTTTGCGCATCGATGACTCTGCCACCCTGCATATCTTGTCAATGGAGACTATAGGACCAGTTCAGAAGGCCAATTCTCGTAATTTAAAGCGTTCAAAATCTAGTAGCAGTCTCATCTTAGCGACAAACAAATGTCAAAAACCTGTCAAAATGTAGGGAAATTAGAGGTATTTTTTACAGATTGAGACTGAGATCAGACTGTGAACGTTCTTAAAATTACGAGAATTGCCCCTCAGTTTTGGTTTTCTTCCTTCGATCTACATTTTCAAAACGGGCATTGTCGACGCGTTTCTTGGCCTTTTCCTATTCACATTCAACCGTGCATATATGAAGTGACGATTACTGTCGATGCATCATGATTGTGTACCTATGCACCTTTTGGATACATTACAGGGTACTTACTTTTTGTTTCTGCTTTATTCCCGATGCCTTATTTATTGGCAAAGCCTGACGCTGCATCCTTGTGAACACTTAACTCAATTACCCGTCATTGAAACTTTTACAGGTCAAATCTTAATCTTGACATTACCGAAGGATGGAAGATACTTTTTCAGAAGGTAACGTTAGCTCACGGTAATGTTATCTTACCGTGGTTTGCTAATCCCTCTACAGATCCAGAGTATTCAAAATACAAAATATTTTATTTCACATATCTAAACCAAGGGCACTTATCAAACGCCAGAAGCTAGGCTCACTGTTCCATGGTTGTTTATTATGGAGAAGAGCCGGCAAGAAGTTTCTCCTTAAAAAATAATTGTCTTTTATAATGTTTTCAAATTTCACTGTCTATTATCATTTCATTCTTCCCGGGTCTACTTTGCGTAACTCACCATAGCGAGGCGTCACTGGTAACTACTGAATAAGGGCTTTCACGAACACGACTATCGATCTATGCATACATAATCCATTCAAGGTGAATGTAAAGTCTTACCTATCACTTCGAAGAATTTTGCATTTTTGCATCCACCCTCATATATTTTTTTAGTTTATAAAAACGTTTGACGCAGTTGTGACCTCAAAATGTGGGTAGTTTTGTCCGACATCTATCTATATCTTTACTAATAATAAAGCTGAAGAGTTTGTTTGTTTGAACGCGCTAATCTCTGGAACTACCAGTTGGACTTGAAAAATTATTTTTGCATTTGATAGCTCAATTCTTGAGAAAGGATGTTGCTGTTTAACATCACGCTTGAATCCTTGGGAGCCGAGCAAAAAGAAAAATGGTCAGAAAGAACGCCAAGCGAAACCGAGGTTACAGCGCGGGCGATGCGATGCGATTGGGGGGAACGAAAAAATTCACGCGGACAAATTCGCGGGCAGAAACTAGTTTATTATATACGTGCATTCTGTTTTAATTATTCTAACATTTTAGGGATCCGTGCTAAAAATTTACCAACGGGACGAATAAGGGACCCTGTTAATCAGCTTCCGATGTTTGTTTGTCAAAAGAGAAGAGAGGTTACTGAGATAGACCATCTCTGTAACGGCACAGAATAACTAATAGTACTAACGTAACGGTAAGATTTGCCTGATGTTATTACTTCTCATAGATTGTTTTGTTGTCTATTTCAAAGGAAGTTTTTTAAATACCCTACTACGATTTACCTAAAATGAACAGAATACTCCTTAATAACTCCATTCCTTAACAAAACTCACGATGGAAATCAAACATTACAATATTTTCATACTGCCAAAACTATTTTCATATTACCAGATAACCCCAACAACTTTACTCTTGCACTTAATAGCGACCTTAACACCTCCACTTAAAGACTAGATTTGTATGAAAAGTTGATGGTTGTTAGTTGGTAATTATGGATGAGATTTGTGAAGCCAGTGGTTCCGCTTCATTCGGCATTGATCTGTCAAGAGTAGCTGGCAACTGATGCCATTGTCTTATTGTTTAATTATACATGTAATTATAATACATTTTACAGCCGAATTTTAAGTAGGTACAAAAGTAAACATCGAATTTTTTAGAGTTGCTTCTATTAAATGTTCTATCTCTTCCTTGAAATATTTTAGTTTTCATTAATTACTGAAAGGAATTCCATGTAGTACCTACCTATACCTACAAAGTAAAAACTGATGAAGATTGAACAGAGAATTACTGAGTCTGTATTCATGTAGGTACGTATGTATAAATAAATAAATAAGTAAAATAACAAGTACAGACTCATAAAACCTCATTGTGCATTGCATTAATAATTTTGCTTCGACACTGGATTACTGCAACTGAAATGTGATTTATATTCTCTGAAACGTAGCTGAATGATACTGAACTATCATTGTGTCACAAAAGCGCCCTCTATTGAAACTAGTGAGCACTAGCGGTAACTAGAATATCTTTTGAAGTTTCGTTCCACAAAGGTTTTACTTTGAAAGCTTCAATCAAGGTTGAGAATGCTCACACTAGGTGGCGCTATTCTAAATCGTATAGTTTCTAGTTCTATCAAAAGTGCGTAGATGGCGCTAGTGGTAGCATAACAAAATCCTGAAAAGTTAACTTGAACTATCGTTAAAATTTTTGATTTACAACAAATTAATACATTGTGTTATACATTTAAAAAAATATATATTGGTCTGATAAATAACCCGATTAACGACGCGATAATATTTGTCTGAAGAAGAAATTAATAAGTTTACATTTATGTTCACAAACATATTTCACAGTCCATCAATAAAATTCAGTAGATCATTAATGAATGAACTGAAAATATTAAGAAGTTACTTCTATTGGAGAAATGCCAGAATATTATAAAGGGTTCACTCAGACGAAACAGTAGGCGATGTGTCGTGGGTAACATTTGCGCAATAGTAACATGAAATTAAATAATACCAAGCAAAACAAAATAGTTTTTTACACATTTTAGTTATTGGCGCATCGCCCAAACTACGTCGAATGGCGTCGGAATTGCAACGTTGATTGAATCCCGGGACATTATTTCTATGACCCATTTTTACGAATATTTTTTTATTATATTTTCCTGCAATATTTTATGTTGTTTACGCGATCGCTGTTCATTAAAACGAAGTTGAATTTTATAGATTGTTTTGCGTTTATTGTTTCATATCTGTTATTGTGGCCCTATGGCGCTGGCGCCTGTGGTTACGTGTTGCGACTGGAACAAGATTGATGGTCGGAAACGCTGAGCTTTAAATTTCGACGAAAATCAGCGAAGAAATGAATATGAAATTATTTGTAACGTTTGCTGGCCACAGAAATGTTTTAATGTATGAGACGTGTTGCTTGTTTCCTTATTATTTTCGTTTAAGAAATACATTTAGTTAGGTAGGTACTGTAAGGACTGATTTCACCAAAGTCAGATAACTTTTATGCGTGGAATAAAATTGACGTCCGACAGTCCTAGTATGGAAAAACTGTACAAAATAAAATAAAAAATCTCAGGATAAGACTTATTCTAGGTTTAAAAGTTCGGTGGCACTCGCCCTTAGTCAAGTAATATGTCTACTGCTAAATTAATCTAATCTAATAATGAATCGAATTAATCACATGTTGTTTTTTGTGAGCATAAGGTAACCCTGATAGGACAGTAGCAAGTTCCTAGCTATATAAAGTACTGTTGTTATCCTCGAAAATTTTCGGAAAGCGACTGTTTTCCCAGCACGTGCTGTAAAAACATTGTACATCATACATGGCTGTACGGGAGATTCCGGTGAGCCTAGTGATGAGGAAAGCAGTCTGTGATAATTTAATGTCCACCTTCTCAAAAATTAAGATATCTAATGAGATTGAGGAGCAGTGGTGGCCCAGTGGTCGGCCTTGACTTACCTACAAGTTGTAGGTCGTAGGTTCGAACCCAGACAGGCATTTTACTTTGTGTAAATTATTTCATCACCACTGCTCTCAAAACGGGGAAGGAAACTGGCATATCCTAGAACCAAAAATTAGAAGACATGTGACATCTACCAACTCGCACTGGGCCCGCGTGGTGGATTACAGCCCACTTCTTCTCACAGAGAGTAGGCCTGTGTCCCACCAGAGGGAACATTATAGGTTGATTATGTATGTATGTTATGTAATGCAATTTCAATACAAACAAAAGGTCTATTTGTGATAGGTTTGTGCAACAAATCCTGGTCCTCCAGGTCTAGATACCGTCTTCCGTAACTTGATTCTTGTCTGTTGCTGTACACATGTGTAGCCACAAGATAAGGATAGCTAAATAAAAGTGCCATCGCGCCGTAAGAAAAAGTTCCAAACATTTCTCTATCTCCGGTTCCCGTGTCACCACCACCACCCAACGCTATAGGTACCTATTTAAATGAAATAAGCCAGTTATATATAAACGGCAAGTTAACCAAATACGGCGGCGGGTGAACGACTCGCGTCTATTTCAGAACTTAATAATTATATATGCAGCAAAAGGAACGGGTTGTCTTTGCGTCCGCTGCACTTGTGAATGGGTTCAATATTGTGCTTCAGTGTTTTCGTATGGGCTGAAGGATATACTGCCAGTAATACATGATAGCTTATAAGGATTACCTACTATTGCAAATTCCAACATAGCTATTTTTAGAGCAGTTGTCGAATGCTGCTGCTAATACTTCTCTTGTTGGCACGGATTATACGAGCATAACCTGTGCCGCAGACCGAAGAGGAGCATAACTTATACCAGGGGTTATACATATCTATTAGCCTGTATAACGCAAGTTATTTAATGGGATTGCCTGTCCAGAGAGAGTTAGATGTATAATAACAACAAATGGCACGCGTAACCGTAGGAACGGAAGAAACAAACGACAAAATGACAAATTATAGAAAGACTTCTACAGCGCGATTTCAAAAATGAAGAAAAGTAATCGTCATTTTGTATAGAAAGAGATACCTATGTCTATTCTTCGCAGAGTGGGTAGAGATCGAAGTGGTCAATGTGGGAATGCTACGAGTGTGGATGAGATAGTTCGCGCCGCTGTAGATACCACAGCGCCGTGATAGGGACAATGGTGGTGTTTACAGATGCTAGTGACATTTAAGAAATATTTTGCACATACTCATAGGGCGAATAGAAGATTGGGTACAATTCAACGGCCTACCATAGTTCTGTCTTCGCAAATACGAAAAGAATAATTCATCCTGAAACTTTGATTTCCGCGGATAGTGATACTAGAATTTGGTGACTTTATGAGACGAATATCGACATAAGATCCCATGGCGGTATATCTTTGAAGCCGATGTTCTAAACTGACCGTTGACAATAAAAAGTACAAAAATATACGATTAGTAGTACCTATGGTGTGTGAGAAAAAACAACTCGAGTAGATGCGTAGGTACGCGTAGGGCAAATGCGCGGGTGGCGGCGTGGGCGCCAATAATTGTACATTTTTATCATAAAAGCTATTTTAGTATATTGTAGACAATGGCTAAAGCCCCTACTACATGAAAGAATCTTCTCAGTAGATGTAGATCATATTAAGCTTATTTATTTCTTCTACGGGACGAATACGACAAGAAAATCCAGAAATTAGAATTCTTCTTGCAGAACTTCTTGTCCCTCTTGGTTAGCCTAATATTTCTCGTCGGCAAGATTAAAACTATTTCTCACAGAATACTGAATCATTACAGAAGTTGTTTCATTTCCAGGATATACCTTTCAGTCGGTCACTTTATCACGTTAATGTGTGCGTCACCCGAGAGAAAAAGTCGTCTGATATTGCGCAATATAACAGCATCATATTTTGTGCTACGATCGCGATACTTTAATTTAGGACGCCTTGGAAAATTGCTAAGAGATCATGGTCACCTCTTGTGACACAGCATTCCGAAGAAAATGGAAAGGGCTAATTGTATCTATCTAGTAGGGAATATGTTACAGCAAGACTGCTTGGAAACTCGATAATTGAAAAACATGAAATTTTGACACATTTTCAGCTTGCATTTGGAAGAACGTAATATTTTTCCTCTCCATTATTACGTCTTAAAGGAACCTAGTCTGAACCTAGATCAGATGAATATGCGCATATTACCTCACATTTTCATTTCTGACACCTATACAGAGTTTCAGGTTTCATGACGCTATGACTGAAATTGAACCTCCGCAATCAAGATGAAAAGTCCAACACTTAAAGAACTTAGCAGACAGCTTGAGAAGATGCTTCAGATAACAGAAGAAAACTCGGAAAACCCCCAGACCCAACTGTCGATGCTGAAACATCTCTAAATCGTGTGTCCTAAAAAACACAAGTAGGTAGGTACCTACATGAAATCTAAACGCGGCAGAAAACAAAACAACATCGTCTTCTTATCCGCCGGTTACATCCTATCTATTAACATTTCCTCACGACAAGTGCCATGAGGGGCCGCCATGACACCTCTATTTCGAGCTCGCTGCAATAACAGTACCGATGGTATTTTTATTACTCACTCCAGTTTATTTCAGTTACAATTTGACAAAATAAAAATAAGAAGGGCCCGCGTTGGCGGCGTAATGTGACACTCTGTTTTGTATACATCGGCGGCCCACTTCGCTGTGGGGATTATTAGGGAGGGGAACAGAAGTGTCGTTGGATGTCGTTCTGGATTTTAAACCAGTGGCCCTTTAATGAGAGTGCGTTCACCTCAAGTGGAGTAAATGCATGCGTTTTTGGAAACAGGAACGAGACGTTTCCGTGTTTCAGATTTTCTTTCAAGAGTGGAAGACTTCAATTTTATTTTTGTTTACTTTTAAAGTGTACGTGTTTATATTCTGTTTTCGTTTTAAACATGTTCTCTGCTGTATAATGGATTATATGTCATGTGGTGCGCATGATTCTTATGCTCTATTTATCTGTATGTATCAATCTATTCTAGGAGTTTATAGAAGGGGATTACAAAGCTTGTCAAGTGAAGTCATATGCTAGCTAAACAATAAGTATTTTAGTGCTAGATCCCCTTGCTCATAACTAAATAGAAACAGTGCCTGCTGTAGCTAGAAAAGAAAAGTGACCTAGAAGGCCACCTAACTTTTCTAGCTATTCTTAAATCCGGTTGTAGCATAAATATGACTAAAATGTTTATATATCTGTTGGTGTTGATATTCTTCGTCAAGATCGGCACAGTACTATAAAAAAAACTTAGTGTCAACGCAGCCATCAGATAATACTAATACAAATCCCATTTAGAATAGATATCGTGCCGTAATAGCGAGTCGCGCGTCGCACATCGCACCCAGAACAAAAAGTGGAAGAATCCAGAGAATTTTACATAAAATTAACATTTATGAACGCAATAAAACGCCGAACAGCACTAAACAGTCGACGGAGGCGCTTCCACGATACTTAAGGCGATACAATCGCTGAGATATAAACACGCCAACTTATAAATTTAACACCTGTCTGACTGTCAAAACTATTCTTTATGACGCCGTACGTATCGCTGGAGTTACATGGTCTTCATACATTACCACTTGGGTTAATGGTGGCTCGGTAAGTTGTTAAGGAAAGTCGGCAGTGTTGCGGTTTGTGTGTCGTCGGATCGCGTGGCTGCCGGCGCGCACGCAAGCGGTGTGACCACAGCGCAGAACTTATTTCCGCTAAATAATTGCCAGTCATCAAGAGTTTCCAACTGTTTTCGTTATAGTACGTAATGTTTCTATTTCTGGTTAGGGGTCCTCGTAGTAGAACCCCTTGTTGTACCGTCGAAGGCACTAGGAAGTGGTGAAGGGCGCATTTTGGGAGACTGTCTTTTGCATATCATTCTTATTAAGTATCCTTATTATTTCTAAGTAGAGTAAATTGCATTTCATGTTTCAGTTTCTAGAAATTGCAGGACATATTGCAAGGTACGGATAGTTTTAGCTCCGCCAGTAACTGAAATTCATTATGCATGAAACGTGTTCCATTCCCATCCACATCATAGAAAAGTTACCTACACGGGCTTATAATTCATAATGTAACCAATAAACGTGAGGGATTAGCAAGAGTTAGCATTTTCCTAGTGACTTGATCTAACATCGACAATACTGTTACTGTTAACCTGGATCAGCCCATTGCTGGGCAAAGGCCTCTCCCCATGACCCCTAGCTCTTTCGACCCAGGCCTACAGTGGACCACTACGTAGAGCCCTGACACAGCCAGAAGGCGTCGCGGCAGACCCCGTAGATGGCGGGACGTGCTGGAGGAAACAAATGACTAACCATACTAAAGACTCTAAGATCAATATCATTAGATTTCAAACCTATTTGTTTACAGCCCTAACAAGCCAGTAAGAAACAAACAAATAATGAGCTTATTAACCATTAAAACTAAGCCATAACATCGGCATTATTGCCTACATAACCTTTAGTCAGAAGAGGTGATAGCCGCGTCTATTTCACACAATCCGCATTTCCCTCAAATAAGTCGGGTAAGTATTGTGCGCACGCACTTGCAATAGACCTGTTTAGTATGAGCTAGTTACTGGAACTAGTTACTGACTGTTTTTAAATGCTATTTACCTTAATTTAATTTAGTTATAATCTTGTCTCTGTCAGATTCAAAGAGCCACCAGTGTCTTTTATAAATTACTAGCTGCATCCCGCGGTTTCACCCGCATAAGTTTCGATCCCGTGGGAAATAATTGGTATAAAAAGTATCCTATGTGTTAATCTTGATTATAAACTATATGTGTGCCAAATGCCATCCAAATCCCTTCAGTCGTTTTTGCGTGAAAGAGTAACAAACATTCATCCATCCATCCATCCATACAAACTTTCGCGTTAATAATATTAGTAGGATATAGTTTGATAAAATATATACACTGGATAAACTTCTTCTAAATTAACTAACAAACTATTAAAATAAAAATATAATAACCTATCTTAACTAAAACCATTACAAACTAAAACATGGCGCCGAAAATTTCCTCCGCATCGCTGTCGACTGGTAATGTACCCAAGAGACTGGCGGCATTGCCGCGTTGTATGGCAATGCTTATAAATTGCATTGGTACCTACTATTTACTTATAAATAGATATTTGTTTATAATTTTCTAAAAAAACACCATTACAGCTAAAAAGGTGCCAATATGGTGCTATAATAACTTAGATACCTACTACACTACGCTACTAAGCTCTTAAACTGCGCCGTAAACTCAAAAGGAAAATTAACATCTTTTACCTAATGAAGGTATTTTTGTATCCATCGAAAAATACCTATTCTTTTAACGATGGTAAAATCTTGTCGGAAAAACTCACAAATAAATATGAACAATAAAAAACGGCGCTAACATCTAACAAATGAATCCCCAAACGCATTAAAAAATTTGAAATATTCAATGAGAAAGCACTATTAATCTTATGTTGCAAACTTATGAAAGAATTTTCCTGTGTCCTACATATTTGGAACACTTGGATCGTGCATTTGTTTACTAAAGAATTGGAGGAGTTGCCAACTGTTCAACTGAGATGAGTAAGATTGGATCGTCTACTTAATAATTGTATGGAAAAACAAGCGAAGTATAAAATTAGAATGTAATGAACGGAAATATCTTTTTGTTTTGTCTGTTCGTTGTTCGATAATGTGTTATTTCTTGTTTATGAGCAATGTGTATGAGAACAGTAAATGAGTAGGTACTAATGTCATTGAAATCGAGACATCGAGAGATTTTCTCGGAACATGAGAAAATTGATTGAATAAAAGGAATGATGGAGCAGAATATAACGTGTTTAACTGTTGCGGCTACGAGAGCTTCTGCAGCTAAAACCTAGCACACGATAATTATACAGGTGCAATACGCTCGGCCCCTATTACATGGGATTAAAACATAACTGAAGGCCAATTCACGTATTTTAAAACGTTCAAAGTCGCAGTCTCATCTCGGCCTCAAACAAATGTCAAAATCTTTTCAAAATGTAGGGAAATTAGACGTATTTTTGACAGATGGAGACTGATCAGACTGTGAACATTCTTAAAATTACGAGAATTGCCCCTCTGGTGACATGTGGGTGTACTATAGGTACAGCTCTGCCTTACCCTTTGGGGTATACAAGCCTGATGTTCTAACCTAAACTTTTTCAATTACTTTCACGTCGTAAACAGTTTAACTTTCGAGTAAACAATACACGTTCTTTTGTCAACATTGAAAAATTTCTCAGAAAAGCATTTTCCGACTCCTAGCACCAAGTTACAAACAATCCCAAGCCCATACATTTACTTCGAAAGATCACACTATCACGGTTGTAAAAAAGAAACAATAAACACAACATTCCAGTAGCAACTACCTTACAACTTACGTGCAAACGGAGCACGGTGCGTAGGTAAGTTGTGTACAAAGTTAGGCAATTAGGGAGGCACGCGAGGCAGCGACGTCGCCGCGTCGCGTCTACACGTGTCAAGTAGACTTGTAGGGGATTTTTCATTAATCTTTATGGTGGTTTCGACACTATTTACGTGCAGTTTAAATAAGTGATTCTTTTAAATATTGGCTGAGGAATAAAAATCTTTGTTTTGTTACCAGAAATTTACCTAAGCGAAACTAAACGAGATTATGACATACCGACTTCTACTAGCTGCTACAACTGCGGTGTCAATGAGCATGCGATTGTATTAAGCAGTAAAGGCATAAAAAAATATCGGTTCCAGCCAAATGCCCCCCCTAAACTCCCATCGTTTTCAGCTGTCAAGATTTAATTTGTTTGACAGTATCTAAACAGCTACCGAGAATGTTAATAAATTTTACAGTGACATATAAGAAACCAGTGCAAAGCCTCGCAAATTGCGCGGGAAAGTTCGGGGAAAACAAGTACCTATAGGAATTATGTTTATTTTGCGGCCGTTTCCCTGACTCATTGTAGCCGTTATTCTAAATTAAGGTATCTATCAATAAACAGGAAACACACAACTTCAAGAATAAGACGTTAAATGTATAACTGAACTATTAACGATACAATTAATGGATACAAGCCAATCAACACGTTTTCGCAACTTTTTATAACAATTCCTTGAACTATTAAACTGAACGTACGAAACACTATAACTGACAATATAAGTGAAAAAAATAATAGTTTTCTAACGGCTTGGTTATCGAACCCAACGTATTTTATTGACGAGTGTGTATGAGCCATTAACTTTGTGCTGATTGATATCATTACTTCGCGAATTGCGCCAGCACTTCGCGAAAATACCGCGACTAATTGTGTAAATTTCGCTAAATACGACTTTTGTGTGTACGGGGAAGTAAGATGATATGTCTGTTTGTTTGTTGTCCATTGTAAAGTAACCGAAGTTAATAATGCATGAATATCCTGGAATTCAAACTAGAAATACCTATCTATTTTATTTTTCTTATTTTTTGACTAGGTATCTGTTGAAAGTGAAAAGCTCGAAAATAATTTCGTACTTTAGCTTATCTTTTCTACGAATTTTGGGTGACAGTTTCGAAGGACCAGAAAAATATAAGTATTACCCTATTTGTGGTTCTGTGTAACGGTCATGGATTTCTCGTTCGATAATCTGTTGCAGTCTAAAATGGAACCGTATATTTTCAGCCATTTCTTTTTATTTATATACTTAATTTCATCACCACTCAGAACGGTGAAGGAAAGCAACGTGAGGAAACCGGCAAGTCCTAGAACCAAAAGATCTAAAACATGTGACACCGACCAACCCGCACTGGGCCCCTGTGGTAAATTATAGCCCACTCCCTCTCTAAGAGTGCAGACCTGTGTCCCAGCAGTGGGAAATTTTAGGCTGATTATGTTTAACACTAGGCAAAGCAAGGTTCAAAACCTTACACATCAATTTATAAAAAATAAAAATAATAAAACATTGTTCATTTAACCTAAGTTTTAGTGCGAGTACCGTTAGCAAGTTAATTGGGACTATAAAACAAAAACTTGATTGATAAAACATCGCCATTTTAATAGTTTGCTGATGGTACATAACAGAGATACTCGCCATTTATATACGTTTGCCAATTTACGTACTATCACGATAATGGTTATGATTGAAACTGATGAGGGGTTAACATTTGAAGGAATAATTATTTTTATTTGAATTTCGTGTTCTGGTTGTTTTTTTACTTTCTTATAGTTTCGGAAGGTAGTGCGTTATGTAAAGAACTAATGGAATTTAAAGTAAATCTATAACTGTACCGCCTCATCTGCCTGTCTTTTCCCAAATAAGTTGGGGTCAGCTTCCAGTCTAACCGGATGCAGCTGAATACCAGTATTTAACATGCAGCGACTGCCTATCTGACCTCCACAAACCAGTTAAGTACTATAATAATATCAGTCTTACCAAGGGGCAATACGATAGCCCTTGGTAAGACTGGTAGTCAGAGTTTCGGGATTCTGACTATCCGTATCGACTGTCGCCGATCCACGAATGACAGCCGGGACCAACTGCTTACAGTGCTTTCCGAAGCACGGAGGGGTCTCGGTATGTAAAGATGGTCGCCCATTCACTGACCAACCGCAGAAGGCGTAGCTTAACCTGATCGAACGACCTCACGGACCCCTCCATCTATAACTTTACATCTATTGCTTACAGATAATTACCCTTACCTATTAAATTTTTGTAATGAAGTAAAGATAGACCTTTTTGGATCTTGGTAGGTACCACGATGGTAGGTACCTATATATATGTCAAATCAACGCACTGGCATGCTTATGACAGGTCAGCCATAGGATAGTAAAATAATTAAGACTAAAAACTGTGTTGATGATACATACAATTAGAATATTAAACTCTATTTCCTGAAAAAATGGATTCAATTTTCCAGCTGCATCCGGCTAGACTGGAAGCCAACCACAACATAGTTGGGAAAAGGCTAGGCAGATGAGATGATTTCCTGAAAACAGTGTCACGAAAAAAACGAAGACCGAAACTGAAATGCATAAAATAACTCAGCCTGTATTATTCTTGAACAAATCTAAACTTTTTTACCTCAACAGCTAGAAAAAATATCATGTCTAGAAGTATCAAACAAACTTCGATACTTATGTCAAAAGTTAATAATACCCTCAAAGTGAGTAACTAAATCACGACAACTTCTAGTTATACTGTAGTAGGTACCTACATGAAAACTTTACCACGAAATAAAGTTTATTTTTATCTGAAAATAAAGTCGTTCTCAGTAACGAGACACTTCACATAATTTAGAGTAATTTTTACAGTGCGAGTTATAAAGAACGTGTGTACGTACCGATCTATAAATACTGTGTGTGCGCACATTTCTTGTAATTCAAACATTTGTCACATTTTTATTCACTTACGCGGTGCGCTACACGATGGAGATAAGCTTCAGAAGATTCAGTAGATTTTCCTCAGCTATGGGACAGACGCTTGTGGGAGGGACCGTACCACTGTCATGTAATGCAATGGCTTGGAATGTGTCCTGTCAAGGAAACATCGAACATAACCGAATTGCTCGGTTTTGCTATTTGAGGCTTGAAATAGTGTTACGCCGGCGTAGTAAGTCTTAGGTACACTATGTACCATTAAATGCAATAATCCATTTTATTAAAAAAATCGTTTTTTTCCTGAAAGTATGTAAATTAATTGAAAATCAGCCTGTATTCTCCCTAGAATACTGGCTGATTTTGAACTAAAGTAGACATAGGGATCCCTATCCCTAATGTCCACTGTTCATTCTATTAATTTAGGAGAAGATGAACTATAATCGTACACTTTTATAGCTAATGTCGGAAAAACTGTCCATAGTCAGTGCTGAACAACTTCAAAATCACCATGCTTTGTGGATTTTAATAAATTGGTGATCCCAGAAATCCCTTTAAACTTACGACTCCTTGAAAAGCATAACGTGGGCCTTCTGAATTTCCCTATGTATTAATAAATCTACGAGCAGCGCGCGCGCATATGGTTCCCGCCATTATTAAAAGTTGTTATGATTGAACGCTAAAACGAATATTATTGCGTTCGCAAGTGTTATTGGTATTATTTGAGTATAATTCTTTCGCGATGTAAAGTAATTTTGCAGTAGTATGTACATTATTAATGTTGTTGGTGATTGACAGATGTGGTTCATGTGGATCTGAATGTTTAAAGCAAATAAGAAGTTGTAGGTAATGATCGGCAGGACGAATATTTTTATGATATTAATGGGGAGGGTGGGGAAATGATGATATCATCATTCCCCCACCCTTATCCCAATTTATTTGGAGTCGGCGCATTATGCCATTTTCTTCCATACTTTTTCTTCTTTTATGGTTATGATATTATTATCTATACTAATAATAAAGCTAAAGAATTTGTTTGTTTATTTGAACTTGCTAATCTCTGGAACAGCCAGATCCAGAGCAGCCTGTAGGCGGCTGACCAGTCGGATTTGAAAATATCCTTTTGCTACCTAACAGCATGCTAGGACCCGTAGGAGCCGAGCAAAAACAAAATGAGTCAGAAAGGACGCTGAGCGAAAATTTTATAACGCGGGCAGACGACGCGATGCGACGCGGTAGGTCGGGGAAACAAGACATTTTACGCGGGCAGAGGCTAGCATTTTAATAAATAAATACATTTACGTTTGGTTTTGTTGTGCTAACGAAGTTAACTTTAAAGTTTAATGGCGATTCGCCCTAAAGGACCAAAAAAATATTTTGGTCCTTTAGGGTTTTAGGTCCTTTCCATTACGTGCTGTAGGCATAGGACAGACAATTGAACATCAGCGCTTGTCTGAAACGTTATGTTTCGGAGTTAGATAATAATTAGGAGGTTTTCTCCTAATATCGCTGGTGACTTTTCATGCATCATAATAGAACAAGAGTTAACACTTTCGTTTTTCTCTAAACCTAACACATAAAATCACTCTACCGACATAAGGAAGCCATCTTGCAGAGGAGACAGCACTTTGCTGCGTCAAAACAAACATTTTATTTTTACAATTACGTAGGTACATAGACGGGCTATTTCGGTGGGTACCTCGTAATCTGCTTGCCCCCGCGCTGATCACGTAGCACGGTGGTGTGGGACTATTTTCAGGTGTTATTAGTAATAGAAATATTGATATCATGTTTACGTTGAAATGGGATCAGTAATTGGTTTACCAAGTGTGATTTAGTTACTGTTAGCCTAAATCATCCCACTGCTGGGCAGAGGCCTCGAAAGATTTAGAAAGAAAGAAAGAAAATACATTTATTTGGCACAAACTAAGAGACACACAATACACCAGATATATACATCCGACAAAACAAACAATAAAATAAAAAATATAAAAGATTAAATAAAAAGTGTGAAGTCCGATGTAAGAAAATTATCAGGAAAGTGTGCCTCGCGGCTGCGCCAAAAAGGCTCAGTTCAGCAAAAATGCCAGATAACTAGTGCCGGACGCTGGTTTTCAACTGGATCTGATGTGTGAGGTGACGGATGTAAATCAATTTTATACTGCAACGTGACGTATTAGTTAGACTTTTATTCCTAGTAAACTTTGTGAGTCTTTTGATCCGAAAGATAATGTTGATCGTTCGGAAGCCGACATATGAATCTCTAGAAGTGTGAAGGTAGACTACGATAGGTAAGTCTTGTCCTGAATTCATGAGGGTTGTAAAAGCAGCAAAGAGAAAATAACACAGAGAGCCGAGGTGGCCTCATGGTAACAGCCGTGAGTTACGAGTTATAAGTGGTGGGTTCGAACCCAAGCAGGCACTACTTATATGTAGTTTGTAAATTATTTGATCACATTGCCCTCAAAACGGTGAAGGAATACATGGCGAGAAAACCGGCAAGTCCTAGAATCGAAAAATCAAAAACATGTGACATCCGCCAACCCGCACTGGGCCTGCGTGGTGGATGATAGCCCACTCTCTCTCACAGAGATAAGGCCTGTGTCCCAGCAGCCGTTGGAACATTATAGTTTGATTATGAACCTGTATCAAACTGGAGCTTAATATCTCTTACTAATATGAAATAAGCATTGCGGAAGTTAAGCATGACAGATGCAGTCATTTAAATATAAACTAATTGATAGATATCTTCCAAAGTGGAGAATTTCTATTTGGATAAGGCAAACAAAACAGGTGGATCACTCTAGATAAATATTCACGATCTATCATTGAGTTCAGATGCGATCCAAACTTCATAACAAGTACGAAAGACGTCAAGAAAAATAAAACGCACCAAAAGAATCTACACACATATGTAGGTATCTACAGATCTATCCTATTACATAAGTCCCATTAATAATTCTCAATAAAAATAATTTTTATTCTTAAAACGAGGCGCCAGAAGTAAATCAAAGGAGCGTAGTGTTGTCCGATCGAGGGGCGAGTGTATATCGCTCAGCGGCCGGTGAATGATGCTAGAGACCAGATTAAACCTACAGAGACATTATAAAAATACTTTAATGATAGTTGGCGTAGGGCTCGCGTGGAGGTGGCACTATTTGTCACGAATCTCGAAGAAGTACTCAGGATGGCATCATGTTTCAATAATTCATGGTAGGTACCAAGGGAGAATGGTTCGTCATACCTTCATCAATTTCTGCAATCTGATAATCATTGCTAGGGCCCACAATAATCTATAAGCACGAACTGTGTCCATCATCACCTGCCTAGCCTTTTCCCAACTATCTTGGGGTCGGCTTCCAGTCTAACCAAATGCAGCTGAATACTCGTATTTCACATGGAACGACTGCCTAATATCTGACCTCCACAATCCAGTTTGTGTCAGAACTGTGTCCATATTAACAATATTCCTGCTTCCACTCTGTAGATTTTCTACTTATTACTTAAATGGCAAAGGGGACAATATTCGCAGGGCATAAGTGATATCGTCTTCATCTCTCTAGATTAAATAATCACATTATCTCATAACCCTCACGCAGAATTTGAAATAGCTATGTCTACATACAAATAGCGGCTTTTAGTTTATGATCCTGTACGAGTCGCAATAAATACTTTTTCTTTCTTTCTTTCTTTTAGCAACCAGTGATTTTTGGTCATAATTATACAAACTATCTCATCTCCTTCCAGAACTAATCTTCATGGCTCCATGTCCTAGCGAGTGCATCCCACCCACACATTTCTGTATTATTTTGGTTGGCGACGCCGCGTTGCCACACCGCCGTGAAATATGTACCCGCGGTCTACTTGCTCGACAGTTTCGATATGTTAGTACCTTAGATCGTAGAAATAACTTAGGAAAAAGAATATGGCACTTGAGATTAAAATATTAAAGGAGATAATGTGAAGTATATTGTTTATTTTATAGACGAAAGAAAAGGGTTACGTAAAGAGAGTACATAATAGAGTTAATTTTGTTAAAAAAAAGTTCACCTACAAGGACCACCTTTCAGGAACACTCAAAATGAAAAACCAAATTGACCAAATACGTCTATGAATATGCTGAATACGAGTATGCTGAATATGCTGATGTAAAGACTCTCAATATTTCCACTCACCTCTCTGCAATTATGTTGATAACACATCTCCCTAACTTCTTTACTCCTAGTATCGTACCATAGCTGGTCAGTTAGAATTTATAAAGATTATGCCGCCATTATTACGGTAGTTCTGGATTTACGGGTCCCTGTTACCTTGGTAATGCTGACGATAAATCGAGGGGATTTCGTATGCAAAGTACTATCCAGTACTTACGAGTACACGCGTTGTAGATGTCGGTATTAATCTTGGAGATTATGTCGATGAGGTAGGCAGAGGTGTGGGTATGATAGTGTGTTCAAGTACATGGTGGATATTCATTTAGCTCTAAATGAAAAATAGTTCAGCTGTAAAATCCATATTATTTAAGTAGGATGCCTTCAGGCTAAGTGAAACGATGATCTTTGGATGACATACGCGAGAGGATCAAGTTTGTCAACCGTTATTGAGTGAAACTATCACCATTGATTCTACGCAAATATCAAAGCGTACTAGTAAGCTCAAACTCAAATCATTTATTTCATTTAAACCATTTACAGGCACTTTTGAATTGTCAAAATTAAATAGTCGGTCAGTTAGTCAGAAAGTTGAAGCTAGTTGCCCCTGGCAGTTAAGAGATGACCAGTCTCAACCGACAGCGCCCGTTCACGAACATGACGCGTGGATCAGCACCACCATGCTCAACCATTTAGTAGGGAACCGAACGAATCAACACACGCGCCACCACCAGTGAGACATTTAAGTGAGCATGACATCCATGCTCTTTCAAGTCAACATGAAAATATCATAGAAAACGGATTCATGGTTCTTACATATACAAAATTTAAAAAATGCTTCTAAATTACACAAAACTATAGTTTGCAATTTATTTAAGAGATGAGAAAAAAAATACTACCAATCAGGAAGGTAATCAGGTATTTAATATTGAAGTATTAAAATTAAATCTTGATTGAATAAAATAAACATTAAGTTCATAATGTCAGAAATACTAAAAAAACAAAAAAAAAAAAAAATGGGAAGCATCTCTTCCAAATATTGTATATAGTGAGCCCAAGTGCCTGTGGAGCAGGACCAGCATTAAGCCAAGCATTTTTATCTACGATATACTCATCCAACTTATAATATGCTTGTCTACATAGTGTGCGTTTAATGCATGTTTTAAATTTCTTCTTGTTTAGTTGAACAATATCGAGTGGTATTTTATTATAACATTTTACACAGTACCCCACAAAAGAAGTTTTTACTTTAGACAATCTGAAGCGCAGTTGATCTAGTTTGTTCCTATTCCTAGTTTTAAAATTATGCCTGTCACTTATCTTACTAAAAAGATGTAGATTTTTTCGAACGTACATAATGTTTTTGTATATATATTGTCAAGGAACCGTCATGATGTTAATTTTTTTAAACAGTTTCCGAGTCCAACAGTTTTAGAGATTCACGTCTGCTGAGATTGCAGGTGGCTCTGACAGCCCTCTTTAGCAGAATGAAGATAGAATCAATATCTGCAGCCCGTCCCCACAGCAAAATACCGTAAGACATGATGCTATGGAAATAACTAAAATAGAGCAGTCTCGCGGTATCCACGTCTGTTAATTGACGGATTTTCCAAACAGCGTAAGCGGCTGAACTTAGCCGCCTGCAAGTGATGTTAGGTGAGGACCCCACTGCAGCCTTGATTCAAGCGTGATCCCCAAGTGCGGTGGTGGACGACAAGAGCGGTGGGTGACGGAGAGCTTCCAGCTGGAAGCTCTCCGTCACCCACCGTACTCACAAGCAGCTACAAGAGTTACAGCTGTAACTCTTGTAGCTTTGCGATGGTCTGTCGTGAAGTGTGAGCTCGCGCGTTGTCATGGAGAAGCAATGGGGAAGAGCGATTGACTAGTCTTGGTTGTTGAATTGCGAGCTTCTCCATCATTTTTTGCGATTCTTGGCAATATACATCTACCGTCACTGTTGTACTATTCGGTAAGAAGCTGTGATGTACAAGTCCGACACTGGTCCACCAGACAGTCACCATCATCTTTCTATGAGTAATCTTTATTTTTAGCCCACTGATTAGGTGCTGTACCCGGGGTCCTCCCACTGAGACGAACGCTTACGGTTGTCGTACAGGATCCACTTTTCATCGCAGGTAACAATTCGATTAAGAATTCCCTCGTTTCTATGCCGATTCGGTAGTGCTATGCATGCTTCGACGCGTAAATCTCGCTGTTGGTCGCTTAGTTCGTGTGGCACCCACTTATCTAGCTTTTTTATCTTTCCGATTTGACGCAAGTGCTTCAATGTTGTTTTGACACTAACTCCAAGGCCCGCAGCAAGCTCAGCCGTAGATTGAGTTAGATCCGCTTCCACTATCTCCTTCAATTTGTCGTTGTCGACAATGGTTACCGGCCGACCGCGAGGCTCGTTCTTCAACTCAAAAATTCCAGATTTAAAACGATTGAACCAATAATGGGCCGTGTTTATGCAAGCAGTGTTAGGCCCGTACACGTCGTTAATGTTTCGTGTTGTTTGCGCAGCGGTATTTCCACGTAGGAACTCATATTCGAAAATTGTACGAATTTTCAGTTTATCCATGACCCAAAAAACTACCACAATGTCACAAAAACAAAAAACTATCTAAAAACAAATGACTGAATTTGAAATTAAATTAACACATCTTTCGAATAAAATTTATTTGAATTTCGAATTGCGCGCCAATCCACAGATAATTAAATCTGAAAATGCTGGTTATAGAATCTCCAATTACATAGACAAAGGCCTATTATTATTACTAAAGGATTCATAATATTCCGTATTCTACAATAATCATTAAAACGCCCTGTGTGCTTATACTAGGAAGGAAAGGGTTGATTTGCAGAAAAGTACATTAGATCCAGACAGGTTCTACCTCGAATTTTTAATCGTGACTACGAGCTTAAGAAACAAGAAAAAGCTTTTAAGCACTAAAAGCTAAACATTTTTGAAAGTTGCGTCTGAAATCTACAATCCGTTCTAAGTTTGATTAGCTTTTGTAAAAAAAAAACTATGCTTCAAACACCTAATAAAAATGGTCCTTTCAGTCCAATCATACTACAAAAGTCAAAACGCAACCTCTCATTCATCATTTCCCAACTAACAGCTGAGCAAAGACCACACATACAAAAAGGACATGCCTATCCAAAAATTACTCATATCTACCATCCTCATTTAAAAGAAAAAAATAAAAGAAAAAAAAAATCAACGCAATCGCCACGTGCTCCCGCGACGGAAACGTATATGTCCCTCCCGCCTCTCCGCTTACCCCGCAAGTACATCGCTTCCCTACCCCCCTCTCCCCGCAGTAGTAGCAGCTATTTCTAGTAGCAGAGACACTTCACTTGTACTTTACTGAATATCTCTCGATGTGACTTTTCTTGGCGTAGAGTTATGAATGTGTTAGAGCGGTCAGATAAATAATTTTCTTGCAAGGTTTTTGTGACCAGTGCGAACTACCTATTAACTGAAATGTGTATAGTATCTTTAAATTAGGCGTCTTTTTAAAGCTCAATTTATGGGAAAGGCCAAAACTGAAGAACGTAAGAAGGGTAAGGGGAAAATATAGCCGTTGAAAAAAAAAAATACCAGAGGCGAAAATCGGTAAGCTGTTATTAATAGCTGTTAATAGGGTAAAGTTTCGAATCGACTAATAACAATCTACAAAAAAAAACACTGTTGAAAAAAGAGAAATCCAAGGGAAAAAAAAACCTGGAAGTCTTTCCAGGTATATTTTTCCCGCACTGTATCGAACCAGTATTCTTATAAAATGAATAAATCAGACAGATCTAACCCATCAGCAACCTATGCTGTCGGCATGCCCGCATCCGGAGCGGCGCGCGTCGTAAGAAAACAACGTCGCACGCACACCTAACTCAACTGACTCATGTTCATCGGTTTTAGCTTCATGTTGGTATTAATTGTTGGTTTGATTCCATTTGTTTTATGGATGTTGGATTTTATTTACTTTGGAGATATTTTTAGTTATGGTGGCATTCATAGTAGAGGATGGGCTGACGCAAGGAGGAATAGACGTTAGATGAAGCAGATGCTAAGAAACTTACTAAGCTCAGATTTTTAATTTGCTAAAACGAAAGTTAATATACCATGGTTATTTACCATATTGGCAAGGGTTGATTGCCCGGTTGTGAGGCACTGGAATACCGTCCACCCGTTCTGGTGGTGCCCTGTTCAACATTAAATAGGCAACTTCTTTGATAAATAATTAATGAATAAATAAATAATAATAATGTTACTAACATAGTTATAAGTATTATTTACTAACAATGTATGGAATGTGTATGTATTCCATAAGAATTTGAAATAATAATATGTATTAACACTAGTTTGTAAGTTGTTTATGTCCTTACTAACAATATTGGATTGTACTGATCTGACAAATAAATGATAATAATAATATATTTTAAATAATGTCATGTTGTCAAAAAAAGGTCGATCGTAGCTGTCATTTCAGTGTAGCAAATTAAAAATCAGAGTTCACTTCCTTATAAGGTAAAGATGTAAGTAAGAACGTGAACGAAGCAAAACGAGGTATTTTAGGATTGTAGCGCGTGCCCTTTGGTCTATGGGAAAAGCGATATTCACGTATGTCTATACGTTTGAATATGCTTAATCATCTTTTTTTCCTGGGCTCCATATAAAGAGAGCCTGTAGAAAGACGTCAAAATTTGCCTAGTACTTTCGCTCTTAGCAAGTGACAAAATAATTTATGAAACCTATTTAAAAATGCTTGGCATATTTTAGAATAGAATACACGACAGACATAGAAATATTTTGGTCCGTGGATAAAGGACGTTGAACCCAACAGATAATAGGTATAGCAGCGAGAAGAAAATAAGGACAATAATGAGGATTACTAAATGACGACACAATGACGCCTACAGTCCTACAAACAGGCAAATATTACCGCGAGGTAATTTCACCTTCGCACCTCTATTGACAATCGCACTGAGATGTAATAATGACTAAGATCTATGTACCAACTCGTGCCACAGAACAAGAGGACATGGAGTGCTAACGAGCAAGTGAACGATTCAGAGTATGCTAAGTGTTATCGACAAATACTTGACTTCTGCGCGCGGGTATTCATTATTCCTCACGCTGATTGATAGGAAAATCTTCTGCCTAATAAAACTGCTGCCAAGCTATTTGCCAGCGGGCAATTTGTCTTTGAAAAATTGTTAGCCAGAGTGACGACATGCCCATCAGTGATTGTTAAGCTATCTTTTAAATATGATTACCCTCTCAAAAACAAAATATTTTATTTCACATAAACCTACATGGGCGGGCACTTATGAAACGTCTGAAACTAGGTGCACGGTTCCAATTGGTCGTTTCCTGTGGAGAAGAACCGGCAAATAACACCACGGTTACTCTTTTAAAAATAATTGTCTTTTACAATGTTTTCAAATTACAGTAGGTATGGGAGGACAGCATAGCCCTGTTAACAAGTACCAGTTACTTGATAAAATAAAAAGTGGTCTACAGATCTACAGTCTACAAGGTCTAAAATGAAAGATGGAAAGACGTAGGTAAGTATTAACACTCCATTATTAAAACTTCAAAGCTATTACTCATATCTTAACCACGCCAATTGCGATGAGTAATATCATCCGGATGCAATGAAACATTGTTTAAGTGAAATCTTGCTAGAGATGACTAATTGTTCAAGATATAATTGCGATACGCCAAAGGTCGTGTTTGGGAACTTTAAGACATTTGGATTTTTTGTTGTAACGGAATTTGGGTGAATATTTTGATGCGGCCTTGTATGTTTGAATGAGATTTTTATCTGTTTTATTAATGAAAATGAATTGGATTTGAACTGGATTTGTTGAGTTTACATGTAACTTTTTTTAATCTCCAGCTATATTTATTTTTAAACAAAATACTAACATAATATATAAAGCTAACAGTCTTAAAATAATAATATGTATATAAAAAAGGAATCACAGTGCATCAAAAAAATCGTCCGCATCGCTGTCAACAGGAGAGGAGCCCAAAAGACTGGTAGCATTGCCACGTTTAGTTTAAGTGTAGGTGACGTACTAGCAGTTAAAGAAAACCCATATAAGATCTAGTACCTAGTTACAAAGAGACTGGGTTCATATTCATGCGACAAATAAATGAAGTTTACATAAATTATCAAGAGGATTTGCCTCAGTTTCATTTCTGATCTTAGAAACTTGTGTCACATCTTATAATAATTTCACACGTACCTAAACTCTGAATGACTGTACATATGTTTTAGTAACCGAATCATTTAGTTACTTTTAAATACAGGAAATTACTGTACAGTGAGTGTACGACAGCTTTTTGAAGTTTATATTTGGGATTTACTAGAATTTTACTAAGGACGGTGACTATTTGTTTGAGCCATTTTAATTTGTGACTGTTAAAGCTTCGTGATGATGACATTTAGGTAAGTCATCATCTGCTTAGCCCTATGTTGGGGTTGGCTTCCAGTCTAATCGGATGCAGTTGAATAACAATATTTCAAATGAAACGACAACCTACCTGACCTCCACAACCCAGTTACTGGGTAACACAATAACCCTTGGTAAGACTGGTTGTCAGAAACTACCCGTAACGACTGTCCAAGATCTACGAATGATAGTCGGAACCGACGGCTTAACGTGCTTTCCGTGGCACGAGGGGTCTCGATACATAATGGATGGTGACCCATCCACGGACCGAACTTGGCTAACGTAGCTTAACCTTCGACCGACCCATGCGGCTATTATTACTTATACTTAGCATGTGTCGCATTTAAATAAAATGAGTTTTCAGAATCTGGTGATTTTGAGTATCATGTTTTACAAATAGTACGCAAAGCTTTGCAAATTAGAATAATTTTACGCGATTAACAATTTAAAGTTATTGCATTAAGTTTAATTTATTTTTATTATGTTCTATGTCCAGGAATACGAAATACATGAGGTTTACAAGCTGTTTATGTATGTCTTACGTAAGAACGTAGTAAAAGTTTACAGGAGAAAATGGGTCATTAAAATGTGGTAGACGATGGGCTGACCATTGCTACTTTACACGAATAAGTGCTACTGCCATTTTAAATATGAATACCCTTATATTTAATGGTAATAAAAGTTTTTCGAATGCAACAACCACCATCATTCCCCTGTCCTGATCTCAATTATTCGAGGTCGACGCATCATTTCATTTTTCTTCCATACTTCCCTATTAGTCGTTATCTCGATAGTCACTCCCTTTCTAACCATATCCTCTTTCACAGAGCCCATACATCGTTTCTTTGGTTTTCCCCTACTGGTATAGCAAAATGCAGCAGTGGGTACATTTTTCACATCATGATATACCATCTAATTACAGGAAACTGAAAAAAAAATGCAGTGAAAACTTTACTTTACTTTTTGTGACTACAAGGACCAACACCCTAATTGCGTAGCTCACAATCAACCACAATCTGAATCATTTTGAAGGATATTGCTTGTTCATTGCATCACATTATGTTCGAAAAAATTGTATGCTCTGCAACGTAAATAACGAAATTAATGTTGTTGAACTGTCAGTTTAAAAGCCATTCCTACTGTTAGTGTGTTACGCTATTACCCCGCAGAATATTTTAAGCTTTGGTATTTCTAATATCTTCATTTCTCTTACTGTAGTAAACTTGGAAGCCTGGATCACTTACTAACATAATTAAATTAAAATCAAACGTAGGTACAAAATATAATTGGCCATCATTTTATAATTATCACAAACTAAGTTTTATGGATTCAATCATTTAAATATTAAAAAAAACTAATTAACGTAATAATTTTAGTACAGGTTTGGTGGCTCATTATTGGAAATAATTTAGGCCCGACATGTTTATGGCCGTACTGAATAACTACGGTAGTTAAAACATGTTCACGTTATTAATGCCGGTTAAGCAATCGCCTTGGCTTATCAGGTACCTGGGATCGGTATTTGATCTTCTTTATCGAATCGTTTTTCGTTGATCTATTGATAAGACTAGCTACATAGAAGCAGGTCGTTAAGTTGTCATCATCATGTTTTGCAGCCTTGTTCTACCCACTGCTGAGTATAGGCTTCCTCCCTTACGTGGCATGCTTCCCTGCGGGGTTATTGCATAACACACTAACAGTAGGAATGGCTTTCATTTTGACAGTTCAACAACATTCATTGCGTTATGAACGTTGTTGAGCATTCCTTCAAAATGATTCAGATTGTGATCGGTAGAATGTTACGCAATTAGGGTGCTCATCCAGGTTAAAGTAATATCTACCTACTAAGCATTTTAAATATTGCTTTTATTAACATTCAGCTGAAGAACTAAATGCCTATTTGTTATTTCATTTTTTTATGTACTTGTTAGAATATTTTGGCAATGCTAGGTAACTTTACCTATTATAATAAATAGAAACATACGAATTTCACTGGATTCTAGATATGTATTATATAAATTATTACCAATAAAAAATACAACACGAAAAATTAATTTAATAATTCACTTCAAAACTTTTTATTACTGACATATCAAACGATAAAAATTGAAATATTCCAATATTTATTCATAATATAAATACCTTCTTATGAGGCACTTTCTAACCATCAATTAGCCATCATTGTGGCCTAGTAGGCCAAAATAATATTGTAGACAAAATGACAAGCATATCACAGCATTCTATTGACGACATTCATTTTATTGCCCAGTTTGAAGACATCAACATTCGTGGGACAACCGTGGCCTGGTTTTGACAATTTCACTAATTAATATTAAAACTACGTATTAGCGAAATAATCACCGATAGTTTGGTTGCCGCCCGCCGCGTTTCAAATACTCCACTCAAGTTGTTTTAATTAAAATATATTAACACGGCCAAGCGTGCCGCGAGGCCTGTCACAGAGGAGATTAATCAGTAAGTTCATTCCCTGATAAAGGACAATGTCCGCACAAAAATTTGTTGAGTCAATACGGAAATATATTCAAACCATCATCAGCCTACCAACTATAATCGAATATAGTTGAGTAATTTGGCATGGTCCAAATCTACAATGCTATGAAGATACGAGTTTAAAAAGTGAGTATTACTTTGGTAAATCATGATTAGATATTTAGATTATTGTGCCGAGTTTGTTATTATCAATTATCATTGAAATAATCTTCTTATCATCTCATCTTTAAAACAGAAACTCTCAGAGATTTTACTTATAGTATAGTATGTAGTGTATAGTTTTATTAGTATATAAGCTTTGCATTAGTACTTATTAAAAGAATAAGAGAAATTTTGTGTGAGAGACACAGAGAGTTATATATTTCTTCTCTCTCATGTAAAGAAATGTGCCGAAACGTGTCGCGTCCTTGAAATTTTACTTTCAATTCTTGTCCAATTATTCAATTTAAATAAACGAAACTACTGATTTTACTCCTTAACTTATTCATAATCAGGAAACAGCCTGATTAGACAACAAATATTTTGAAGGCTTCCCAACAATATTAAAAAAAAAAACGAACCAATCTATTTTACTCTTTTATACCTACTTAATCTGCATAATCTTGACGACAGCACCGACTTTTCCTACTGCCTCTCGACTGTGTCACACGTAAACAAACCGGCCTCACATAACAGTATGGTAACAGTATTGCACAGAATCAAAAGATCTAACCATTAAGACCAAATTCTACCTCTAATAGTAGACATTTTTAAATCTATTTAAAGGATTTTGTTGAACTTGTTATATTTAGGTCATGTCCTGTTCCTATATCCAATTACCTAGGAATGGTTTTAATTATCAATCCTGTAAATATGATTCTGGTTCTTCTCTGAGTATAAATGAAATAAATTTTTCATGTTTAACGTTTCTTAAGTGATGAATATAGTTTGCGTTATCTAGTTTGAGCATAATGTATGAATAATTTGGTAACAAGACAGTTTTACATTCATCTGAATATAAAAGTTGTAACAGTTACTTTTATTTTCACAAAACCAACCAAATGGTTAAATATAAGTTCGAATATCTAAGTTAGTTACAATTCGGAACCACTTTTACACATAATTATCGAAATAAAAAATCAATTTTACTCTGCATTTAAGTTGTGAGAAATTAATTGTGTGTTTCTACATTGTTAAATAAAAAAACATTCAATCAAAAACCATAAACTAGAGAAAATATATGATATTTCTAGATCATCATATTTATAATTTATAAATACTTATTATCAATTAGACAAGCGTTATGAATATACATCGGATACCTCGCCTTTGATCTGTGAAAAATATTAATATTTAATTAATAATTCGCTACTAGTTTGACAAACCTTTCTAATTAAAGTGAACTGTCCAATGACAACAAAGTATACGAGTTTTTATCTAACAGCTTATGGCCCATAAATTTCATGTTTATTAACACTTTTATTCTGCCAAAACTGCGTGAAAACGGTACTGATACCTCCTAATTAATTTATGAAACAAATAAAACATGTGATTTACGCGATTATGTTAAAAGCGTTATTTTTAGAATAGACAGAATTTTTTTACTGTTAATTCTGTAAAATGGTGCGTTTAATTTGCACTATGATTTAAATTAAGCCGCATGTGTTATCCTCTAGCAGGCAGAGTGCCTTTAATTTTCAGATGTCTTAATTTTTTTACAATTCTTTTTCTCATGTTAGGTACCTACGCCCATTACTACCTACCGCTACTTATCAAGGATAGGTATTTTAATATTATAAAAATCGTGCATACTCATTTTATAGGTAACGCTATTATTTCTATACGACAAAGTAGGTACTGTAAACATAAAATACATTTTAAAAATATTTTCTTATGACTAGACTAACACTATTTACATCTAGTCGGGAAAAAACGCTACTAACTTACACTACTAGGAAATATCGTTAACAACACTGTCTCTTCTATTTATTCACTACATAAATATCTATGTATATTAGCATCTCATCCGGCCCAAAGCCAGCTTCATCTAAGTACTTACTCCGATTAAAAAAGTACCTACGTCAAATATTAAAGATACAAAACTTATTAAATACATCTAACACTCATACATTTAAATACACCAAGTTAGCATACACAGCAATGATGATAATGAATGGCATCTACGACCATGCAGCACAACCCGGCCCGAAAATAATACACAAACAAAAAAAACACATAAAAATACATAAAATAAAACACAACAAAAAAAAACAAAAAAAAACGCAGGATATTATTTGTTTCTGGTCAAGCAATGACAATGGATGATGCCAATGTTCGATTTTTGAAATACTCACCTTTGACGAAAAAAGCGTCAATGTTGGCGATGATTCCTGTGAAAGAAACAATAAATATCCTGCTTTAATTGCCCAATTTTCTTTTTTAGAAAAAATAAAATAAAAACGTAAATAATCAAATAAAACAATTTTCAGGTAGGTAGGCAGTCTGTTGTGATCATAACACTTAAAAAATATAATTACCTATAGTTAGACACAAGTCAGAAGTGTTAGATTGTTCACTTGCTCAGCCTTTAATAATAGTAATGTGTAATAATAGCGAATGAATTGTAGTCGATCTAGAAAAGCTTCCAGTGCTATAAGAACTAAATGATTACAAACAGACACTCGGTAGCAAAATGCCCACTTAATAAATATCATTCGTGTATAATTCCAATAAAACTGAAAAATGTAGCATCAACATGTCCACTGCTTGACAGAGTCCTTAGTTTTATTCTATAAACCTTGGGTTCGGGAAATTCCTATTAGATTGTGAAGGTTTCGTTACAGCGAGTAACAAGATGACGACGTATGCACAGTAACTTACTACAGATCGTAATACGTAGATACCCTAAGATTATGATAAGACCCTGCACTTTACGTATGACTCACACACTTGCTCATATTATTTCTAAGAAGAAAGCTTTAGAAATTACAGACACAGACAGGAGGAAAAATCCATATAAACACGTCATCATTCGGTTCCCAGTACTGAAAGCCTTTTTATTCCTGGCCTTATATTAAGACAGCCCAAATCGTGAGAAAAATTCAGAAGACATTTAAAGAACGCATAGTTTGAAAACCTTAAACCAAACTTTTTGGTGACGAATGGCTGAGTTCGAATGTTAAATAAAAAAATGTAGGAAACTTTATCTATGGTCGGTCTGTAAGGAATCTTTGCCGCCATTTTTTGCAACATGCCAATTGTATTTTTTTATTGACAACATTGACTGATAGATTAATTCGGATAGTAAAATGTAATTGCAATATTTATTACCGATCGCTGTGATTTTTTACTACAAACACCTGAGCAAATTACAAGTATAACAAAATATGATTACAAGGTTTTATTCTGACGTCATAAAAACGGACACATAGACTATAAACAAAACTATTGCACGTCGATCTTCGGTTAGTAAAAAACTCGACGTAATTATACCAGAAACGAATATTAAACGTTAATATTTATTACTTCAATACCTATTAAACGTAGTACAATGGTCAGCAAAAAAATGTGCAAAAACAATGGCAGACACTTGGGAATCGCATGCGCAAGCCAATGAACAAAAAAGATAAACCCACTCTTTCCTAAATTATCCTGTCACGCTCGCCTATAAAATGCAATTGGCTTAAAAAAACCGAAATCAGAACTCGTTAGAATAAGGTCAGGTTCACACTTGTAGAACGTCGTAATGGAATTCAACGAGGGATTAGGAGTTGTTAGATTTTATTCCTTTAAAATTTCTTGTAAGAAAGTGACTTTGGAGGAAAATAAATGTCATTTAACAATTTTGAAGAGAACAAACCACCTGGTTTATGAAACATACTGAGTCTATGCCTACCCCTCAAGCTAGTGTGAGAATTACATTCATCGAACCGCATTAACTAGTCTTAAAAAAATAACTTTCATTTCCATAAACCGAATCAAATTCCAATCAATAAATCAAACCTAATTCGATACTTTTACACTATCGAATCAATATACCAAAAAAGAAATCTGATACCTAGATTTAATCTTCGAAATCAATAACCGCACAATACCGGAACCGTGTGTGCAGCCCTTACTGGACTTGCAACTATTCCAAAACCAACCTTGCCTGCACATAATAAGGTTTAATTTCGAGTGTAAGTGGTGAAAAGGTTAGTTGCGCGCAATAGGCGCATGCGCGTACCTGTGCAAGGTGACCTGCGCAAGGGCACGTCTGCGCAAGGGCAGCGCGGCCCCCTCCCGGCGGTCCCGCGGGCCCCGGCACGCCATTACCGAAATGACCATTATGGGAGAATAGGGGTGGAAGAAATATCGATAATGATGATTAGAGTTTTAGATCCGGGTGTGCAGATCGGTAGAATATTATCGATGTTTAGCGACCTTTTAAAAACGTTATACGGAATTTTTTAGACAACGGACATTGTAAGAATACTTGTAAAGTTGTGACGTTATTATAAAGTTATATCAGAATTATAACGAATGCGAGATCATCATAAAAATCATAAAAGGGCGCTAAAATATAGCATAATTTACAATTCAGGTGTTATAAATAATTAAGTGCACGCCATAAAATAAGATTAAGCAGTTTTATGGTTACCCAATAAAAACATTGGCTTTCACTAATAGAGGCGTTATCAGCACCTGCTAGGGCTGAATTATTTATTTGTTAATATAGTGGTCGCCTGCCGTTGAGATTCGAGACCTTTGCCAAATATGCAACTGAAAAGCCTCAAAGAGCAGTTCTTCAGACTTCAGCAACAATGATCTATTCTTTAATTAGATATTTTAAGCTATGCTTAATGATAATGACACATAATATTGTTAAAAAAAATAATTGTTTATTCATGTTTTCTTTATTCATGTTTTCTTTATTCATGTTTTCTTTATAAGTGAATTTGTAATTGTTTTGAGAAATAAATATTTTTAACCGTAGTTCTGAAATCAGTAGACTTTCAGTTGGTAGAGTAACAAGCATGATATCATTTTTGCTTTTTCTATGTCCAAGGGGTCCGAAATTGTAGCTTAGCTATTGTAAGATCCTGTTAAAATTATGGGATGCAAATAAAGATATGAATATAAATAAATAAGATCAGCCGATCTATTCTGTAATAATCTCACCGTGAAAACTGATGTTATCAGTTAATAGTGTCATGGAAAGACAGCTCACTTCACCCAAGTTTTCACGGTGATATTTTTACAGAATACACCAGCAGATCATAGACATTTGAGATATCAAAGAACCAATCGCAAAAAGCAGTGTGTCATTGAACTAAAATTTAAATTAATTTGCGCAGACGAAGATTTCGGCGTAAATCTGGCGCCGAAATCTTCGTCTGCGCAAATTTTCATTTATTTCAATTTGTACCAATAAATGAAGCACTGGCTTATTACTACTTGCACGCAAACAGTGATTACAAAAACTCCATAGTAGATTAATTTTAATTTAGATAAAAATCTTTGACAAAAACTAAAGCAAGATAATACTCGAGGTATTTTCATTGTTCTTCCACCTTTAAGTATTTTCGCTTTCGGTTATTGAAAAAGATTGAGGTATCGCTGTCAGAACCTCATTCGTGTTAACGGCCTGAAATCGTGACTAACTCATCACTAAACGATGAAAAAAAGAAGCGATGTAAGTACTACTACATTTTGCGTCCTACAAGCTGTACTTATTTAAACTGTCCTCTCTGTATTCATCTTCATCGACAATAAAGGATCCACTGCAACTGAATCCTTGATATTATTTTTTAGGTGACAATTCTATGCAATCGATACTAATTTATACGAACAGAAAAGAAGAAGTTATCGATATCAAATCTATCTACCACCCCATCTCTAAGCACTGGCCAAAAGTCAAAGCCAGACAAACGCAGCTCCGAGCGACAGGTGTTGACGCCGACGCCGACTAATGCCGAACGTACGCGAACCTCGCCGAATTAATGGTACCCAAAACTAAATACATAATACCTTAGTGTTTTCCTTGGTATTATAGGAGGGGAGAGAATAATTTCGCATTTGTTGTTATGTATGAGTGTTGTTGCCCGCCAGGTCGTCTACGTGATTTTTTTATAGAAAAATCCCGGATGAAAAGAATCCTATTCTAGCTGACTTCTCCATTTCCCGGGCTACCTACTTGTTCAATTTCATAAAGGTTAGTTAAAGGAATTCGGGCTCTAGGAGCCATCGGGCCGATGTAACTGCAGTTTAAGAACCGTTTGATGGGTTACGATGCTAACACTTTTCTTTTTAATTGAATTGCATAGAGAATTATACATCCTGGATCTAATGTATAGAAAGGCAGCTTTATTACCTGTGGAAATTATTAGCTAATAAAACTAAGTGCGAATATGAGAATGTACCTAAATGATTTTAAAGTCGTCCCACATTCCATGCCATTGCAGAATGTGGCATTCAATCAATGATTCTGGTATTAATTTGGAAATGCACAGCGGGGAAAACACAGTAAATCATAAAAATAGCCATAAAAAGATAATACTCTGAATCAAAGCGAAAGAAATAACGATAAAAACCATTCACATCGATAATTTTGATGAAAGGTAAGCGTGGGTGTCTCTAACATTTAAGATATAAAACTATTTCACACGCTTCGTACCATAATGGCGGATAATGAGCAATGTATGCAAATCAAGTGCTCCGATGTATTCCTATTATTGCCGATGATTCACGAACGTAAAATGGTTAATACGTTGTGCAATGTTTTGCACGATTTGACAGTATTTAGAACATTCGAGATTCAATTATGTAAATTATGAGTTGTTTGTTACAGTATGTTTAATGACGTATTGTTTACTTGAATGTCATAAAGTTAATAGACTCAATATTATTCCTACCTAATATTGACGAGGGGGATCGTGGCTTAATAATAACAACCGCACCGATCGATCGAAAGATAAACTAAACTTGCCGCGGTGGGGTCGTGGATGGGTGACCATCCATTACATTAAGACCCCACCGTGCCTCGGGAAGAACGTTAAGACGTTGGAACTGGCTGTCATTCGAAGAACTTTGACAGTAGTTGCGGGAGTAGCGTAAGTCTGACAATCAGTCTCACCAGACGGGTATCGTGTTAGCCGGTAAGCGGGTTGTGGAGGTCAGATAGGCAGTCGCTCCTGATAATCCGCTGCATGCGGTTAGTCTGGAAGCCCACCACAACATAGTTGGGAAAAGGCTAGACCGCATGATTTTGAACTACCTACGATCAAAAATAAACCAGACAGAAACTGCAAGCTGCCTATTCCCCTTCTTATCCCTATTGGCTTACTGAATAGCAAATCCTTAGGCAAGATGTTCTATCCTGCAGATTTCAAAGAATTAAATAGAGGAAAATATAACAAGGTAATAAATATCTCGCCAAGAATCATTATTAAATAAAACAAACGACAATTGTTATTCCCCACAACTAACAGAGACTACATTTTCCTCCATCCACGTCAAATAAACAAAAATTATGAAACTGTCTATTACCAGAAAAATGGTTACCGAAAACTTAAAACAACAGAATCAACGAAAGCGGAAACTAAATAACCCCCTCCCCGCTGCACTTAATTTTTCACTATTAACCCGTAAATGGGGGAGCCGGAGTGACAAGTGCGAGGGGGGATGAGAATGGGGGGTAGCACTGACAGCTCTGCTGACCCAGTTTTGGAAACTCGCTTCCGCCCTTTCACTCAACGCTAAAACTAGTGGAAACCAACGACAGTGTAATTTAAATTCCCGTTTGTTGCAGTAATTAGTTTTAAAAAGATGGATTTTTGTTTTACAGGACTGTTTTGGTTTAGATACCTATTGGAAAATGTTAAGGTATGCTTTCCTCATCAGGCACATTTGAAACTTCAGTTAGATTTCTTTCTAATAAAGCTGAAAATCTTATTAGAAACGAGGACTTATTTGATTCCACCTACAATATTATTATTTTCTCATATTTCATTACTTATTTCGTTTCGTCCGTATTGCAAACGATAGGTATCTGAACAGATATTATGAGAGAAGAGATTTCCACGAGCGTGAATATTGTCATAAAAAAACTTTTCCCGATAGTTCATACGTAACACAATAGATGGCGCTACCAATCCTTTTAACTCAAGAAATGAAAACAGCTGTAAAAATCTCACCGTGAAAAGTTAAGTGCAGTGAGCTTAGAGTGAGCTGTCAATAGTGTCAATCCCTAGTATTAGTTGGAATGACAGCTCACTCCACGCTCACTTCGCCTAAGTTTTCACGGTGAAATGGTTACAGAATCGCACTGCTGCACGCCGTAACTCCTGTATCTTCTAAATCTAAACAATAATCAAAATGCGGTTAACAACGAGCTCGAAAATTAGTATTCGCCTTAGATATTATCACCCTATAGCAATAACACAGTAATAACATACATGCTCTGATTCGAGCAATTTATAGGTACTTAAATAAAACTTAATAGCCCAAATTAAGTCAGCACATGCCAAGTACAGACGGCAGGGCAGGTGTCGGCGCCTCGGTGTATAAATCATTTTTTGCAGACTGTCCAAAGTATGGTGAGTTATTTCGGAGCTGATTTTGGGATTAAGGAATAATGCTTCTTCAGCTGCTTGTCAAATTCGAAAGAAGTCAATTAGAATGAGTTAGAACTTGGTGCCTTTTAGTTTGGATCATTTCAGCAGACACATCGCAACCGCTACTCTCTGGAGAGCTCTGCTGGGCATTAACTAGATTGCCTTTACCGGTTTAGTATTAGACGGGTTGCCTAAAATAGCGTCTGCTCACTTTTTCTTTAGCTGCTGTTCGTAACGTAAGTCAAAAGAAACTGTATCATTGTGGCAGGCACATCATGATCCCTACTCTCTGGAGAGCTCTGGGTAATAACTAGGTTTGCTATGTTATGCATAAACCTGTTGCCTAAAATAGCGTCTACTAGTGCTAATGACTAGGGTATTAAGCTTCCGAAAACTGACTGTCTGGTTTCGGAGTTCCTCAATAAACTCTCAATAGTTCTCTAAGGTTCGACCAAATTATCTAATAAAGGAAAACTTCTTCCGTAACTGAGGGTCGACGGCGCCGGCGAGGCCTGACTTAGAAGGTAGCGCGACGATCTAGACATGTACTGCAAGTGTTAGATCGAACTAGTTTTGGAAGAGGATGCGAAGCCACGAAGTGTTCAAAAAGAAACCAGGGGTAAATCACACATAGTCAATGCTAACAGTATCGGGTCTGCTATGGCGTTATCCTCATATACCTGACTCTAGATTCAATAACATGATATTCTCATACCTATCAACATTATAATATATTAGTTTAACGAATTTCCTATATAATTGAACGGCGTCATATAAATCTGCGTACAAACGATTATTCTGACTGTTAGCTTAGAGGTCGTCAGTAATTGGCGGGTACAGACCTGCCCAACTTTTTGTACCAAAAGTGTTATATTTATGTACGTACATGTAATTAATACTTATAGTTTTATACACACGAATTATTAAATTATCAATGGTTTTAGAACCGGTAACCATTTGTTTATCGATTTGGAAAATTATATGGTTTTTGCTTGTTGAATGTTTGAACTTTGTGTGGTATAATTATTTAACTTTGTAGGTCCTGTGTGCATCATGGTTTATGCTTTGTGTCAGAGATTCAATTAAACTGATTTATTGAATTCTGAATAATTGATAATCAATTATATTTTTTTAATGCTCTATGGATTCCATTCAATACCCAATATAGTACTGAGTATTTTCAGCTCACAGTAGTAATTTGCCAGCATTTCGTAACCAATTTCTAACTTTGCTCAGTTCAAAACAAAATTCTCAAAAACATCACTACAAGGCCACAAAACACCAAATAAATCGTCCGCCTAAAACAATTTGTGTCTACCCCCCCTCTAACCCCCTTCGTCTCCTTCCCCCGTGCATCGTAAACCTACCCTATTAAATGTTTACAGCCTTCTAAAAGAACGAGGTGCAAGGGGCGATAAAAAGTGTAAAAAACATAGTTATACGTGAGTATAAAGATTTTGTTATTGTAAGTATAAAATATGGTAGCCACGGTAATGTTGTGCATGGTGGTGATAGTTTTATTGGTGGGGTGAAATGGAGTGAGATATTGTTGGTGTTTTGGGCGTAGAATAAAATAAGGTGCTTTTGGAACAGACAGACCCAGTAGAGGAAGACAGGGTGTGTCTTAGACACAAGACCAAGAGGGAGTCTGATGACGGTCTAGGCCAGTGCCTAGAACGTTATCAGACTCCCTATTGGTTCTTCTTTTTTTTCCTAAGGCCTTCATTACCGGCGTAATGGGTGCCTTAGAAAAAACTGTGAACAGAATAAAGCAACGGACTTGGAATTGATAACCCAAGAACAATTAAGTGGCTGATTTTAAAGTCAACTGAGAGCTAATTACATCATTGGATATTAATACGAAAACACAATAGCTGCATCAAACCATCTTTTGCAATGAGAAGAGCTTAAAAGCTCTGAAATCACTAAGGAGATTTTACCTCCAAACAAAATATCATTGCCAACAAGGAAAACAATCTTATTTCTAATTTCGAATCCTGAAAAATTAGCAACAGTGGGTTAGGTTCGCGGCGGCATGGCATCATAAGTTATACAGGCTGCCACCGCGAAGGACGACCGGTACCCAATGTGACCCAATGTGCTATATCGAGTGCGTTGGCTACATCGTACATTGGGTTAGTTGGCTATCTGTGCCAGCCAGCCAAATTCAAGATTGGAATCGTTTTTTTGAGAATTTGAAATTTAGATTTTAAAATGAGTTCTAGAGGAAACTTTAACCTTTTTGGTGTTGAAAGTTAAAATAATGAAGATGTTATATAAAGAAATATAAGAACAATGAACTAGGACATGATGGATGAAGCAATTATAACAAATAGTGAGAACAAAATTATTTAAACACTTCCATTCTAAATCCGTTACAATTGGAAATTCTCTAAAAAACAAATTGACCTACAATACAATCAATCCTAGTAATTTCGCAAAATTGCGTCGTAAACTTAATTGTTAACTTTCACGGACCGCTACACAATGCCTTAACTATTCCACAAGGTCCGTGATAAAAAATAACGCGTCGAATCTAATGTAGCGTAAGAAATGACGTGATGGTGCAAGCAATCCCATATAATCCCCATTAGTGCACTTCGCGAAAGATCCTCAAATACATCCGTCCCTTTCACACACCGACAAAAAATAAGTCCCTAATGCCGAGCGCAATCCGTTGCATTCCATACCCTTCGCTATTACTGACCCAAGCATTCAGGAATAAGGAAAAATATACTCTATTTTGTTTAATCAAGAGTCAAAATAAACTCACCAGCAGAATTCATATAATTTTTTCAAACACCAAGTGCGAAGGGCTCGGCAATTCTTAACTTAATATAAATAACAATAACAAGTCGGCTCGGGTCGATCTTTAAAACCTTTTAAAAACATTGAACGGATTTGACAGATGAGGCTGTATGCCTCATTGTCTTGGGTCGGAGTTTTGAATTAGGAATAACGCCTACGTTTGACGGCAATACTTATGATGCCATAATGCAAAAGGATTTATTTTTAAGTAGCCGATATTATTTAGGTACACAAATGAAATACCTATTGAATTGAGTTTGGGAAAAAACGGAGAGCATTTTTTTGAATGCTTGTTTGCAAGTTCCAAGCATTAAGGCTGGTACCTACCTACCTACTTTGAGATCTTATCAAATGTCAAAGGTGTATGAGACCGAGATGCAGCCAGAATTTAACGATAATTCACACCCACAGCAGTGTCGCTAAAAGCATTAAAAAAAAACCATTTCTATTAAAATATTTAAATGTGACCATGTAACAAGATATCAAATAGAGCACATTGAACATAAACCAAGATATATCGCGGGACTGTTAAAGATAAACATATTTTGGAGAAATAATACTAAATCTGCGCCGGAGTCGTACAGATATAATTTATAATGAACTCAGCGTTTGAAATGTTGAAATTAGCATAAAATAAATATAATATTCGTACAATTGCTGTGACATCGCAATCAAAGCGGCCTCGTATGGAAATGTGTCCAATACATGTTATTTGTTCATAGAACTTAATACGGGTTTGATTATAAATAATTGTGTAACGGATATCAAATCTAGTGATGTCATCCTTTTATGATTGTCTTAATTATTTATTTAAATTGTGGTTTTGATGAAAAATATTGCTCTGTGTCATATTGCTGTCTAAAGAGTTAATAGTTAATTTAGTAAGACAAAGAGGTATAATCTATGATACCTACTACCAAAAATTGACAATTTATCTATTTAGTTCAAATCTAGTAAGTTTAGCGACATCTTAAAAAAAAGTTTTAGATTTGCTCATGATACTGGACAGCGGATGTTTTATATCTAAACTTTAATGCTTTTAATATTTAAATGATATTTTAAAATCACGTAGCATTTAGATTACGTAACGCGCGTCAGTCTGTCTGTGAGCGACGACATCGAAAATGGATGATCTAATTTTGATAGATGCAGATATAATTATAGGTAGTATTGAAGAAGCTAGGAATTTTGGTAACCTCGTTCACTTATTCGAACACAATGGTAAACAATATGCAAATGCACAAAGAAATAATCAAATGCTGACGTTTAAGTATAATAAAGAAGTTTTTACAAATAATAAAACGTGAAATCTCAGACTTGATTGGTCATAGAATACTTTATTAGTCATTACCCGTTTTTTTGCAAATACAATTTTATTGCTTTTGCAGTAATATGCAAATGGTAAAACAAATTAAATTAGATATAACTAGACTATATACCGTTAATATTCCTCGAATATATAATAATATGTGCGTATTAAAAAATATGATTGGTTTTGTATATTTTCCACAATTTGACATAATATTTTATATAATCTATGGAACTGCAGATCAGTATGTAATCTATGGAACTGCAGATCAGTATGTAATCTATGGAACTGCAGATCAGTATGTAATCTATGGAACTGCAGATCAGTATGTAATCTATGGAACTGCAGATCAGTATGTAATCTATGGAACTGCAGATCAGTATGTCATCTCTGTCGAACATATATAAGTGGCGGTAAACAATTTACATATTATTTGAATGTTGTAATTAAATCACCAATAAGCACGCTATCCGCTATTCCGTTCTCAAGTCGTAAATATGCTACAGTGTTAATATGTAGGCGAAATGCTTATAAAAAAAAACAGATAAATTTTCTATCATCTCTGGCTATAAATTCGCGAGTTGCTATATCGCATAGAACACCAGAAAGGACGAAACTCACAGGACCTAAATCAAAAGAATCAAAACAATTCCCACTCGCGTGCGTCCAAACATTTGCAGCCCACGTCATGGCGTTATCATCAAGCTTATCTATAATCATAACGCGAGTTTCACCTCAAAGCGAGACATTTATGTCATTTCATAAATCTGTGTTGACTGGCCGGCTCGTTTCCGGTGGATCATTTTAATTAAATGTATCAGCATCAACCGACTCGTTAGCATACCGGTCCGGCGATCCGGTCCGTACAATATCGAGTGCACTTTACATAAGACCTGTTCAACAAACAAGTTTCTGTGCTTTATAGATACGAGTATCCTAATTTCGTACGCAGAGCAATATTGGATTTTTTAAATCTATGTTTTTTTGTAGATTACATGATTCTGATTGCTGTTAATGGCGTTGCTTAGTTTGAGACAAAGAAGTTGATTAACGGATACGAGTTTGCCTTTTTGATTAGCGTTTTCTCTTTTGGTGTGAACAGATTTCTAAGCCATAAAGATAAATATTTACTGTGACGTGTGAAGGTCCGAAACTGGGACTATTGTGAAATATTCTGTTAGTGGAACAATAGGTCCCATTATGGGAAACAAGAAGATTATAAGGCACTTAATCGTATCCTCTTGTTATACTGTCGGAAATGGAGTACCTACTCAACTTATGAAAGCTACGATTTGGTAGGTTTCAAGGTCCAAAGAAACTAAAATCCTAAATTCAATCTTATTTAATGATGTAGCTAAACTTAACGAATATTTTCGACGCTTCAGTAAATATCATTATAGGACAACACCTTCGCATTGCCTTCAATAATCTCCCAATAAAAACAGCTTTACATAATTATATATGTAATTCCTTTACATAACACGATATAAATTAGGTAAGTATCAATAATACTTTACGTTTCTATATTTATTACTTAGCCATGGCCAAACTTTAATGTCATACATTTATCATCTTCTAAACGTTTATGATGTGAATCCGTCAATCCTTGTTACAGATAATTCTAATTTTATGTTAATTCGATCTTGAAATTAAAATGTTATTAGATGATACGGTGATTAGCTTGGTTTGGGCAATCGATTGGTTTTTATAATGAAGTAAGATGAGCTAAGCATCCTTATTACGATTGATATTGTTATGTAAGATTTAGCAATGTCGAGTGGTGCGTTATTGTCAGATTCTGCATCATATACAGTCTTATAAGTAGGTGACAAAATTTGCTTGCTTGAATACTAGAGTTTATTTGCTTCATAGCTTTCAATTCATGCATTATGTATAGCTTCGTCAACACATTTTTAGTCAGTACACATTTTTCCGATCTCTTCATAAAAATCAAAACTATGGTATACTATTACTGAAAATTTGTTCCCTCTTCTCCCGCTTAACTATCGTAATATTCGTATCCAAGGGGCAGCCAGTAAATGACCCTTAAAAAAACTCCATCAAAAATCGAACGCCACTGGCGCCAAATCGCAATTAAAAAAACAACCACTACTGCACAGAGCACAAAAAATTTAAGTCGTTTTTTTGTCAGAAGCAAACGCGCGCCGCATAGACAATGGGCGCCATTATTCGTGACAGTGCACTCATTACCGTTTTTGCTGACGGTACCGCAGCGCATTGTTCGTGAGCGTCTACCTGTGCTATCGGTACATCACTGGTAATGATTTTCGTATGCATTGTTTGGAATTGAGAGTTTGGCAGGAGAAATGCATAGGGGACTGATTTATTTTCAGCATTTTTTATATGGGATAAATAATTGTAGGTGATGGTTTTGTTACTTCCGCAGTCTCTAGTTTAAGGGGAATGCACTAGGTAACTCGCGAAATTCAATTTATTATTATATGAACTCTCTAAGTTCATATAATAATAAATGTTGTATTGATGATTTTAATGATTGTAATTCTGTAAAGTCATATTTGTTACGGTCGCGAATCATATTTTAATCAACATTCAATATGACACTGACCTGCAAATTGCAAAAAATGTAAGATCATTTTAATTTCGCTGGCTAACCTGGCGCTCCCCCCTTAAAAATAACGTAGAATAACTCTTACATTCCTTCTTTGAAGATGTAGTATACATGTGGCCGGTTGAGTAGCAGTAGCAACCAACAAGTCCCTCTAAAAGTAGAAAAGGATCATGCTGCAAACCTTAATTTGCTTCAAGTACTTATTTAGGGTTTTATCTTGACTAGTAACCCCTCTGTCAGAAATTTTAAATAATTAAAAGACTCTTTTACCTTACACACATGCATTTAAAATACCTTAACAACATCACCAGATATTGGTCAAGGACTCAGAGGACCAAAAAAATCACGCGATACAATTACAATCCTTTTTCGAATAGACACTTGCGCCTAAGAAAAGAAGTGTAAAGAATAATATCAGTAAACCCACGCACACACGTCCACCGGTTAGTAATAAAATAAATTCCACATATAAATTCGGTCGGGTCTGTTTTTTTGTCAATTAAAAATTACAGTGGGGTCTAAAACGCAGGTACTCGGTAATGTGGGCCGGTACCACGGAGCGAGTATGCCACGATTTACATTTTACTGGCTCTATCTCGAATTATATTGTGGTGAGATATCGACCGGGTGCTTTGATAGAAATTCGTAGACAAGATAAAGACTAAAGAGAATAAAGTGGACTTTAGTATGTTTTTAAAGCTAGAATCGAGACAAAAGCTCCCTTTGAAACAGATTGGTTTAAACAGGAGGATTTAAAGGAAGCACTCGCGGAGTCAGAGTATAATTATGTATATATAATTACACAAACAAATCTCAAAAAAAAAAACTGTAGGTCGCACTGTTCCAGAAATATCCAGAACAGCCATTGAAATAATTATAACCAGGAGACGATGATAAGGATGACTTCGACGGTTTGACCAAATAAAAACAACAAATCATACACGTTTATGACCTAACCTGCTTCGGTTTTATTACTAAGCAGGGTTATTTAGAGCAGCCATCCGACAACAAAAACAAAACTAGCGCAACAATGAGCAAACGTAAAGTATCAAAAAATATTTTTTGTAAGTATTCCCGGACCGACCTAACTCTGAACTCAGATCAGGTAGAAAAATGAACATTGAACATACGAAGGCAATTAACTTTCGGTACCTGCGCGCACGCACACACACGTGTATGGGATTAAACTGAGAAAAAAAGTATCGAAGGACCACTTCATACATTCGACGTGCGTGATGGCGAAGCATTTCCGAATTGCCTCTATTTATGTAGGGGAAAATCACAGGAGGGATCCTATGGGATATTAAAACTCCATCTTCTCTTCGTAGATTAGCTAGTCCCAAGTATGTATTCAGGTAAAGTGCTTCTCAAAAATGGAATAACAATATTCTTAGCAAGGTTACCATCCCTAGTGTGGCTGTGGAAAATAATATATCTATTGCTAGATATATCTGATCCTCCTAACTATCCTGTCACAAATTCAGAACTCCATCTTAGATGTTCTCATGATAGTTAGTAAGCATAGGTAACTATGCCGAAGCGTTCTGTTGGGAGTGGATCTACTGCATGTCCTTATTCTGCGATGTCTGCACACCCGCGTACGCGCAACCCGTTTACATGTGTGCGTGCGCGCAACACTTGCGCAAACATGGGGGTGTAACGCCTTTACGGGGTTCTAAAGATAAATCGGTGTGCTTTAATGGCATTCGGAATTTATGTTCGGGTTGAATTTGTTTTTAAGTTATATTAAGTGCGTACCAATTGTAGTTTTCGAGACAAAAGGACGAAGAAATCTTGTAGGGTTTTAATAAGCTTTAAGTGTTATCGGGGCTTAAAATTAATTAGCGTTGATTCATGGAAGGTATTGCAGCCTCCATTAATGTGCATTATGGAAAAGTTAATTTTAAATGTGGGTTTTAAGAGATAGCATCATATTTTATGATACGAAATTGAAAAACAAAGTTAAATAAAAATGGACAAGAAAATCTATACTGTCAAAGCATATGCCCAAAATGCAACTATGAGTATTGAAATAGTAAATTTAATAATTAATTTTAATAATTATGATAAATAGCAGTAAGACAATGATCATCATAACATTTAAATGAGTCACACAATGGGCGATAGTGTTATTTTAGAACCTAAAATGTAGAATATCAAACCTCACCTCACCTCACCTTTTTATTGTAACATCTTGCATGCCGTACTCATGTTTTGGACAAATAAATAATCTTTAACTTCAGAATCAAAGCCAGAAGGAAGACCAAAGCCACGCTTACGTGTACATGTTATATACCCAAATTACTATATGCTCCAACACGCCATGAGTAAGCAAAACTGTAAACACAGAAACTAAATCTATTCGAAATACAAAACAAAATCAGTTTCAAGGATCAGTCAAATTGACCGAACGAAAGTGCTCTCACTTCCATACAATAGATGGTTGCAAAAAATGGTTTCTTGGTTTGAACGCCAAAAAAAAAACAAAGCACGTGTGTTGGTCAGTACGTTTGTTTAAATCTTTGAAGATAGCGACAATATTTTAATGAGGTTTTAAAATAAGTAATAGCAAAATTGGAAGCTCTTCCCTGATTAAATGTAATGTGTTTTAAATACGCATTTTACAAAATCTCTATGGGGATTAGAACTGAAAACAAAAAATATACGAACACGGAATTATGTAGAAAATTCCGCTTGGGAAGATTTTATTAGTGTTAAAGCTAATAGGTGTCATATATTTTTAATTAAACTGAATTATAATTTAAAGTTATGTCCTGTTCTTATACCATATCATTTGACGGCCAGCATTACGTCTTTTTCTTATATTCACCTTTTTAACAGTCTCTTGAGTGTTTACATCGTCCATAGGATTACCATCTTCTTTCTCTCTTCTTTCATGTCCGACAGCTGTATCTACTCTCTAAGTGTTAAATACCTACCAACATTTTAAAAGCTCTATGTATTATTTCAGATATATGTTTTTGCGATGAACTTCCAACTTGCAAGCGACGCCGCAGGCGGGTTCTAGTGCACCCAATAAAAATAAAAGACAATTTAAACGCATTGTTTAGCGACATGTGGCCGGAATATTTACAATGATCTACGGCGGCGACGGTTATTACTGGCCAGTGGCAGGAAGTCACATGTTATTGGCAATCGCCATTTTGGATAGCCGTTCAATAGGACTGGAGTTAAATAATTATTTACACGCTAACACACAAATTGACTAATAACGACATACGCCTGTTAAAAAGAGTTCCTTTTAAAATTTTTGTTAAATAGAAATTGGAATGCTTTATATGGAGATCAGAAACCTTGATAGAATTACAATTTTATTGAATCGTACTGTTAGAATCGCTTATGAATCTCTCAATATAGCAACTAATTCGTGCAATGATGATCGAAATCTAGTTAAACGAAATTCAATTAACTTTTAGCAATAACCAGCCTTGAGGTGTAGGGCAACGCACAAATTAAGATCATCAAGTGCGAATTTTATTCTAGTAGTTAAAAAATTTATGTGTTTTTAACCGTTCACTACAACTTGATTAATTAGAACTATCACTTCTATGATTGAATCACTTTAAATAACTAATTGAAATTGCAAAAATTCTGTAACTGTTACTAAATTTACAACTATCAAAAATTAGGCAATGTTCACACTTGTTAAAATGCGTCATACAAAATGACAGTCTTCAGTTTCACAAGCGAACCGATGCAGACAAGTGTGATTAGTCCGCACACCACCCGCGGCGCAAGAGCACCCGACGATACATCCAATTACCAATCCTCCGAATTTATGCGAACTACAAATAATAGGGCGCCATTACTGATTTATGAGCGAACGCATTCTACGAACAACAAAGGTTGCCGGTAAAAAACCCTTCTTGTTTTAGTCTTAATATTATCGCGTGTGTTCTTACATGAGTCATTCATAATGTAATCGACATGATTCAAGCGCTAGACGCGAAAAAAATTTAAAAACTTAAATTGTAGAAGGCCGTACGCGTCGTGTCAGTGCTTGCGGCAATTAAAAATAATTAGGGAACGAAGATGGCGTGTTCTTGGAAGGACTGGCGGTACATTTACATATGGCGTTGGACGCTCTACGGGCGAAGTGCCGCTGCCCGCGGAATGCACTGTGGGGAACTCGGAAATGGGATATATGTGTTTTTTCCTATCTTTTGCATTGCTTACTGGGCGATACTGTTTTATCAGCATCATTTCTACAATATGCATATTGTGTACGATATCAACGAATGGTCGCATAAAATATTCTTGTTTAGAAAGATTTTTTTCAGTGAGATGAATTAGCTCCCTGATTTCGTAACACACTGTCAATCTCAATCGGGATCTGGAGGATATTGCTAATCCATTGCGTCATATGTCCGAGAAATGTTTCTGCTCAACAACGTAATACGAGTGTATATTATCGCAATGAATGTTGTTAAACTGTAAAAATGAAACCCATTGCCAAAGATAGTGTGTTGATTAGTTCATAATAATCCGACGTAGCGTAGTTTTCTGTCTAAAATAGTCGTTTATTTTTTCTAAAAATCATCAGCTACATAAGCAAATATTCCCAAGAACCGCTTACCGCTCCCAGCGGCACCACAACGCACTTGTAAACTAAAACGAGCGCGATTAGTGGCCATAGTGATTGAAAAGGGTAAATAAACCGACCTGTATCAATGTCCATCTTTTATTTCTTATTTTTCAACCAAATAACGCCGGCCAAAGGTTTAATTTTGGACTACAGATACGTATAATATAATATTGTGCACTACTTATTACGAATTAAGTTCACGAAATCACAAATGGCGTTTATTTTTTAAACGGAATTTGGATAAAATGTAAATTGCTATCAATATTTTGATTCTGAGTATAAAAAGATTAATAAATCACTGAAAAGCTTACTTGTATCCTAGGACCAATAGCGAAGATGAAAGCAGTGGCCCAGATTCCAGATGTCAATAGAAGTATTAATAAGCTTATAATGTTCCCACTGCTGGGACACAGGCTTCCTCTTTGTGAGAAGTGGGCTGTAATCTACCACGCGGACCCAGTGCGGGTTGGTAGAGATGTCACATGTCTTGGATTTTTTTTATTTTAGGACATACCAGTTTCCTCACGATGTTTTCCTTCACCATTTTGAGGGCAGTGGTAATGAAATTATTTATACAAAGTAAAGCTCCTACTTGGTTTCGAACCCACGACCTACACCTCGTAAGTCGAAGCCGTTACCATTGGGCTATCACTGCTCTATAGCAAGAATAGGTAACGATACCTATATAACATTGCAACTATTAATCCTACTAATATTATAAACGCGAAACTTGTGAGCCATCCTCACAAGTTTCGCGTTTGGATGTTTGTTACTCTTTCACACAAAAACTACTCAACGGATTTCGATTAAATTTGACACACAGATAGTTTACAACCAGGATTATCACATAGGATACTTTTTATCCCGATATTCCCACGAGATTGAAATTATTGCGGGTGAAACCGTGGAGCGCTGCTAGTACTCGATAAACTGAGACTTATCAATTGCACCTACAGCCACTAATTATTCCACAGATCTCCTCACTGCAGTGACAACTAAGATTTCTCAGCATTCATCCTTGACCTAGTTTTCTCTGGAGCAAGGTCGTGCCTGCGTTCAATTAAAGTGCTCCAGTTTGAAGGATGACATGAAAGACAATGCGCTATCGAGGACTTTGGATGCTGAGAAGATTGAGATATGATTGAGTAATTGCATAATAGAATAAACCGTGCTGAGCAAAATGCAGATACGCAACCCCACAGGATCAGTAGCAATGGGTTCCATTTTGACAGTTCTGCAACATTCATTGCTTTGTTTACGTTGTGGAACAGACAAATTTTTTGAACATATGAAGCAATGGATTAGGAATATCCTTCAAAATGATTCAGTTTTTGATTGAAAGTGTGTTACGCAATTAGGGAGCAGCGCTGCTTTAATTAATTAAGTGTAGCGTTAGTGTTAGTTACTTTGCTTGCTCTGTTCTTCGGGTAACAGTATGTCTGACAATTTCCTCATCATCATCTGCCCACCCTTTTCCCAACTATGTTGCAGTCGGCTTCCAGGCTAAACGGATGCAGCTGAATACCAGTATCAGAAGTACGTCTGAAAATTTCCTAAGGGGACTATTTGGGTTTCCTACAGTTCCTTAGGCCCCAAATAGAAGCATACAGGACGCGTCGCGAGAAAAGCTTTCACACCGTTTAAAATTTAACAACATTTTTATAGCTTACAATAATGAGAATTAAAATAGCCATATTGCGAATGGACTAGTGATCCCTTTTAAACGATATGATTTATTATGTATTACAGTGATGAATTTAAATATTAAATCCTAAGTAATGGCTACCAATTTATAAAATGTTAATCAAATCAAATGCCAAGAATGTGATGGTATTGAATCATCGATATATTACGTTTTTGAAGACTTGTGTTATTAGTTGGAGTTCCGCGAAAAGTATTTATTTCCGATATGTTAGCCCATTGAAGTTGAGGTTTTAGAATTTGAGTGATGATTGTTTTTTTTTTGTTGTTTTTTGTTAAATAAAAATAGTATAAACTTAACCAGACCAAACTTAACCATTATAAACGCAAGTTATCAAAAACATATTTTCAGGAAATCTGTCTGCTCTCTCGTTGTTCCAATTATTCTTTGTTTTTTCTACAGAACCCCCACTGACCGCTACCGACTCGATCACCCAATTTCGATGCATATTATTATGCATCAAAATATGACTCATTCGGGCAGTGGGTCGGTGCCGCGATGCATTCTCACAACTGGTTGCTCCTGCGCACCTCTCCATTCATCGCAAGAGTTTTCCTCTTTCATATGATAGGTGCATTCTGAAACGCCGTATAAACCTGGAGGAGACAGTCGAATACCGACTTTAAAGTTTGAAACCTTAGGTTGAGTTTCTCTTATTGATGGTGTGGGTTTGTGGTGGGATGCTGCAAGTAAGTGGTAGTAAGTTTCTGAGTAAACTTGCAAGTTTTAATTTTTATTTTTACTCCAATTATGCGACTGTGGGAAAGTAAGCCCTTATGATTCAGACCATTGCGATTGATCGGGAAAAGATACTGGTTTGTGTAGTTGCGCGTGAGTGTAATCACGCGTTGGGTTTGCGCTTGCGTCAGAGCACGTACAGTACTTAGCGTCATGTAGACATCCGGTTTCCTATGAATAAGTCAATAGGTTCTTGGTAGGACAAACAACGATAGTTTGTATGTTTTGTAATCGCCTTCTATTTTCATACTTATTTCGATTTAGCAACATGTAAAGCGCATCACATACGTACAAAGCGCAACTTTCTTCAAAATAAAGCCTGGCTATGGACTTGCGAAAGAAAGAAAAGATATTTTAAATAAGTATATTTATAACACTCAAAACTCCAGTCTCGTTGTCTGCACGCTACAGGGGTTGATGGACGCTACTGAAAGTGACAAGATCGCAGCCAAATTCTGGGCTTACTGTGTAACAAGGTGGCAGGAACATCGACGCGCTCACTAAAACCATGAATTCAGCACATGATTCTAGACTTATTCTCTCTAACTTAGAAATATTCGTCGGTTATGAAAAAAAATCTGCTGTTTTATAGAAAAGTGTTCCGTTACAAGTGTAATACCTGCGCAGGCGGTGCTATTTTTTTTTTTAATAACCGACGAAAAATTTCAACGCAGAGAGTTCAGAATCATGTACTGAATCCATGGTAGCAGGTTGTGCGCTGATGTCCCTGCCACCCTGTGTAGATTGGCATGGATACGCCAAGAAGAAAACTGCAGTCCACGATAAAATACAAACACGACGACCAAATCACTACAAATCCTACAATCATCTAGTCTAGCACAGACCAGACAGACACTCATGCATTCGTAATAATAAAGATAATCTCAACAACGAGCGATCAAAGCGTCTCCATTGAGTTGAGAGCACAAATTGCACCGCTGAAGCAGTGCATCTGCACCCAGCCTTTGATGTCAAAGCTGGAGGAACAGACAGTGTGTATGAAGCGGAAAATCTAGCTACTCGTTTAGTAACGAGTGTAGTCGGGCGAGGAATAGTTTCAAGTTTCTAGTCGATAGGTGTGAGGTGGTTCAATGATTTGGAAGCTGAAGAAATTGTTTGAAAGGAGTATTTCTTCTATATTTCATTTCATGATCCACAGAGCTGAGGCATACCTAATTACAGTAAAGTTGTTTGACATTGTCCCTGAGTAAAAGAATATTCAAAATCTGCACGACCTTTTTGGTGTGATTTGCGGTTAAAATCACACTTAGCAACAATGCTCATTTACGCAAAAAGCAAACCTAATGCTGTATTACCATAGTTTTCACAGTCTGTGTAAGCCAGGAAGAATTTTGCCATTAAAAAAAATTACAGCAATATCTCTGACATAGCTTTCTAAATACACCAAAATCAAAACTATTCAGGCACTTATAACCTTAAGCATACGTCCTTGCTCCAACAAAACATTCTTCAAAGAGAATCGAACAGCTTTAAAAAACGAACGATACTACTACTCATAGCCCGCCTTTAATCCTGCAAAAAACCATGGCCACAATATCAGCCAGTATAACCAACCAGTAGTACGGAGGTTGCACGTTGCACAAACCGATATAATCCCACCACAATGACGTTTAGCCATTCATAGACAACAATGCGGATTACTGCTAATTTTGTTATGGTATTATGAATGTTGCAAAAAGAGAAAACCTTTTTAGAGTTCCGCAAATCTTTTACAGCGAGATTAGAAATGATGGATGTAGATGAAGGTGCAGCAGCCAGATCATGGCGAACTTTAGAACGGGCTAACATAACTGGATGCGTATATTTTTTTTTAATCCGTAACTGGGTTTTGGAGCGAGATGAGGAAGGTAGGTATATCAGGAAAGGAGGAAACAGGAGACTCAGCAATCAGCAGAAGTAACATGAATTGTTAATTTAACTATTGCCAAAGAAATGTTTGAAGATGAAAAAGAATGCAAGACTCATTATTTTAAAGTATATTATAGCGTGAACCTCTAAAACCCTATTTGCTCTACTACGATTTTCTATCTATGGTAAGAAGAAATTGTTCACCAACGCGTCATCAATGAACCTACTTTCTATAGGCCGGATTTACTGATATTACATCCGTGTTTTAGCCCAACATCCCTGTCGCTTTCGTGTCAATGATAAACTTCCTGAAATTTCACGGAGGCATAAATTACAGTATTTTTTCAAAATACCATGATCCATCATGTGTGTTTTGAAAAAAGAGATTAATCAGACCCCATAAAATGATTCGTACCTATATTCCCCTGACAGGGGATAACTGGGAAACACTAAAAGCGGAAAAAGGGGCTCAAGGAAGTCTTCAAAAACACTTTCCAGACTTGAGAAACAACCAGTTCAACTCTGACCGGCTGCAAGGACCAGACAGACAAAGAACTATCGGAAAAAATAGTTAATCTACCAATGAAGTGTAAATTACTTTAATAAAAAATAAACGGTTCAATATCGTCCCAGCGGTCTACTGTCTACAAACTAATAATAAGGACAGTCAGACACAAAAAGAGGAGCTGTAAGCTGCGTTTAGCTGTTTAATCGAGTGTGAAGCTTGCGGTGTAATGTGTTATCGATTGTACAGGTTTGTGTTCAGCTCGATCAAGTGAGACGGTTGCATTCATTGTTGGACCTTTGCGGGTTTTTTAATACTTTTGTGTTCCTATGTACACGGTGTGTGTGTGAATGTACACCTACTGATACATAGGTTGGTAACTTTTTGATATCATCATCATAATTCTCCCGCCCTTATCACAATTTGATGATATCAACATGTCTTTTTCTTCCACACTTCTCTATTATACCCTGTCCATTAGGTAAACCGTTTTTTGACAGATGGAACTAGTGATTGCAGCAACACACAATACATTGATTGATACACGTACGGTATTATAATGTCTGTAAGAAGCCATAAATAAAATAATTGAATAAGATAAGGCAGTTTATATATTTATTTTATTACGCATTTTAAAGTTAACTTTTACGTACTCTGCAATAGTTCGTTCTAAGACAGCTGTCAAGAAACGGTGAACCTAATGGACAGGGTATAGTCGTCATCTCGATGGTCATGAATTTTTGATAATTATACAGTTATTATTATGTTTTTTTTTTAAGGCTTTGGAAGGCGTACCAAGCCGAAGCCAACTCGCTGAGGCCTCTTAGACAATTTTATTATGTCTTATTATTAAACCATGGTTTAGTGTTATATACAATAGTTATATACAAATTGTAAAGACGAGTTAAAGTACAAAACAGAAAAAGTCAATGACATATTATATTACCTACGAGTATGTCGTTTTTTCAGCAGTGGCTAGAAAACACTCCCAGTCTTAAGATGTTGTGAACCAAGCAGGTCTAGAAGGAGATAAATCTGGATTTTTTTTCTTTATTGGCCAACCAACAATTGTTTACACTGTAAATATTTAAAGTGCTATCTACCATAATCTAGGGTTAGTGTAACAATTTCTTATAGGTTAGCACCGCATGCCCCATAAACATTAGGTGTACCACAAGCACTATACTATAAAATTAAAATTAAAATTGATATCTTATTAACTAAAATTAACAAGTTTAAAATAATATTACGTGATGGGATATAAAACTAAAATAAACAGTAAAAGTAAAATTCATTAAAGCAAAGCAAATAGAGACAAAACAATGAAGAAAAAAATGAAAGAACGGGATTAAACTTTACTAATAGTTGTTCTATGAAACTTGGCATACGAGTCAAAATGCACGTCAACAAGATCGCTACAGCTATTTAACAATTTGCAAAGACGAGGAACGACAGAGTTTGCACAAGAATTGTTCTGCGGAGTGGAGGGTGTAAAGGAGTAATAGGAGCACGAGGGAGTCTAGCAGGACCCCGAAACTGGAACTTGGATAGTAATAGTGGACAATCTATTTTGTATCGGAGTAGCTTGTATACGAAGCTGGACGATAGATCTAGAGAGAGTAGACAATGAGATGGTGGAGATAATCAGAAAGAGGTAAATGTGGCCTTGACCGCAGTCAGGGACAACCATTTTGTTTGTTTTCCTGTAATAATATCTAACCAAGGCGCTTAAAATTAATTTTAAAACTTACATAACATATAAATAATGTATTTAATAAAACAAGTATATATATCATGTTTTTTTTTTGTTATTCAAATTTTTTTTTCCATTCTGGCAACGGCTTACATTAGCAAAGGATATTATAAAAATAGCTTGGCTATATTATAATTCGGGAACACGTACAAAGCTGGTATCGTTTAAATCCGCCATTACCAGCTGTTCAAAGTATTGAGATTATTTTGTTTTTAAATTATAATGTCCGGAGTACGTTCACCGCGAATTTCTTATTCTGCAGTCCATGGTTAAGGATCATGAATGTTTTAAATGGGTATCGATGCTTAGGGGAGAAATAAGGTCAAGTTAATTCAGACTATGACTGTAGTAGACATACCTAGATCTTTCTGAAGCACTTAGGTAGAAACGAGGAAAATTTTACTTCGCGAGAACTTACACTCTTAGTTTTATTAATGTTTATAAGTTCATGAGGCTCTATGAGGTTCTATTGCGTGAGTGTTGTGGTGGCGCAGTGGTAATGGCCCAGACTTACGAGCTGTAGGTCTTGGGTTCGGACCCAGCCATGTGCTTTACTTTGTGTAAATAATTTCATCACCACTGCTCTCAAAACGATGAAGGAAAACATTGTGAGGAAGCCGGCATGTCCTAGAACCAAAAATTCGAAAACTACACAAAAATGTAACATCTACCAACCCGCACTGGGCCCGCGTGGTAGATTACAGCCCACAGCCCACTCCCTCTCGATGAGAGGAGCCCTGTGTCCCAGTAGTGGAAACATTATTAGGCTGTTTATGCATAAAAAATTGCCAAATAGTTGTGTTTGCTAAACTTTGAAGTGATAATACTTATCGACTATTTCAGATACAAAATACAATAATGACAATACACACTACTACACTAACTCTAAGCATGCCTCCAACCCAGGCACTGTACGAGTATGTCTGTATGGGGTCATTGAACATACCCATATAAAGTCTACAGAAAGATCTGGATATTGCCCCCATGTTTGTGGCCATATGGAAATGGGGTCTTATCGAATTGTAATGAGACTTGAAAAATAAGGCATAACATGTTTATATTCTCGTTAGGGCTGCGCTTGCGCCGATTGGCCAAGGGAGGGATAGAAACTGACATATCAATTATTATTATTCAGCACCCTAATTGCGTAACACACTATCATTTTGAAGGATATTGCTAATCTATTGCTTCATATGTACGAAAAATTTGTCTGCTCATCAACGAAAATAACGCAATTAATGTTGTTGAACTGTCAAACTAAAAGACATTCCCACTGTTAGTGGGTTACACAATTACCCCGCAGTACAGTACAAGCAAGTGGGGGGAGGACCTACAGAAAATCGCGGAGAAGAGCTGGAGGAAACTCATACAGACCAGGGAATAGGCTTATACACAGCAGTGGGTGGAACAAGGTTGCCAATGATGATGATGATGCTGACAGGACTACATGTCCTAAAGTGTCTAACATAGTCTTCAGAATAAGCAGGCGGAAACTGACTGGCTGGTCGATGACCGTTGAAGTAGACGTGTTCTTAAGTAGACACCGTGAATCGGCAAACCAAGGCAGGAAGAAGCGTGGTGCAGTATCTTTGCAGGGTACTGCGAACAGCTGGATAAGAGTAGCAGTGGACTTTTATACGCTAATGGTGAGGACAAGATAATGGTGGAAACGACACATTTCATTTGTTATATTGGTGAGGCATGAATTAAAAAGTAAAATCGTGGTGACACGCTTCTTTAAAATTAACGAAGAATATATATATATTTTTAAAGTTATATATAATAAATATAACTTTAAAAACGTGCAGTAAATATTGAAACTGTATCAGCAGGGGTCACTCGATCCAAAAAGCAAAAATACTTTCTAATACACACATTAAAATCTTATTTCAAAATCACAGACAAAACTCCAAAATCATAAGTCAACGACCTTTTATTAGCATAGACAGATAGAACGTAGTAATTTTATTTTCAACCTTAAAAAAAAATATATCCAAAATTAAATTAAATCCCGATTTGATTTTAAATATGAGTTCATGGTAAAAAAGTACAAGACCCTATTATTATAGGTTTAAAATGTTGATACATTTAAATAATATGCGCAAACGCATGATCTGACACAGTGAATATTTAGCAAGAATTACAATAGTGAACGGGTAAGCACTCCATTTTGAATTGCATGAGGTCAAATGTATGAAACTTTCATTAAGATAATGTTGTTTTTTATTTCGGTAAGTATTTTCAATATGTGCAATTTTATTATGCATAATATATTGTAGAAATTTGTAATTGGCAACACTGGTGTTGCTGGGCGGTTTGTTACGCTTTATTTTCCACAGCCCTGAAAGCTCACAAACCGGTGAAGGCTACTTTAACAATTTTTTTAGTAATACCGCTTTTACACAAACTCAATCTCCAAAGCATTTATTTCAAATAAACCAATTACAGGCACTTTTGAATTGTCAAGGTCGGTCAGTCAAAAAGATGAAGCTAGTTGCCCATTCCAAAGCGTAGTACCTACCTATGGAGAAGAGCGAGGAGCGTTTACTTCGTCGTTACGATGGATCTAAAACATAACCTACTACCCTTTCACAAGTCCAAACAGACGTGTCTTTGATGAGAGTCTAACCTTGACCCACAGCTGTCATTCACAAATCTAGGTAAGAAACCTGATTTCCGCATACGCATAAGTAGGTACAAAAATAATAAAAAAGCTCATGCATAACCAACCTATAAGCTCCCACTGCTGGGACACAGGCCTCCTCTCTGCGAGAGTGAGTAGGGCGTAATCAACCACGTGGGTTCAGTGCTGGTTGGTGGATAGTAAAAAAACTCATAACATGATAAACGAAAATTGCACTTTCTTCTACAAACTTTAGTCTGTAAACAGTTCTAAATGGTAATTTAAGATAAGATAATTAATTTCGCTCAAAAATAATACAATTATTCACTCCTATGATGAAAAACATAAAAATTAAATAGGCGACGGTTTCGCTGGGCTATGAACTAAAATTAAGTTATATAAAAATAAAATAAAGGAGAGTACAGACTTACGATTCAAACATTATTTTGAATATGTTTGTTATTATGTTTAAGTACATTTTGGTAGCAAAAGAAACTTAAAACCTAACTACAGTAAGTCAACTTAGAAATTAAGTCATAAAAAGTAAGCAATCTAACAAGCCAGGTCATATATCCAGCCTGCTCTCAATTCGCGGCATCAATACGAGCTACTTGTACTGCTGACATGCACTGTGGGCCCTTTTGTCCGGAACTGGGTCGCTGCACACTCGCACAGTGACACACTTGAGCCTGCGCTTACGTCATAGCGACTGTGTACCCTCAAGACGCGAGACTTTTCAATGGCTGCTAGTAAGCGGGTTTTAATTAAGTGTCTAATAGGGGAGTTCTATAAATTATTGAAGTAGATTTTAATTTGGTTGACGTTTTATTTTTGTCAGTCTCGAAGGACCAGTGCCACTATGACTATCTTGAGGTTCTGGTTTCGATTCCTAGATGGCGCTGTTATGAATTATTTTGAAAATTATTAAGATTCTCACCAGAATATATGTGTAAATCCATTTTCAAATGATCAAGAACAATACATAATAGTTTTACTGTGAGAGACTGGTGTGTAGGAATATTAAATCCATCCAGGGATGATCCGTTAAACGGTACTGTAGTCTATATGGAAAGAAAAACCATTAAGGAGAATACTTAAAAATGTAACTAACTTACGATATTAAAACATACTACATGGGTAACTTTAATAAACAACATTAATTTAAAATTCCATTTGTTTGCATGAACAATTCAGAAATCTACCTGGATCGCACATCACGAACAAATGTGACACGTACCCTCAACTTCGCTAACGAAAACATTGTTTTTTCCTCTCCCATACATTATCGCATAATAGTGTAAGAACAGCCTATAATTGGGGTAAATACGCCAAATATCGGCGCTCGTCCTAAGCAAACATTGGGGGTACCTACCCCGTGACACCGGGGTATGCGCGTGTAGATCTGTGTGTTTGATGCATTTTTGTTTATTTTGTTATGATGAAATCAGAAGCTCTACTTTGAACCTTTTTAAAGCTCACGGTAGTTTAAACGTGTGTACTGCGGGTGATCTGCAGCTCGGAGGGCCACAAATATTGAAGTCAACGCAAATAAAAAGAATCCAACCGGCATCAACGGAAAACTTTGTGATAAATTATAATATGCTATGTAGTATTTCCATGAAGAAAAAGCACACATATGCTTTTGACTGCTCAAAAACAACATTTGTCCTACTCTCCCTGGAACTCAATAATTTCAATCGAAACTTCCGCGGTCCATAACCAAGCACCAAACGTTGCGCAAAAAAGTCGCAACAAAAAGTCGCAATGTCCACATGTATGTGCAGGTCACACGTGCAATACATGCGATCGCCAAGTGCGTCGTATTCTCACGTCTGGAGCGAATCTAACAAAAAACGGAACGTGATTTATCGACGGACGAATCGACACCCTCGCTCACTTGTCTAAGCTACCCTTAGGAGCGTGGAGAGCGCGGGCGACGCAATTGAATTGTTGGAAGTTAGGTTAAAAGTTTATAGGCGAGTATTTTTTAATCAACCTAAGGACCTAACCTGAGGGGCAATTCTTGTAATTTTAAGAACGTTCACATGTGCAGTCTGATCTCAGTCTCAATCTGTCAAAAATACCTCTAATTTCGCTACATTTTTGACAAGTTTTTGACATTGATTGTCGCTGAGGTGAGATTGCGACCTGGACGTTTTTAATTACCGGAATTGGCCTACTGTTCCACTACCTAATCGACAAAGGCTCCCCATCGAATTAATAATTATTAATTTGCCACATAGATAAAATGTGACAAATGTACGATATGCCACTGTCCAGCAGTAATCTGCTGTGATGATGATGATCATGAAATCTACGAGGGAAAAATCTGGTGTGCATCTATTATTAAAGTCTCTACTATATTATAATTAAATAGCATTGTATTAACAATTAAATAATCCTACTTTTCTTTAACACATTAACATTTATTTACTTAATCAAGATAATATTTACATTATATAAGCTGACATTTAAAATAATAATATGTACATGTGAAAAAATAAATAATTAATTTAGCGTGGGATTATAAGAAATGCATGTTAATAAAATTAAAAGATAAGATTACTTAGATGCTGTATTCAAAAGCAGCAGCAAGAATAGCCAGTTAGATTAAATGACAAAATTATTATGAAATATATTAGTCACTAAGAAGTTCGTATTACAATGGAATAAGAAACTTGTAGCGGTATCTACAACGCCACATGCGAACAACGCGTCATACTGACGTCACGCAAATCCTGCATCTCGCAAGCAGAGTTTACCGCGCAATTAGCATAGATACAATTTCCCAACATCAATCGTTGGGCAATTGCCCGCCAGACACAACACCCGTCTGGTCGGAAGATCCTCCCTTTTCTATAGAGTATGAGTGAACTTTACACCCTGTTCCTCATACCTCTATAAACTAATTCAAAGGTCAAATTCACCATATTATGGCGACCAGAGCCTATGTAGCCTAAGATTCTATAGTTAAAATATGCGAAATCGTATATGCTACACACATCAACACTGTCTAGGGATATTTTGGATTTACTCAATTTACTCAAAATTTATTAAAAATAACATACAACATGCATATATGTTTATAAAGCCCATTTATCAGACTACACTCCAGAATAAAAGAAAACTATTTTTTTTGCGTAAACAAATTTTTATTCAAATAAAGAAAAAACGTGAAATAATGGTAAAACTAACAATAAATGTGTTTCTCAAGAAAAAGTGAAAAATAAGGAAAAATTAATCTGTTTTTAACAGTTATGTGAAAAATCAGTAGTCAGTAAAACCGCCCATGACGTTAATAACGGTCTTGCAATGGTTTTTCATGCTTTGGATTAGTTATCCAAGTCTTGCTGCGGTATATTGTCCCAGGTCCGGGTAAGATGCAAAAAAAGTGGCTCTTCCGTCGCAATGTTTGCAGAGAAATTCCTCAAAGCCCTTCTTTGGAGCATGTCCCACGCGTGTTCTATGGTGTTTAGGTCAGGCGATTGAGCGGGCCAGCCTAAGACCGATACGTAGTGCTCCTGTAACCAGCTCGTCACCACTCTCGCTGTGTGCGGACGGGCGTTATCGTGCATGAGCGTGAATTCTTGGCCCATTTGTATTCGATGGGGGTAGATTATTGGTACTAGCACCTCGTTACGGTATTTTTCAGCCGTCATGGTGTTTCTGATCCAAACGAGGTCTGTTCTTCCACCAACACGAATTCCCGCCCAAACCATAATTGTCCCGCCGTGGTATAAATGGACTTCCTGAGGATGTTGTAGACGGCTCTCACGACCAGGAACTCGCCAAACACGTACTCTACGTGTATCGGGATGGAAACTGAACCGGGACTCATCGGTAAACAGCACTACAGACCACTGGTTATCTTTCCAGTGCAAATGTTCACGAGCCCACTCTAGTCGTCGTCCACGATTTCCTCGGCGTAGTGCTGGAGTACGAAGCGGTCTGCGAACATGAAGGTTTGCTTCATGCAGCCTTCTCCTTACAGTTTGGTCACTCACAAGCAACTGGTGCTCTGACTGGAGCCTCTGAACCAACTGCATGGCCGTAACATTTGGTTGTCTTCTTGCGGCAACTTGCAAAACTTGGTCTTGTCGTTGTGTGGTTATGCGCTTCTCGCTTGGGTGTCTTTCAGCCACATCACCAGAAGCACGATAACGTGACCATAACCTTGATATCACGTTTTGTCTTGTTCCAATCTCCTCAGCAATACTCCGTTGAGTAGCCCCAGCTTGGAGCATGCCTACTGCCCTTAACATTTCCTCTCTCGTTAAATGGCGCCGCTGCATGATGCACACAATAACATGAATTCGAAATTAACCGATAACTTGTTATAAAACTTAAATTTGACATAAAAAAATAGCCAAAAACTACTGTAGGTAAATGAAACCTTCGGAGTTCGCTACCATTATGCCGCGTAAATCTTTTGTTTTTAATTTATTTTTTCAAATTCAAATTTAGAATCGTTCAAAAAGGTTTACAAAATAAGCTTTCTTCAAAAGAATTCAAAACTGGCCAGTATTTTTTGAATTTAAGAACTTTATACAAAATATCCCTAGACGGTGTTGATGTGTGTATATGCAAAAACGTCTAGAAACAATTTATGTGTTTACCTGGAAACTTGCTGGTTAAATGTCAGCTATAGAACATGCAAAATTTTAAAGAGGTAATTTTATGGATGGGTGATAATTTAGGATTTCAAGGTGCAGTTGAAAGCCAGACAACTAATGCCTGAGTGGTCTGGGCATTTGGCACACACTTATTATTATTTTTGTATTTAATTTTCCGTTTTTTATTGTTTTTGTATATTAGTACGTACAAAACAAACATATTTCCTTTCTAACTTTCATACTTTTTGGCTTATTCCCTCTACTCTTTTTTTGCCAAACTATAGGTGTATGGTGTCTAGAAATATTTTAATCTCACACTTACGTACAACACAACTTCCCGATTTCACGTACATTTATCAAAAGCGTCAAACGCAACGATAACAACGGGACTACCTGTGACCCACCCTCGCGTTTTGTCGCGCAAAAAATAACGCGCATAATCATAATCGCATTGTCGCGACTGACTTCGCAGGTCACTTTCCTTGTTCTAACACTAACGCAATCTCAACCGTATACAGTAAAAATTAAGGTTTAAAATAGAGTGGCAAAGATATGTTGTTTTTCGACTAAGAAAATTATGTAGCGTAAGGATCACAATCGTTTGTTTGATAAAAGTATTATTATTTGTAATAAATTCTGGGAGTTTTGTATGGATTTTTGACAGAGTAATTCTTAATGTTTTTATTCCTTTTTATGGTGGCGTAATGTCACATAATTCTATGACATTTTAGTCGTGGGAGAATCTAGCGAGGTTGTAGTGTGCAGGTGATAAAAATCAATGTAAAAAACGAGTAAGTTGCCTGTCTCCAAACGAGTTCGAACCCTGTGTCCTTTTGTTTATGTATTTATTTATTAGTTAGGTGTTGTCTTAGTTGATTAGGCTGTTCATTTAGTACCTAGTGTAAATAGCAACTTGTTAATGTTAATAGCAAATAATGTTACTTAAATAAATTCTACTACATAACAAAATGCAAAAAAGAAACTAATTAAAGATAATCGATTTTGATTGAAGACTTCAACACTTTTTCATGTTATGTATATGTATATGTTACGTGGAAAATTCTCCTAAAAATCACGTTACAGAAAAACTCAAAAGTCAAAAATTTTAGAGAAAAAAACTTAAGTTTAAAATTCATTTATTTGTTCACCCAAGCATCTTAATACCAAATACGGTAAATTGATCTAAAGATTTCTGCACATACATACAAGTTTACTCTCAACTGGCATCCAGTTTTATTAACAAATATAAATAGTGTATTGACTTCTGAACTCGTAATCCGCGATACATAAAACGACCAATGAACTGCGTTTGAATTATTAAAAAAAAATATATACTACCTATGTTACGCAAATATAGAAAGCTAGGTATGTTAATGCGTGCGCAAACGTCTGTTTAAGATCCTAGGTAGGAAATCAATCGGTTGATTAATTCAATGTGCACAGTTTTACTATTTTTATCGATCATAGGAAGTACTAAGAACGTGGTAATTAAAATGTTTTTTTTTCTTTTGAGAGTGTGCTACAATTATTATTTTGTCAATAATTTTTGGGTGTTTTATGAACATAATTTTAATAAGACTTTCAATGAATATTTGATATTCAAACATTGGTCAAAAATTCGAGAAAAGATTGGAGAAAAAATTAAGGAAAATCTCCAAGTTGAAAATACGGCTTGTTTATTTTTTCATTATCACGTGAATTACCACCGTCTGGCTATGTAAAACAAGATAAAGGTACCTACTATCGCCAAAATCTATATCTGACCACCGTAAGGACTATTCCTGCTTGCAGCGCATATTATTAGTCGACCTAAAAAGGATCCTCTTTTGTTTTACTTACGGACGCAGCTGGTCATCATGTGCACGGGATTTTGTTTTGAAAATGGTGATATAGGTTTTGGCGATAGTACAGTGTGTTATTTTACTTAAAACAGAATTCCTACCCGTAGATTTTTTTTTCAACAATGAAGTTTTATTCATTTGAATTTTAAAAAGTACAGAAACTGCCTTTTTTAAAGTGATTTACGCTATTTGTTTGTTGTAATCCTCTTTAAATTATTGGTAATGTCAAACGCACTGTGATCTTTGACGTCGACATTAATATCGTTCTTGTATTACAAGAAAAATAATGGCTGCATAAAAAATGTTGGCATTCCGTCATTTGCCCTCAAATCAATGACTGGTTTATTAATGCTGTTTGCAAATGTTTTTTTGCAACATGGAACGACAACTTAAAATAGGACATGAAATACTTCGACAAGGGAATCAATTTTTAGAGGGATACGGCGGAACACAGAAATAAGATCAAGAAACCTGCTAATGAGATTTACAAAAACTCTGGCAGTAAAACAAAAAACCGACAGTAGCAATACTTACGACGAAGATATTGCAAACAGCAACATTTAACACAGCAGAGCAAAGACATAGAAAAGAGCCGAGAAAGCAGTTGAAACCCGCCAAAAGATTCACGGGTGTAGCTCGACCTGAATCACCGGGCCGCGACGTCGTTAAAAGATGCCCATCCATAGACAAATATCACTCATCTCTCCACTAGTCCAATGCTTACTCTAGGATGCATATCCGGTATGGCTCTTAAATCCTTCCCTATCCTACGGGCACGTCTTCCCTACAATTACCACACCCCCGGTCTACTCCTTGATATGCAATGGTCGCTGTAGCACCATGAACATGAGGCTACAGGAGCTAGTGCGAATCTTGGGGTTCATTCGATTAATCGAGTCTGGTTTAACCACGATGGGATCGGTGAATTTCATTCAATCGTTTGCAAATGTTTTTCGCAAGTTTATATTATTTTCTAATAGCTTCCATTGTGTTCTATAAGATTTTTAGCATATTAGTTTTTTCATTAAAATAGACCTGATTGTGTAAGAGAAACCTTGTTAAAATCATGACCCGTGATAATTCATCCCTTGTCATTTAGCTTACCTACGCAAACTCTAGCACCTACAACTTACTAAAAGTTTTATCACTAAATAGAAATACCTACATATTTATAACACCACATAGCAACCAAACGATAGTTGATAGTCGTAAAAAACTACCAAAAGCTGTAATATCTACCTGCTTTGTTCAAACAGTGTTATGAATTTGAAATAATACGCCGCATGTCGCAACGACCCGTGCTAGATCGTTAAATATTTAAAAAAAACCACTACCTGTAACTCCGATACGACTTACAACTATTTAACTATCGCAAAAAATACCAACTATCAAAATCTGACCCTATCCCGATAAAATAAAGTTGCTTTTTCGATACGATTTACTTTTAAAACTGCATCTAAGCGTGTGTGATAAAAAGGTTAGACGCCCGATGCAATTGTAAATGTTAAAATATTTATGGTTTTTAAATTATTGTTTAAGTCGACGGAGTAAGATTTATTTTCGCTTGGCAATGAGATAATGTTACTGGCTAGACAATGGCTTGATATAAACCGTTTGAGATTGTAACCCAATATTGTGCACACGAGTGGTTAATTTTTTTTTTATTTTATCTATCAAAACGATTACTTTATTTTATATTTTTCTAGGTAGTACAGTTACTTTAAGATCTTAATCTTATTTTTATTAGCAACAAATTAGTTTTATGTGCTGACGTCTGTACTTGCCAGGACAACGCAGTTACCCAGCATAAAAGCTATTACAGTGCTTTAAGATTCCATTACCAAACTGTTGAGTTAAAGTCTCAACAGGACTCGGCTCACAAGCATTGGTGTAGCTAGGGAATTGGTCTAGAAGGGGCAGCCGTCCAGCTGAACTAACCACAGTCATCTAATGAGAGATCATAAATGACACCTCGTAATAAATAATCCCAGCCCCTAACTCTACCAGGCCTAACTCTACAAACCTTACATCTTGGTCAATATGTACGGCTCTAATAAAAAGCGATTAAACAGTAAGTTAGTCTTCAATACTGACGATTTTTCGCAGAGGGAAGTGGTGGCCCAGTGGTAATGGCTGCGACTTACGACTTGTAGGTCGTGGGTTCGAACCCAATCAGGCGCTTTAATTTGTGTAAATTATTTCATCGCCACTACTCTCAAAACGGCGAAGGAAATCATCGTGAGGAAACCGGCATTTCCTAGAACCAAAAATTCGAAGACATGTGACATCTACCAACCCGCATCGGGCCCGTGTGGTGGATCACGGCCCACTCCCTCTCATAGAGAGGAGGCCTGTGTCCCAGCAGTAGGAACGTTATACGCTGATGATGATGACGATTTTTCTAGGGTGGGCAAAGATGTTTCTAGGGTAGGCATTGCCCACCCTAGCCCCCCCCCTTCTACGCCCATGCTCACAAGACCAATAAAAACAATTAGCTTCGAAAAACTTCATAGATATCAAACTTGACTAAAGGTCCCACGCAAATATTTTAAAACGCAACCCGGAATTCAAACAGATAAAGTAACTTTTTTCAATTTCAAAATTTATAATAAAAGCTTTTAATACAAAAAATGTTAAAAGCATTGCTCTGCACTGCCCTTACCCGACTGTGGTGAAAAAAAGATGATTAATGATGTTGGAAATTAAATAATTCGAGCGCAGGTACAGGGTAGTGGCAATTTTTTAGCTATTGTCCCTACGTCACAGAACATGGGTGTAATTTTTGGTCATGATTTTTTTTGTAATTATTATACGCCCAAAATGTTTTTGGTGAAAGGATCACAATAAGATGCAGTTCCATTTTAGTTATTTTATCTAGGTTTCCTTCAACTAGAACTGGTCCTTAACAGCTTTAAATAGAGAGAAGTTGAAAGAGAGTAGGGAGGCCCTGCAGTGGGACAGCACAGGCTTTTAATAATAATAATATTAGTTATATTTTTTAATGTTTTTTTATCTTTTAATTTATAAAAGTATTGAAAAATGTAATTTATTATTTAAGTAATTAGATGAAATAAAGGAAATAATATTAATATAGCGGTTCTTCTGGACACGGCTCGCATTGTCAGGAGGTTCCTCTCTCTGGTGCCCTGACCCGTAGCTTGGACCCTGTTCCCGACACCGGTGGGCTTCTAGATTTTACATTTTTAAATGTATTTTTATCTTTTTGCTTACAAAAATATTTAAAATTGTAATTTATAAGTATTTCAATGAAATAAAGAATAAATAATATCTAAGTTAGTAACCACGCCAGCTACCACTACTTGTTATTGGTCTAGACCAATAAGCCACAACGAATTGAGCACATACTTAAATTTTCCACCGTTTCAATCAATCCCAAATCGAACCAACTGCCCATGAATTTAGGTAAACTAGACAAGCAGGGGTTAATCGGTCAGTAATTACAGTTTTAATTAACAATCCGTGAATAAACGAAGTAAATCAACACACATTACGATACCGCAACGCGAAAGGACCAATGATCTCGCTAACATTCTGCAATCAAAAATTATATTTTTCGCAAAAAAACCTGAGCTGCAATATGTGTTGATGATAGCCAATCAACTTTAATTATAATAATTGACGATTGAGAATAACATTGCGGTATTGCGAACAACTACGGGTGAAAAAACTAGTGGTAACGTTCAAAACACAGTACAATAAAAAAAAAAGAGGAATGCGGCTTGTTTGATTTGAATATAGTCGTGATTCCGTATGTAAGAAAAAACTTAGATATTAAACTAATTGAAAATGCGGAAAATTGAATAACTGCATATCCTGGCAATGATCGTGCGTGACCAAAAACAAGAAGCAGTCTGAAAAGATAGAGCTAATCAGGAAGACTAAAACTAATGATGACGCTGATATACAACCAATTTAATAGGTACACACGGCAACATCGCATTGGTTCGAGTTGCTGTACAATAAGAGGTCAGCTTGTACTAGAAATATATAGCTTGATATTATGTAGTCGAGTGTACAATTAAAGCCAAATATACCTAAGGATACAAAAAATAATACGAGCCAGACCCCTAATTGCATAACACACTACCAATCACAATGTAAATCATTTTGAAAGATATCCCTAATCCATTGCTTCATATGTTCAAAAAATTTGTCTGCTCCACAACGTAAATAACGCAATGAATGTTGTTGAACTGTCAAAATGAAAGCCATTGCTGCTTTTAGTGTGTTACGCAATGCCATGCAGTATTTTGAATGAGGTTATAAGTAGATAATGAACACAATGTCAATCTAAGGGAAGTAAAACACCCGACAGGACCGTAGCCTGCCGGGGTTGCGGGATCGTCCGAAAGGGTTACCGCTGCCCTGGAACATAAAGGGCTAAGGAAGGAACACGGGTGGGTTTTAGTCAGTAAGAGTCTGACACTCCCTTCCGCTCCACCCAGAGCGGGAGAGGGTCATTTGATGATTTCCCATCTTCAAAAAAAAAAAAAAAAAGAGAAGTAAAACAAGAAGAAGAAACGACCCGTATGCAACAGAGGGCAAAAATGTTTGCGGACTTCTAAAATTCCCTAAAAAAAATACCATGTATAGAACGTATAACGATCATGTAAATAATAAAAAGCGGTTCCAATAAGCTTTGGGGTATAAAGCAGAACAATTACAGGCAGACGAGGATTGTAAAATTTTACAATCTGTACGAATGATGGGCCACTGTTGTTATTGTGATTACAACGCCGAATGCTAATGGCGGATAGACAATATGGACTCGTTGTAAATTCTATTTATGGTTTATATTTGAAATGCTGTTTTTGTTTACACTACTTAAAAAAAAAGTCTGTAAGAGCAGTATTGGTAAAGGCAGCGACTGACGAGGTCATGGATTCGAAACCAGGCAGGCACTTTACTTTGTGTAAATTCGTTCATCACCACTGCTCTCAAAACGGTGAAGAAAAACATCGTGAGGGAACCGGCATGTCCTAGAACCGACATGTGACATCCGCCAACCCGCACTGGGTCCGCGTGGTGTATTATAGTCTACTCCCTCTCACAGATAGGAGGCCTGTTTCCCAGCAGTGGGAACATTATAGGCATTAAATATATTATGTATGTTTGTGTTTCCAACTACTTAAAGTGATTTAACATGGCTTTAGTCGTTTTTTTTACAGCAACGTTTCGGCAGCACTTTGGAGTAACACGACATGACTCTTGCCTGCCTATTTAAATAAAAATATTACCAGCCAATTACCGTCCCACTGCAGGGCAAAGGCCTCTTCACATCTGTATGAGAATAGGCCTTTGCTCTGCAGTGGGACTGTCCTGCCTTCTCGTAAAAGGCACGAGCATTGATCACCATACTTGGTCGAGATGGGTTGGCGATTACAGAGTTATATTAACTATAAAGTCTAGGTTTTCAGTAGTGTCCAAGAGAAACACAGAAAGTGCTATCGCCAAAACCTATATTTGACCATTTTGAAAACAAAATCCCGTGCACCGATGACCACAGCTGCGTCCGTAAGTAAAACAAAACAGGATCCTATTTAGGTCGACTAACAATATGCGCTGCAAGCAGGAATAGTCCTTCCGGTGGTCAGATATAGATTTTGGCGATAATAAATATGAATTCATAAAGTCATATTGGTACTTGTCCGGGTTTGAACCCACCTCGTGCATGAGAGGCGAGGCCGAACTACTGGGCCATCTCGACATTCTTGCCTACCTAATTGTAATTTAAAAACCATACTCGCCACCAAATTCAACAGCACTTGATTGGATATATTTTTATGATGATATCACAAAATAATTTAAATTCATCAAATCCTGCTAACCGCACCTAAAATACTTGAAAACATACTACTTGTTAACCTGTTCATTAAAACATAGATGTAGTAAAACAAAAAGTATGTTTACGACATGAGTATCATTCTAAAGTTCAAGATTACTCGGGGTACAATTATATCTAGATTTTTTGCCACAATTATCGTCAGGTATTATATTTGGTAAAGGTTACATTATTTTAGTATCGAGGAAATATAATTCAAGACATAGGTACGTATACGTCACTGTTTTTTTTTTTTTACATAAATATTTAATATCTATGTTCATCTGCAAGATTGAATTAATTCTTAACAAACATAGGTGCGTTTTGCTTTTATTTATTTCTTAGTTATCGAACCTTTATAAGGTTGAATTCTATCAGACGAGCCTAATATGACACTACTCACAAGCGAAACTAAGACTTTTTGCACAAGAAAGTTACGATGCGGATCTAAGGACCAAATTCTTCTCCTGTATGGACGGACCAGATGAAAATAATTTACTGCTAATTACGCTACAATTGACCGAATATTCACTTCACAATCAGCCTATAATGTTCCCACTGCTGGGACACACACACACACACCCAGACGTTCTCTCGGTGAGAGGGAGTGGGCTGTAATCAACCACGCGGGCCCAGTACGGGTTGGTAGATGTCACTTGTCTTCGAATTTTTGGTTCCACGACATTTCCGATGTTTTCCTTCACCGTTTTGAAAGCAGTGGTGATGGAATACGACCTACCACTCGTAAGTAATATTTACTTAAACGGCCTGGCCATGCTGGATGGGTATGCTGGCCACATCTGACGTATGCCAGAGGGGCTACGGGTTAAAATAGTCACACAGTAGGTCACAAACGGCAACGAGGCAGGCCCAGGAGGAGATGGCGGGACGAGCTCGAATTTTTTCTTAAAGATTGGCCATAAACCAGTAGATAGGGATAGTGGAAGGAGGGAAGGGAGGCCTTTGCCCTACAGTGGGACACAAACGGCTGATTAAATTATACTGAAATCCCGTCTATGACCAAAAGAAATAGTAACAATTCGGCCATGACAGTTTACATTGCACTCCGGTGGGTTGAGCCGGGTCGCAGGGAGCGCATGTAACTCGACCCGACATATGGCACGCTCCGCACTTCCGACAATTTCACAAAAAAAAAGGATGCTTAAGACTGACGCAAAAAAATAAGAAGCTGGGTATGGCACGCTCTTTGTAATGGAGGGATCCGTATAGAGTTGTTAAAGATTTAAATGATTAGTAATTGAATAAGTAATGTGGTTTGTCTAATGCTGGGTTAAGAGAGACAGTAGAAATACCCAAAAGAGATTTATCTATACTTCTATACTAATATTATAAACAGGTAAAATTTGTTTGTATGTAGGGGGTTGGGGGTAACCTCCGGAACTACGGAGCCGCGCAAAAGGAAAAAGAGACCGCAAGAACGCTAAGCGAAAACAAAGTAGTAACACGGGCGAGCGATGGGATGCGACGCGATGGGTCGGGGGTTGAAATTTCACGCGGACGCAGTCGCCGGCAGAAACTAGTGAAATTAAGAGGAGAAATTCGGATTAGGAGCCAGAATACTGAAGTTTTAGTGCAAATCGCACATATTTACTATGACCTGACTTGCTAACTTTATGGACAACTAAGGTCATTTGAAGGCCAAAGGATCTAAAGATGTACCCCAAATGGTTACCTATTAACTAGGTTTACTTAATTTCATAATTTAAAAAAATATTGCGTTTTTTTAAGTCAGCGGTTCAGGTAAGTAAATAGATAAGTCATCCGTCTCAGATAAATTAACAGTCATATACAATAAATTGTTTTATTGCAGTTAATTTTAAACGACGTAAGTGCTAATGGATCTGACTTAAGTAACGGGTAACAAATAGTTATTGACACTAAAGTTATTAGCAGAACTGGTTTAGTATGAGGTACTTCTCTGAAATTAACCAGTACGTGTTCACACACGAGTGGCACGTGTAAACCGTGCGGCTGGCGAAACGCGTCGACGTCGTTGAGTACGGTGCTCAAATACACGGGCGGCATGTTGTTGACGGCGGGCGTCGACACGTGTCGACGGCTGCAGTGGCCTCTGCCGTTGACGCGTGCTACTTGTAACAGTAAGTAAAAGGTAAGTAATTAGTTTTTGCTGTTTGAAAAATATCGTAATAGTCACCAATTTTGGTTTAGTTGCAGTCTCCGTCATCGTCATTTGTATGGTCATCTGCTAACATTATCATCTCCAACATAATCAAATCCTCGCACTTTATCAAAAACAAAAGAACCTTTCAGTAATTTTACATAGACAGCATACCTTTGACTATATCCACGGATCTCCAAAACGTTACAACATGCAAGGACGAAGATACAAACTGCATGTGCGGAACATTTGTGCACATGCGCGGTGCAATGTCGTCCATCTGTCTATCACAAAAAATATCTGCTACCTACCTACTTCGTTGTTCTAAATATTGGAGTCAACTACTGCCACTTTATCACTGGTCAGGCAGATATTAATTAGGGTAATTAAGGAGACAGGCACTGATTGGTGATCACGGGGCCTATCTTACAAGGTTGGGCTATTAGAACTGAATCAACATTTCCAAAACTACTTTCGAGGTATATCTTGGTCTTCACTTGTTTGTTCCCAAAGCGGGTACAACATACCATCATAATTAGCCTATAATGTTCCCACTGCTGAGACACAGGCCTCCTCTCTGTGAGAGGGAGTGGGCCGTAATCCAGCACGCCGGCCCAGTGCGGGTTAGTAGATGTCACATGTCTTCGAATTTTTGGTTCTAGGACGTGCCGGTTTCCTCACGACGTCTTCACACTCTCTTCTTCTGAAGTGTTTGAGTACCTACAGTACACCCACATTTCGCTAGTTATGTTTAAGTCCCACGTAATAATAGGTAAGAAAAAAAAAACTAAGTATCTCCTAGATATCAAAGGAAAATCGTGAAGTATCTATCATTGGCTTAAAACTCGAAAGAAAATATGATAGCTTGACATAATTGAGTGATCTGTTGTAATTATCCATGATAACAATTATTAATTATTATTACACTGCTGTTTGTTGTCCCTAAATAAATAAATAAATAAATATCAATAAATTAAGTTTACTAAGAACCAATTTCCTTTTAAACCTCAAATTGTGCCCAATTTCTGAGCACCTATATTACACAAACCTCTCGCCAACCTCCACCATAATTATAATCCCATTATTTATGGCAAATGATCCTAATGAAAACGATACCACTATAAAACCATCAATCATATGTATTTAACAACTATTTAAGTTAAAAATCACCGAAAACTATCATAACCCAAACATAGCATTAACTGTGTAAAAGATATCAGTAGGTAACTTTAATCGAAAAGTTTATCCAGGGTCAAATTAAATTAGCTAGCGAAACTCGATACACGTAATGGGTTTCAATATCTAAATATACTAAAACAAACAATAATATGATTTGATGACTTTTTTGGAGTCAGCTACCGCTGGTATTGATTTTACTTGAAGCAGGAGTTGAGGAAATGAGTTTATTTGTATTTCATCGTGTTTGGATATAAATACCCATCACGTGTGTGAAGATTACCACAAAAAAAAACTGTTTTTTCAAACCGACGAATACTTTTTTGTTTTTGTTTTATCACGTCTAGATATCACCACTCACCACGTCAGCGGAGTTTCGCTAATTAATTTAATTTGATTTTGTATACATCAATACGTAATTTATTTTAAACGCGTCAAAATGAAGCTCGTTTCACTCATTTAGAACAGAAATCAGGAAATATATGTATATTATGACCACGTACGGCCCCATGACCGATTCAACCGAATTATAGGGAAACTTACAGTTATATAGCGTTTAGGAAAAATAGAAGCATTTGAATGGTATTAATCTATCGGTGTTGCTTAATTAAAATCATTTAATCTGCAATCGGAATATATTATGGCAACACGGTGCCAATAAACCACAGTAATGCGTGGAAACATACGGGCGGTTGGCTGTGAGCGTAGCCGCTACAGAGAGTATTTATTTCGGCAGGTGTTGAAATAAATAGCTGATGTTAATAAACCTAGAAAATAAACTTAATTATACATATGAGCTGGACTCCTTCTAAACCGGCTGAATGCCGTATTTACAGAAACAATTAAAAAGCCATTGTGCCTCGCTTGGATCCACGTTCATACGAAAGGTTAAAGGATTGACCCACACTCGCAGTAGACCGCGAAAAGTGGAAAAAAGAAGGGGGCCTCCCTTCCCTTCAGTGGGACAACACAGGCTTATAATAAATAATAATACTTATGTTTTCAATAAAAAGGAACCAGAAATTGAAACTTCCAGTTAACTTCATTCTTATACAAAAACTCACAAAAGAAACTCATCTGTAACGGTAGATCGAAACACGTTCCGAATTCAATTTGCCCTAAACATTTTTATTCACCGTTTATGGCGTCAGGAAATATCTTTTTGCCCTGCAAGCGACACAGCCAGTCTCTATTACCGGGATACGATTGTTGAGGGTACTTCTTTACTGGTTTGGTTGGTATCGTATATGCAGACGGCAGAAAAATAAAGCATACGAAGTAATTGTTATAAGTTTAAAATACAAGTATTAAGCAAGACACTCAAACCTCAAAGCATTTATTTCAATTAAACCAATTACAAGACTTTTGAATTGTCAAGGAATCAGTTAGTCAGAAAGATAAAGTTAGTTGTCCAGTTCAAAGCGAAAAACGGAGTGGAGCGGATTCCTATGGAGTGGGTTAGAGACGAACGGGCAAGAAACTCCGTGGACACTCTTTTAAATTAAAATATTGTATGTAGTAGGTACTACTACAGTTTTATAAAGATTTTAAACTTTTACTCAAACACGAAACCAGGAAGTGTGTCAAATTTTACAGACACCGGGGCAGGTGAAACTAATAAACTTTAATTTTTCTTTAATAATATAATGAGTACCAATGTAGAGTTTTCACTTAAAAAAGGCTCTTAGTGGCCATATATTACGTTGCGTGACCGCTCACAACAGCCTCCCGTATCATTCAATCGCGACATGTCATTTCACCAGTACGTCCCCGTAACGGCCAAGTGTTTCCGCCATACGTCCACGAATCAGCATATAAATGAAAAAATGTACATATGTCAACAAATTCGAAAGCACCATATTGAACCGAAATCATTACCATACCTACTGATTTACGCAATTAGTAGGAATCTTAATTTATTAATAGACAATTTGGGTTTTATGGATTTCGCCTGGGGCGTTAGTTTTCGGGTTGAGCGAATTATGCGGCCCCTTCATGCATAACTTAATGATATTAATTACCTTATTTCGGGTTTCGATTTTCTCTATAACGTTGCGGAAATAAGGACCAGATTTTTAGTAAGTACATAATTGTACATAGCCAACACTATTTTTTACCGAATTTATTGTAGAAAAACCGGAACATTGTATTTTAGTTTCCCATATTTCACCATAAAAAATGTATAAAATATAATAATAATAATGTATAATATTTTAGTTTTTTTTCTGTGACTGCCATTTTCCACTAGTTTTCCATAGCGTTGTCCGAATACACATAAACAGGTGGGTTAGATAAAATAATACCCTACAAAATATATAAAAATACTGGCCAAAAGTTATTTAGGTAACTGTATCAAAACAACAAAATAACGAGCAGTTATTTATAGTTAAAAAATTAGCACCAAAAAACAGGTGTTATAAATGTTAAATGATTAAAAAAACAGTTTTTTACAGGATCGTATAGTTGTTAATTATGCGCTAATTAGATAGAAAGGCCGTTTTTGTTGATTGCTGTGATGTATTGCACCGATTTTTATATTTTATAGCATATAACACCAACCTGATCGAATTTAGAGTAGAGCCTTTTGAATATTCATGGAAATCAAGTGACAGTTAGGTAACAACACTACTTACTTCAAACCAACTTAACTTTACTGATCAAAAACCGTTTGTCGTTCGAACTTCAACTTTAAAACTTAGACTACAAGGTGTCTGTTATTGATAATGAGGCGTCAAAGTGTATTAGTGTGCAGATTATAGCTGTCAGATCACTATACTGAAAAATGCCTCCAAATGGACATCGGCTGCTATTGAAGTGTTAAAAACAATAAATCACGAACAACCGGGTGATTAATTTATAGATCAACCAAAATAACTGTATCATTTAATATGCCGCTTCTAACACCTTCGTCATAAGGTTGAAAATCGCTTAATAAAATGTCACATAAAGGTCAGCCTACACTGGTTTCAATTTTTTACGATTTAGTTTATGGTCGTGTTATGGAGGCCTGTACAGTACAAGACGGTAAAATAGGAAAGTTTAGTGAAAGGTCGCAGAGATATATTGTCTTGAATCTGAAACACATTTATTTTGTATTTAATCAAGTCACCGTGGGTTTTTTTACATAAAAATAGATCTTCAAGTTAGAAATAACACGACTACTTTTTGGTGCCATGCCCAGTCACCAGGCAGGCAGGCAGCCACTCCGTGTAAAATACTGGCACTCAGCTGCATCCGGTTAGACTGGAAGCCGACCCTAACATAGTTGGGTAAAGGCTAGGTAAATGATGATGACCCATATTTATGTTGGTTACTTTTCTAGTCGTACCTGTCCACCTTAGCTTAACTGATTGAATACAGAATCGTCGTAATTACAGAAACAATTAAAAAGCCATTGTGATCTACGTTCAACTAAACAAACTGAATTTACTGTCTTACCGCGACAAATCGTCTTGGTTAAAATTACTACACCTACCTCACCTTTCGAATCAACATTGCGCAGAAAATTAAACGCATGGGATCCAATTCCTTCTACCACTACGCAATCACCTTTCTACGACATAACCGATCTTTGACAGCGAAAAAATGTTCCCTACTAAAATCTCATTACAGCACAATAAATTAAAGTTGGCCTCAAGCAATGCACAACAAATGTTAAGTCGGCGACGATATTAATTGTAACCGAAACCGGTTCGGTCCGGTTACAACCGCTTACAGCCGCTTATTTCCGGATAACAGTCATAAATAACTGGGATGTCCAGTGAATTTAATGCAATGACGCAATTGGACGGTAAGACACAGAAAGGCAATATTGGTGTAACGGGTTTTATAGAGGAAAAATATATGCTATGTATATTGCTATGTCCTATTGATTAATGAATTGAAATCATGCAACCTACTACGTAGTTTCAAGACAGTAATATTTCAGTGACGATAAAAAATAATAATTGCAACCAGTGCAAGCAGTGCAAGCAGTGCAAGCGGTGCAAGCAGTGCAATGGTGGCCCAGTGGCTACGGCCGCGACTTACGAGTCGTAGGTCGTAGGTTCGAACCCAGACAGGTGCTTTACTTTGTGTAAATTATTTCATCACCACTGCTCTCAAAACAGTGAAGGAAGACATCGTGAGGAAACCGGCGTTTCCTAACGATGTTTTCCTTCACTGTTTGCACCGGATGCAGCTGTGTCAAATGTCTTCGAATTTTTTATTCTAGGACATGCCGATGTCCTAGAACCCAAAATTCGAAGACATTTGACATCTACGAACCCGCACTGGGCCCGTCTGGTAGATTACAGCCCGCGAATAGACGAGGTCTGTGACCCAGCAGTGGGAACATTATAGGTTTATTATGGACTGCATCGTTGAATCAGTGGTCGCAAACGTTACTGCTGAGCATGAAGATCTTGATCCGATTCCCAGGTCGGGCAAAGTGTGCTTGGGCGGAGCACCGCCGCGTCCTGGTGGCGGCGATCGGCGGCGGCCCGCGTCCGGCCCTGGTCCAGGCCATGGTACGGAGCGAGAGTGCATGGGAAGCCGTCACCTCCTTCTGCGAAGCAGTAATGCTCGCAAAGGAGGAGGCGGAGCGCGTGAGGGAGAGGCAATCTCTGCGCCCTCATACCCCTAGTCACCGCAGGAAACGCCCTGGACGTCGGAAGTCAGCAACCGACTCCCAGCTACCGTAGGCGCGGGCTTGCGGTCGGCGAGCAATGGGCAACTTGCCGCCCGGTAAGGACCAGGCCCGGGTCGACGGCGCGTTGTGTTCCACGCGCGCCTCAAAGAGATGTCAGCACGAACTGACGGGGTCAGCTAGGGCCGATGCCTGCCAGGGTCGCGGGTTGTTCGAAAGAGATACGGTGGCCCCTGGCACAGGCAACTGAAGGAACACGGGTGAGTTTTAGTCAGTAAAAGTCTGACACGCCCTCCTGCTCCGCCCAGATCGGGAGACGTCGTTTGATGATTGCCCACCAAAAAAAAAAAGGTGGGCAAAGTGTTGTTATGTTTTTCCATCAAGAATTTCTCAGTAGCAGCCCGGAGTCCGGATTTGGGCATGGTTGATGGAAATAGGCTCGCCCCTTATGGGATTTAAACACAGCTGGGGAAATGTGGGTGTGTGGGTGTGTGTGGGTGTGTGGATGTGTGGATGTGGGTGTGTGTGTGTAGTGTGGGTGTGCGCGTGGGTTCACCTCTGCCTGACTCCTCGAGGAGACAGGGCGTGATGTTATCGTATTTCCTTGTACTATCATATAGGTATTGATGCCAGGTTGACAGGTTTAACTTGAAATTTAGGGGCTAATACAAAATATTTCACGTGGATGCGACCCCAGCCTCTTCAATAAATATTTCACGTGGATGCGACCCCAGCCTCTTCAATAAATATTTCACGTGGATGCGACCCCAGCCTCTTCAATAAATATTTCACGTGGATGCGACCCCAGCCTCTTCAATAAATATTTCACGTGGATGCGACCCCAGCCTCTTCAATAAATATTTCACGTGGATGCGACCCCAGCCTCTTCAATAAATATTTCACGTGGATGCGACCCCAGCCTCTTCAATAAATATTTCACGTGGATGCGACCCCAGCCTCTTCAATAAATATTTCACGTGGATGCGACCCCAGCCTCTTCAATAAATATTTCACGTGGATGCGACCCCAGCCTCTTCAATAAATATTTCACGTGGATGCGACCCCAGCCTCTTCAATAAATATTTCACGTGGATGCGACCCCAGCCTCTTCAATAAATATTTCACGTGGATGCGACCCCAGCCTCTTCAATAAATATTTCACGTGGATGCGACCCCAGCCTCTTCAATAAATATTTCACGTGGATGCGACCCCAGCCTCTTCAATAAATATTTCACGTGGATGCGACCCCAGCCTCTTCAATAAATATTTCACGTGGATGCGACCCCAGCCTCTTCAATAAATATTTCACGTGGATGCGACCCCAGCCTCTTCAATAAATATTTCACGTGGATGCGACCCCAGCCTCTTCAATAAATATTTCACGTGGATGCGACCCCAGCCTCTTCAATAAATATTTCACGTGGATGCGACCCCAGCCTCTTCAATAAATATTTCACGTGGATGCGACCCCAGCCTCTTCAATAAATATTTCACGTGGATGCGACCCCAGCCTCTTCAATAAATATTTCACGTGGATGCGACCCCAGCCTCTTCAATAAATATTTCACGTGGATGCGACCCCAGCCTCTTCAATAAATATTTCACGTGGATGCGACCCCAGCCTCTTCAATAAATATTTCACGTGGATGCGACCCCAGCCTCTTCAATAAATATTTCACGTGGATGCGACCCCAGCCTCTTCAATAAATATTTCACGTGGATGCGACCCCAGCCTCTTCAATAAATATTTCACGTGGATGCGACCCCAGCCTCTTCAATAAATATTTCACGTGGATGCGACCCCAGCCTCTTCAATAAATATTTCACGTGGATGCGACCCCAGCCTCTTCAATAAATATTTCACGTGGATGCGACCCCAGCCTCTTCAATAAATATTTCACGTGGATGCGACCCCAGCCTCTTCAATAAATATTTCACGTGGATGCGACCCCAGCCTCTTCAATAAATATTTCACGTGGATGCGACCCCAGCCTCTTCAATAAATATTTCACGTGGATGCGACCCCAGCCTCTTCAATAAATATTTCACGTGGATGCGACCCCAGCCTCTTCAATAAATATTTCACGTGGATGCGACCCCAGCCTCTTCAATAAATATTTCACGTGGATGCGACCCCAGCCTCTTCAATAAATATTTCACGTGGATGCGACCCCAGCCTCTTCAATAAATATTTCACGTGGATGCGACCCCAGCCTCTTCAATAAATATTTCACGTGGATGCGACCCCAGCCTCTTCAATAAATATTTCACGTGGATGCGACCCCAGCCTCTTCAATAAATATTTCACGTGGATGCGACCCCAGCCTCTTCAATAAATATTTCACGTGGATGCGACCCCAGCCTCTTCAATAAATATTTCACGTGGATGCGACCCCAGCCTCTTCAATAAATATTTCACGTGGATGCGACCCCAGCCTCTTCAATAAATATTTCACGTGGATGCGACCCCAGCCTCTTCAATAAATATTTCACGTGGATGCGACCCCAGCCTCTTCAATAAATATTTCACGTGGATGCGACCCCAGCCTCTTCAATAAATATTTCACGTGGATGCGACCCCAGCCTCTTCAATAAATATTTCACGTGGATGCGACCCCAGCCTCTTCAATAAATATTTCACGTGGATGCGACCCCAGCCTCTTCAATAAATATTTCACGTGGATGCGACCCCAGCCTCTTCAATAAATATTTCACGTGGATGCGACCCCAGCCTCTTCAATAAATATTTCACGTGGATGCGACCCCAGCCTCTTCAATAAATATTTCACGTGGATGCGACCCCAGCCTCTTCAATAAATATTTCACGTGGATGCGACCCCAGCCTCTTCAATAAATATTTCACGTGGATGCGACCCCAGCCTCTTCAATAAATATTTCACGTGGATGCGACCCCAGCCTCTTCAATAAATATTTCACGTGGATGCGACCCCAGCCTCTTCAATAAATATTTCACGTGGATGCGACCCCAGCCTCTTCAATAAATATTTCACGTGGATGCGACCCCAGCCTCTTCAATAAATATTTCACGTGGATGCGACCCCAGCCTCTTCAATAAATATTTCACGTGGATGCGACCCCAGCCTCTTCAATAAATATTTCACGTGGATGCGACCCCAGCCTCTTCAATAAATATTTCACGTGGATGCGACCCCAGCCTCTTCAATAAATATTTCACGTGGATGCGACCCCAGCCTCTTCAATAAATATTTCACGTGGATGCGACCCCAGCCTCTTCAATAAATATTTCACGTGGATGCGACCCCAGCCTCTTCAATAAATATTTCACGTGGATGCGACCCCAGCCTCTTCAATAAATATTTCACGTGGATGCGACCCCAGCCTCTTCAATAAATATTTCACGTGGATGCGACCCCAGCCTCTTCAATAAATATTTCACGTGGATGCGACCCCAGCCTCTTCAATAAATATTTCACGTGGATGCGACCCCAGCCTCTTCAATAAATATTTCACGTGGATGCGACCCCAGCCTCTTCAATAAATATTTCACGTGGATGCGACCCCAGCCTCTTCAATAAATATTTCACGTGGATGCGACCCCAGCCTCTTCAATAAATATTTCACGTGGATGCGACCCCAGCCTCTTCAATAAATATTTCACGTGGATGCGACCCCAGCCTCTTCAATAAATATTTCACGTGGATGCGACCCCAGCCTCTTCAATAAATATTTCACGTGGATGCGACCCCAGCCTCTTCAATAAATATTTCACGTGGATGCGACCCCAGCCTCTTCAATAAATATTTCACGTGGATGCGACCCCAGCCTCTTCAATAAATATTTCACGTGGATGCGACCCCAGCCTCTTCAATAAATATTTCACGTGGATGCGACCCCAGCCTCTTCAATAAATATTTCACGTGGATGCGACCCCAGCCTCTTCAATAAATATTTCACGTGGATGCGACCCCAGCCTCTTCAATAAATATTTCACGTGGATGCGACCCCAGCCTCTTCAATAAATATTTCACGTGGATGCGACCCCAGCCTCTTCAATAAATATTTCACGTGGATGCGACCCCAGCCTCTTCAATAAATATTTCACGTGGATGCGACCCCAGCCTCTTCAATAAATATTTCACGTGGATGCGACCCCAGCCTCTTCAATAAATATTTCACGTGGATGCGACCCCAGCCTCTTCAATAAATATTTCACGTGGATGCGACCCCAGCCTCTTCAATAAATATTTCACGTGGATGCGACCCCAGCCTCTTCAATAAATATTTCACGTGGATGCGACCCCAGCCTCTTCAATAAATATTTCACGTGGATGCGACCCCAGCCTCTTCAATAAATATTTCACGTGGATGCGACCCCAGCCTCTTCAATAAATATTTCACGTGGATGCGACCCCAGCCTCTTCAATAAATATTTCACGTGGATGCGACCCCAGCCTCTTCAATAAATATTTCACGTGGATGCGACCCCAGCCTCTTCAATAAATATTTCACGTGGATGCGACCCCAGCCTCTTCAATAAATATTTCACGTGGATGCGACCCCAGCCTCTTCAATAAATATTTCACGTGGATGCGACCCCAGCCTCTTCAATAAATATTTCACGTGGATGCGACCCCAGCCTCTTCAATAAATATTTCACGTGGATGCGACCCCAGCCTCTTCAATAAATATTTCACGTGGATGCGACCCCAGCCTCTTCAATAAATATTTCACGTGGATGCGACCCCAGCCTCTTCAATAAATATTTCACGTGGATGCGACCCCAGCCTCTTCAATAAATATTTCACGTGGATGCGACCCCAGCCTCTTCAATAAATATTTCACGTGGATGCGACCCCAGCCTCTTCAATAAATATTTCACGTGGATGCGACCCCAGCCTCTTCAATAAATATTTCACGTGGATGCGACCCCAGCCTCTTCAATAAATATTTCACGTGGATGCGACCCCAGCCTCTTCAATAAATATTTCACGTGGATGCGACCCCAGCCTCTTCAATAAATATTTCACGTGGATGCGACCCCAGCCTCTTCAATAAATATTTCACGTGGATGCGACCCCAGCCTCTTCAATAAATATTTCACGTGGATGCGACCCCAGCCTCTTCAATAAATATTTCACGTGGATGCGACCCCAGCCTCTTCAATAAATATTTCACGTGGATGCGACCCCAGCCTCTTCAATAAATATTTCACGTGGATGCGACCCCAGCCTCTTCAATAAATATTTCACGTGGATGCGACCCCAGCCTCTTCAATAAATATTTCACGTGGATGCGACCCCAGCCTCTTCAATAAATATTTCACGTGGATGCGACCCCAGCCTCTTCAATAAATATTTCACGTGGATGCGACCCCAGCCTCTTCAATAAATATTTCACGTGGATGCGACCCCAGCCTCTTCAATAAATATTTCACGTGGATGCGACCCCAGCCTCTTCAATAAATATTTCACGTGGATGCGACCCCAGCCTCTTCAATAAATATTTCACGTGGATGCGACCCCAGCCTCTTCAATAAATATTTCACGTGGATGCGACCCCAGCCTCTTCAATAAATATTTCACGTGGATGCGACCCCAGCCTCTTCAATAAATATTTCACGTGGATGCGACCCCAGCCTCTTCAATAAATATTTCACGTGGATGCGACCCCAGCCTCTTCAATAAATATTTCACGTGGATGCGACCCCAGCCTCTTCAATAAATATTTCACGTGGATGCGACCCCAGCCTCTTCAATAAATATTTCACGTGGATGCGACCCCAGCCTCTTCAATAAATATTTCACGTGGATGCGACCCCAGCCTCTTCAATAAATGACGAGTTTTGAGCTTATTTGGGATCCCTGTAAAGATTGCATGGTTTTCTTTGCTTGTCTTTCAACTTTATCTATTTGTTGTGTTTAAAACTGGTTGGGGTATAAGAACAGAGTGTCCTAAGTCAAATAAATACACCTTGGGTAGTTGCGTCAAATGGTCTCTTATGACCTCGTTATTCAAAGGTCATTGGGCACCTTAGTATGGAAACCATACCTATGGCGGGCACAAACCAAATATAGCAGAGTGTATTGATATGTCTCTGATTTACCATGGCATTAGTCGCATTAATGTGAGCCACGGGAATCTCGAAAAATTCAAGTGTTACAAACTGATACAGGGAAGATGAATAAAATGCTAATTCATTCAAATATTTTTTATTCAATTTGGTCCAAATCAAGCAGAAGATCATTTAAAAAGGCAGTGGGTGCGTCTGTTGCTTCCTGATGTCTGCCCCAAGACAGACATAATGAACTATGCTTGCGATATGGGCGCAGCAGCCCGACCGAGCGGCGGCTGTGTATACATGAGCAGTAGTACTCTTCTATAGTTTGTCGTCCGTGTTGTGTTGGTCTTAACAAAATATATTAATAGTACCTACTGTTTCATTCGGTTATGACGTGACTGGATTTATTTACTTCAAAAAGAATAAAACTATCATAAAATATTCCACTCATACCGATGTCCATACAACAACATATTAGTAACTAGCTTCTGCCCGCGACTATGTCCGCGTGAAATTATGATCGCCCGCCCACGCTAATACTTCGTTTTCGCTCAGCGTTGTTTCTGACTTTTTTTTTGTTTTTGCTCGTCTCCTAGGAGTCCTAGCATGATGTTAAATAGCCTATAACCTTCCTCAAAAATTGAACTACAAAATGCAAAAAAAGATGTTTTGAAATCCGACTGGTAGTTCCAGAGATTCAACTCAGCCTATCGCTTATACATAGGCCTCTCCTAGGCCGCGCCATAATACCGTGTCCTCCGACTTGCGCATCCAGTCGGTCCTAGCCACCTTCTTAAGTTCCATGTGGCTGGGAGGCGTCCCACACTACGCTTGCCGATACGCGGTCTCCACTCTAGGACTCGAGATTAGCGCGTTCAAACAAACCAACATTCTCTTCAGTTTTATTATATTATTAGTATATATATCATCTAACATTAGTATTCAGATAATAGCTCTGCCCACGAGCGCTCCAATTGTCCCACAATATATGCTTTGTTACACAATGATGAGCGGTGACGTCACATATATATTTCTTCGGGTTTTTACTTCTGAGACAGTTTCTGAAGATTTGGTTGTCTAACGGTAAGGTCGTTAAAGTTTATTGCGAGCTTAGATTGTGTGAGAATATGATCAAATTATTGCTCTGATTTTATTGAATATTATTTCTTGGTCACAGAGTTTTTCCGGTGTATTGTTAAAGTTTATTGTACATTTTGAGAAAGGCTTAATCCAGTTAAATTTTTGCTAAATTTAGGTTCATTCTTTCACTAATTTTTTTATATCCATTAATCTTTTTCATTTGCTAGAGTCGTAGCGCCATGCTGAACAACTCGAAGAAAATGTAAATGATTACGTCCTGAAAGCAGTTTTCAATTGTGTTTTTACCAGCTTTGTTTTTCAGCAGTGATGGAAAATTGTGAAGAACAAAAAGAAAAATAAATGAAATATACAGAGTGACAGGGTGACAGAGTGACAATTCACACATGTTTCTATCCCCCGCGCGTAGACATTTTGCGTCGTTTATAAAAAAAAAATATCTGTGGTTTCATAGAAAATCTACGCGGTCAAAGTGCAGTACAGCATTTTTTTTAAATAAATTTCGAAAATTTACGAGGCAGGTCAGATTCATGTATTGAATCCATGATAGTTGGTGTAGGTCGGTGTTCCTGTCATCCTGTATAAAATCTGTTAACTAATTAATTTCAATCAAAAATTCAAAATATCAAAGATTCAAAACTATTCATCAGATTTTGATATTCAAATAGATATCATAATCACCTTATTTCTTGGAAACATAACAACAATATTAAATAAGTAATACATTAACCAGTCAAAAGTTCAACTACTTCTTACCATTTTAAGTTAAATCGTTAACAGTCGATTTACGTAATCACATATATTTTATAAGTACGTCTTATACATATTTTAATATAAATCTGAGATACTTAAATATTACATTAATATTGTTTCCGTAATTATATGTCAATCGGTATGTTGGTGGTTTATCGGTCAAAAACTTGACTACGGGTAATTTAAAACTGACTTTACTCGTATTTTCAACAGCATAAAGTTTTAATAATTCATTTTATATTGTGCTGAAAGAGATTTGATGCTTTTTAGACAAAAATCTATAATTACCAATCACATAATGAAACCTTGACATGATGAAACATGACCTGACCAAGATAATGTCTGGACTCTAAAAGAGACTGTGAACTCTGAGTTTGATCGGTATTTCGTTCAACTAGTTTTTAAGGCAAAGAAAGCGTTGTTTCAAATTACAATTACAGAATTATTCTCTTGACTTACGTCAAATAATTACGATTACTTACTCGATAATATTTGACGTACGCATGTTACGTTAACCAACTGTTTGACACAACCGGCCCTAAAACAAACATACGAATCGAACACAGCCGCGTAGACGATTCAAAGATCTCTATAATGAATGAGTTAATTATTATTCCGTATCAAAATGAGGCAATAAAAGTCTCTCTATGATTAAAAGACACTGCGCCAATATACATCACTTGATGCCACAGATGGCACTTTCGATTTACATTAAAAAAATAATGACCATCTTTCATAATTAGGTGTTACCACACCAATGGCGACATAATATAGTATAGTTCAACCATTACCTAATGTATACCTAGTTTCTTCACGTCAAACTTAAAACATTTGAAATTATATAGCAATATATAATTTATTATACACTATGGGATGTCGGATTCATTATGGTGGGTAATAAACATCACTTAGTGACGTTTATGGAGCTCGTTTTTAATTAACGTTGTGTCAAAATGAGGAAGAATCATTAGTGCATTTACAATGTACAAATTATAATTAGGTGGACTATGACGTTTTAAGGTTGGCGCACGTTAACGCGACGTAGACGGCGTAGACGCGCGTTACGTAAATACGCGCGATTGAATCAGAGGTTAATGCCTCCGATATTTGGAATATTTTAACGGATTATCAGATACATTTTAATCAATGAATAGAGGAAAGAATATCTTAATGAAACAACATATTTTAATGTTCACCAACAATTCCGTTTTCTAAATATTCAACTCTGTCCCCAATCCCAACCACTTGGTGTTCAGTACCTGTTTGTACCACACCAAATGTATCATCAATACCCAGACATATTACCTTTTTTATTGCTTAATAACTCAGATTTATAAGCAATTTCTTTTAAGAAGCTATTCGGCTCGCCCACGTAATGGTATGCGCCAATCTTCGCATTAATAGTCGTCTAATGCGCTTCGATTATTCGAAAAACTGCAATTATACGTTGCTAAAAGATCGCTTGGGGGCATCGGATGTTATTGAAACTGATCTTAGTCTCCCATTCACAAATCATAAAGTTAAGCCATGTAATATATCAAGTTAAGAGTTCTAAATTATGTCTGAGTCGCATCTAATTTTTCATAGTTTTAGGTACCTACATTCTTTGAGATCTACATTCTCTAGTGATTGAATGCTTAGCTTTCGTCAAGGCGATTTCTTCATTGTGGTTTTTCTTGTCTGTCGTCGTATTAATCCGAATCTGTCATCACATTGATCTAAAAATATCAAATCATCAATCCTAGACTATTTAATCCATAATTTACTTTACGAACTCCATCAGTTAGCAGCTTACGTGGTTTTTCCTTAGCATAATGCTAATCAAACTAATACTCAAAGCAATTATTTCAAATAAAGCAATTACAGGCACTTTTGAATTGTCAACGGGTCGGTCAGTCAGAAAGATGAAGCTAGTTGCCCATCCCATAGCGTAGTAGGTACCTATGGAGAAGAACGGGCAAGAACATAACTCCACGGTCAATCTAACCTATCATTATTCTCCTGCCTCTATCCCAATTTCTTCGGAGTCAGCGCAACACGTCTGTTTCTTCCATACTTCTGCTAAGCTAAACTATCCCCTTGTCTGCTAGGCCAGCTTATTAAGTTCGGTAACAATATAAAAATTAATTGTGTCTCATTAGTTACAGTTGAGCTCCTAAGCAAGCGCGAAACTCGGTAAATAATGCTCTTACGCACCTTAAAGAAATCGCCAAAGATTTCGCAAACACCACAAATCTCGCTGCACGAATTGCTTGATTTAGGACCAATATTCGATCACACTTTTTAATTATAAGTTTCGATTACCGTGAGAAACAAAACACTGGCCAATCACAATAAATTACAATTATTATAGTAATAGTGAAAGGCTGATCACCGCTCAGTGGGTAGGTAGGTAGGTACTGTAACCTGCTTACTATGGCCGTTTCCTGTTTCCGATCAGAACAGGCCATTCTTTTTTGTGCGTGGTAAAAAGGGGTATTATCTATTTTTATATTGAGGATTGATAGTTTTCAAAATATGGCTCTCATATCGGTGCTTACAGCATCCAAAAGCAAATCATTTTAGGTACGTACAAGTGTCTCCCGGACCTCCGACTCATAGTACCAGAAGGAACAGTGGGGTTTTAGTCTGTAGGATTCTGACATACCCATCCGTTCTTCCCAGGTGGAGGGTATCCATGAGGATTTCACTACAGAAAAAAAAAATACGAGTATATCAGATCTATGATTGACTTCAGAAATTCAATCACTTCGGGCGAATTTGACCAAACTTTTATACCTAGTATAGTATACGGTACGGTGGAGTTTCTTGCCCATTCTTCTCCATACGAAAACTACCTTTTGGAAGGGGCGACTAGAATCAATTTTATTTTAATTTAATTTTTGAGTTTCAAAAGTGCCTTTTAAAATTAAAATAAATTATTTGAAATAAATGTTTTGACTTTGACTTTATGTCTTCTGGATTTTTTGTATTTTAATAGATTTTCCATACAAAAACTGTCAGAAGTATTTTTTTTTTGTGTTTTATGGACCATGTGGCCTGCAATAAAGATTTTTATTTATTTACTTATTTTTTCTTCTTCCACTGATAACGATCTAGAACCCGCCCAGAGAGTATGGTTTATGCTCGTATTCATCTGCTAATGTTATGTAGGTACCTAACCTACACATGCTTGAATAGGTACCTAGATTTTGTACTGACTGTACCAGTCTAAAATTACCAAAATCTCATTTCCTTCTACAAATGAACCAAAAACTAAAACGAAACAGCACATAATTACAAAGAACACAAACATTAAATTAATTAGAAAAATATTCATACTTGTTAGAAAAAAAATCTAACATTTGTAATGTGAATACACCAACGCAATCACTTAACTGCGACCGGTTGGACAAGATTTAAATAATAAAGATACGGGATACTCGTAAACAAGCATATGCCACATACCTACCTACCTACTTATCAATTTCAATTCTACTGGCGATAGAGATTCGACAATGTGAACAGATAGAATGATATCGAGCTCATTGATTTGTGTATAGTTGTTGAGAGCCTCTGGGAGGTTAGATTGTTTAAACAAAAACGATTAAGGAGATAAACAGCCTTTTATAAATTGAAAATGGTGATTAAGTCCGTGTGCCAGCCTTCTTGTTGAAAATACTAACTCCTTGGAGACTTGTTGATTGAAAGGAGAGAAAAACGTCTATGTGTGATTAATTGTAAAATAATAAATTAATGAATAAAAAGCAAATATATTTACTTAACAAATTAGCTTTCATTAATCTCATTAGATTTATGATATTGGTCAATTAAATCATCATCTAAGCCTTGCCTTTTTCAAACTATGTTGGGGTCGGCTTCCAGTCTAACCCGATGTAGCTGAATACCAGTATTTTACATGGAGCGATCTGACCTCCACAACCCAGTTACTGGGTAATACGATAACAATGTCAATTCAATATATGCCTGAAAGTTCATAAGTTTTGAAGAAAAAAAAACACGCTTTAGATCAAAAGAGGACAAATTGAATAAGATATTTAAATTAATGGTACTTGTCCAATCAAGTAACATTTGCTCTTATCTCCCGATAATTAAACAAAAAATATCGGCACTAACACTTTAATCACTTCTTCTTACTGCTCATATAAACGTTGCCTAAATTCTTATCGCGCCACGTATCCAAAAAAATCTTAATCTATGTAAATTTTACCGTAGTAAGTGCTAAGATCAGCAATTGGTGTGTCGCAAGTCATTACGTATTCATACAATAAAACAGATATAACGAGATGTCCCACAACCAGCCGACATACATACAAACATATTATGTAGCTATATAGGTAGGTACCCGAAACTGTCAAATTTTCCCAATCAACTTTGAACCTAATGCTTTAGCGATAAAGTTGAGAATCTATTAAAGAAATTTGACAGGTTGTAGTAGCTTGATGTGCTGGCGTATGAACATAACTACACAGTTCGGGACTAGGCGGAAAGTTTTGGTGTTACTGCCATTTTTGTTTTTAAACTATTATGTGCGATGCGGATTTTAGGCTGGGTGCAGATCGTAGCGCGATTGTATGCCACGCGGTTTTATAAAATTTACAAAATCACATGACGTCACGATAGTGTCATCTGCACTTAGCCTTATTTCAGGTCTGTATTCTATGTCAGCTATGTGCGTGTTTAGCGATAAAATAATGAGTTCAAGACATTTAAATATTCATAGATATGTGTAATATACTATTTAGTAGATATGGTTAAGTGCTTAATGTAAATTGAGAGTAAAAAATTAATATTCCGTGTGAAGTTATTTAGATATTTGTTTTTTTCCTATACATATACCTATAACCGCCAACCCGCGCTGGGCCCGCGTGGTGGATTATGGCCCACTCCTTCTGAAAGCGAGGAGGCCTGTGTCCCAGCAGTGGGAACTTTATAGGCAAATTATGCTTATGCCTGCAACGTCATGAGATTTTCTATAGATTATATTATTAAAGATAAAGTTTATTAACCTCATGTGCCTACCATTCCAGCAGCTGCCATCGTCTGCACAAAGATATGATTATGGTTTTTTTTAAATAAAGACAATGGCTTTTTTAAGCAGTTCCACAGAATAGCATACCCATTGCATAACTGACTAACTATCACAATCCGAAAGACTGTAGGAAATTCATTATCCATTACTTCAAGTGTTTGAGAAATCGTCTACTCGATAACGTAAATAACGTAATGGATATTGTTGGATTGTCAAAATGAATGGCATTGGGCCTGTGTGCTACGCATTTAACGCGCAGAAAGCGACGAAAAAACTACATTCGTGAGATACCACAAAAAGTGTTTGGATTGGATAGAGTATCTCTTCGAAATCTACTTTGGTAGTCAACTTTAATAATATATTAACATAAATCACGCTGACATGCTATATTAAGTACCTATAATATAAAAACGACTACAGCACACTGAGACACGACCATCATACTTGTATTATTATCTCGAAAACGAGTTATAATGACAAGTAAAGTAATTAATGTAAATCACGGCGCTGTTGTCCGAAATACTTAAAATAATGTTAGGTATACATTTGGTAGAATTCCATAGATTCATCTAGAACTATGATATAAATGTTAAATCTGTTAGTATTCTTGTAATTATTTTGATTCCGTTAGCAAAACAAGTTCTGCGAATTTTGGATTAGAAGAAATAATACTTGTGTTCTGTGTATTGGGTAGTGATCTATGAATTTAGTCGTAATATAATGTATTAGGGAGCGCCCACGACCAACTTTTGTCTCAGCAACAATTTGTCTCTCACATCCAGCCAACGGGTTTGTATGAAAGTGCGCAGATGTAGCGACGGGACACAGACAGCAGTGTCGTCCCTTAGCTTCTTATAGCAATACTGAATTGTTGGCTAAAATAATTTCTGTCCCTAGGAGATTAAAATGTATACGGTTAATGTCGTGATGGTATAGTGGTTTAGGCCTCGCCTCTCGTGCACGAGGTTGTGGTTTCAAATCCGGGCGAGTACCAATGTGCCTTTTAATTTATTTATTATTTATATTTTATTGAATACCAAAAAAATTACATAACAAAAAATAGATCGAACACTACAAAATATACAATGGCCAGCCTTATCACTTTCTGTGTCTGCGCTTTCACGTGTACCTTCTATCTTAGACAATATTGACATCGGTGAAGGAAAAACAACGAGAAGAAACCTAGCTAGAATCGCCAACCCATCTTGAGCAAGCGCGGTAAGCAATGCTCGTGCCTACTCTGCATCAGAAAAGGCCTTTGCCTTGCAGTGGGATAAATATAGGCTGGTTAAAAAAAAATATTTAAAAATATCTACCAGGGTAGTAGCTAGTGACCTTTTGCTATTAATAACATACTGGAAATACCTATTAATCCATTTGGAAAATGTGGTTATTCTTATAGAAATACCTCCTGTATCTGTCTTTAGAATGCCGATTTTCAGAACTGACCCCCAATTCCACTTATTTACAAATGTTTCAGTGGCATCTCGACTGTGTTTTTGACACATTTTGTACAATAAATACGTGGAACCAGGGCCGTGGACATTTCCAGGGCCGGGATGTTTGTTGTCTTTGCTAACAGCAAACTGTTGAGCATAACGAGCAAATGATATGATAATGGTGCTGATTCCCTTGTTCACAAACTAAACTAAAATTAAGTTCTGTGCATCGTTTTCTTTCTATTTCATTAAGAAAAGGACAGAAGATAAAATATTAGTTTAGTCCTGTCAAATTAAGATACTCCGTAGACAGATTAGACGTGATTAAAAACATGGCTACTAAAAGTACGTCAATTTACGTCAGGCGCTGACTAATTTGACAGGACTAAACTAAAATTTATCTTCTGTCCTTATCTAAATTAAATAGAAAGAAAAAGATGCATTGAACTTAAATTTAGTTTAGTTTGTGAACAAGGGAATCGGCGCCATTGTAGAATAAAGATAATAGGTTCCGCGTGCGAGCCGCATCGGCTGACAGCACGAACAGCGTGCGACTACCAGACACCAATGCTGCTCTCACTCTTAACTAACTCAACTGATATCTGTCGGTACTCAGACATGGTAGCAGGAGACAGCGACGCCCAGCCGATGGTAGCTACGACAGGCCATCACATCTGAACCCACGGGCACGACAATGGTCCTGCGGAATATTCCACCGGAATCACCGTCTCAAATAGGTAAATAGACACTACAGAAAGTTCTTCTAACACTTATTACAACACACTTAACACACCCCACCTAACAACACGAAACAAACAAGAAACCATACTCTATAAAACAATACCTAAATACCAGCCATACACTTCACACAGCTCATAAAACCAGCTATTCCAAGATAAACATCCATCTCATCGGAATCATATAAAATTGTACTTTTATACCAGTTATTATGCTTCTATAAAACAGGGATGAACTGTTTATGGGCCCAGTGGATGCCGCAACTAACATCTGATAATAGGCTAAGAAATAAAAATTGTTTACCCGTAAATGCTTGTCTATAAAAACTAATAATGTGTAGTCAGGTTGGATAATTAACGGAGTTATGTTACAGTATGAAAATGAGACAATTTTAACAGTGTTATTGTGTCTATGTTGTTTTGCGACTGACTGTGATAGGTGATACACCTGTCAACTCTCTGCCTTAATTTTCAGGAATTATGTTGCGTAATTTTGTTGTCATTCGCTTCCAGAATTAATATTTTTAATTTAATATAGGATGGCAGGGACATCGACGCGTAAACTCTAACCATGAAGTCAACGCATGATTCTAGACCTCACTGCGTAGAAATTTTTAGTCGGTTATCAAATAAATCAGCTGTTTTCATTCATAGTCAAAAGTGCAATCAATACCTACGCGATCATAATGTATGGCACAGCATTTCTTTTTTATAGCTGATGAAAATTTTCAATGCAGTTTATAATCATTTACTGACTCCATGGAAACAGGTTGTGCGTCGATATCCCTGCCACTCTGTGATCTAACTACTATCCCGTGAGAATGAAGAGTCTCACAGGATGGACTACGTTATAGAACTAACATATTTTAATAATTCACGATTCTAAGATGCTAAATACAATACATATCACTGGTATGTTCAAGCATTGGTAGAATAAGCTATAAGTTAGCTGATTCTACGCAGCGATATACACAACATGCAGTAACGCCATTACAAAGCTTGCTACACGAGTCTTTAAATCTGTAATCTATGAACAGATGCCCACCTAAATGACCAACTACCCTCAAAAACGAAAAACACTCGCTCCTACCTTTCCCATCACCACAACGCATAAACGCTTACCCGACAACATTTACGAACCATACTGTTACAAAGTACCTATTAACAACTAATTTAATAGGCCCAACTCATTTACCTGCCCGACTCGTTAAAAACTTTAATAAAAAAGAATACTTCGAACGAAATAGTCATAAATTCGACATTAATATCTACAAATTTTATTGTAACTTACAGTTGTAAAAGAAGGGTAGTTTGAGTTTGCTAATACCTGCAAAAGTTTGTTAATGGGGAAACAATAATAGTTAATGATTCGGAAAATGTCGTATTAATTGTATGTAAAATAGGAAAGTTTTTAGGGTGTGTAAAAAAGTTTAAACGTATATTTTTGTCGTTTATGTCGGGGCCTATTCGAGGGTAAAGAAATAAAGTTTATTTGCGTTGCTCATGTGGGTTGGTCGCTTTTTGTTGTTTTGTAGGTTGTAAAATAGTCTGGCCTATGTTAGTTTTGGTTGAAAACCTGACGGAAAACAATGATCTATTAAATATTGCAACACGAAACACATACGTGTTTTGTATAGTCTCTGGACCTTTGAACCGTAAACCGGCTCTAAGGTCCACTAAATTGTTATTAATTTCTAGGACTGCCTACTAAATAACGCTTTTTAATATAAAGTTACTGACCACTTTTATTACTTTCCTATTCAATTTCGGCACGGTTGGTTGACTGCTGCGCTGCGTGTCGCGGGTTCGATTCCCGCACGGAACAAATATTTGTATGACCTACAAGTAGTTGTTCCGGGTCTGGCTGTTAGTGAATGTGAGTTTAAATGTTTCTGAACGCACCCACGATACAGGAGAAATTCCTAGGCCATCGTTTTTTTTTTTAAAAAGAAAGAAAAGAATTAACTTTCACAAAGTACTTTGTGCCTTACTATTCGCTAATTTTGTCGTGTAAATTACCAGAATCTCACTTTTTAATTCATAATTTAGTATCTTATTTTGTAGATCTCCATTTCAAACTCTTCAACAAGAAGCATCTTCACTTAAACTAAATAGCAATTTAATTTAACAATCTTTCTTTTATCTTAACAAAAAACCCGATCTATTCCGAGTCCTCCAACCCGATTCTCTCTTCATTAACCGCTCCCATTATCTAAGTATAATAAAATTGATAATGATAAACAGTTACATTACTATGGTACAATACCGATATCGTGTGTGGTCCAGCAATTAATGAGCTCACTCGAACACATACATACATACGCGTGTATGTCCGTCTGTCCCCTGGCCCTATCTCCGTAATTTATCTAGAGCGTATACGTTTTCTATTTTATGAAGTTATTAAAGTTTTAGTTAAGTTTTGTTACAAGTTTCTGTGGTGAAGCGGAATCGTGAAGGATGGGCTTTTTGGTGTTGTAAATGAAGCTTATTTAGGTATATTTTTATGGGTTTATGTCGAGGTTTCTACACCTATACATACCTATAGTTGTGTTTGAAAGTAGCGACGTGCCAATAATTTGTAGGCATGCTTCTCAGCGTTTGTTTTTCTAACTTCGATTATATCCTTACATTACTGTTTGTCTGAAAGAAATAGCAGTATTAAACTTGATGTATTCTGATAACTAGATGCCTCTACCTACTTACCTTAAGGTGATGTTGCTCTCGAATTATATTTGTTGGTATATTGGCGTGGCCAGCTGACATATGGCAAATAATTTAATTTAATGTTCTGTGTCTTGTAATGTTAATTACTTTTTATAGAAACAAGTATTTTCTAACTGAACAGACAGCTGTGCTGCTGAGGAGTTTGTTGCGCCACTTCTTCTTCCCAGCGATAGCACTAGGAAGTGATGAAGGGCGGGCGTTTTATGGGGACTGTCTTTTGTAATTTCGACGTTCGAAAAGTGCCGATTCTGTCTAATTTGATTAAATGACTTTTGATTTGATTTGATTTGAAGGCATATTAAAGAGTAGATAAGTTAATTCAGTTAAAGTGTTACTAATATTGTCTTATTACATGACTAATTTATATGACAATATTATTAAAACCTAAAATACTATTATAAGACATATAAGATAGATATAAGATATTATTAAGAAGGTGGCGGGGGCACTCTGGATACGGAAGGCGAAGGACAGGGTGTTGTGGCGCAGCCTGGGAGGCCTATGTCCAGCAGTGGACTGCAAGAGACTGAGTTGATTGAAGATACTATTATAATTCCAATTTTTGTTTGCTATAGTGAATTACGAGGATGGTCCATTAAAACACTGAAAGTTTACGGGCAGTTATGCATGTAAGTGTCTATGAGCGGTCATATAAGTTTATTAGCTATTCGCACTGCCATGTGTTATGATTGACGCACATAGCTCAATGCCAACACTTACTGTAGCGACTAATACCCAGAAATATGATTGTTTACTTCGAAAGAATACTCGTAAAGACTTTAAGACTTCTAAATATCACTCTACCTCAGTTCTGCATAATAGATTCTCTGTTTAAGCAGCAAATAACCCACTTAATGTCAGAAACAAAGATTCAACAGAGACCAGTCAGCTCTCCAACAAAAGCTCGCCGCTTTACAGTTCTAACCTCGAAATTTAATATTTAACATATAATTAATTCTCAAAAACTAAATTGCCATTGCGAGACCGCTCCGAACGCTCATAGACATAAATCATTTGTAACAAAAGCCGTGCGGTACACAGATTGCGAGCCCATCGCTAATTGGGCGTCACCATAAACCGGCCGCATTCGTAACAAAAGTCAATTCTCTCAGCAAAGAGGTTAAAAAAACCTGTGGGCCCACCGTGTAACACAAGCTGGTACCGCGAAAGAACATAAAATTCGGTTGGCTATTAGATTCTGCGCCGTTCGGTACGACGAGCAAACGACATTTTTATATTTTTACGTGAACGGCCCGCGCCCGCGCATGTGCACACATACGCTCACACACACTCACACGCACGTCTCTAGTGCAGGTATAAACAAAAATGTGCTAAGTAAAAAATATTATTATAGCATAATGCGCCATAAAACACGAGAGCGTCGGTGAACGGCGACGGTTCTCAAACTGTTTACGTGCTACGCGGCGTAGCAGTCTCGTAGCGGCGTAGCAGCCACCGTAGCTGCTGATATTTTCATGAGTTGCGAAAATCGCCTGAGCTTATTACTATGTTGTGAAAAATATATTTGTCTCTTTCTAAGCTACGGTACTTTAAAATGCATGTTTATAAATAACTAATGATTCGTCGTAGCGACGCCTATATGATTAATAGTCAAGAACGCCATTATTATGACGCGCCGCACCTTATGATGATGCAAAACTAAACTACTCTGCAATTACAAAAGCTTTTTAAATCGGCATTTAACAAAGAATCAGACTATTTATTGACTCGCACTATCTTCTAAATAACAATTTATTTTATATTCATTTCATATTATCTTCCTCAACCATTTTTGTAACAGAATTAATAACCAATTAACACAAACAAATCACATACATAAACTCCCGCCTTATTCCCATAGGGGTGGACAGTAACTACAGAATGCTACCTACTACGATCCTTACATACTACTTTTGCAGCGTTTACGTTCAAACATCAGAAGGCCAATTCTCGTAATTTAAAACGTCCAAAATCTAGTCGCAGTCTCATCTCGGCGTCAAACAAATGTCAAAAACTTGTCAAAATGTAGGGAAATTCGAGGGATTTTTAACAGATTGAGACTAAGATCAGACTGTGAACGTTCTTAAAATTACGAGGATTGCCCCTCTGGTCATACACGCACACCGGTTTCAAGTACTACCCGCCCGACCTTTCTGAAGAACTTCACCAATAAGGTCACACACATCATTCTTCTGCCCTTATTCCAATGGGGTGATATTTGGGGTCGTCGTAACATGTTTTCGTCATCTCGGTAGTCACCCCCTTTCTAACCATATCATCACTCACACAATCCATCCATCGTTTCTTTGGTCTTCCCTTACTCTTGTAGGCTTTAAAGTTCCCATTGCTGGGACACAGGCTCCTCTCTGCGAGAGGGAGTGGGCCGTAATCCACCACGGGGGCCCAGTACGGGTTGGTAGATGTCACGTGTCTTCGAACTTTAAGCCATCAGTAAAGTCACACACAAACAAATTAAAGTACCAATTATTATCATAAACACAACAAGTTTGAACACCGCAGCTCGCCGTACTCCAACATAAACAATGTCAATGATTTCTATAAAATCGGTCGGCATTTCGATTTACGAATTATATTAGAATAACGTCTGGGAAATCTACGCAATGTGCAATAAATAAACCAAAGACATCCCACTACTAAAACATATAATTCTTATGCCTATTAAAATAGAATTCAATTTTGTCTAGCACTGTGAGGTGAGTGTGTCTAATAAAAATACTTAGTTTGTATTTGGTCAGATGTATCTGATACAATCAAAGTTTAAGGCCATAATAAACTTGATCTAATATTATAAGTGAATGCAAATTGTTCAGCGATAAGGTAAACAATGTTTTAAAGTATGTGGTGTAAAGAAACTGTAGTGTAGGCGATTGTGAGTTTTAAGTCCATGAGGTAGAGTTTAAACTTCAATACTGCGTGCTCAAAAGCCTTGTTTTAGATAAATATAAAGCCTTGTTTTAGATAAATATGGGCAGGTTTAAATAATGAAACGGTGCAACTATACGTTAACAGTTTTTTTGTTTTTGTGAGTCTTTACTGTCCTACTGCTAGGCAAAGGCCCCCGGGGTCCAAATCCTTGCAAACAATTATGCAAATGTTTATTGTGTTATAGGAATCTTAGGCACAGCAGTTTGATTAGACGTTTAAGAATGTATTAACTCAATAATCGTTAAACATTCACTGTACGGTCACCAAAGGAGATAAGTAACCAGGGTCGTCGAATATAGCTTCAACTATATTCGACGACCCTGGTTACTTATCGAATAAAATTTAATTTAATTATTAGAAAACAAACAGTTAATTTATCACATTAAATTTTTTTCTAAAACATCCATTGGTTTCTTACTAAACTTCAACTATATCCGACGACTCTGGTTACTTATCTCCTTTGGTGACTGTACTTACTAATACTTAAATGACGATAAATTCAAAATACCTATAAGTGGTCAAAATTGTGCAAAACCTGGTCAAGTTTTTCAAATAAAACCATTGATACAAGACGTATCCTTTTTAAATTCCAAAATGACATTTCGATGTAATTTTCTCTTCGATGGAAATGTCATAAAATTCTCCAATATGTCAGTTAATTAAATAACGAATTAATAGGTTAATTATTATCACCTTATAGATCTACGTGAGAACTGGAATGGTACCGACAATCTTTGATATTTTGAGATTAGATTAGTATCACTTAAATAATGTTGTAATTTCTAAAGTTTACCGGTATAAAACATGATTTTACTATAAATTAAAGTCATTTTTATGCGAAATTACTTGATTATGGAATAATTTAAATAAATTAAAAGTATGTGATGCGTTTTTCGATCTAAAAACCATTATTGAAAGAAATAGCATTAGATACAAACATTTTTAGTAGTGGTCAATTAAAGAAACATTTTAATGACTTCGAATAATGTTATACTCATTAATATTATAATATTTTTATTATGTAAAACAAAACCTGATAATTATAGGTATCATTTAACTAAACGAAATTACTTTCTGTCCTAGAGATCTGTAAAAATTACTTTGAATAATTAGCAGCAGTGCTTGAAACTTGTAAAAACAACATTTAAACACATTTAAAAGTTTATTTACACCCATAACTACATACTTGCAAATTAAAGCCAATGTGCGACGCAGTGCAAGTTTTAGCATAAGCCATAGAAACCGTTCATTTTTGTTCTCCTTTATTCCAGAACTTAAGGAAACGTCGGTCCATTATTCAGTACCGAACATTTGAAGTAAGATGTACCAATACCAGTAACACTTACCTTAGCACCAAAGCAGAACGCTATATCAAAACAAGGCACAAACGTAAGGCTGCAAGCAGGGGACCACAATCACCAACACACAGATACGAACCCAGAACGCTGGAAGATTCGGCTGCAGTCTGCTCTGTATGTCAGGGTCGGAGAGCGCACCCCTGCCGAGTGACCCCGTCGATGATGCCGAAAACCGCTGGCTGCGCCCCGCCCGCGCCTCGCCTCCACCCTGTGCACGATCACGGTCATACCTCGCACCGAGATCTCACACTTCAATGGACCCTGGGGTGCCTGGATCTAAGGTAGGTGCTACTAGAACAAGACTATTGGGGTCAGCGATTTTGCATCTGGATTGGCTGCCGGGATTTCTTATCTAGGGCTACGGCTATCTACGTTGTACTACGGATTATGTTTGGTCAAACAGACTCACTGTTTTGTCCACTAGGTTGCAGTACCAAGGCGTTGTGGGTCGTGGATATACTAACTCGGCTTTTAAGACGGGTGGCTCACGGACTGGGTTTCATAAACTAAGTAAATAAAAAATAAACAGACTGGAAAAATCTTATAAATAACTATTTATATAAATACATACATTAGATAAAAAGGAGAGAACATTATACTAACGACACTATATTGATTTATACAAAAATGGAAAAAATAAAGAAATTAAAATACATGTAAAACCAAACTAATAAAAAAAATAACGTCACAGTCTCATTTATTAGAGCACTATCACTGTTTAAACTGGATCATTAGTTATTCATAACATAAATGCATTATAATTAAATAAATTATTTATTCGAACAAAAGACATCTTGAAGAGTGAATAATCAATTCTTACTTTTTGACCGATATAATTGATAACGACTTGACGAAATAAAAAGCACGTTTGTCACTTTTATTGTTCGAATACTTTCAAAAATTTTATTTCGAATAATAATTTTCGAAAAACAAATTCGATTCGCTGCTTCATTTTATTGAATTATTTATTCTAATCTTAACAGTAAAAACAGTTCTAGTGAAAAGGTAATGTTCTATAAACACCACATAATTAAGAACTAGGTACTATGAGGTCGTTTATTGACAGTGGTACATGCAGAAGTCATGAAATTGAAGGAAGAGATTGCCCAGTGCCCAGTGCCCAGTGGGAAGCATCGAAATGTGTGATCGTTTTGCGACTAAACAGCATCTAGAATTTAGAACTAAACATTTGTGCAGACGACACGGATTTCATAAATAAAATTCTCACGATCATTTTATTATTCGTAAACAAAGCTATTTGCGTCACTGCTCTATTCGTCTTAGGGTGACTAACCATTGCAATAAGTGCATTCCAATGGAAGGTCAATAAACGTATGTTTTCGTGTTATTCACGATTAAAATAATTGTATAATGATTAAAATACTCGTAGATTTAAAAAAGTAAGATTGTTTTTTTTTTATTATCAATTCAAAATATTTTCATTATGAACTACTAAGTGCAATTTTTACCTATATTATTTCAGTGAAAATGAAGAAAAATATTGAGAATAACCGTGTCGTCTGCACACAAAAAAATAAGTTTGAAGAGACAGTAAAATACATTACGAGAGTGACGCGACCAATAGGCAGCTCAATGACGCAATAAAATCAAAATATTTAACTTTCTCCTCTTCTGTACACAAAAAATACAATAAATTATTAAATAAATTCTGTTTAAGATCACTTTCTAGTGTTTTGTATGGAAATTGCCAAATAATGACCTCATAAAATTGAAACAATATTCTTGTTCTTATAATATTTTAAATTGATCTTTGACACAATGTCCAAAATGGTAGATATTGGTTATTAACATAATGTAAAAGTAGTTTTCGTTCAAGATAAATTGGAACCGTTTTGTTTAAGTTGAGATTAGCAAACCATTTATTGTTTAAAGATTAAATTGTATGAATACATAGCATATCCGGTGGTTTCCAAGTTCTTGCTACATATTTAAACTGTCTAATATTATAGAATTATTGTACTGTATTTCAAAATCATAATTTTTTTCAGCACAATGCTACACTTAGAACGTCAAAACTTTAAAGGTTAAAATAGTTTTCGAACGACTGTCCTATCAGTAATGCAAAATTGATTTATTCCTGGAATCTAGAGCATTTATATTTCAGTCAGCTGCTCCATTTCCATTTAAGGTATGTGCCTGCCCGACCTGTACCAATTAGGTGACTAGTAGGCCAAGCGCTAAAAAGGGAGAGTAAAATGTCAGGAATTTATAACTTTGTATGCTAAAAATTAGTCGATTCCAGAATCAACTGGAATGAAAAATATTTAATTATAATCAGAACAGAAGTGTGTAGAATATTGATTCTTAGCTGTTATATGAAATGCATAAAATCAGTTTAAACATTTTGTGTTAACTTTGATGGTGTGTTAATGGGCTTTTGTCATTGATGAAGGCCATCTTGCGAAGACGGTTCCTCCCCCAAGCCTGAGACTGCCACTATTCGTGAGACAATTTGCAATGTTCATTGAAGAACACGTCTTCCGCAACAGCCATCGCTTCGACAGCTAATATGGCCGCCTAAAAATACGAACTACAACGTACCACCCAAATCGGACTAGTAACAGAACCGTTTAAAACAATACGAGGATAGTAAACATCGCTGTATTGCACTTAAACGTCCATTCCTTGTGTAATAGCGCTGTAAATCTACCACCAGATCTTTACAAGCGAAGTTTTACACATTATTTGTGTAAAGAACTGTTCTGTAATGGATATTGGCGGGTTTTTTGATGGGTTCATTTTATGGGCGAGGCATAGCTTTGTCTATGTTCAGCAGTTGTACGCACGACGATATATTAAGCTATACATTTCCAGTATAAGCTAACTTATCATAGTACGAATAGCCTATACAATGCGAGGTCACCTAAAACTGGAAATGTATCGCTTGATATGTCGTCGTGTATACCTATACGATCTCTAATCAATCAGTAAGATGATAATACAAGAAACTCTTTCGCAATTTTTGTCGCAAATTGTTCCAAACCTTCCTTTCCAACTATTATGAACCCCTGAATGGTTTCCGAGAAGGATTAGGTTTAATTGAGCAAAGCCGCCTTGATTGGCACCATGTAAGAACAACGCGAAAGATATTCTCTATCAATCATTAACAAAAAAACCCTAATCCCAATTCCTACACACAATTATAAATTACAAATCTACACACACGACCTTTATCATTACAACCATAAGCTTTCCGACGTGAAGGACCGGTTTCATAGGACCATCAATGAATCGGTCAAACGCGCCAAATCCGATGAGATGCGAGCGATTCATTGATTTGCCAGACGCGTCATCTTCCGGTCTGGTAGGTAGTCTATCATGGTGATATGCTAACTTACGGACCGTTATTAGTTGTGGGATATGGGAACTGATTCTGGTAGGGTGCAATACGGCGTTGCGCGTAGTTTCCCGGGAAGGAAAAGCCTACTCACTACCTGTGGGGACTTATGGAAATTTCCAGTAGGATAGTTGGCGTCGCCCTCCTTTTAAAGCAGTTAAGGGTCCCCGAAACGATCAATTGCAATTGTTGATTGCAATCAATTGCTATTGTAGTAATATTGTCAATCGCTTCAATTGCATTTGATAAATGATCAATTTGCGCATCAATGTGTATCAATCACGTAAGTGATTAGCAATAGCAATTGATTGCAATCAACAATTGCAATTGATCGTTTCGGGGATCTTTTAGGGTGGTAATAGGTGTCATAGGGATATTTTCAGGATGCAGCACCAGGATGCAGCATCGTTCTTTTATTAAAAAAGTTATGACCTTTAGAAGGCAGACAAAGACATTTCTAGTTTATTCAACTCTGCATTTGTGACTCTCATGTTCTAGAATAAATCATATCATTTCACATTCCAGCAGTATCCCAAAACGGTAACATTACTGTCTTCAATGACATCATACATTATTATATTCAAAATGGAATACATAAAGTAATACGGAGATAGACTGGTTTTCCCCTAAACACAATACATGATCACTTTAATACGCAAATGCCATATTTACCTCAAGATGTAATTCTTGAGAAATAGGTAAGAATATTAATTAAGTAATATGATTATTTATGTCGTGTTAATATGTTCTTTGAGGATATATAACTGTTTTTAAGTAATCTAAAGAATAAGGAAGGTCAGGAACTCTAAATATAGGCATAATACATAATCAGGCAATAGCGTTAACACTGCTGGGACACAGACCTCTCAGTGGAAGGGAAAATATAGTTATGGCCATTTAAAAGTATGTCAATACCTATCTACAATTCAACTGGTTGAAATACGCTGCAGGTTTCAGTTTGAGAGTCACCATTTTAGTAGCAACCTGTAAACTGCTGAAAATGGGGTACAATTGCATTGCTCGCAGAACAGATGGCCGTTGGGGCCGAAAGGTTCTGGAGTGCTGACCGCGTAACGGAAGACGTAGCGTTGGAAGGCCTGTACACAAGGTGGGCCGATGCCCTTGTAAAGGCCGCACTAGGAAGTGGTGACGGGCGGGCGTTTTGGTAGACTGTCTTTTGTAAAAAAAAGTGCTGATTCTCAGCCTAATTGGAATAAATGACTGACGAAGTGGCGGTGGTTGGTCCAGCAATGGACGTATTTCGGCTGAAAATGATAGCCTTAGGTTTTTTCCAATCAACACACTTGGTATTGGCAAACGGATTCGAGATCGCAACTTGATGTTTTAAGTAGACAAGAGGATGCATCTGCCTTTCCTCTTGACGTAATCCCGAAAACTACTTAATGATAAACAATTCGGTAAAATCCCAAGTGCTTAACAGGTAAATCATAAATTGCTGCGTTTGAAACGTATTAATATTTTTACATAAGAAGATACCTATCTACAATAAAGTTAGTTTTATTAATGTTCACAATTTTAACATAGGTACGTATGTTTATCATTATATAATAAACATTAAACATTCAAGTTGTATAACAATTTTATACGCGAACAAATCATATTTATACGAAAGGAATTTAGCAATCGTCATTGTAATAAAAATAGTGATGTAATCCCATAAAAAATACTCGACAATTACTTTCGTAGGTACGTCGATATTTAAGAAGATAGCACTGTGGCGACATCGGACGAAACCGGTATGAAATACATAAATTTTATTTTAAAAAAGACGGGCCGTGCCCACACTTAGCTGAATTGGTTATTATCTCATTCCATAGGTACTCATGAGATTCATTACACACTTATTGGCTAGAGAACGAATAAAACCATTTTTGTAGCGGGCTAGTGATGCGGCGGGTGTCGATGTGGAGCTTAGAGAATTATGTTAGTAATTACATCGATAGTTTCACATTGCCATTATTTGTATCCAAGAACAGAACGAAAGTGCTATCAAACATTCAGACTCAATAATGGATGCAGAATCCGGTTGACCGCATATTTAAGCTGAATATATGTATCACTGCATTGGCTCATCACCACATCAAACCTTTCATGCAGGCATGCTTCCGCTGTCTTCCGCCATTCGTGGTGAACTGTCAGTTGAGATTAGTGAGAACTACCTCAGTTCCGATGTGTATGATATAGTATTTAATTACATATTTATTAAATAGATACGCTACAATTGATTAGCATAATGAACTCATTATACATTTTCATACAACTAACGAGAGATTAAAATTGTTATGTGACAAGGACCTTTTCAGACCTCGCAACATTATTATCAACATGTACCAAGTTTTCGCCCTGAACATGAAAGCTAACATTTTTTTCAAGCTTCAGCCATTCATAGTTCGATAGACCCAAATTCTATCGATACAAATGCACTTAACAGCACATCCCCATCACTACACCGAAACCAGTTCGCGCGTTAATTGCGGTACCAAATTCGTATCAGAATCATTTGAATATCCGTAATTTATGACAACAGGCAACTGAGTATCATCTCAGTACGATGTGTGTTAACGTTCGCATACATTATGTGGGCAATCCGACCATATGCTAGGTTATTTGAATATTTGTTATTATGTTCGATCTAGGTGGGGCTGCATACTTGGCTAATTATTTTTGGGACTATTTTATTGGCATTCATGACAATAAAAAGTTTTTCTTTCCTCAAGACAGCATGAACTTGGTGAGAATGACATTTAGCTAGCTTAAAAGATTGTCACGCGAATAAGGTTGGTATTGCAAACTGACTGAGAAAGTTGTGGCACACAAAATAAAGTGCGCATATTCAGTATAGGCAGCTGTCAATGATGAACATTTTCAGTTCGGTTTCAGACCTCCGAATATGATAGACCTTTCCTATTGGACCTGAGAGGCAAGAAAGTGTCTTGCTACGAAAGGCTTGATGACATCAAATGAAATTTCAAATTAGGGTCAATAGACAGTATGAACAAGAAAAGATAATATGCAACCAGAAGTTACATTTGCAAGATCTTACAGCAAACTGGCGGAAAACTTTATTAGACAGCAACGTTTAAAATATCGAATGTAAGTACTCACACCTGCTTCATTAATAGACAAAGTAACAAACGATCAGTCGCATAATTAACATATATGTAAATACAATCTCTACAAAACTTATTATGAGAGCGATGACCACTTTAATGTATTTTATTTGTGTCTCAATGTTAAGTATTGCTAGAATTTGGATGAAACTTGTTCGTCTGTTTCACTGTTCTCTCGAGTTTTTAAGCCCACGACATTATTAAAGTTTAATGCCATATTGGTTAGATACAATTTTGATGAAGATTCTGTTGTTTGCTGACGCAAGAGTCGATGACTCTTATGCCATTATGCATAAGAAAACAGCTTCTCTAATGCGCCGGATTCGGGGGAGCGCCAACGGAATTCTAAGGATGATCTCTGCGAGGCCAGACTCTGAAGTGCTGGGGAGATTCATCCAGCTACGTGTGAACAGATGACACTAGTACTTACTGTGATTTTTATTTTTTGACTTGAGTGATTTTATGATTTTATTTTTTCGAATTTTGAATATTATGAATGATGTTTTGTTTTATTTTGATTTTAGTAATGACTAGCATAGTTTTAACACCTTTGTTACTAACAAGTATGGACATATAATTAGTATGAAATAAATGGATTTAATTTAATTTGTGTTATTGCAAACTGGTTGAATATTTTACCATTCTTATCTTTTGAATCACGCAAGCTTGATCGAAGGAGATAAAACAGCAAAAGCTTTAGAAAAACTGTCTATCTAGCAGATTTTTTAAGGATAAGAGAAGTTTTCATTATATCCTTATTAATTGATAATCGGCCATTGCTTTTAATAGTATCAATTACAGTCTAGCCGTCAAGAGAATGCGTTCTTGACACTGACAGTCAGTGGGACAATTTTAGTAGCTGATAACGATCAAATTCACAAAACACATTTCGTTTGTATGAATCTGACAGGCGTCAAGAACGCATTCAGAGGGGTAACTCTCGTAATTTTAAGATCATTCACAGTCTGATCTCAGTCTCAATCTGTCAAAAATACCTCTAATTTCCCTACATTTTGACAAGTTTTTGACATTTGTTTGTCGCCGACAAACAAATGTCAAAAACTTAAAACGTTCAGTCGCAGTTTCAACTGCGACTAGATTTTGAACGTTTTAAATTACGAGAATTGGCCTTCTGTTGTCGGTCGCACTGTAAGCATGACAAAAACTTGATACATTTGTAGGTTCCTATATCCAATTCCCAGATTATGTAGAATCAAGCTCAGAACAATTGCAAAAAGTAATAAAACACAATTAAAAAGGTCGAGTCAAGTATTCCCAAAAGCACGCCGGTGTATAATTTCACCAAATTGTGACTCACGCCGTGACGTCATTGAGTCTTTCACGAGAAATAAGCGAAATACCTCCCGACCTACATGACGTATCGGAAATTACGCGAAAATTGGGAGGTTAATAGATTTACCTATACCTAACTACGAGTAATCTCAATGCAGTTAACTTCGCTGAAGGTCTAATACTTGCCATGTGATTCGATCACGTCATCGAATTAGAAATTAAGAGATTCGCAGAAGAACCAAGGTAAGCGACATTGCCCGAAGAATTGCCAAGCTTACGTGGCAGGGAGCAGGGGCATATTGCTCGCCGAACGCTTTGCCGATGGGGCTGAAAGGTTTCAGAACCTATCGCCATTTCACTCGACCGTGTGTCAAGGTGGACCGATGACATTGTGAAGGCCGCAGGAATCTGCTGGATGGGACTTCTCGCATCCAGCAGATTCCTGCGGCCACAGGACCGGTCGATGCGGCGACGCGACGCTTGGGGGAGGCCTATGCTCCAGCAGTCGACGTCTTTCGGCTGAAATGATGATGCAATGTCCCAACACACAGATGACGAGCAAAGAGACAGTTGAAGAGAAAACGAGAAAATAAACATCCTCGGTGTAGAACCGGCAAGGGAAGGAAAGGACTATAGGAGGACTGTTCCTGATAGATGTTTTAGCGCTAAAAAAAGCTTGCACGATAAAGTACCGAAAAGTTAACCAAAACCGCTACCAGTCTATCAGAATCACCATCTTTATGATAAACATTTTGTCCCCATTAACATAACATTCACTTAAGCACACATACATAAACACAGAGCGTCCGTCCGTGAGGCATATATGGCAACACTTTATTAGAAGACATTTATGTACTTTTTCTAACTGTACACCCATTGCAGACCGCGACATTCTACGACATTTTTTACGTAAACCGGTACTGGTGGTTTAAGAATATTGTATGTTCGTCTTATTATAAAAATGTTTGGAACTTTCCGTTTTTCCCACATTGAATTAGAGTGTTTGTGGTGAGGAGATAGTTGGGAAATCGATTGTTTTATGGCCGATATAATGATGTTTGTTCATTGTGATTTGTAGTTTACAAGAGATCGTAACTGTGTCTGTGTTACATAATCATTTAATAAGGAAAGCTATTGTTATTTATATTTAGAGCTTATATTTCATTTCACAAAAGATAATGGAGTTTACTTATACACGTCGCTTAAAGTTAAGAGACGTTTAAACGTCAAAAATGTATGATTAAACAGTCGCTAATCTTATCTTTAAGTAACGTTTATTAATATTGAAGAATATATTTAAGCTTAAATCTAAACTTTCAAACGATATGTCTGTAAGTAACCGCATTTTGGCATACACTTTTACGAGTCAATAATTCAGAAGATGTCAGAGGTTTCGGATCCTGTCTCACTAATTCTAAGAAGTAACACCGATCCCAAACTTAGGTCAAAGGCCTCTTCGAAAGTCTAGACTTTCATTGTCTTTAAGAAGATGCGCTAGGTAACCCGCGAAATTCAAATTGTCTTTTTTTTTGCAATTTACAGGACAGTTTCAGGTTGTATATTAAACAAAATGTGATTCGCGAGCGTAACGAGTATGTATTTACCGAATTCTAATCATCGGCGCATCCATCTTAACTTAACTTCATCAAACATTTGTTGCACAGTTGGTACAATACAACGGGAGCATTTGAACGATCGATCAAAAACTGTATTTTTAGCTGTCACTTGTTTAAAACGGATGAGGTTGCAATGATGAAGGTCGGATCATTTGAAGGAAAAATATGGGTGGGTAAGCCGCATAAAAGTACTTTAAAATTCTGTTATACTTTGCTTAGTAATTTCGCGGTTTCGTTACCTAATTTATGATTAAGGGATTAAAAAGATTCATGGTGCAACAATGGTTTTTAAAGAGTTAACCACAAATGGAAAAAATAAGAAATTTAAGAGGTATTTGCTTCAACGGAAGTAAATTGGGATGTTATGCAGGTAGAAAAGCCAGTATGGGTCATTTTGAAATAAGTGATACTAACTTAATAAGGTAAAAAGGTTTATATAGAGATTTAGGGAATGTGACATATCAAATGGCAACCCGATCTGCCTGTGGCGGATCACTTGTATTGAAGCAAATTAATTTATATAAGGTTTTAGAACAAGTTGATTTGAGATTTTATCGGTCATGGTATTACAGATTTTGTAATAAATACTAAAGGAACTAGTATTATTTCACCACCAAAAAGGTTATGGTAAAACGAAAGTCGCCATTCAAAAAAATAGGTAAATAATATTCTTAACAACAACACTACACAATTCTAATTTCAAAAAATCTACGCAAAACGGTCGCACCAAAAAAAAACAATCCGATTTCACGTCACAAATCCAAACCGATTCCATTTTTAATTTCAAATGTTTTTACGTCACTGCGAGTATCATCCATAAGTTTTTTTTACCGTATTTACGCCGAGGACAATGCAACGAATCATGACTTTAGAGATAAATGGAATATGAGCTGAAAAAAAGGTCCGTGATGTCCAATTTAAAGTGGATACAGCGGGTTTTATAAAAACGAAAGTGCATACAGGTATATTATTGTTGTGTGGAACAGTGGATGTGGTAAGGATGTGGATGTGCCATTCTGAGGAAATATTTTAGTCAACATTATTCGGTTATACCTACTTAACAACTTTCGACCATGAAAAATATTGCAAGCTCAACCTTTGTTTTCTATTTTCATTGGTTTTTTTTTTTTTCAGAATCCCTATCAAAATTTCATGCACGTTATGACACTGGAGCATTTGACTATGGTGTACAAAAAATTAAATTAGGAAAGTTCCGACTCTCATTTATAGAAAATAATTGAAATGTTTAGATTCTAGACAATTGTTAAACAGTTTTATCACGTAACACAGAGAATACTTTAAGAAGGTTATTAAATGGTATAATGGACAAAATTTAAAGCTCACGATCCTGGCAGGGCTCTCAGAAGATTTTGCCGCATCCAACCAAACCTACGTCCTCTAAGCCCCAACAAAAGGTAGATCCAGTAACGAGATATGATATTATTTTTTTGTGTCCTGTCTCGGGGGTGGCCGGGGGTGTACCCGCCGCCGGGGCAGGGGGTGGGGGCAGGGTACGTCAGGTGGATTCCACTTCGCAACGCATTGTCGTATTGTTAACTTATCGCGGCATACGATAATTTATGAAGGGTGAGGTAAACGTGAGAATCTCGGGCCAATGGTCCTGACTCCGAGATGTTTAGTTAGGTGTACTCTGGAGTTTACTGCGGTTGCGACGTGTTATGTGGTTTTATTAGGTACCGCTACATACATGGGCAGGAAAAAGTGAATTTGATGTTGGTCTTTCGATGTCGTGTTTTGGCAACGAGGTGCGGTATTAAGGGCACGTTGTGGTGTTTACAGAGGAAGGTTTGTTAAGCTTGAAGGTAACTTTTGGAATAAGCCCCGAAGAATTCTTACCCCACTACCTGAAGCGAAAATTCCCTTCCAATTTATTAATTAAATTAACCTGTTCAGGAGATTCATAGACGACTCCGCTTTGGAGTGTAAATGTGGTGCTGTTCCACAAACGATGGGACACTAAATATCATGTCCTGATTGTACTGTCAGCTGCACGTTACAGGAACTGATGGACGCTAGTGATGGTGCCAAACACGTAGCCGAATTCTGGGCCGAGTTCATTAAGATTGCCATCGACACGCTAAGAAGAAAATTTCACCGTTTCGGAATATTTTTAAAAGGCATCAAATGTTGCCGCAGTTTCTTCCATTTTACGTACTAAACTAGCAAAAATAATACATACAGGGTGACAGGGAAACTCGACGTATTCCTTGAAAAGGGTTATACTAAAGGTCTGGTTATACTAAAGAACTGGATGGTTATAAAATAAAAAAAAATGCTATTAAGGACCTTTTATTTCTGAGATTATGTAAGTTTTGCAAGCATTTTATTTTTTAAATGATCCCTCATTTTTCAACGTTCAGAAAATTGACTATTAAATGTTTGGAGTGGAGTCGTTTTTTCTCATAATTAATTGTTTTTGGTAACAAGTCAGTAACCATCCAGTTTTGAACCATAGTTAACTGGACTAAATTGGTTGCTAATGACCTCTAGTAATAACGCCTTTCAAGGAATACGTCGAGTTTCCCTGTCACTCTGTATAGTATCCATAAACCAACACTCCTAGACACTATTTCCGAACATATTTCAAGTGTAATCTCGCCGCTAAATCCAAATGACTGCAGAAGTGTAAACTTTCAAACACAACATAAGTACTGCAAGAGTCGCGGGCGTCGGGTGACGGCGGAGCATGCGCGGAATCTTAATATAATATCAATTTCGCTGCGTTCAACACACTTCAAATTCGCGGATGTACGACTATAGGGCTGGGGGGAATTTAAAATGCAATTAAATTGTTTATCTGTATAAGAAGCATGACAACTTCTATCTTCATTCTACGATAATTATGAATTAGACATAAGTTAAAGTATCTTTTCCTACAGGGTCAAATTGAATTAGCTAGCGAAACTCTAAAGACGTGATGGGTACCTATATCTAAAGTTCTAAACACTATAAAATGAACAAAAAAGATTTGATGTTTGTTTTTGGGATTCAACTACCGTTAGATGTATTTGTTACTGGATGTATGAGTTGAGAAAATCTGTTTTCTTGTGTTTCATTGTGTTAACATATTGATACCCATCTCATCCGCGGAGTTTCGCTTGTTAATTTAATTTGATACTGTAAACAAAGTGATTGTCTTTGCTCCAGCCGACTTGGGTTCGAACAGACCCCTTGACGATTCAAAAGTGCTTGTAATTGGTTTATTTGAAATAAATGCAGTTTGAGTTTCCACATAAACCAGTAATAATCTGCATAATCAACAAAATACGGGAGGAAACCATTGTAGTTTTTAATAAGAAGAAAAATTTATCATTTTCAGTTTCACCAGATTTCAGAATCAAAGTCAGAATTCAGAGAGAAGACTCCAGAATAAGGACACTTTAGCAAAATACATAGAAATCTGAGTACGAAATCCTCATTTAGACTCCTCGTATAAATAAATATGACATCTATGATCATTAAAATAAGATCCCGAAATACTGATCGACGTGGTCAAGTACAAAAACGTGCCACAAAACGCAAACTATCGCGTTCGAAACAAAAATCAGCTTGGGATCGAAAATGGCTTGCTGATTACAATCACACACCCCTCCTGACGAATCATCCAAAACACGAGAAGTTACAGAAATCCAATACCGAACCATTTTCCACAAAGAAACGCACGCGGCACAACCCTACGACCACTCAGGTACTTCTTATCGCGCCATCTTTCCACTCGTATTGTTTATTTCCTTCACACTTATACCAAATTAAACACGCTCAACATCACGCTAATATCACCCTTATTCCAATAACATTAAGGTTCCTACAAAGTGTGTGTTAAGTTTGTAATGCAAGTACTGAACTTCATCTCTGTCGCAGCGTGACGTTTCATTAGAGCTTCGAGATTAACTTATTAAAAGCTTTCGTGTTCTTTTTTCGAAATGTTCGTACGCTTTGAAGTATCAAATGCGCGCGCAAATGGATATTTTGAAGGGATGACGTCACCGTATGGGTTTATAAGTGTTGGTACATGTATTAGGTACTTTTATTGGTTATGGCTAAGTGTGTGTGGGAATGTGGTTCCGTTTAGGGACAGATAACTTACTGATTGTGTTTTGTTTCTTCTTTTGCTAAATAAATATCTTTTGCGGATTATTTTCGTATGTTTGTTTTGATTTTTGTAAGTACCTAACTTGTTGAACGCAGTATACATAAAGACTTTATACCTAATGGAGAGATTCAACATAAGGTTGACGTCAATGCTTGTTTAGTTCATAGACAACGTATCTTTTTTGGTTCCATAAGCAGTAAAAAAATTAAAATAATGTAGATTTAATTTAAACCATTCTGTTTGTTAGCACCTACTTAACTATAACTTATTCTTATTAATACAGCCTAACGTAAGCCCCGTACAATGGGCACGCCACGATAGCGGCGGTAAGACCCCTCTTTGAGGAGTGGCTAGAGAGGCGTCACGGCGCTCTCACCTACCGCCTGACGCAGGTCCTCTCCGGACACGGATGTTTCGGGAGGTTCCTGCACATAATCAGGCGGGAGGAGACGCCCGGGTGTCACCACTGCGAGGATCGCCCAGAGGACACGGTGGAGCATACGGTGGAGGTCTGCCCCGCTTGGGCAGAGCACCGCCGTGTCCTCGTAGAAGCGATCGGCAGCGGTGGCGACCTCTCGCGCTCGGCCCTGGTGCAAGCCATGGTCCGGGGCGAGAGGGAGTGAGAGGCGGTCACCTCCTTCTGCGAAGCAGTCATGCGGGATGGGCGAGGGAGAGATCCTCACGCCTCAGCCGCCGAGGGAGACGCTCCGGGCGTCGGGAGCCGCGTGACGACTCCCGGCCACCGCAGGCGCGGGCCTGCGGGCAGAGAGCAATGGGTAGCTCTCCGTCCGATCAGGACCAGGCCCGTGCCGGACGGCGCGTATGTGTTCCACGTGCGCCTCAGAGAGATGTCAGCGTAGTTGACGGGGCAAGTCAGGGCCGAAGCCTGCCGGGGTAGCGGGATCGTCCGAAAGGGTTACCGCTGCCCTGGTACATAAAGGGCTAAGGAAGGAACACGGGTGGGTTTTAGTCAGTAAGAGTCTGACACTCGCTTCTGCTCCACCCAGAGCGGAAGGGGTCATTTGATGATTTCCCATCCTGAAAAAAAAAAAAAAAAAAAGCCCCGTACAATAATTATCCTGATCGTCATTTCCTTACATGATCTTGCTCAGTACAGGAAAATCTCAAAACAAACATTCACAGATGCAATCAAAATAAATGTTTTTCTTCTTTTTATGATTCGTAAAATTTACCGAACGTATTTTCCCATTAAATTACAAAAGACACTTTTTTAAAATACCTAAGTGCCACAAGGATAATATTCCATTTATTTAAACTTTTATCAAATACATAAAGTCGTTATTTGCTCAATGCTGTTTTGCAGGTAACTAACACTGACAAACGACCACCAAGCGAAAATCAACATCTAGACTGTATACGAAACCAGCCTACCTAGGTACCTAGCAACAGGCCGAAAATAAAGTCAGAAAAAAGTCCTTACATCGAGAACCCGCATCAAATAATATAGGTACCAGTATGAACATATATTTAATTTCTGTAAGTTGGTTTGTACAATCAGTTTTACATGTCAATCATATTTTTAAAACTAGATCAGCTCGGCGTTTCCTATCTGACGACTCTGAGAAGAAAGGCCGAAACAAACTCAGAGGTCACAGTCTCTTTTAAAGTATAGTCATAATCTTGGTTAGATCATGTGAAGAACACGTAGATTGGTGTCTGAAATGTGAAATGTTCTTTTGAGGAATGAACCACACAGATTGAGTGGACCTGTCCAGTCGGTGCACGCATTTGTCACTAATCATGCAGATCAACTCAGAACTTAAGGAGTTCAACGCATTTAAGCATATTATTATCTATAAGCAATCTGTTATTACTATAGGTCTGCACAAAGCAACATCAGTAGCAAGCAGCAATACAGCTAGATAATAGGTAATACGGGCTGGTGTCCGCCACTCCACGTCAATGCGCGTATTTTGCGTACGGACAGCTAAGTACCTACACCAACGCAAAAAATTGATTACATAAAAATACTTCACATCAACTTTTTATTTCTAATCCTTTATTCCTTTCAAACAACTTTCACTCGCACGCACCAACTGTCAATATAGGCAACAATCAAAGATGCGCAAAAGCAAGAGTTGTTTCACTCCACCTGCCGCCGGCGACTCTTTGATCGTTAATAATAACAATTATCGCGTGCGCCCGCGACGCGCCGGAAGGTGACCCCCGGCGAGACGGTGTTGCCAGGACTGGGATGGTGGAATTGTCTTACGATGAATTTAATGTAGGCACTGGTTGTAAGATGAGATAAAGATGAAAGTTCTAGGGATATTTGTTTGTCATGAAAACAGTAAAATCCAGAATCTCCCACTCAGACATGTAATAAGTACTACGAACGCTTAATCCAGATATTTAATAAATCTTTCAAACACTATTTAGCTCTTACTCTTGGAAAAGCAAAATAGGTCGGTCCAAGTCTTTAAAAATTCCTTACTTCTTAACATAAAATCTCTAATAAAGGTATCCTTTAAATCTTTGTAATAAATCCTTTTAGACTGTGTTTGTTAGTCTAAAATCAAAACCCATAACAATCTTATAAAAATATCCACACTCCACTAAACACCCATCTCATCTGGCAACCCATCAAAAAATTCGCAATTGTTCCACAACGCCCATTGCCAAGGCCACGCAGGGCGGTGCGGGCGCAGCCGGTCTGCGCTCTTTTTGTTTCTCGCGCATGCGCCCGCGCAGAGTCAAGGGCACGCTGACCCACTTCCTGCGCAGCCTTCGCCGCGCAAGCACGTGTCGGGAGCAGATGCTATACTTGTTTGTTTTTTAAATCATTTTATTGGATAGGGGATTTCGGAAAGACAGGTGCTGAAAATGTGAGTATGATAATTTAGTAAAAAGGAAGGAAAAAATATGGCGAATCTAGAATATTGATTATGATTGGTATTATGATAATGCATAGGATGTGGTTACCAAATTATCCTCTTATAATTTTGAGAATAGCAGGATCAGGGTTTATCGACACTGCACCCGTCGGGAACGAATTCTGTTGTTAGGTATGTACTTAGCTAAACTAAATCAATGTCCATTCCAAGGTTAGGTGGAAGAGATCGCAGAAAGCGATAAGACCGCTCATTGTATAATTTGTAGTGTTTGATGTAGTTTCTTGTTATGTATTTTTGTGGTATAGGTACAATAATATCTATATATAAATAAATAAACTAGTTACCTTACCCTTAATAATGAGCCAAAAAGAAAATATTTGTAATAGAAAAGAGATGAAAATGCTAGGAAAGTTCGATGAAGCTTTTTATCAGTCTGCCTGCAATTTGTAACCATTTGGTTACTGGCTCAGACAAACCTGACCTGCTGGTTCCTGTCTTAACAAGTACGACGAAAAAATATTTATTAACGCCATCTGCCTAGCCGTTTCCCAACTATGTTGAGGTCGGCTTCCAGTCTAACCGGATGCAGCTGAATACCAGTATTTTACATGGAGCGGCTGCCCATCTGACCTCCAGTGACTGGGTAATACGATACCCCTTGGTAAGACTGGTTATTAGTTTCGGGCTTCTGACCACCCGTTACGGCTGTCAAAGATCCACGAATGACAGCCGGGACCAACGGCTTAACATGCTTTCCGAGGCACGGAGGGGTCTTGGTATGTAAAGATGGTCACCCATCTACGGACCAACCGCGGCAAGCGTACCTTAACCTGATCGATCGAACCGTGCGGCTGTTATTAGAATAGAATACTCTTTATTGTAATCCATACAAATTACAGAACATAACTTAGCCACAAACTCCTTCACAGCGAAAAAATACTTATTAACGAAGACAATAAACCCAAAGTAGATTCAATCTAATCTCCAACAGCTACATTCAAACGACAGCTCAAAACTAACTAACCACACATTAAAACTATCCTAAAAACCATTGAAACAAGACCTGTAGACCTTTTAGCGTACAAGTCTTACTTATACAAGAGGTAACCAATCACACCTACATAGACAATAAAAAATTTAACACAGCCATATAACACGCACATAAACCGACATAGCGAGGCAATCGATGGTGTAATGCCTTTCACATGAGATTAGCCACGTACTATTGTCGTAAATATATAGATATCTATAATAAAAAAACTTACGAGTAATGGGGTTTCGCAATTAGCTTATGTGTTGTTGTAGTGGTTCAATTAAGCCGCTGTAATCTTGAAGAAGAAGTGAGATTTGTGTTTTAATATAGAATTGTATTTTGAAAGAAAGCCTTTTAATAGGCTATTGTAGAGGTACTAGTTCGACCATTTTTTGTTGACCTTTTTGTTTTCAGTGTTTATCAGTGGAAACTAGTAAATGGCCTCCAAATGCATATACTGTTTATACATATTAGCTGTAAGTTTCCTGAATAGAATAAAATAAAATAAGTAAATTATTTCAACAGAAAACTTCCGAAAAAAATCGCCAATCCAAACATTACAACCAAGAATTTCCAGTTGTTTTGTGTTTTGAAAAATATCAAAGAGCTTTATGTTTTAGTTTAAAAGTACCCAAAGATAACATTAGCATAAAACGAGCTTTTGGACTCCAAATGAGACTTTGAGAAGAGATGGCGAAACAAACTCAAGGGGAGTTTGTTTCGCGATTTCTTCTCACGGGTAGTCAGTTAGAAATGTCGGACTCACGTAGCTATTTAAAAAAAAAAAACGTTTAAAAGTGATTCCGACTTCCTTTTGACAGAATAAATTATTTCATAGAACAGCTATGAAATTATATTACTTATACATAAAAAAAGTATAATTAGAAATTGCAGAGAAAATTTTGTCCAATGACCATATTTCTCCAACCTACGCTTACGAAACCCTGGTGCGAACATAATTGAATACAACAAAACTATTCACAACATCCGCGATAATTTATTTGAATGTCCCCATTGGGCTCATTTACAAAACCTATAAAAACCCAAAGAACTTTAAGATTAAATAATCAAGAAATCTAACAGAAACCTACGAGAATATCTTGCATAACTGTTTCCGCTTGCGCACAGGCAAGATTAATCCGCTTATACTAAAATGTTACATACAGTAAATAAATGTCACAGAAGAAATTTACACGACGTCCATTACTGGTATTGATTTCAAAAATTCATAAATTACAATTCCGTGTAACGGTGAGACCAATAAGTGTGATCGTCGCGATAGGTTTACGGTGGGCCATTAGAACAGCGTTAGAGAAAGAAGATGACACTGTTTGTTGTTGAAAGAAAAGAGGGGGCCACCTTAATTTCAATGAAGCTCGTGTTCATACCAGTCATTTAAGCTCTATGAAGCCTTTAAGACGAAACCGCAGTGGCTGATAGTGACCACGAGAGCTGCGGGGAAAATGAGTAACACACGATCAGTAGCAACTGCTTTAATTTTGACAGTGCAACAACATTCATTGCGTTATTTACGTTGTTGAGCAGACACGGAGCAAAATGAAAATAAAGAAATATCATATAAATTCGGCTCAAAGTAGGGTTTTTTTCAAACTAATACTAGAACCAATAACCAAATATATTTTTATTGTATTTCTTCTCCAGTCCATAGAAAAATTCACCACAAATAATTTTTATCAACCATTTCCTCCTACAAATAGCGCCCGCTTTCCACCTTTTCTAACCTAAACTTCTTCACATGGATGACGGTAGGTTGCTCGTACGACGTGGAGGTAAATGCTCCTTTTTCTTCACTTGCGTTCATACATCATCACTGGTCATACACGCACACCGCTTGCGAGTAGGTACTACGCACCTGACCGTTCTGAAGAACCAAATCGCTGTTTTCCTGGCTCCATTTTACTTGATTTAAATAAAAAACAGTACGGAACAACGGCCACAGTGATAGAACTATTTATATTATAATATCTAATATGTTTCCTGTTCGGTGTGCGACTTTCTATTGTGCTCCGATAATTTATTTAATTTGAACGTCTCCGTGACGTATTGGAACCAATGTTGGGCATATGGGCACTTAAATTGTGTTTGACGTCATTGGGCTGTTTTGTGATGATCGCGTCTTAGTTTTACCTGTTTAATATCTAAATAATAATATGTATTTTTCTATACTAGGGTTTGGGAGAGAATTTTGGGCATGCCTTGGGGATAGGCTCACAGTAAACCAACTGAATGTTTCAAATAATATAGAAATGATGAAGCAATCAAAATCCTTAGCTTCTGCTAACGTTTATGATATAGTTGTAGTAGGTTTTACTATATCAACCTTAGTTCCGCTCATAAGCAACATTTACCACGTCTCTACAAACTACAATCACGATATTTGCGTGAAGTCCTTTCATAAATGTACGAATATTTGTACGTAAGTTACAAAATAAATTATAGATTTACAAATAGAAGACGAAATTTACGCAATCAATAAATTCCAAATTCGCGGTGATAGTTGTCTTGCAAAACCATATTACTACACCGCTCATCAAATGCTCTACTTTTATGTCCTCAACACCCCAGACGTGTGCCACAAACATTGGCCACACACAGACTGCCAACAGCCAACACAGGCCATCACCCATCAATTGGTTTCAATAGCGCTCTTGAATTATTCATGTAAGGCGAAACTCACACATCTTGAGTTATATCGTGTTTATATTTATTATTTTTATTCTAAATTAGCGACCCGCCCAACATCGCACGGTTTTTACGACTCGACAAAACATCCAAATATCTTTGTAAATTTAAAATTAATTAATGTATTACACGCATACATATACTTTCCGGAATACATTTTCTAAATAATAGTGAAAACCGCATCTAAATCTGTTGCGTAGTTTAGAAGAACAACAGGGTCAGACAGGCACGAAAAGCGATTTTAATTTATAATATGTATGTATAAATAAAATATATACATAGATATCCTACACGTCCAACGCACCTGCCTACTGTTAATATCTCAGGCAAAAACTACAATATGAATAAAATACAATATTTAGCATAAATAACTTTAGACTTAAGCGGTTTGATTTTGAATGGAATCTTCATTTATATATTGATGTTATATAAAATATCTGACGTCGAAGATATTTATGGTGTCTATGGGTCTAGACACCGCGAAACAGTAACGGTCATTATATTCGAAATAACTTGTTCTAGTTTATTGTTATATGAACTGTTTGTGGGAAAGAATGGAGAGATTTTACGACTAATTGAGAAACTATAAGACCTTGATTGGTTATTTTTGATGCGAAGTAATATAAGGCAGAGGTAAATAATCTAAGAGTGTTTTTCGTCAGGTATGTCACGGAAGGAATGGCTAGATTGAAAAACTCCGAGACATAATTGATGTTTAATTTTAACGTATTATATGTCAATTTTAACTATAAGATTAGTTGTTTTTGATGTGAAGTAATGTGATGAAAATAATCTACGAGTATTTTTCCTCACATATGTCAGAAAGAAAAGCTGTATTAAAAACTCCGAGAATGTTTTATTTCTACATATTATCCGCAAGTTTTTGCCTATTTGATCTAATAGAAGGACTAAGCTCTCCTCAATGTATTTTTCTTTTAGGGGCCGATTTTTCAATCGATAGATAATGTTTATTCTTGGAATAAAATTGTCAATTTTAATGACATTCAAAATTATTCCTCGGATAAAATCATCTGGCGTTGGAAAAATGAGCCCTTAGTGTTGTTCACAACTTGTTCGTACTTGAAGACTGAGAACAGCACTATTTGTATTAAACGTTGGGTGGTCTGTCATCTGTCTTAACACTTTTTACACCCATATTGTGTAACAATCCAGAAATAAATAAAAAACAACATCACAGCAAGTGCTGAAAAAAACACAATGTACAATCAAAACGCAAAAGCCCTCTATACACTGCGCACACGCACCGGCACGCACCTTGCTATTATCAGCCCACTACTATTCAAAGAAAAGCTTTCCACCGACAAAAAACGGGAACTGGTTCACGCAGGTTCCCGTTGGCAGGCGTCTACGCACAAACCGACACACGTATACCTTTGTATAGTGAAGACAGGTTTCGGATGTTATCGTGAAAAACTGGGTTAATTTTTGTTTGTTATTTTTTAATTGTGAAGTGGAACTCGCTGTCAGACTACTGATATTTTTCTTTATGTAAGGGTTGAACAAGTCACCAAGTATTGTCTGGTAGGTATTCTTTTAGGTTACAGAATCAGCATGAAGTCTCTCACGCTATGTCTATGATGCTTTAAAATGTTCAACCTCGAGTCAGTACGGGTAATAGAAATAGTATTTATTTGTCAGAATATTGTTACATAGTTGTTTTAAAAGTTCATAATATTCTGCCGTTTCCGGCGTACAAATACATTTTCAGGGTTTTGGTTAGTTTGTTAGATATAATAAATTAGGATAACATTCGAGTAGAAGCATCTACATAAGAGATAATTAAATAATTTAGATTTAAATGTCTTAAAGATCAGAGTTTTAAAACAATCTGGTAGTTTATTATAAACTTTGGTCGTCTTACAAAATACATTATTAGAAAAGAGTTTAGTTATGAGCTTTAACAACACATGAAATGCAAGGATAGTTAATGTCATGGCAAAAAATTACCATTCAGCTACTTTGATAGTTCCTGCCGAAGCTTTTCTAGACATCCTTATGATTACGAAAAGTGACTTTGTTTTATATTAGACTAGCTGTTGGCCGCGACTTCATCTGCGATCCAGGATGAAAAGTAGCCTATGTACTTCTCCAGGTCATGGTCTACCCATGTGCCAAATTTCATCCAAATCCGTTCAACCGTTTTAACGTGAAAGCGTAACAAACAAAAAACCTACTTTCACATTTATAATACTAGCTGCGCCCCGCGGTTTCATCCGCATAAGTTTCGATCCCGTGGGAATATCGCGATAAAAAGTATCCTATGTATTAATCCTGGTTATAAACTATCTGTGTGCCAAATTTCATCCAAATCCGTTCAGTAGTTTTTGCATGAAAGAGTAACAAACATCTATCCATCCATCCATCCATACAAACTTTCGCATTTATAATATTAGTAGGATTAGTTTGATAATGATGCTGAAAAGCAAAACATTGCTAAGTACCAAACACATCCGGAATAGCAAGAAGCAAAAATAGTTCTTACTTAAATTAGCACGTTTTTAAACATTGTTCTCAAGATATCTCTACCCACACTGCGTAAGCTACCTACCCCATTTGGGATAATATTAGCACATATATCTCGCCAGACAGCTCCCACGTGAAATAGATAAAATGATTAACGAAGCTGGTATAAAATGAATGACATGTTTTCTTTTATTGTTTACATGTGTATAACATGAATCCATATGATTTTTATACGCTACTGTACAGGCTATTGTTTTATACAGAAAGTAACATTATATTTCGAAAATGTTGGTCCTTAAAATCATTGATTCTTCGTTTCCATGGAAAGATGGTCGAAATACTTCTAATTCTTTTTCGTTTCAGAAAATACATAAGTGTTATTTTCTTTTAAACCCGCACTTGGCCCTCGTCGTGGATTACGGTCCAGTCCCTCTCACCCACTGTGTCCCAGCAGGTGGAACATCATAGGCTGATTAGATTATGCTATTCAAAAAAATGTACCTAATTGTTTTATTCATTTCTGTCACAAGTTTAAAGTGTCGATGGCACCAACAAGTCTGCCCGCCGTATTCCAAGAATCTAAATATAATCTGCGTAGCGTACCTACATAGAGTTATAGCGTCCGAAAGCACTGCAGATTATAAATAGCAGGTTCATTAAAATGGCGGCTTAGCTTTGGATCCAATTAACTTCAAAGGCTCAAAGTTAATGTGTCGGTGCAATTACGCGCATGTGCGCACGGACTGCGGTCAAAAGTGTCACACGTTTAGCAAAAAAAAAAAAAAACAATATGTTGGGTTTTTAATATAGAGTGATCTTACAGCTTCAAGTTTTAGTTGACATTGAGATCAGTTGAAATAAATATTTTGCACTAAGCAGTAGTTATTTATAGAACAGTTCAGGCAAGTAAACTTATGTCTTGAGACTAAAAATCATCTACTTAGTTCACAGGAAAAAATAACACAAAAGTTCACAGATCAGTCTCTAAGTCTTCATAATGAAGACAACGTCAAAATCTACGTCAACTCAAGTAAAGTACGTAAGCACAAGATGTAGATAAATCAACGATTAAAGAACATAAAACGGTAGATAACTAAGTATAATGTACTCTACAAAGTCCGCATAGCAACACAACACATAATTTAAATCTACCAATAGAACCATATCCCACATCATTGAACAACCGAGGACTCCCAAATAAGATATTACAATATAACGTGACGACTCACAACAAAATCATTAGAATCAAGGAAACGTTGTCAAAACAACATGAGTCAGAATGTTCGCACTTGGACATGAATCGTAAAGTTATTGATCGAGAGTTCGAAGACCCGCTATAAACAGACTTACATAGTAATTCGTAGGATAATTACTTTTAATTGGAAGCGAGTGTTGAAGCTGTGTGGATTTAGATTTCAATTTTATGTGGTGCCAGATAAAATTTGACGGCACACAGATTTATTCCGCGATTTTTGAAAGCATTAGGACTGAGAATACAAGTCTTATAAGTCTGATAATCAATCTTGCCAAGGCGTATCGTGTGACACAGTAACTGGGTTGTTGAGGTCAGATAGGCAGTCGCTCCATGTAAAATACTGGCATTCAGCTGCATCCGGTTAGACTGGAAGCCAACTCCAGCATAGTTGGGAAAAGGCTAGGTATATTGATATTTTGAACTGAAAACCGTCTCAAGGGACAATATTATGTAGCGGGATTGTCCGAAAGGGTTACCGCTGCCCTGGTACGTAAAGGGCTAAGGAAGGAACACGGGTGGGTTTTAGTCAGTAAGAGTCTGACACTCCCTTCTGCTCCACCCAGAGCGGGAGGAGTCATTAGATGATTTCCCATCCACAAAAAAAAAAAAAAAAAAAAAAGGGACAATATTATTATAACTTTGCATTAAGATGTTTTATATTAAACTCTCCTATTCGGAATGATTCGTCTGTCAAAGACCTTACTCGCTCCCAGAAAAGAGAGGGTGCCATTTAGCATGTAGGTATTGTAGGTAGTACCTAAAGACCACCCGTCGTTACACCAGTGTATATGTAAGCAATCAATAAATGGAACAGCAATTTACAGCATCGAAACTTATAAACAGAAAAAAAAACGAAGATTTACATGAAAGATAAAACCTAGCTAAATTATTGGTAGATGCCAATAAATCCTGTTTACGACTATGCAGACAGTAATAAAAGTATATTATAAAAACCAAGTGCAAAGAGACGTGTAATAAATGGCAAAATTTACTATGTCTTGTAAATTACCAGCTGAATTAAAGGTCGCAATGGTCATTCTAAGAAGGATTGCGATGAAATTAATTATGTTTTTTTCGAAATCGAAGATAGTGGCAACAGCAGTCTAGACTCGATGTCTGAACCTAATTAAGAATAAAATGTTTATTTCCTGTCAGTAAATAACGAGCGTTATCGATTATCAAGAGCCTGGAGTAAAACTTGTGGTCGGTGGGAAAATGACCAGTGGCTAAACCCCAGCTGTCATATTTTAATATTATTGGGATAAACAACTGTACACCTTATACATATTCATAGGTAAGTAGATGAGGCAACTATGAACCTGCCGGGGTAGCGGGATCATCCGAAAGGGTTACCGCTGCCCTGGTACATAAAGGGCTAAGGAAGGAACACGGGTGGGTTTTAGTCAGTAAGAGTCTGACACTCCCTTCTGCTCCACCCAGAGCGGAAGGAGTTATTTGATGATTTCCCATCCTAAAAAAAAAAAAAAAAAAGGCAACTATGAAAAACATCAAAATCCACAAAAGAAAAAACATGACCTGACGGTCATGTTTTTTCAGAAATTGTTAAGTGGTAAACGCTGCTCTGAAAACGGTGAAGGAAAATCGTGAGGAAACCGGCATGTCTTAGAACCAAAAATTCGAAGACATGTGACATCTACCAACCCGCACTGGGCCTGCGTGGTAGATACATCCCACTCCGTCTCACAGAGGAGGCCTGTGTCCCTGCAGTGGGAACATTATAGGCTGATTATGTATAACATTCCGATTTAAGTATGTAATGCTGGTAGAAGGAAAAATTTTCCGACGCTCCATTTATTTAAAAAGATTCATAAATTCTCAATACGACTATAATTCAAATTAGAATTTCGCTACCCGAACAGGAAAAAACAATCGATGGATGTATGAACAACATCCTATACATCTCAAAAACTAGTAGTCACCTGCGCATGCGCAGGCTAGAGTCGTATAATTGTAATTAGTCGGCTTAACGCATATGAAAGTTTGATTGAGTAAACTTTGGACCAAATACAAAATGTTTGCATAATTATTATAGCTATATGAAGCAATCTAAATATTGTGCCTAGTAAAATATTCTAATGTCACGGTAGAATTTCTTCAATAATTCATGGATTTTCTTCAGGAATTATATCAAATCGTTACTATGGCTAGCTATGTATTACGAGTCCTAGTTGGCCCAACTACAAATATCGAGGACTTACAATCCACTGTTTCACATTAAACAGTATTAATTTACATCGTGATATACATATTATATTCCTTGAGGCTTCTGGCTAAGTAATTAGAGCCGCACGGGTCGAACAATTAGGTAAAACTACGCTTGCCGCGGTTGGTCCGTGGATGGGTGGACCATCTTTACATAACAAGACCCCTCCGTGTCTCGGAAATCTTGCTAAGGGGTATCGTGTGACACAGTACTTAGCTGGGTTGTGGAGGTCAGATAGGCAGTCGCTCGATGTAAAATACTGGTATACAACTGCATCCGGTTAGACTGGAAGCCGACCCCAACATAGTTGTGAAAAGGCTAGGCGGGATTTTTAGGACTGAAAACTATCTCAAGGTACAACATTATTATTTCTATGTTTAAAGATGTCCAATTTTAAGCTCCATGCACCCTTTGAAATAATTCTTTCTCGCTCCTAGAAGAGAAAAGGTGCCATGTAGCCTGTAGGTAGGTACTTTTGCCAAAACCTGTATCTGACCATTTTGAAAACCAAATGCCGTGCACATGAAGACGACAGCTGCGTCCGTAAGTAAAACAAAAGAGGATCCTACGGTCCTATAGTCCTTACGGTGGTGAGATTTACATTTTGGTGATAGTACCTAGAGACCACCCGTCATTACATCTGTATGTGTGTATATAGATATATACTATATATATATAAAGGGTAGCAGGGACATCGACGCGCAACCTGTAACCATGAATTTATTATTCACAGAAAAGTGCAATAGGTACCTACGCCGTCAATACGAAAAATTTCGACACTATGGGGTCTAACTCATGTGCTGAATTCATGGTTACAGTTTGCGCGTCGATGTTCCTGCCACCCTATATATAGATATATTGCTACTTCCTCTGCGTGAATTAGCCTTATCAAGCGGACATGCTGCTTCTATTAGTGTAACATTAGCATTGAATACTTCATTGATTTTATTTTTCGTGTCTGAAGGCAGGTCATCAATGACGTCGCAGCCTTTATACTGCCAGGGCTTGAGCCTAGGTTTTAGCAGGGCACTTTGAAAGGTAAATATAGTTCTATTAACTTCATATAGCCAGCACGATAGTTCCGTAACATACTATCAATCACAATCTGAAGGAAGGATCTATTTTGGAGGATATTGCTGATCCATTACTTCATATGTTTTTTTTTTTCTTTTTTTTTTTCATATGTTGGAAAAAATTGTCTGCTCAACAACGTAAATAACGCAATGAATGTTCTTGAACTGTCAAAATGAAATCCATTGCCACGTAATAACCCCGCAGTAATCGCTGGGCTGACCTGAATTTTAGGATAATTAGTTACTTATAGCTAAAGAAAGTCTAAAAACTTTTGTACCAATAACCATAAAAGAATCCAATTTTGGTCCATGTCTAAACTATGAGGCTATCCGATTGGATGTACAGCCATATGGTCATTACGCGCAAGTAACATTATTTATGGCCCATAAATCCGCGGGAGCTCATTAGGCCGTGTGTGGGCACCTTTATGGCGCGCCCGATGAGCTGTTTACATTTATTAGTAACTTCGGCTGTACTTCAGTTATTTACGGATTTGTATGGGGTAATAAGTTTTTTGAGCTAGATGAAGCAGATGGGGTTTGATTGATTGACAGAATGGAAAAAAAACCGCCAAGTGCGAGTCGGACTCGCACATGTATAAACGTACAATATACTACACAAATGTTTTTTAAATACTTTAGTAAAAAAAGTCGAAAAAGACACGTTTCCTGTGAAAAATAAAATAAAGTAAAAAATTAAAGGGATAATTTTTTACTTTATTTGTTGTTATAGCGGCCATAGTAATACACACTTAGTGAAAATTTCAAGTGTATACCTATTACAGTTCAAAAGATACAGCCTTGTGATAAACGGACGGACCCTTAATAAGTGGAGCCTTCAGTAATAGGTACGGAGCCCTAAAAATATCCCCAGAAGGTCATTAAATTAATTTACACCATAAAGGAAGTAAACCTACGTTTGAATTCAGCCAAAAAATAAGCCCCCATTAACGTACTGAAAGGACTGAACTTTATACTTAATAAAGGCAGACTTCCAATGGAAGAATGTTATCCAAGATCTAGACTTACACTTAGTGATCCCTATCACTATGTTAAGTAGCTAAACTTCTAACGCCGATGTAGATACTTACCTAAGTAAGGTCTAATAATAAACTCGAAAGTGATTCTCAGCAGATTATTTTGATACAGGATCCTGCGTCAGACAATGAAACCCTAATAATTTCGCAGAGATTAAGGCTTTTTTTTCAATTCTGCGTAAGCATGACGCATTACATACAGCCAAAAACATTCACTCCATGTCCAAAAATGTTTCCCGCTTCAAATTATAGCGAGTTAAAAACTTTTTGCTTTCAAGCCATTAGAATATTCAAATATTTTTTGCACAAAAAGTCCGAAATAGAAAACAATGTGAGCTCGTTTTGGCTCTGCGATTATCCGAACACGTATTTCTTTTGGATAAGGAATCGCGAATATCCCGCTACATAGTATTATAATAACTGTTAGACATTTAGGGGAGATGCGACTGTTATCGGCCATGGTAATCCTAACTCATCAGCATCTGCCTAGCCTTTTCCCAACTATGGATGCAGCTAAATACCAGTATTTTACATGGAGCGACTGCCTATCTGACCTCCACAACTCGTTACTGGGTAATACGATACCCCTTGGTAAGACTGGTTGTCAGACTTTCGGGCGTCTGACTACCCGTATCGACTGTAAAAGATCCACGAATAACAGCCGGTCTCGGTATGTAAAGATGGTCCCACCACAGACTAACCGCCATAGATGGATGGATGTAATTCTAACTAATATTATTAATAATAATCTTTCACGCTAAACGGCTGAACGGATTTGGTTAAAATTTTGCACATATCCTATGTCCTTTTCATCCTGGATCGCAGACGGAAAGCAGCTAGGAGAATAATAAATTCAGAATTTAAGCTCTAAGAAAAATATGTTATCTGAAAGCGTATACAGCTAGAATACGAAGAAATAAATTATTTCCTAGAATAAAAAGTTACAAACAACAGCATACCATACATAAAGCAGAACAGATGGTATCAATGATATCTAACGATGTACTCGTTGCATAACTATGATGGCTCAAAAAATCATGCAGATGATTAAAGTACAACAAGTCGCAAGCAACATTAGGTAATTGTGACTTAACTTTTTATTATCGTTATTAAATGTTTTATGATCGAATTAAGAAATCGTGGCATCTTCGAACGGAATCGAAAGACTGTTTCAAAATAATTATAAACATCATTTTAATTTCGATCACGTATCAACTGAGATATTTAATATTTAATTAAATCAGCATCTTAAGACCAATCGATTATAAATACACACGATAAGATCTCAAACATAGGAACAATATTAATGCAGCCCTAACTCCAACTCCCTATTTATAAATTCGTCTCTCCCGATAACTGTTGCCTGCACCTCAGTCGCCAAAAAATCAACAGTTGCCTCGCCGCCATCTTGGGTTGAATTTAATTGACTTAGAAAAATGCCTGGAATAATGCTTGTGTTGTTTTGTTGTGTCTCCAATGTCCATTTGAAACGCTATGTTTCCGCGTCTTATTTAGAAGGGCTTGCTAACTTTAGAGACGGTAAGATGTATATAAATGAAGAGATGGGAAGGTGTAGAATTGGCAGATCATATACATAGAAAGAAAGAAAGAAAAATATTTTATTTGGGACACACAGGAATACAAAAAATATAAAAGAACATGAAATCTAACAAAATCTTGAAAATAATAAAAAATAACATTTTAAATAAACATTAAATCTTTTAAGTTTGAATGTTCTTTTTTTTACGTAATAAATAATTAATAGATTAAAATTAACAAAATAGTGAAAACAAAAGGAAGCCCTCTGCGATGCCAAAAAGGCTCCTATCTCAGCATGATGCTGCGATATTTGAAAAACAAAACTAGTCTAGTTAAACATATATTTAGTGGTATAGTATGGCAACTCTACGATACCTTAATTGGTTTGACAGATTACTAGTGACAGTCACTATACAAAGGTACCTCTCTCTTAGGATCGTTTGAATGATTTGTTAATGAAAATATTCAAATTGTCTTCGTTAATGTTTACGGTAAAGATTTTTAATGTGCCCTAGTAATGTTATCTATCTGTGGAATTAAACTCAAGCTATCGTGTAATTGGTACTTACGTTGAGCAACAAAAGTCGGTTAGCACTTCAATTGTTTAAATCTTAATTACTGAGCAAAATATTCTTAAAAAAACATGTAGTAATAGAATATTTAAGAATAATTAATAATTAACATGAAATAGTGAAAACCAACGTATCGCATCATTTTGTATTAATTTAGATGATTTGTAAAAGTAACAGAGTTAATTGACTTTTGTTGCTGACTATACATACCAATAAGTTTGCCCAATTCCTAAATCATATTTGCCGTTGACGTTCAAACTTAATATTAGAAGTTAGGCAATAGTTATAGGTTCAGAAAGATATACATATAACTAAAAATGATTAAATTTGCAGTTTCTCAAAGGATTTGTTGGCATCGATCCACATTTAGATACATAGGAACGGAGCATTTTGCATTCACTTTTCCAGCTAAAAGCAGCTTTAAAATTTTGTGAAAACAAGCATGAAGTGTCACAATTTCTAAAGTGAATTGATCAAAAAGCGGCGACATTTCCCTATATTTCCCGAGGTAGTTTCACGGCGTGTTGCTGGCAGCAGTCTGTCGACTGTTACGAAGCTACCGACGACTGTCTGTTAGACGGATGAACAAGCTGACCGTTCGTATTACTGGAGCTGTACGAATGGTCAGGTTGTCGATCCTTCCATAGGAAACTCCGCGATGAGTACTCTTTCAGCATTGCAATAAAGCGAGTAAAACGTACTCTTGTAGAAATGTAGCTTGCGTTTCGCATTATGCATGTAGTGTTCATGGTATTTTTTTATAAGTACGTAGACAATTTATTATACATGACTAACAGTGAAACAAATACATTGTGATTCGACATAATGGTTTATAAGAGGCTGTTCAGAATTTGCGAAATGGTACCTATATTATTTGATTTCATCTTAACTTTTAATTTTAACCCAAAAAACTCATCTGAAGTTTGTCAGACAAGCTTATTTGTGCTACAACGAAAATTTAAAAGTCAAGGTCAAAGGTCAGGTCGTATTCTAGACCTATCATATAGTCCCAATATTGCGCGATCTAAACAACCTCTTAAGTGCAAAAGATGGTATACAAAGATTACAATTCACATGTACACAAAGCCCTTTCTATTCCTCACAAAGTCCTGTGCCCCAAAACAATAGTCGGATTCGTAACTTTTTATTCGGCAAACTGTATGCCTTCGGAATGTAGGCAGTACCGCATAATGAGGGGTCCGAAGCTCTAAATTTATTACGACGCCGCCACTGTTTCTCAGAAACTACTGAATTATTCGCGAGCGGCGCGGCTGCGGAGGTATGCGCCTTTGGTTCCCGGCACAGGCACAGTTATGTACGATATTCTTACGTAAGACGGAGAAAAACTTTGACAAAGTATCGGCTATATAATTGGGTTATTATGTGCTTGGAGTTCGGACTTGATATTTACGGAACGTCCATATTAGAAATAGCTCAACGCTCTTCCCAGAAATGTAGATGGCTAACATGATTAATAGAACAATGCCCTTATTAGATTACAAGTTAGACCTCCCAATTAAATCGGAGAATAAATGCATTGGAAACAAAAAACAAACAAACATGTAGCCTTGAGAGCCGACCCATTTGTAACCTTATAGGAACTGAAAAAGTTTGACGCTGCTTCACACGACCTTAGAGCGCATTCGACAAAAAACAAATAATCCTAAAATCCCGTAGCGATGCTGCGATCTAGAACCATATATAATGCCTATTACCTGAGCGCAGCCAACGGAAAATCAGGCAACATTCATGTTCATACATTTCCTTAGCGGTTCTACAGACGGCACTCACACATAGACGGGCAGACAGGCGTAAAACAATGCATTTCTGCTTCCATAAATATTTCCTGGCGCACACGCATACAGAGCCCTTCTTTACACTGAGCTCTACGCAGACATCCCTCTTCAGTCACCCTTTATCCTCTTTGATTTCAAATAAACGAGAAATGCCTATGTGTGCGTGCGTTGACCGCTGGCTTCAACAAGTCGAGTATCTTCACGGTAAGGTATTGACCACAGACGTCGCACACAGACAGGCAGACGGACAACACAGCAAAGAAATTATATCAGTAGGTCAGACGACCTTGTGCGATTCACGGAACGGCGCGCGCGCATGACTTGCCACGCCCACCGCGCACCCGCCGGAGGGGAGGGGGAAGGGGCTCGTTAATTAACATGTGTATACCAAAAAGTAATTGAAACTTAATGTTTGCGTCAATATTTGAGGATATGTTATTGTTAATTGAGCGAAAACTGTTTAAAGAATCATGGTGGCATAATTATTTTAGCTGTTAGGAAAGAACTGATGAAATTTCGTTAATAATGTTAGAATATCACGAAGAACTAGTAAGCGGCCGTGGCTTATAAAAATGCGTAGCATAGCATAATCAGCCTATAATGTTCCCACTGCTGGGACCCAGGCCTCCACTCTTCGAGAGGAAGTAGGCTGTAATCCACCACGCGGGCCCACTGCAGGTTGTTAGATGTCACGTGTCTCAGAATTTTTGGTTCTAGGACATGCCGATTTAGGTTGTATTAAATCTCGCTTTTCAACGGGCGAGTTCCAGGTCAAGAGCAGGCACAAAAAGAAGAAAAAATAAAATTAAAAAGCTATTAAGTACCTACACAATTTAAAATCTCCGAACAAACATGCTTCGCGAATGATTTGATAGCACAATTTCAGTGACCTTCATAGATCACTAAAATTATGCTATCAAATCAGTCAATATCAAAGAGAAGGAAAGAAGAAGGAAGGAAGGAGAAGATGAAATAACAATCAATTCAGTACCATTTAACTTTGAACCTGAAGATGACTAACAGAGGAATGACCTACAAAAGAGAACGCTTACCATCTCACTCTGGGTCCTTCGCGATGGCTGCATCTAAACCTTTTCCACACGACACATAAGCAAAGAAATTAACATTAATTCTGACCACTACACAATACGATATTCAAGAGAAATATCACGACCTTATATTGGGATGGGCAGTCTAATTGAGTAATGATACGTCTGGTAGCATCCGCAGCTAGCACATGAAGCAATTGAAACAGTTCTTGCAAATAGTTGCGATAGAGGTGACCCTGTATTACTTATAGAGATGAGCGTGTATCAATGTTAGGTGACACCTATCAGATTAGTCGATACTGATATACTTGGTTTAGTTTACATAGATTAGCATATAATCAGCTTAGAATGTCCCCAACTGGGGTAGATGTCACATGTCTTCGAATGTTTGGTTCTAGGACATGCCGATTTCCTCACGATGTTTTCCTTCACCGTTTTGAGTGCAGTGGTAATGAAATTATTTATTTATTGCCATTACCACTCGGCCACCACTGCTCTTAGTTTAGATTTACTCAGACCGAAATATGGTTCTATATTTTAGAAAAAATCCGTTAGCAAATACAAATCATTTTGTAATGCAAGGCTAGTTTGAACAGCGTTTAGTTATTAATACCACACACTCTGATTTAACCACATAGTAAAACCTATTAATTTAATGTCATCCTATCTAATTGCTGTTATTCAAAAAACGTGAATATCAAACTTCCATTCCAGTACCGCTTGAAATAATCTGGCCGCTCCATAAAAAAATTAATATGGCGCTAGTGTCGCGTTTCGTACGAGTCCCAACAAAACTTAAATCAAGAAGAAAAGAAATTCAAAGAATGGCTATTAATGTAGTAACAATCAATAAAACACCCAAAGCTGTGTTGTAAAGAGTAATTACACAAAATCTGCGCAGAGGAAGGATGTCAGTTAATTGCTCTTGCGCAGGAATATGACGAGTTCATTAAGGCGATGATACCGTCATTAAATATCTGTTTTCTGCCTCCGTGGTCCTAAAATTGGCAAGATCGGGAGGACTGGAAGAAGATCTTTGCTCGATATTAGGAATACAGGCTATAAAAAAAATGGCAAAGTCTGTGATTGACGAAATGAAAAAATCAGATTTACCAACGTAACTCATTGACCATTTTTACTTGCTTTTAAAGGTTGGTGCATATAGTATGAAGTGTCCTATTATTGCGTTTACGTAGGTACAGATTTCATTTTCATCTCTCAAATTTCATTAATAGATTTTCAACTTTATCGCTAAAGCATTACGTTCAAGGTTGATTGAGAAAATCTGTCAGTTTCGGGTAGCTTGATGTGCTGGTGTCTGTACGACGGTATTACCTACATAGAGGACATTACTGAGGACACTTTTGTGCTAATTCCTCATTGCGTATTCGTAGGTACGAGAACGATGACGACGCTCAATTGAATAATAGGATCTTGTTTGCTAACGTCTACTTACAGTCTAATTCATGCGATAATGTTGAAGCCGAAAGTCACAGCCAGTGTTACCAAGTGGTATCGTATTACCCAGTAACTGGATTGTGGAGGTCAGATAGGCAGTGGCTCCATGTAACATACTGGTATTGAGCTGTATTTGGATAGACTGGAAGCCGACCCCGACATAGTTGGAAAAAGGCTAGGCAGATGATGAATATCCAACTCACAGAGAGAAGGTCTGAGTCCCAGCAGTGAGAACACAATGAGCTGATTGGGTATTGAGATTATATTTTGGTGCAAACAAAGAAAGCGCATTGTAACTGCAACTCAATTAATTTATTGTTTATCTGCAATATGACAGACGTCAATGGATAAAAATTAAATATTGCGTTTTGACTACCGTTTGAAAGAGTTATTAGTGAATGTGCAAACAGGAACCCGTTTTAATTCTTGCTAATAGCAATCCTAACTGGGTTTTAGTGATTTATGATTAATTTTTTATAATTTATAGTATTTAATTTATCATTCAACTGTCACGGAAATGCAGCAATTTCCATTTAAATGTGTGTTGTGATGATTTCTTAACAATGTATCATTTCAGATGAGGCTTTTATAGAAGACCAATAATTTTTGTTGCATGTAATCCGTGTCATTTAATTAATTAAGTATTACCGAAGCTCGGTGTTGTGAAAAGCCCGCAAGGCATGGAAACCAATTTGAAACGTATACAAAGTGAATCAATCATATGACCATGTTTTGATAGTTTAAAAGCCTTCATGAAAAAGTAGTGAAAATAATGAAACCTCTCCTACTTTAGAGGTATGAGGAACAGGGTGTAAAGTTCACTCATCCTCCATAGAAAAGGGAGGATCAAGACGGGTATTGTGTCTGGCGGGCAACTGCCCAATGATTCATGTCAGGACAGTTGTATATATGCTAATTACGCGGTAAACTCTGCTTGCGAGATGCAGGATTTTGCGTGACGTCAGTATGACGAATCGTTCGCATGTGGCGTTGTAGATACCGCTACACTACTAAGTAAAGTTCACGCGAAAATACAAAACTGTAGCTTAAATACAGTAAAAAATAATAACTGTTCTAGGACAAACATTCCACAAATTAACAATTAATCAATACTTAATGAAGCGAAAACCAATCAGGCCTAAAAAACCGCCAGCGCCTTAACATAGTGTGGGTGTCGCGAAATGGCCACTAAATAACACCGGCATTTTATAGTCGCGTATAATTCTAATTGTAAATCCGTTTGTCAATTAAAAACAAACGGAACGGATTGATATCGCGTGCGTCGGCGCAATTTAGCCGTGCTGTTTGGGCGCTCGTGCCAATTCTGAGAATGTGTAGTATAATAGATGTTGTTACTGAAACAATGGTCGCTGCAAAAAATGGCGTAATTGCATTTTATTTATTCTAATTGTTGGTATTTGGGGTTCTAATTTGGGTTTATTTATTTTATTATGGAATTTACTTATTTGTATGTTTTTAGTAGCAGAAATTACTGGTTTTACTCGTAAGTATTTAGTTGTAAATGGCTTGTAATTTGATGTTACAGGTCAAGAGAATTAGAGATTAATGGTCACTAAACAATTTATTTATGCCTTATACTTATTATAATAATCGTAAATTATCTAAAGCCCATAGTAGGTTTTGGTCAGAGGTCAGCAAAAGATTTGGACCAAATCTTACTGACATCACCACGTGATTAACTTTGTTCCCAACAATGTTAATACCCCCAGTTTGCCATCTATGTCAAATTAAGTAATCACTAAAGTATATCTTTATATCCTGTGCTTGACAGCCTAACCACAATAGACTTCATATAATTACTTAGCGCAAAAAACTAAATATGTATGTGTAAATAGTTTTGATCAGGCTGATCTGTAGTTTCTCTAGCATACCTACAGTGATAAATGTATAGTTTAGAACTATAGCATATGATTGATTCCGAGACCGTTTTGTCAACATTGACAGTCTTAATACAGGGTGGCAGGGACATCAACGCGCAACCCGTTACTATGGATTCAGTAGGTACATGCTTCTGGATCCCCCCCCCCCCCCACTCCTACAAAATTGCAATATTACGCGGTCAAAATTCCATACATTTTGACAGCAATTTTTTTAATAACCGTCAAAAAAATTCAACGCATGTTGGGTTCCAGAATCATGTGCTGATTCCATGGTTACAGATTGCGCGGCAAAGCTTACCAACCTGTATAATCTGACTAATCTACTGCGTCCTAGCTTTACAACAAACGTCACCAATCATTATTGGTGAGGCCGAGCTGGAATGTGGTTCGCAAAATTAATTACAGCTTTCAGCATTTCCTTTGCAATACCGGCTTCCAACTTTTTTAATAATGTTGCCACATTATGCGTGCGTGCGTTCAATAGCAGCAATTTGCTGACAAGAAGAGTATGGCAAAGACATCCTAGCAGAGCAAATATCAAACCGACAAACAACGTACGCGTTTGTCTTGTCACTAATCAAGAGCTTCGTAAGATATAAAACTTCAAAAGTCACACTTAAGTATAGCAATTTGAAATTCTTTCATAATAAAAGATATCTAAGTCAAATTGAGCAGTCAATGACCACTTGAGTAAATCTTAAATCCTTACAACATCCCTCGTTACCGAAAGCCTACACAGATTTCTGCTGACATCTTTCAAAACTAACAGAAACTTGTGCTAATCCCTTACTCCCCGGCCTTATCCCCAAAACCCGAGCGCCTATTGAAGGTTTCCCCCCGAAAACAAAAAAAAGATCTGCCATAGTCAAAACAGTTCCAGAATCGACACGAGACGAAACTGATTTAGGGACTAACCACACTTATTCAGCTCTGTTCAGCTTTTGTCCATACAGTCTGACATTTGTAGAAAAGCTGAATAAGTATGGTTAGTCCCTTATAGCGTTGTGCACCCCAGCAATGTTTTCAAAGAGAGATGTCCACTTGACTTAGGTCTGCGCACAGCTTTAGTTGGCATAAGAATAAATCTACTAAGTAGGCTTTCAGTAACTGGAGGGACTGAAGTTCTCATTAGTTACCCTTATACTAAACAATATGATAAGTTACCTGTGGGTGTTGGCGGTGGTGGCGCGGTGGGTCGCGGGGATCCGGCGCGCGCGCCGCGCTCATGCCTCAGCGCCGCCGGCGCATGCCCCCCACGGCACCGCCGCCGCTCTGGAACGATATGGTGATGTTAGTCATCAGATGTTACATGATACATTATTAGATGATCTTTTGGATCATAAGGACAAGTTTTCACATTTGCAGAATGGACTTCGGCTAGGATATTTTAAAAGAATCGACAGAACAAATTCAGAGGTATTTTTCTAAAATGTTATAATAATTATTAGGTTCCTAAGTAATCGACCAGATCCTTATCCGTTTAAAGGTCTCGTGAACTAACAAGTCGAAATGGACAAGATACCAATATGTCAGGTTGTTCCTCTGTATGCTTCAAAGAAAATTCAAATAAGGAATTGCGCTTTTCCATTACTTTTCTCGGATTTTCCCTGACTATTGAACGAACCCAACACGAGCTTGAGAGGCTCTATGGAGTCTGTAGACTACGATAACCTGACATGAGATAAACCATTGTTATGTAAAAACCATTGCTAAAAAATCTGCGTTGTCTAACAAGATTATAAAGAGATATAATAGACAAGTGTTAATTAACACTCAATGGACTGTGAACCATGCGGTAGGTGATAAGTGGTTACTCATCACTTTTCCTTTTAACTAACTGTTACCTGCTGGAATTTTACGCTAAGAACTAATTGTCATTTTTATATTTCCCTGCCAAGCAACATCAACATCTGCCTAGCCTTTTCCCAACTATGTTGGGGTGGGCGTCCAGTCTAACCGGATGCAGCTGAATACCAGTATTTTCCATGGAGCGACTGCCTATCTGATTAGATTTAGGCAGAAATAGATGTGTAAAAAAAAATTTGAAAGATAAAAAATCATGGAATTTTATAAAGAACAGCAAGTTCTTTATAAAATTCCAAGACTTTATTTTCATCTTTCACATTTTTGACACATCGATTTTTGTCCTAATCACAGTTAGCAATTCTTGATTGCACGCTAAAAGTCATCAAATTAATCACAGACAAAGATGTCACGAAGAAAACCAATTCAAAAGTTATATATTATTATCTTTAGAATCTCATAATAAAATCGATTATTTATAAGGAAATTATGCTACATTAGTCCATTCGTTGGGTCTTTGAGGGACATAAATTGTATCAGAATTCCTATAAAGCACCTACCGGTGTGGATCGTTGAAAATAAACTTTCTCGTCACACCCACACTATCGGTAACTCTAATAAAAGAAAGTAAACATTTGAAACACGGAGGAAATAATTTATTGAACGTAATTCATTTAAGAGGATGGTGAGAACACGCGTTCTCGGTTGTTGTCAATTGATAAACTTAGGCTTTTTCGTAACATCAATGCTATATTAGGTTTATTGATTTTACATGGTTGGTTGGTTGTAATTATCTTTTTTCCGCGACTCCTCAGAAAGAGAGTAATTTTATTGTATCTAGGTATGTAAAGTCATATCTTTACTTAGGTACAATGAGTCCCATTTAAATGACTTAATATGCGCCTGCGCATAAAAATAAACTTTTAAATAACTAACAAAATACATTTGCAGATAAGCTCCTTTTTGCCGTTTTAGAAACCTTTTTAAAACGTAGGTAAGTAATTAAAATCGTCCCCCAAAAATTCTATCCCCGGGCTATGTCATCGCTCAACATCAGGTGAGATTTGCTTAGACAGCGAGCGCGAGCTCATCCAATGAAACAAACAAAGCCAACTTGTCACTAGAAAACTGACTATTATACTAATCTCCTAATAACGACATCTCGGCCGACAACTGTCCACTCGCCCCTAAGCATAGCGTCCGTGGTGCGTATCATCCGCGACACAGAGGTCATACGACGCACTGTGTTCGAAAGTTGTTTGTCCGCTCAAACGTCCGCATGTCCCCACAATCGCAGGTCAAAGAATTCACGTTAATTCGACGCAAGTGTGACCACGTGATTAATATCAGACGACCATTGATAACGGCCCTTCAGGCCCTTGACCACACGAAATAATTAGATACATTTTTTTCTATTAGTTTTTCGGTTATAAATGGGAAGATTAGTTATAATCTTTGTAATGGGTCGACAGCAACACGATTTGCATGTAAAACAACAAGTTTGTTTATCCACAAAATCATTTCAAATGTCAAAATGTCAAGTATTTGAATATTTAATTAACGGTCCTAAAGAGATATCGGTCGGACAAAGGCTGTATGCAAAGACCACCCACATTCCATTTCCAAAATTAAAAACACATCGATTGTCTAATTAAATATTCAAAAATGATCGTTCTATTTTCAAGTCCATCCTTTTCACACCCGCTGAGAGCTTTCAACTGTCACTATGACAGCTACTGTCAGCCAGTGATGAAAGGCCTCGCTCGCCCCTCTGTGAGCTCAGTAAATACGGTGGCGGAAGAGGTGAAGCGAAGATGAAAAGGGGTCTTAATGAAGCGGCCATGTTTGCCGCTACTGCAGCGCCTCCCGCAGGCTTTTATGTAAATTGGTCAAGGTCGACTGAGGTGTTTCAAAATAGATGCTCTCAAAGGTGAGGGATTACTGCAGTTTGGAAAATCGTATCGATTGTTTTTCCTAGGAAGGGTTGACAGAAGCTACAGGTCTAAGATATAAGGCATGACAACAAAAGGGCGTATCTACACTAGTTAGACACAAATGTTAGGTAGGCACTCACTTTCACACGAAAGGTTACTGTCTTGTTAATTCATACACTAGATTCGATAACGAAATCAACAAATAACCACAAAATTTTAAGCACCTGCTGTCAAAAGTCCACACAGCTCCAGATATTCTCTAAATTAAACACTTCCTTGACTTAAATACTTCCACGAAACCTATTCATTTAAACGAATTCGTTTCCCGTATTAGTTAAAGTTGCAGTAAAACAGAAAATTATAGATAATAACATGTATGACGCAGAGCAGTCTTGCTCGGAGCATGCGCCCCAGCAACCTCCCTGTAATCGTATTAATTTTCTTTTCTTGGACAATGCTGGCCTTTGTCTATAAAAAACACACACACGTTTTAAGACGACACACCACACCCCATTATCCAATTATATCATTTGTCACCCATTGATGAAAATATTCATTCACAATGCGAGCTTTGAGGGTCTGCGCAAAAAGGCTTGAAGTATAAAGCACTTTTCTCGAAAAACTAGATTAAAACTCACAGAATCCATAGAACTGACCTGGGATTTGAAGATAAAGGGATAATTCTAGCTCAGGTTAGCTCAAAACTGGCGCAATGGAACCAAAATATGGATCGGGCTACCCTCAAGTATAAACTGTCAAATACTCACACAGCACACAACGTTACGCGCAGTTTTCACAAACAATATTCACTATGTACAACGGATGCACAATATAGTACAACACACGTATGATTAATATGCACTTTTCTAATGAATTTTCACAGTTTTCAGGGAGGCCTGAAGGCTGCAGAGCCGTATCACAGTGACATTTGTCATGTGCGGCGCGCGCTCGGTGTTCTTCGGTGTTTGTCGGGTGCGTTCGGTTGTGGTCGGGTTGGCCCTTGGCGGTTCGGGGTCTGTCGGGCGGTATTGATCCGGAGTTGTTCGGCCGGCGCCCGGCCGCCGGTCGCCGGTGGCGCCCCCTCTCGGCGCTAATGAAAGCTGATGGCCATCCATTATTTAGCAGCCTCCAAGACTGTGCGGTACGCGAAAATTAATGGCGAATTTATTGATTTATTGCAAGCGAAATTAAAGATTGATTGGTTAAGTGAGTTTGGCTCGTCTGATAACGATTAATCTGTTTGCTAGCTAAACAGTTGTCATTGTAGTGTTGCGGGTATATTGATACCGACACTGATAAGTGATAATGGGGGGTTCATTTATTATCTGAGACTATAGATAAGCTTAGCTAGAATAATTGATAAAACTTTACGGGAAAACGGTTTTCATTACAACTTTTAAAAGTTATAGCTAGTAATTTTTCATAAAAACTATGTCTAAGCTTTGTTATTTTTGCCAAATTCCTGTGTTAACAACGACTCATTTTAAAGGCGATTATAGTTTTAATTAATTCGTTAGGTGTATACTAAAATTAGAAGCTTTAAATTAAAGCATCAAAACAAAAAGGAATGCCTTTATAACATTTAACTATGAAGTCCATTCATAATCTTAATAAAAGCAAAACAGCATGTTCTTATGTTTTCATTCGTAAAAACAAATGAAAATAAACAAATCAAAAAGAAAACATGACAGGTTGTTTGTTATATCCGATTAAGTAAGAGTTTTTTTTTTTAAGTTCAATACCTTCTGTCGTTTCCAGTATAATAATACAATACTTTAAGGCGAAACAAACTATACATAAATTAATTACTTATCTAATAAATGCACCACAATGATGCACCACACTGATTGCACTGATCATTTTAAAAAAATAAAAAAAAACATCGACACTTCACGTGACCAGAGGGCTGGGTCGTTCTTTGGCTAAAGAATTAGCATTGCCATTTAACGTGGCAATGCTGGCAGCGATGCGGACGAGTACTTCGACGCCTAAATATCCTTTTGTTTTTGTATTTATTTATATAGTTAAACTTTTAATTTAGTTCCTAGCGTACATAGTTTATGGAAACATAAAACGCAAAACTGTTGCAGTTTTAAAAGAAGAGTAAAAGAACACTATCGGTCCACTTCAAAGTCAAAGTCAAATCATTTATATATACATATAAATGATTTGACTTTGACTTATATTATTTAGACCACCTTTGAACGTCAAACATTACATTAAAATAAAATCTTTATCTTAGAAGTATGTATGTTTATTTGTATGTATGTTAGTATATTTTCATAATTTTTGTTTAGTTTTTTAAGTGAATTATTTTTGTTCTAATGTATTATTTTTTTGTCTCCTTTACTCTTTCACACGCTGTCTACATCTCTCCATCTATAGGGATAGTTGCATGGCAACTATCCCTATAGATTTTGAAACCCTATAGGTTTTGATTCCCTTGCGAGTGTCAAAATATGTGGCATAAACGTAACATAAACGCCCGTATCTTTTGATTGCGTTGACTTAGAAGGTGATTTTTCACTGCTTCAAGGGATTGCAGCTCTAAATATTTGATGTTAATTTCAACTTGATAACTCCACGCGATCCTGAGAACAAGGGTCTTGACAGACGGACAACGAAGTGATCCTTTAAGGGTTCCGTTTTTCCTTTTGAGGTACGGAACCCTAAAATACAAACAGACGAACATAGTACCTGCTTTTTTGAAGTCGGATAAAAATGTGAAACTTTGTAAATATTGTTTGAAGTCACTAAACTACGCGTTTAATCTAATACAACTCAAAGAATGCTTGTCGAATCGTCTTCTACAATTAAACAACAGCCTAATTGCCAAGTGAGTACCCTCCCTTGCGGTTTCAGAAGTTTATCATTAATGTAGATGGATGTTCGTTTACTTTTTTGTTAATAAGGAATTTAACTAATTAAAAGTTGTACCCGGAAGTTTACTGCGGAGCGTCTGAACACCAGCATGTGTATAAAAATAACTATAGATAGGTACAGTACCTACTTGAGAGTTTAACAAAAGATGGATGAATGTCTCCTCTCTTGCTCTTCGCACTTTTGTTTTCGATTCTTCCTGTTCATTGTCGAAACGGTGATAACTAATGGTCACGTAAGTACTGTAGAGATTATGATCTGAAAGCCAATTCCCGTAATTAAAAACGTTCAAAATCTAATCGTGGTCTCATCTCAGCTACAATCAATGTCAAAAACTTGCCAAAAATGTATGGTAATTGATTGTACTTTTACGGTTTTTGACATTTATTTTCTTAAAAGATTTACACAATCACTTACAAAGAAAATACAATACTTAAAAATACATAAAGCCGATTGGTGTAGTGGGTTAGTACTATGACAAAATTACATTAGGATTTAGTAAAAGACTAGAAAACTTTTGACAGATTGAGACTGAGTTCAGACTGTGAACGTTCTTGAAATTACGAGCATTGCCCCTCTGCATGGTTTGTGGCATGCATCCTTTTTGGTAATTAAACGACAATGTCATAAAATTATAAAATAAACGCCAATACAAATTGAGAAGGCAGAGATTGTAGGCGTCAGATTTGGCTGACAAACAAGTGATAAGGACAGAAACTGCAAAACGATTCCGTAATAATTATTTAGTTCATCTGGAAGATATTGTTTGATTGATGAACCTCTCCCACAGTACTTACCTATCGAGAATAATGGTCTATCTTCATGGAAAGTGCCTATTTAAAACGTAACTTGGAAAAGATAACTGGACTAATATTTAGAATACTGCCGGAAGTAGATCCGAAACAGAAAGCAAATTGAAATTTCACCAACTACTTATAGACAAAGAGTTGGAAGACAGGAAATACATACATACAGAAAGTGACGTCTTTTACCCATGAGGGAGGCAGACAGTACAGAACGCCACGCGCCACCTGCTACAATCCGAACATACTTCTTTTACTTCGTTTACGTTCATCTGCCTTAAAAATCGATGAACCCGCCTCCTGATACCTACATTTTGACTCATCACCATAACACAGTACAAAACAAAACAGACAAACAAAAATCAAATCACACCATAAAAAAACAAAACAAAAAACTCGCCTAATCGCATCCCTAGTACATCGGTGCGTTATCGATGAGTTAGCGCTCCGTCGAGTCGGCGGGCAGATCGAGTGCACTTGTTTTTCACTGTCTGTGGGGCTAATTGCGCCATTTTTCATTTGCGGCCCTTCCGCGCCCCCTCGCTCGCCCTACGGGTGGGGGCGGGGGAAGGGGGGGTCCACCCCGTGACCAGACTTGGCTATTCTTGGCTACTGCGTGTTTACTAAATGGATGCGTGAAATGGAAGGTTGTTGGATTGATACGGTGATGAGCTTTGGTGATAAGGGTTGGTCTAAGGCGCGTTCAGTTTTAATGTTGATGTGTCGTAGGTTAGTTAATCAAGAAAGGTGGCAATAAAATTCGAAAATTTCAGTTTCCATGACGTTTTAAGCACAATATATTTTATGATCTGAAACAAGTATATTTTTTGTATTGATTAACCAAAATGTGAAGACACTACAGTATAATCAGTGCAGCTGTCTAGCACACGCTTAATTTAGGCGAGGAGCTAGCGTTTTTTTCTTCTAATTAAAATGTAAACAAGTCGTTTGAAAAATAATATCCTATTCTTTCATTAACGCACACATTTCACTGTTAAAAGTTATAATAAAAAAAGCTTTCCGCGATTCAGAGATGAGTGACCAGTAAAATATGTAAATTAATTCCGCTACTTATAATTGTGTCACTCAATTCAAACCAGACTTATGTGATTAGGTAGCTAAATTGACTTGGACATCGCCATTTTGCATATCCATATTGATCTGGATATGATAATGGACAGTTAGACACCTCTACAGCATCAATATTATAGTTGTGAATGAGTGGGACATTTAAATATTACGCAGTATGGTAAGGAAGAAGTTTTCACAGGTATTGTGTGTTAGATGTAAATCATTAAGGGCGGACTTTACCAAAGTCAGATATCTTTTATCCGTGGAATAAAATTGACGTCTGACAGTTCTAGTATGGAAAAACTGTCAAAAATCCAAAACTTATTCTCAGGGAAGACTAACTAATTCTAGGTATAAAAGTTTGGTGAAATTCGCCCTAAGAGTACTTAGTAAGAATATCTTAAAGAGAGAAATCGATAAATTTGTCAGACGCTGGAGTGGACGCAGTATTCAATATTCACCCCGGTAAGGAAAACAGAGAGAACAGTAGTGGCCGAGTTGTAACAGCTCCGACTAACGAGGTCGTGGGTTCGAACCGACACGGGCGCTTTACTTTGTGGAAATAATTTTATCACTACTGCTCTCAATTTTATCTCTCCTCACTGCCGTGAGGCACACACTATTGTTCTCTGAAACATTATTTTTATTTTATTAATTTTGTATTTTGTGTTTCATGAACTGTGTCCAAATAAACTTTTTTCTTTCTTTCTTTCTTTCTCAAAACGGTGAAGGAAAGCATCGTGAAGAAACCGGCATGTCCTAGAACCAAAAATTTGAAGACTTGTGACTTCTATCAATCCGCACTGGGCCCGCGTGGTATTACAGCTCACTCCCGCTCGAAGAGAGGAGGCCTGTGTCCCAGCAGTGGGAATATTATATTGGATTATGAAGGAAAAAAGGAAAACTATTACAATGTTTAACATAAAATTAATCGCAGGTAATTCAAAGCTGTCGGCCGAACGAGATTCACAAAGTAACCAATGAAACACTCATATAAGAAAATTGAGGCCTTTGCTCGGCAATAGGTTTAATCAGGTTAACACTTATACAACTGAGAAAATCTTGAATATTTTTATCCGAATAAACAGAACAGTTAATTCAAAAGAGTTCAACTATGTCATTAAATATTAACCAAGAACTCATAAATATGATACATACAGCTCTCTGACGTATATATAGCATATTAAGATAACTTTTAATAGATTAGATACTTAACAATTAGGTACAGAGCCGGCATCAGCCAGGTCGGTACATCAATGTAAAGTAATGTCATTAAAACAAAATAATGTTAATGAATCTGATCTGGCCGCCAAACATATCGCACCGGATACATATCTCAACGTTTAATGTTGCCATCTAATTGGTCATACTAGCTTGTAGTCTCAGAGACAGTAAGCAAGGCGAATATGGCATCTAAAATTAAGCTACACGGGCAATTTTCGTTGCCCCAGATTTTCGTAGCACCTTCGTAGCAGTACGTATTTAGGGATCTACGTGGGAGCTACGACAAGCTTGGATAATGAACAATTTCTGGTTTAAGTTGCATTACACATTAGCTTGCTTAAGTTATCCTTAGTTAAGTCGCAATTAACTGAATTCATTTATTAACCAGACAGGTTTTGATGCACCTCCGAAAAAGTGCAAAAAATTACGAATTCTGCTCAACCACTGCTCAGAGTTCCATTTAAACTTCGATAACTTGCTAATATTGTATTACTGTAACAGTCAATATTGTACCACATTGTAATACAACATTGTTAAATGATAACATTGTATTAGTCCCCTGGCTCCTGGCCTATACGGCAGTCTCCTAGAGCACGAGGCCGGTGTCGAGTGGTAGTCACTTTCCAATACCGAGTTACCGGTTCACTGAACATATTATCCTCTGGTGTTTCTTTGTGACACTTTTTTCATAATCTATAAATACATTTTTAAAAGTGTTTCCTCTTTAGGTATACACAATAACACAATATCTACTTTTTAGGGTTCCGTAACCAAATTCCATCCGTCCGTCTGACTGTCAGCGGGCTGTATCTCATGAACCGTAAATAGGTAGATAGTTGAAATTTTTATAGTGTCTATTTTTATTACCGCTATAATAACAAATAATAACAGGTGTTTTACTTTGTGTAAATTATTTCATCAACTCTGGTCTCTAAACGGTGAAAGAAAACATCGTGAGGGAACCGGCATGTCTTAGAACCAAAAATTCGAAGACATTGTGACATCCACCAACCCGCACTGGGCCCGCGTGGTGGATTATTAGCCCACTCATACTCGCAGACAGGAGGCCTGAGTCGCAGCAGTGGGAACTTTATACGCTGATTATGTAATTATTGTTTTGTGAATTCTCACATGTACAGTCACGAACACCAATATGACAACACTTGGCAACTTTCAATTGCGATTTTTTCGCTTTTCTTTTCGATTTTTGTTGAAATACGACATATTACATAAACCTATGGGTTCGAAAATGCTATGTTCGTAACAACATAAAATTTCATAAAAAAATAAAGGAGTAAATCGCTTTTGAATAAAGCCGAGTGTATACCTACATACTTTTGCTCGTGACTGTACTCGTATTATAATTAATCGTTATGATTTCTCCACATTTCTTAATAACATTCAGCGAAGTTACAAACGGAATGTCAACCAAGTCATGTACCTAATAATTATAAAAATGATTAGATTCTACATTTAAAAGTATGTCTCCTAAGCCAGTTGTCGCGGTAACTTTCCAATATTGCGCGCGCGCAGGTAACGGTTCAATGGACATAATTAGTGACGTACCTGTTTCTTAGTGTATTTACATTTTTATACGATGGCGACACGTTAGGCGGCTGCTCAAGCGCATATTTTGATCTCGGAAACGAATTAGCTGGTTTTTGTCGCTAAAACTCAGTAATTTATTACTTAACTTTGAAGTGCCGTTTTCTTTATTTTAAGGTGTATATTTAATATAAGTATATGTTTTATGTATGTAAACATAACACAAATAAATACAATTGTCTATTTGTAATGTCAAAATAACATCTTTTTTCTAAATGCATATGAAAGTATATACGGTACTTACAACAACAAGACACACAAGTTTGATAGAACCAAACAAAAAAAAATCAAAATCGGTTCAGCTGTTTGGAAGCTACGATGGCGCAGACAGACATACAGATACACACGCTAAACTTATAACTTAAATTTGTTTTTGTCGGGGGTTAAAAAAAACAATTGTAAAAAATGTCTGTCTTTCTGTCTGTTTCTTCCGGCTAATCTACGAAACTATTTTTCTATTCTACGAGTATATGTATTTGCTTAAAGTAGTCAAAACTATTCCTAGGGAAGATTTTTCTGTTTCAAAATCATAAATGCAACTTTTTTCCCAGTGCATATGCTGTACTTGCCTTCTGTCATCAATTTGAATTCAAATTGACGTCACTTCAGGTCAAATGCCCCCTATAAGGAGTGAATGAGAAAGACGTTTCGTAACATCCGAGCAATGTCTTTCTAGTCGTCGGCCATGGGTTCCGTTCCTATTCTTCAGGTTCACGAAAATCTAAAAGAAGCAAAGCAAATTAAAATCAATTGTTCAAGCAACTTAAAAGCAATCCTTATTAAAGAGAATTTCGTACACATATGTGACGTTCCCATTGTGCTTTTATAAATAAAAACTTACTCCCAAACTAAATTAACCAACCTTAAGTCACAGTCACAACTTAATCTAATTTCTAGATAAGGTTTTTTTCCACCTTTTACTATCCTGAAGTAAATATTAAGTATTGCTAACGAACCTCGATCAGAGTCGTTCGTCAATCTTGGGTTTCATTCCCATTTTTCAGGTTATTTCAGATATCTGATATCTAAAAACAAAATGATAGTCTTTTATTTTCAAGAGTTAAAATATTAAACCAAGCAAGCCTTCTGGATCCGCCGTTTGGTGAAATAATATGAACTACGGAACATCTAATCCTCCTTGCTTCCGTTATTCCGTATCGCGCTGAAAAAGCGCTAGTTCACGCCTCAGGGAACAGATGGCGTTTGCACTAACAGTGGATTCCTTACGACTTCAAATTAATGATGGATCAGGCGGAAGTAAGGCATTACAGATTGCTAGGTAACCTCTGCAATATGAAAAATAAACTGTTCCCTACATTTTGATTTATTTCTTCTCATAAATTAATTTTAGTAGTTGTAATTTTCATGAGGACTACACCCCTTTAAAGCATTCACACGTTTAATCTAACGTACTGTAGTACCTATAAATACCGATTATGGGAGGACCCTTGTTGCCCTCGCACGGGTCTTCCTTTTTTTATTGTTTTCACTGTTTTGTTAGTTTAGGGCTGATTTTTCAATCTGATAACTTTATTCGAGGAATAATTTTAAAATATTGACAGTTATTTATACAAAAACTGTCAAACGTCAATTTTATTCCTCGAATAAAAGTTATCTGGCGATGGAAACATCAGCCCTTAATCTTAGATAAGCTTTGATGTTTTTTTTTTTTTTTTATTGTTTTCAAAGATTTTCAGATTTAAGTAATATTCTTTTGTATTGTTTGGATTTCTTGAGCGTACCCTAAATAAAATATTTTTCTTTCTTTCTTTCTTACTTATAAACACGTCATATATGTGGGCGACGCCTAATCGGAAAACGCAAGAAAAATTATCACAACTTTTTTTCAGGGGCCACGAAAGAGCCGTCAAGCTTCAGTGAAGTTAAGTGAGTAGGTATGTTGCAATTTGATCAGAAAACTATGAATATTTAAATACAAAGATGGTTGGTACATATTTCGTTCGACACATCCGCCGCTACTAGTGGCATACGAATATTTACAATGTGAACCTAATGTACACGTGGGTACAAAACCCAACTTATATATTATATACTTGTACTCTAGTAAACAATACAAAACATTAATACTATGGACATTTGTACTTTAATATACGAGTACAATATAAAATAAATAAAAACACAACAATAACAACATTTAAATTATCCAACTAAATAAATCTACCTTATTATTAAAAAAAATATTATTTAGTTATTAACCCTTATAATCAAAAAAATATTTTAATGTGTAAAAATTATTTTGGAGAAGCCCATTTTTTAGACTTTTTTTGTAAAAATTAAATGGTAGCTCTCTTATTAGTTTTGGAATATAGTTATATATTTTAATGGAAATAAGGTAGCTGACAGGCGTTTAGTGCAGCTTCTTCATTCGCTGTTTTGCGTAGTTCTCTTAATCCGTATACAAATCTGTTTATTTTTTTACATAGATTTACAATGTGTATTCTCCAATTACAATTTTCATCTAGTGTTAGACCTAAAAAATGTATAGTGTTTTCATTATTAATTTGTATTTGGTTATTATGATTTAAAATAATTTTTGGGGGGTTTCATTTATAGTTCGCAAATTGAATGAATTTTGTTTTAGTTATATTTATTTTTAAGTTGTTTTCGTTTAGCCAATTAATTATATCGTTGACAGTTTGATTTGCCTCTCGTATTATATTATTACTGACCTGACTGGTCAGTAATAATATAATATGAGAGGCAAATTATAATTTTAGATTTTAAGGAAGGTAAGGCTTAAGTTATCCAAAAGTTATCCTTTTTTTGAGCACAAAACAAAAGTAGAAAATCTATCACAAATTCACAATAAACACATTTCATTTTGTTGCCGAAGTTTGATAAGTATCCATTTCATTTATCCTCAAACTCAAACTCCAAACATTTATTTCAATTAAACCAATTACAAGCACTTTTGAATCTTCAAGGAGTGTCGGTCTGTCAGGAATTTGCCAATTTGAAGCTAGTTGCCCATTCGAAAGCGTAGTAGTGTACCTATGGAGAAGAACGGGCAAGAAACTCCACGGACACTCCTATAATCTAAATTATATTGTTACAAAAACTTTTTTGCAAAAAAAGAAACAACCGACTTTCAAAAAAGACACTGCAGTCAGTTCGTCAGTTGTTTTTTTTTTTTTTGCAATAACGTTTTTATTTTTCACTTTTAAGCTGTAATTTTTACCAGTAATGTTGGTTTAAAAACCAAACTTCTGAACCGTTTTTGATGAAATTTCTATGGGACCAATCTGAAAGTATATCCTTACAAATAAAAAAAGAATTTTGCAAATAAATAATGGGTTATAAATAACGGAGTTCTGTCTGAGGTAACAAACATTTTAAAAAAATACAGTCGAATTGAGAACCTCCTCCTTTTTTGAAGTCGGTTAAAAATATGTATCAGTTAGATCATAATTGTTTATTAGTAGGTAAATAAAATTCTAATTGCTTATAGGTATGTACATTGTTATTATGCTGAGATAACCTGCCTTTTGGCTTTGTATACGACTTTGTTTTTATTTTCATTATACTTCTTCTGTTTTATTTCTGTTTTTAAGAATGTCGTTAGCTTAGTTGTGATATTCCTGTGCGAGTCCCATTAAATACTTTTTCTTTCTTTATTGTTAGTGTATAAGTTACTTCCTTTAGCAGCACTAACAGTATCCTGAGCGTATTGTCCGAGCGATGGGACGCGGTGGTGTTGGAGAGGTGGATGCATCTGCATGCCATTTATTAAGTGATTATTATTGTTTTATGATTATAATTAAATATAATCCAATGAATTAACTATAATTGTAGGTACTTTAACTTATTTATTTTTAATGGTTTTAATGTGTAATGTTTTATGTATATTTCTATTTAATGTGTAGTGTTTAATATGGGAATAACTTCCAGAAATAAATTAATGATTATTTAATTTAATTTAGCAGCTGCACTTTTGCGTAGCTGCTTGTACAATACAATATTTTAGTCTATTTTAGTAAAATCGTGAAATATGCGCCGGATATAATTACATCCATGTCGGTTGTGAGGTCAGACCAAACGACAATTAAAATTATTAGTAAAATAACAATTTCTAATTGCTCGCAAATCATCAAAGTCTGCAAGAGAACCGGTCGTGGATAAGTTACATTGCAATTTCAACGAAAATAATTAAAATTAATTAAGATACGTTAATTAGTTTTATGCGTGATTATGTTTGAAAGAATTATGTCTAATTGATTTCTGTGATTTGACGCTTGAGGTCATAGAGTTAAATAAACTTTTTTATTTCATACAATCTCGCCTTATTTTTGACTACTTCATTATGGGTAATAAAAGCTCCGAAAAAAAATTAAAATATGAGCATACTCAAAATATAAAATTTACTGCTTTAACTACTAACTTTTCGACCACTTATAAGCGAATACAAATAAAGAGACGACCGAATAAAATGCTGAAAATTCCGAAAAATTAATACAATATTTGCTGACGTTATATTTTTCCACCAGCTTAAATTGCGTTTTACCGAAATCTACAGGTAGTCATTTTTATCGTAACTTACCTATTTTATATTATAAATTTAGAATCAATCTTACACATTTTATAACTGTGGCGCTGTGGCTGTGTGGTTTGGTTTTACATTCAAAAATATGTTTCTGGCACTCGCCGGCCGCTGCCGCGGCACCGCTCGCTTTGCTCGCTCGGCTCGTGCGTTATGTGGTCACAGTTCTAACCTAACCTAACCTAGCTCTTTCGATTTAAAGAAGATATATACGTGTTTCGTTTTAATTTCACTAAACTATAACTTTTCGGAAACTTAGTATTATTTTCGGAAGTTTAGTATTTTTTTGGAAATTTAGTTTATTATTTGAAAGTATAGAATATTTTTCGTAGAATTATAATTTGAATAAGCTTCATGTTTGTTTGTTAAATACAACATTTTTTGTCGGTTGATTTTGTATTAACTTTTCGGTAATTCATTTTAACACAGCTTAGTTCGTATTACAGTCAACCACAGATCGCTGCAAGTTAATTTGCTTTTCGGAAGCTTTATTATTTTCCCTTCATTATTCGAGTCGTCACAAGCACGGCTGCCATTCGTAAGGATCTGAGTTTTGATTTCAGGCCGGACACTACCGGACAATTTTATACTTATATAGCAGCTTTTACACAATTAACACCCAGACCTTGCCTTCTAAGTACGGAATCTGAGGAATCTAAGATACAAAAAGAAAGTCAACATTTGAAATGACATAAAACAGAATATGCTAATATAATGTCTCCAGCACCCCTGGGGTAACTAATGTTAATACTACTAGTTATAATCACTTAAGTACCTCATTATAAGCGAACTGTTATTTTTTAATTATTATGAGAAATAAAGTTCTTTAAACCCATGTCCATTGCTATGAAAATGATTGAAAATGAAAGTGAGCCGGATAAATGACGTAACTGGTAGAAAATTCGTCAAGCCACCTTTGTAAGGCACTTTTTTACTTGTGCATAAAGTTTTAATAAATAAATATAAGCCATTAGGCTATTAACAAACCCCGGCTGATCATAAGAGCACAAGAGTCCAACTCTTACTCCACTCTACAATACAGACACCTCTTACTCCACTCTACAATACAGACACCTCTTACTCCACTCTACAATACAGACACCATCTGAGTATTTAGGTTTCTTTTACTAACAAGGCTTTGGACTGTAGTCCATAACAACTTCGGCCCGCATTGTTCCACCACACCAATCATCGCGGTATCCATCGCTCAATGTTCCGCCCATTGATATTACATTTCTATGGTTCCGCCACTCGTTTGTGTCTCTGCCCTCAGTCTGATAATACGGATTTAAAAGCTCGAAGGACCAGACTGGTTGAGCAATTTTGGTCCTTCGAGCCTTTAGACCTTACACAACACGATTTGTTCTGGCTTCTCTTATAAACACGTCACTACTCATTGCAAGGTACTTAATATCTATAGATTTTTTCACAAAGGTTTTATCCGGCTTCCCTTAGAAAAACTTTCACCCTCCTCGCTCAATAGAATTCTATTGAAAATATAACCATTTGAATTTCCAAAAAAACCACAAAAATGTTATGTAAGTGTAGGTAATGGAGTCTTTGAGACAATTATGATGGTGTTAAGGACAATAATAATAATTATCATTCGCAGACTCGACAGCGATGTACACCGAATTCGTTATGATAGAGGGAGCGGTGCCCTTGCGACTTTAACAGCCACGAGGGCAATCACCGCTCCCTATCCATTTTATTTTGCAGACTTTATTGTGTCCATAACTAAATTATTCTAACTTCTTGAAATCTTTTTAGTTTTAGAAAAAAAAATCTGCCAGTTCTGGACAACCTTTCAGGCTACCGTGATGGTGCATTGTTGAATGCAAGTCTTTCCTACAGCCACCAACACCCTAATTGCGTAACACACGATCAATCGCAATCTGAATCATTTAGAAGGATATTGCTAATCCATTGCTTCATATGTTCGAAAAATTTGTCTGTTCAACAACGTAAATAACGCAATGAATGTTATTGAACTGTGAAAATGAAAGCCATTCCTACTGTTAGTGTGTTACGCAACTACCCCCCCGTTCTCTACTAAATAAATATCAGCAAGATCTTCAAGAAAAACAATTCATGACTGAATTCTACGAAAGGAATTAGCAAAGCGGCACTGGAATAAATACACCCACATATCATTCTTCTTTCATAAACGACACATTCAAGGCCAAGTTAACGTACCGACTTATAATAATAAGCTTCATTTGATTTCGGCATATTGTCAGAGACAAGTTCCTTCTTGACTAATTAATAAAGGGCATGATGATATTAAACAGTTTATTCTCTTCATTTCCGAAAATGGTTGAGTAAATTATGAACACCCACGCTGACATGGCGCACAGAAGAAAAGTAGAGTTTATCAGAGGCTTATCAACCCGCGCAAGTTGTAAATGTCAACCGTTGGACAGGCATTGTTGTACTTGAAATGAAAAGATTGGCTGCCAGTGTTAAGTGACAGGTTGGAATAAAATGGGCAGAGATTCGCGTGCAATTTATCTTTCAGTGCATTTTTTTTTTATTGGTTAGGGCCTCCTCGATTACTCTTGGTGGAAAGCGATGGATGAGATCTATGATTGAATAAGCGTGTCCAGAAGAGCATTGATATAAACTAAAGTAAACCTATTTGCTTTGTATGCCAAATGTTTCAGTGCACTACAGGTAATTGGCCCAAAATTTAGGACCATAAGGACCAAATTGATAATATTTTAAGAAAACAATAAAAAATACAGAAACCAAAACAGCGAATCGTAAATATCATTTGTATAACATGACGACGTCAATTAAGTCACCCCCGCCCGAACTATATCAAAGCACTTAGCAAATAAAACATCGCGGCATCACTCGGCAATAAGTCGGTAGATGCCGTGACGGGTCGACATTACCGCCGAAGACAACGGTAGGTGCGGCCCGAGGCCTATTGACCGCGGTTTGCGCGTAAACACCACCGCGGAATACGATCCACCCACCGAATAAACTTGCCAAAAACCTTTCGCGTTACGCAACATCCATTGACCATACAAAATTGATTTCCCGGTTCCGAACTGCCCCGGGGCGGCAATGGATATCGAAAAGTCCCAAACAACAGTCAATGAACTTTCGGTAAGCCGCAAGCTAACCTCTAGATGAGTGCGTACAAATCACGTTTCGCGCGAATCAATACTTAAGTTCAGGCGATCGCCCCCCCTGCAATAAACAGTGGGGGAGTAGTTAGGGGCGCAGGGGGCGTTGGGGGGTGAGTTATCGACCGCCCTCCGCTGCGCCCACCTGACCGTCACTAATCAGGGCTCATCCCGCGGACACCTAGAGTAATTGTACGCACTTTATTGCTCGAATGTACTTTTGCAGTAGTAGTGTGCGTGGGCTTTGTGTATATGTGAGGGAACTTGTGTCGGTGTGGGTGAGGTACAGGCGTCGACGTAAACATAGATATAGCGGCGGATGTCCGGAATGGTAATTTGCTTTATTGGGGCGGATTTGGATGACGATAATTAGGACTACGAGTCCTTGTTTTGTTAGTATAAACTTGCACCGTGCTGTACCTCCGTAAACAAATGGGATCCGAAAAGCAAACAGGGGTCATGGAATCGGATGGTCCTTTTGCCTGATTAATTTCCATGTACGTGGTGCTAACATACAATACAAGTAGTAGCTGTCTTGCCTAATATTGTAAGTACTGCATTAACCAAAGTAGATTAGAAGTTGGAAAATTGCATTTTACCGATATAAATTTCAGTTGCAATTTTCGTCAAATACAGAAAACCCAACCAACCCACACTGGACCTGCGTGGTAGATTAGAGCTTTACTCCCCTCTCGAAGAGAGGAGGTCTGTGTCCCAGTAGTGGGAACATTATAGGCTGCGGAGTATGCTACAGTAAACCTAGGGCAGAAGTTAATTTACACACATTGAAACAATTTTCTCCCTGCCAATTCCTCAAGATGGACGAGCAATACCTACAATTTGGCCTCTTTCACTTTAAAAGACAGATACACAACGTCCATTAATGAAACCATCAATCTAACCATACCTCGCCATAGTATCACAAAATCAATTTCGAAAATCAAATCAAAGAGCGTTAAACCGCCCCCCTAGCCTTTACCACACACATACATACACATACAGTACACCTTCTAAATCTATTTCTATCGTTGTAATTCTACTTGTAATTTAGTTGCGGAAGTAAGCAGGAGTCATGTTGGCCGTCACGCGAACGACACCGCGGCGCAAGCTATGTACCGATATGCTTGTTACTTTTATAATTTGTAATCAACGGAATATTTGTATGGGTTCTGTATGTATAGAGGGGGGAATTGAATGCAATTGTTTGGTAGTTATACAATTGCGTTTGTGATTGAGGCGAGGGTTGGTTTAAAGCTGGTACGTTATTTGGTGTAGTGCTACCGCTTCCATTTGCAATTTGATTAATAACAAAAAAAAAACTCAAACATCCCATGCCGCCAGATATATTCTCTGTCTGTTAAGGGAATATAAGCAGCTTATATTAGCTTCCCACTGGTGGGACACTGGCCTTCTCTCGGTGAGAGTGGGCCGATCTACCAACCCGCACAGTGCGGGTTGTTAGATGTCACATGTCTTCGAATTTTTGATTCTAGGAGATGCCGCGATGGGTTCCTTCACCGATTTGAGCGGTGTTGCGAATATATTCATGGTGTTGTTGTATTTTGAAGTTAATAAAGACAAAATTCAGAAAATTAAGAAGGCTGTAGGGCAATGGTGTCAAAAACTTTTTTTATTCGCATTTCATAATTAGTTCCATAAACGCCCGTTAGAAGCGCTGGCAACAGTCTCTCGATACGACTTCCAAGCAGAACCAGTTACCTCAACTCAAAAGAACTACAATTAGATTTAATCAAGCCAGGTCGGAACCCCAAAGCAAACTACCCCTAGTTACGGTAAACACGAACCAATTTACATTATTACGGTCCGTAATTACCGCGGTAACAGTAAGTGTTACCACGGAGACCAGGTAAACTGGTGCTGATATTTCGATAAATAATCAAGTCAAGGTTTTTACGGAGCATGTTTACAGAGGCAGTCATCGACGTCATCATTAAGCCTTTGAATTGTATGGCTTAATAAACTCGTCTTATTTCAAGGAGCTGAAGTGTAGTGGAGTATCTACCTAGCAGTTATGCACGGAAAAAATATGTGAAAAATTGGTCCTTTTCTGTGGAGCTTCAAAAAAGCGAGTGCTTTAATGATAGGTAATTGTTTATTTAGACGCTCAAAAATATATACCTACGAATTAATACAGCAGGTATAAGACAGTGCTGCGCTCCAAAACATAAATCACCGACGTCACCCAAAAAACAGCCAAGCTTAAGTGGGACTGGGCCGCATGTCGAACGAGTCATGGGTCAAATCTACCACCATGTGGCTCCCAGAAAACGCCAGGCGACTTCGAAACAGACCCAGGAGAAGATGGCGGAACGAGCTTGACGCCTACAGACAGGATTAGTCCACACTAGCTCAAGACAGAGAGAAGTGGAAAGGAGAAATGGAGACCTTTGCCCTGCAGTTGGACCACATAGGCTAAAATAAATAATAAATAAATAGGTACCTATGTGAAAGTTATGCAATGCTTTTCCCATGCTTTAACAGAAATTGTAATATAAGTTTTTACAAGCCAGGAAATTTCCTTTAAGTTAAGCAAATGGCTACCACATTTTTATGGAGATGAAAATGACGATGGGGTGATGATAATTATGGAGTCGCTTTTTCTTAACACAGTTTAGGTTCACAAAACATTATAATAACATCTACGTATTACTAGTCACGCTTATCCCAAACTAACCCCGTGACATTCTCTCATTCCTGAACCGCGGATGTTGTTTACATCGCTGTCTGACCGCGTAAACAAAGCGATTTGTCGCGCTGTTGTAAACACCGCCTAATGTGCACTAGTGACGCCATTTTATTTGTTTTTGCGCCAAAATTAACAATATATTGGAGATAGATTCAACTGAGTTTGGTAGTTTTATATATTTTGTTTTGTTAAGCCTTTTAACTTTGATCGGAATGTGTGAAAGTTTCTCTTTATTCGATTAGTTGAGATGAAAATAGATCGAAAATCGGTTTTCTTTCTAATTTACGGTGTTGCGTCGAAGAAAACTGTTTTTATTTTCGATTACATAGCTCCATCCCTTTACGTAAAATGGACTTGGTTTTAAACGTAAAGCCCAAGGATTTTCAAAGAAACTTCGACGATGAAATTTTCCGGGGCAGTTTTTGCAATAATTTTCTTACTAAGTACCGACATATAACAGTCACGTCTTCCCCAGTGTACACCGTAGGCGGACTGTCTTACACCTAATAATTTGTGTTTCTTCGTACAAGTTCCCACGAGACAGGCAGGGGGCGAGTCCACATTACTTACGTATTATCTTTCCATGCAGAGAAAGGCCTCGGACACGAGCGGCTACGCAGTAAGCGGTGAACTATTTACCAAGCCCACTCTGGTCTGTAAGCTTAGAAGACTAGTGGTGGCCTTGTTACTAATAAATGTGACAGTTCACGATATTATATTAGATAACTTTCGAGGCCTTGTCCTAAGGCCATGGTTACGGAAGCAGCAGCACCGCGAGAGACAACTCCTCTACGTATTTAATCAATCTAGAAGTGTTAGTATATTGGCGTGGCTAGCTGACATATGGCAAATAATTTAACTTTATGTTCTGGTCTTATAATGTTAATTACTGAACAAAGGTACCTAGTATTGTATACAATCAAGTGTTTTCTAACTGAACAGACAGCTGTGCTGCTGGGGAGTTTGTTGCGCCAGTTCTTCTTCCCAGCGATAGCACTAGGAAGTGGTGAAGGGTGGGCGTTTTTGCGGGACTGTCTTTTGTAATTTGGACGTTCGAAAAGTGCTGATTCTTAGCCTAATTTGAATAGATGACTTTTGATTTTGAGTTCAGTTTTCTGGATTCTTCTGAAATAGTCAATTTATCTATGGTGACTATCCTACGCCATTGACTATAAGAATGTCTTCTAATTCACGACTTAGAAGTGGAAACTATAGATTTTTTTTAGAAAACTGTTTTTCCATTTGACAAGTTCCTTCTCACCTCGTCTAAAAAAGTAATTGGTATCTTACTAGTAGAAAAGGGACCTACTGACTACGTAGAGAAACTTTCAGAAATAGGGCCTCATTTGTTTTAGTCGTCTCGCCCACACTCCGTTATCACCCCGCTTCAGCGATGTAACTGCACCACAACCTAACTTATAATATTTTTCCAAGTAATGTCTATTTATATGAGCCAATGATATGTTATAGGTTGTTTGCAGTGATGCATGAAGGGCGAGGTCGTACGTCCATCAGGCATGCATTATAGAGTATAGAGCTACTATCGATTTATTAAACTACTACACTTTGCTTATCAAAGTAACTTCATCTACTCACAATTTTACACAATGGAATGGAACATGCATTTTTCTTTTTACTTAGCCTACCCCCAAATCGTTCCAGGCATCCTTTTCTAGAGCCATCCACCAGCCTCGAACCAACCCTTACGGTTCGCTTCTAAGTCGTCTCGACAGTTCTCCCTGGGCGCCGTCCATCCTCAGGCACCCACCATGTGGAGACTGTTGCCCAGCGATCACTGTGCATGCGGCCGGCATCAGCTTGGCAGCATGTTTTTTTGTTGCTAAGACCACAAGGGCCTGAATATGAAACATTAAACAAAGGCAACCCGTCAATGTATTAATAAAAAATACGCAATTGAAAAATGTACTAAACAGCTGATATGTATTTGCTGGGGAGTTCGTCGAGCCACTTCTTCCTAGCTAAAGCATTAGGAAGTGATGAAGGGCGGGCGTTTTAGGGGACTGTCTTATATAATCTCAAAAAGTGCTGATTCTCAGCCTTTAGGAATGCATTTCTTTTGGCTCTACATGATGAATCTCCTAATAGAAATATATAGTACCAGAAATAGAACAAAGAATAGTTACTAAAATATATCCACTTACCCATATACATAATTATACTCAGCCCATAATGTTCCCACTACTGGGACACAGGCCTCCTCTCTTCGAGAGGAAGTGGGCTGTTATCTGCCACGCAGGCCCAAAGCGAGTTGGAAGATTTCACATGTCTTAGAATTTTTAGTTCTAGGACATGCCGGTTTCCTCACGCTGTCTTCTTTCACCGTTGTGTTGTGATCCATATGTAATCCATACACCCACCCAAAACTACTCAAACCATTTGAACCCACCAAAATATTTAATAAATCCAATATCAAAAACTTGTAGTTGTACGTGCGTCCGTCGGCCGCCCACACCCGCCCGCCCTAACATTGCCGGGGGGCGCACTCACGCACCGGAAGTACCCGTTCAGCCGTCTTGCTTCCTATTCATATAAGTAGGAACGGTTTTGTTTCTATGTCTGTACGTCAGAAAATATTGGCAAAGTTTTCATTTCCTGGTTTTGGGGTTAAAGTTTGTTAGAAATGAGGGGATTATATTTTTGTGGTAAATAGAACCTGTTTTACAAAAAAACACTAAACCAAGCTCCCTTTTCTACCCTGCGTAAAGACCTTGCTTTACCTACATAGCAGGAGCTTTCGTAAAAGCATTTTTGGTAGTAAATATTTTATCAATTTTCTTTGAGTATTGCCATTTATTTGTGTTTCATAGAAAATCATGAAGTCGCACTACATAGTATCTAACTATTCATCAGAAAGAAAAAAAAATACCCATAAGCCTAGATCCATGGACTCTTAAACAGAACACTGCCCAAACTCCATTTACAAATGAAAGCTCCTACCGGCTCGTCGACGAACATTTATCGTAACGGACGTTTTATCGATACATACGATATATCTCTCGATAGAACTCACTCGATGGAACTCGCTCGATGGACGGATCCCCTAAAGAATTCCATGGTTCTGCGATGCCGATTGAATGGCGATAAAGCTTTGTCTAACTTCATAAATATTTAAAATTTGAATTCAGAAAGTATTTAGTTTGATGATTTTGTAGATAGTATTGTTTAGGAACCCTATTTAGATAAATAAAAGAATTTAAGTCACGACGAAGCTATGGCTGTGCACATACATCTGTGTAACGAAAGTATCGATCGATACTTTACTTGCATTGCTAATGGCTTCAAGGATTTATAGGAGAGCGTATTTATTCGACTAGGTTCTAAAATAAAATGGAACAAAATACCAGTTTGGGATGCATTAAAAACCTCCTCGATGTTTCGCACACCTTGGGCATTAAGTCCACCAACAGAGCTTGTTGTATGTATGGATTAACATCCACACAACGACATCATTATGTAAGCTTTCCTCATAAAGCTTATACTGAACTGAAAATACGAGGAAAGAAACTCGCGCAATAAATGAAATCATACTTGTGTACACATTTAGAAGTGTTGACTTGATACTATTATTGTTTTAAAGAAATTTTACCATACATACAAAATTGACAAATCACCTACAAATAAAGCATGACTATATGTAAAATGAAATAAAAGCCTTCAAGCAATAAGGATGCTATGACTCACCATTCGGGTTATTACAACCTGCGAATGATTCACGGAATACACTTACATGAACGTTAGTAAGTTAGTACAATATCTTACGAGATGGCGTGCTTTTACTTACAAGTGACGTCATCAAATCACTTAATCGGGGAAAAATAAATATTTATTTGTTATGTGTCATCTTGTTCACCAAAAAACGAGGTTAACCGCAAAAATGCTTATAAAATTACATACATTCAATTTAGGAGATAGTTTATCTTAGAAACGGTATTTTTTTTAATTTTTTTGTTCGTTTTCCTTATTGCTAATTGCATGTTAAATACGCTTAGAAATGTTCTAGAAACGAATACCTCCCAATCATCTCTTACTAAGAATTTTAAATGCGTACAGTGATTATGAACGTTATTACTTTTCTGAATTCTATTTCAGGGTTACAAACTTTTTGACGCATGGCTTATGCAGGGAACCGACGTCATTCAATGCCTACTATACAGCCAGACGTAACATTACCTAAAAACGTAGGGTTTTTAGGTAATATTACGTCATACCATTTTGAACCTTTGTGACCACTGATGAAAACATCAGAAAACTAAATTATATAATAGTTTCTAAAAGTCTGAAAATACCAAACCGTCTTGAGCAAGCGTGATGATCTATGCTCGTGCGTTCAGGCCTTTACCCAGCAGTGGAACAGATAATAGGCTGCTATTATAACCACTATAGTTAGGTAGGTAGCCCATCTTAAAAAGGACCATTCCATATTCCTCTCACAACCCGAATCGAAAAAAAATCCATCTCCTCACATCCCTTACCCGCAAAATAAACGGGCGATATGAACAATACTATCTCATCATAACCACTACACATCAATAACATTTGCACAGGACCGGACCTCCCCCCTACACCTCCCTCGACTCCCCCTTACTACCCCACAAGTGCGCACAACGGTTCAAATCAAAAGGTTTCCAGTAAACATTGGAGGGTACTTCCACGTCTGTTATAACTCGCACTTTCTATGTATAGGTTAAGCGATATCTGTTAGTCTTTGGCTTGTATTATTTTAACTCGTATTAGGTAATTTAAACTGTCTATCATTAAGTTGTAATGGTTTTTTAATATGTATCATTATGTGGTAATTTTAGAATCGAACGTAATTGCTCGTTTATCACAAGGAATCGGTGAAGGGTTTTTGGGGGTATTACATTATGTCGCATGTTGACATATTCCATTGTTATTGGTCAACTTTCAATTCGGGATTTTGTCTGACTAACGGCCGAAACCAATAACCTATTTTCAGTTAAAGACAGATGACAGATGTCACTACTCATTGTAGGCAGTATAATTATAACTACTACTAACTATAATTATACAGATCGCTACTGATATAGATTATTGGGACGTTACCGACCAAATAGATAGGTTTTTCTACCTCCAGTATGCCAGAACTGATGATAGATAGGTAATTTGGATTCGGCCGTTAGTGTATGTGTAGTGTACCAATCGTGGTTAACAGAAGTCTGCAAGGCTATGTGACAAATAGATAACCTTAATGGATCCCCCCAAACTAGATCAAAATGGATCCCTTTATCGTAGTAGTGCCTTTAACATGCAGGTTCCTCAAAGATAGACAGTCGACATGGCTCAAATACGAACGCAATAATAAAAAGGATGTGCCTGTGACCCGACCGTTTGTCTTGTGATATGTGAGGGACTGTGAGGGCCGAGTGAGGGAAATAGGTCAACTCGACGCTTGTACAAGACGAGTTGAAACAGCGGTCGCATAATATTGACATTTCTTTATAACATAACTTTATGCTATAGATAAATTGCAATGGAAATAGTTTATGAACTAGCACTTTCTAATGATTGATAACATCGTTTAATGTAACTACCTTAACGTCCCTATATTTTGCGCTATCTGGAACCAAAACTGGTGCATTCTACTTTTGCAGATTAGCAGATAAGTTCCTGCGACACCAATAAATTTTCGATTTTATTTTAAATTTAACTAATCAATCTACTTCTACCATGTGCCGTATGGGAATGTCAAAACGAATAAGGAATTCTGTGTGAAATAAGTGATAATATGCCAATAATGCTATCCCCAATTTTTTACTTAATTATAATTGCCCACCACTGAGCTTCACTACAAAAACTGCGTATCATTCGTACACACAAACCTGCAGGCCACAAGGAAAGCAATGATGTGGTGAAGTAATCTTTTGTTAAAAAACATCATTAGCCCCCCGCCCCCCTCATACGTGACACGGGGTGGCGGGCGGTGGGGTCCGGGGCGACCCCAGACGCAATAGTAAGCTGTAATAAGCTCGGACTTTTCTCCGCCACTTTGAGACTTTATGTGCAGTGTTGTACGTTTAGATATTTATTTTCGGATTGTAGCTTTATTTTTGGAGTCAGGGAAAGTTCTGAGCGAGACAGACAAGATAATTTTTTAAATGTGATGTGGATGAACGAGCAAAAGATTGCATGAATTGTTCGATCGAACAATTGGAAGCTTCACACCCTCGCACCGGTGATGCAGACAGTGATAGTAGTTGCCTATCGATACTTCTGACGTAGTGAGAACGTATGGAGAGCTAATGACGCGCTGTAGCATTGTATGAGCACTAAACGTAGACAGGTGAATACGACATGTTTGCAAATCATTCTCAGTAACACGCTTTGATAAAAAATAAAATAATTTACCGCGAAGTGTAATTCGCACCCCACAAAAAACGGACATTACGCCATTAGGGCGAAATATGAAATCGCCGCCAAAAAATACCAATTTTAATATGTCCCCCGAATGAAGTAAAGCATTTGTCAACAGCAGCAGTCACCGTGACGGATGAGTCGGCGATGACGGCCCGGTGGGATGGCGTGGGGATATCAGGGGGACAGGGGGGTCGTCTTATCCCCGCTTTGAGTACGTGTGATGCAGTGCAGCCGCGTCAGCTGAACATTAGCTACTAGCGATGGAAGATGAATTTATTAAAGTTTGACGAGCGGTGCATAAGGAGAAATGAGACTTATTATTTTAAAATAATAAGTCAGGTAATTATTTTAATTAAGCTACATCTTTGTTTCTTTAAAAATGGACTTGTTCTTTATGGATAATAAAAGCATGTCCTGTCATTGCTTCAGTATACCAAATAATATTTTTCGCCCGTCCAGAATTTGCCTATGACATGCAAACTTGATTCGACCATTATGTATTTTTTTTTATTGATTTTTGTGAAGTTACAAATGCCTAACATTTTCACATAAATACAGGTGCCAAACGAACACCCGCATAATTTCAAAAGATGCTTCCATATAACCTTTTGTATCATCAAAAAAGATTTTGCAAAATGATACATAAAGGGTGATAAACGCAACAAAACTGCACCGTTCAAGGTTTCCAGAGTTCCCTCTGAGCGTTACAGCACCCTCACTTGACTCACAATTTGCCTAACAATTGAAGGGGTGGTAATGGAAAGTAGCGTAGATAGGATTTCTTTTTACCCCCCTTCACTTTATAAATGCTGTCCATTTAATTTTGCTCAGGGCTACATCGTCATATTATTTAGAACGATTACATCTGTGTCTATAAAAGATTATAGAAAGTAAATTTCTGAAATTAATTGCGGATCTAATGAAAAGTCGTTCATTATCGATCAAAGAATTAACAACATAATTCTAAAACTTTGCCATTACCATTAACCCCACACCGTCCTACGACTCAACCCAACCCTACAAACCGCGTCGGGTCCGAACCCGTGCCAGATCCGCGCAGCTCAGCGCATTTACGATTACACTACAACTATCATTACAAGCGCACTATTGATTCCTAATCCGCACTTCCGGATGTTACGTAACCCCCCCACCCCGCGGGCGGCCGCGCCCTTCCCCCGCGCCACCCCTGCAAAGATTTACAACCGGCCGGGTAGCGTTTGACGAATGATTGGCCGGCCGCTCGCCTGTTACAGGAAGGCTTTACGAATTGTTTTGTTTTTCGGCCACGGATATGTATAAATATCATGAGGCTGGGGACTGAGTTTGTTCGTTTGTTGTGCAAATTGTTTGAGTTTTAGTAAACAAGCTGCGGGTTATTTTTGGTACCTACTTGATAGCTATATTTATACCTATCAATAAGCTGGTTTGTATATAGGGCACATTAGTAGCAAAAATTCATTCCAATGGCAATTTTTCGGAAAGTCAACGTAAAAACTTCGAATTGAATAATTTCATTTACCTACACGGATTCTTCTTTTTTTTTAAATAGAGAACATTTGATCGTTTTTGTTGCGTTCCCAAATAAACGTAGACATATTGTGGGCTTAAATTCTGCCGCCCCCGAGTGGAGTTGGGGCGTGAGGATAAGTCCATTTATAGCCAGCAATGTGCGTAGGGTTGAGTCCATATCTCATTTAGGAATGTGCTACTGTGATAGGTAAGTAAGTAAACTATAATATAGCAAATGAGGATTATCTTCAGGTGGTAATGTGTCCCAACTATGAGTTTTTCGGAGATATTTTTGTAAGTTAATAGCAAGTCACTATTCTAAAATTTATATCATGTTTCTCTTTCTTCTCGAGGGTAAGCGTGAGTTTTAGAAGGAAGTAACAATAATATCAGAACTGTATCAAATGAATAGACACTTGACCAGCACTATCTTTAAACGACCTGTGGGGTAATTGCGTAATACACAATGGCAATGCTTTTCATTTTAGCAATATTCATTACGGTATTTAGCAGACGAATTTTGCAAATATATGAAGCACTAGATTAGCAATCACCTTCAAATTTTTTCGGATTGTGATTGAAAAGGTATTACGTAATTCATCATCATCAACTACAAATTCTTACGCTCCTGTGCCAGCCTCATCCAGGTTCTATCCGCAAAGGGACTAACATGGGACCCGCGATATTACGCAATTAGGGGAGCAGGATTTATAAAGGGGGTCAGGAGGACACTTTCTCTCAAATGCAGGACTTGCAATAACTTTAATAGAGCCGTTCGTGAGTGCAACCAATATAATATTGGTAAGTATTAATGGGACCGTAATAAAAAAAACTGAAAACCAAAAAATAATAAAGCTTTTTTTATTTAACCTTAATAACTAAGTTCTTAAACTAATGTAAGTATACCTAAGTAATTTTGAGTCGGCGCCAAACAATCAATAAACAAAGATCACTACATTGCCTTAAATTTAAACGACGCCGACTCAAAATTATTTAGGTATACTTCCATTAGTTTAACAACTTAGTTATTAAGGTTAAATAAAAAAAGTTAATATTTTTTGCTTTTCAGTTATTTCGGCGGTTTAATTTTTTTGTTAAAAGGTTTTTTTTTTTTTTTTTGTGGTTATAGTCTACTAATTGTTTGCCAAAGGGCAGGCATATGTGGCACTGAGTAGAGTAATAATACACAACTCAGCATTCAAATCTGTATCTGTAATTTTTTTTCAAATTTATATGGGACCAACTTTGGGGTATACCCTTTCCAATAAAAAAAGAATTATGAAAATCGGACTACTCTGTAAAAAATTATGCGTGATGATACATAAAAAAAAAATTAAAAATATACGCGTCGACTTCTCCGTTTTTTTTCGTCGGTTAATAAAATGGCGGAAGACCCCACCTTCCAAGGAGTAATGATGACAGGTAGAGTAGCGCCAACTAAAATAATGGTTTACTAGAACTGCAAAACGTATTGTAGAGCAATGGTAGAGGACGTAAGCAAAGCAATTTAATGAAACAGGCAAGGTTTAGCAGGCCAAAAGCGAAGCGAGCAATGAGCGATAAAGTATGAAAAATCTTGAATTTTTATTTATTTAGCAGTTTCCCTTTAAGATCATATTACACTTCAAGATACCTACGTAGGTCTCAAAAACTGATATAAGTAGTCATTTAGTTACTTACCTACGTCATCACCAACCAACCAAGACACCAAGATATTTTTGCGAAATACCGACAGCTTTTAGAGGTGTCCTTGTGACGCCAGGATATTTTTAGCCACTAGGACGCACTGACTTTTGAGTCCTGCGCAACGATCTGAAACTTCTAAAAATCCTTAATCTCTCCTCAATGCCGACTCCCACGCAAAGGGTGTTCTATTTTCATCTCGTCTCACACCAAAATGTTTTACATACCTAGTAAAAACACTTAGTACAATTTGTACGCAATATTTATACCAAATATCTTACAGTTTGTAACGCATCGAGGCATCAATCGATTGCTCTTCAATCGTCAGCGGCGCATTAAGGTGTTACAGGCGATATGAAACAAGTTCACTATTGTTACGTAAAGAATACTTAGATATTTTTGACGTAGACAGATACTAGGTGCTAGGTGGTTCCGGGTATGCGTGATTTTTGTAGCACGGGTAGCACGCACTCTCGTGATACGTTTTGGCATGGTTGATGTAAGCCGCTTAAACGCAATTCAATATTATGCCGCCTAGCGCTAGAGGTCAATGAAAATTGACAATACTGAAATAGGGCAATATAGGGCATAGGTCATCAAGGTATTAAAATCTAAAAACCAGACATCTATAAACTCTATAAAGGTTGCGCTGAATGGAGATAAGAACGATAAAGGAAATGAACAATGTAGTATTGCGACAGTTTCAAGGACGAATTCGTAAAATGGTAGCTAACAAATGAGCGGTATACGATATGTATAATAGATCTTTTCTAGTCGTTTTGTGGAGCAATCTTTAAGCAGGCAGCAAGGTACTACCTACAGATTAACTTGCTCACTGTCCTAGATACCGTAAAACGGGGTGAATAAGGATGCACAGGTGAATCGGGACGAAACTTTAAAATGATTTTAACGTCGAAATAATAGTTTGTTGCCAGAAAATACTCTAATGTTGCTAATGCTTTTTAATTTAAGATTAAGTGTCCTTGTTAGCAACAAACTATATTATTTTAAAGCACAAATCCATTTTAAAGTTTCGTCACGATTCACCCCTGCATCCCTGTTCACCCCGTTTTACCGGTACCATTTTATCCATCAACTCTCAAATCACAACAATTTCACCCAAACAATACTAAATATGCACCCAAATTCGATTTCAATGCTGACACAAGTACACTACATGACAAAGCTATTTCACCGCTCGATAAAACAAAAGACTACAGACATAAGTGATATTACAGAGAGTACTCGTCTCGCCTACCCTCGAGGGTAAGCAGACATGTACGTACCTAGGTAGTGTTGTGTAGGTACCACATTACCTATAGTCCGATGCAGACGGCAGGTCCCTAGCGACAGGGGAAAGGCCCATCTATATTAATCGGGCAGTCCTAATTTCGGGGCGAAAATAGGAAATATTGTTTTTAGATAATTGACTCCAGATTGTATGAAAACTGTTAAGTTTACAATATTTTGAAAAGCTTTTTCTTTTTTGTATATTATTTTGTATCAATCAAAGCAATATGGACTTTACAGAGTTTAGAATTTATTTGGTGTTTCAGAATCAATAAAGACTCGAGTTATCAAGGTCTAAAACGTCAACTGATTTTTAAATCTTGATAATGTTTCAAATTAATCCTTTAGTCTCAGAGGATAATAATACTACTCCATAAGAAGAATCGTCAAATAAGAGAATATATTCATATGAACCCACTTAGTCGCGCATCTCTACAACATTATTGTTGCACTACCTACACCGGACTGGTTTCAACGTTATTTCTATCTACCTCAGACGGTTTACAATAGTCTTTAGTGACGTCAGAGACTGCACTTAAACAAACCTAAGCAGGTATCTATCTGTGATCACAGCCGTAACGATCGGTCTGTGTTATGCAAATACGGAAAAAGCTTCCAACATTTATTTAAAAATCAAAATTGGAGAACTCTATGAAGAGAATTGATTTCGTAGACCAAACCACTGAATGCTTCCTTTTAACACCCCTTGGTTATTAGTAAGGGTGGAAAAATGTGACCTTATTAGAATAAAAATACTATCAATAATGTTACCGATACCGAACACAGGAAACGTAAATGTTAACATTAAATTCTAACTTAAAATATCATACGAATATAGTCTCCTAATCACAAATTTAGAATAAAACCGGATTTCATTAATACGATTACGGAATGATCACTTGTCTACCAAATTAATTACCAAGATGTTCTCAGTGAATATGAGGTTTTATTGAGCCCGTCCAATTTATTCACTAATCTTTTTATATCATTTATTTGAATGCTACTAAAGATGTAATAAATGATTGAACTAATTTCCTGTTGGAAACTTGTTTGGTATTTCTACTTTTAGGTAAATATGCGAACTGTATACAGTGCAAGCGAAAGTCTTTCCACGAGGCAACACCGCAATAAATTGTTGGCGCACGCGTTATTGGGCGACGAGATGACACGCGTCGCAGTGCGATGACGTCCTGAAACATCCATGTTTCATCGGTGTCCGGCGTCCGGCGTGTGTCCGGCAGCGTCCGCTCGCGTCCGCTCGTCCGGCAGCCGTGGGCGGCCGCTGTGGGCGTGCAGGCGCTGCACCGCCCCGCCCCCCGCGCGCCCCACGCTGTTTATTCTCGGCCCGAGTGGCGGGGCGCGCGACAGTCGCCCGCGTGACGCGTACCCGAACGCACGCGTGCGTCAAGGTATACACCGGACACGGACGGACCGAGCGGTGCATCCTACACCGGACATCACAAAAAAATACAGTTGTCAACATTTTCGGATAAATTCGTGTAACTACGGTGACGGAAACGCGAGAAGGGTGTAGGGCGGAGAAGTCGCGGAAAATGCATTTCCCGTGTGCATGGCGCAGGCGGTGCGGGCCGGGGGGTGGCTGCATGCGATGATGGACATCGTATTGATTTCTATCTCATATCTGCCCGCTCCTCCCTTGTGGCGGTGCAGGGCGCGCCATCGATCGTTGCACCGGCCCTTTAAATTAACACCCCGCGATTCGGCTGGACACACGATATTTGGACTTTTTTGTAAAGCGTTGCAGTGTCGTGTGCGTGTAGTCGTGTACCAAGTGCGAACTGAGTTTTACCAATTATTGCGTCACGTGGATGCCAGTACGTGAGTTATTTAGTCAATTGCAATTAATGCTAATTACTAATTAATTGGAATAGACATTAACTGTGTAATATTTTAACAGTTATACTGATTTATGTTACATGTTAAATTAATTGTTATAGTGAATTGAAGTTCTGTTCAGTAACATTTACTTTTACATTTGATAATTAAATATGTTGCTTTTACGCGTTGAATCTCAATTATTCTGGATACATTTAACGATAAATGGATAATTATTTTCATTGCAACAAAACTTTGTACATTTAATTAAATTGTAGAACTTTGATAATTCAAATTAAATTTTAACCGCAAAGCGCACAAACTTCCGCTACGTGTAAATTATAAATATTTATCATCGCTCCTCCACCCTTCTCGTCGCATACAATTATAAATTAAGCACGAATTACAATAATTAAACACGGAGATGTCACCGCTCGATCCTGCCGGCACAGCGTGAAATTATTAATATTCTTATTCATAAAACTAATGTGCACACAATTTTTCAGAACAAAAACATCCAATAATACGCAATACTCAAAAAAAAAAAAAAACAATCCAAGCTTTAAAAATAAACTTCATTTTTTTTAAACTGACTAAAAACTTTGTACGGATCGAAAAAGAAAAGAAAAGGGGTGCAAGTCGTGCAAGTCGTGCAGGGTGCACGGCATAGATAACACATAGTTTTGGGTGCGAAGCTGTGTGGAAGGCATTACGGTGGCGGCGGCACTGGGCGCCCGGCTGGAATGCGCAGGATTGGACACGTATAGCGCGCGCGCACGCCCCGACACGGTGCCGCCTTCAGAGCACCCGGCCATGGCGACCGACACCGGTAAGTACTCGGCACAGCATCACAAGTGCGCTACACATCACCCGATAGTTTCCTGACGATCAAATCTAGGAAACCAAAACTGTAGAGCACTACTCTACCTGAATCAAATTCAAAGCATTAATTTCAATCTAATCATTTATAACAGGCACTTTTGAACTGTCAAAGTAGTCGCTCATACAGATAGATGAAGCTAGCTGCCCACTCCAAAACGTAGTAGGTTCCTTCGTAAAATCGGCAGATGTATAGCGCACTTAATACCATTTCAAACTTTAAATTAGAAGTAAGAAAATCTGGCAAGAGAAATCTATTTGGAAACGTTAGCTGAATGAAATTAAGAAAGTTTTAACGTCTCATTACGGACATTAAGATATACCCAATGATCTAATTCGTTAGAATAGCAAATGTTTCAAGATAGATTCCCAGCATCAGCAGAGGTCTTACATCTCACCAAATTTAAATTCAAACTTAAATTTTAAATGATTTAGAATAGAATTTGCATTAGATTTTAAATCATTTAGTCGCCCCAAAGTTACTTGTAAAGTATCTATGATTTTATGATAAGATAGTTTTTATAGTTTGTAAATTATCTTGGGGGAAATATCAGTTTCAATCGATTTGGTTTTAAAATGGAGCGTATGAAACACTATCCTATGGCCTTGCCATGAAATCTTTCAAGTCTTTATAATCTAAGTTTAGCTGTTTATTACAATAGAACGAATTCGCAATCAAAAGCATTTTAATATATTTTTGAACTAATAAAGAAAGTTCCAACTCTTTAACGCCCACAGTTCAAACATACAAACACAATCGAAAGCCTCAGCCAAATCCGAAAAAAAAAGTTGATTAAAAAACTCAAAACGCCAATTGCAATGAGACGCAATTGTTTACCAACAGAATGTATACTATGGTACGTACGCGTCGCTACGTCACACGTACGTATGAGTTCGTTGATATTCGCTCCCCACCCCCCGCTGTCCTGCCCCAGGATCTACCCCGCAGGACCAGGGGGATGGGGCGACCCGTTCTTGTTTAATGACGTCGCTTCACTCGAGACCCGAGTTTTTCTTTTATTTTCGCCAAATGCATTTACAAATAATTGTTCGTGGTAAAATGGTTTTTGGTGTTCTGTTTTTATCTTTAAAAGCTTGTTTCGGAGTATAAATGACGTTTTACTGAACAAATTGCGTGTGTACCACGTGTTTCCTATTGCTGCGCGTTTCAGTACGACTAAGACAGTTAACTTTTCGTTTTCTGACTAGAATAGTAGTAATAATACCTCTAATTTGCAAACACATAATGTGTTTTACATTTAAAAGACCAATATGAAGCGTAAAGTTAGAGATCCAATAAGAAACACCAAAATCAACCTGTCTAGTATACATATTATACACTCATCCGAGCGCACTAGTATACACTCATCCGAGCGCACTAGTATACACTCATCCGAGCGCACTAGTATACACTCATCCGAGCGCACTAGTATACACTCATCCGAGCGCACTAGTATACACTCATCCGAGCGCACTACTATACACTCATCCGAGCGCACTAGTATACACTCATCCGACCGCACTAGTATACACTCATCCGAGCGCACTATTATACACTCATCCGAGCGCACTATTGTATCCATTTTAACTGCCGTAAACGCGTTCTTCGCCGCGATTTCCAAACGGTTCATAAGGTTAATACTGCGCTGGCTACAGATATACGCGTCATAAAAACGCTCACTCCGCCGCCTTCGAAGTCTCACCCTTCTAGAAGGGTGGCACGGACAGGGGATCAAAAGCCGTGCATTCACACTCAAAATATATCATGACCTTTTTGATATGAACCTTTTATGAACAGTGTGAATGGGTATTTAGGGACACTGGTCTGTTTAAGTGTATTGATTTTAGCTAGCCGCTGCTTCAAAGGTATTAAAGGCCGTTGAATCTAGAGGAAAAAATAAATATTCTTGGAATATTAAATCAAATATTGATTCGTAAACCGTTATTTTTAAGAATATCTCTCGCAGCGGTCTTTATTGTTACTGTAAATCGTTTTTAGTTTTAACAATAAACCGGATTGTTCTTCTAATAAAAACAAATAAAAATTGCAAGGCGAAATTACTAGAAGGAAAAAGCGTACCTTCCGAGAGCTTCTTTTTGAGTTGCAAAATGCATTACATCATTACTCAATTCAGACCGCCATTTTATTTCCGTCAATAAATTGCGCGCTAACTTAGAAATAAATTAAATTCTTCACTATGACTCTCGACCGGATATTCTGAGATTAATTAGATCCCTAAATCTTTGTAACAGGACCACGACAATCCCAACATCGCTGGGTTACAAACTTCCATTAAAATTTTAAACTTCGCTGATAGTCCCGAAGAATTTCATATTAAAATAAGTTCTTAATTTCCAAGATCTTATGAATCATATCGAAAACAAATGGGATTCATTGCAAAAAGCTGCTTTAACAAGTCGATCAGGGGCTTATCAGATTATGAATGGACAACAAAAGACCAATGAATTTTAACACAATAGGTTATAAAAAATCGTTCCAAGATTTTCGATGACAAAGTGTGAGAAAGAAGTGAAAAGTGAAAAAGAAGATCTTTAAATTGTTGATATCGCTGAGAATTAATATTCTCTGATTAAGAAGATATTATATTTAAGTAATAAATGATAATACATAATATTTATTCCTGTAAATTGATTAAAAAAAACACTTTTACACGGCAAAATAGATTATTATTTAAAACCAGATGAGTTCGGTGTTTCCTAGCCAACTACTCTGAGATGAAAGACCGAAACAAACTCAGAGGTCTCTTTTAAAGTCCAGACATAATCTTGGCCAAGCCATATGAGGACCATGCATTTTTCATTTAGATTAGTGCCTCAGATTGTATTTTGTAGAAAGAACCACATAGATTTGAGTGGACCTGTCCAGTCAGTGAACGCATTTGTCAGTTATCGTGTAGCTCAACTCGGAACTTAGGAGCTCAACGACTAGACGAACAAAACCAAAGAAAGGTCATGGACCATTATTTGCACAATATAGAAGTTCAACGCGTTAATCAAAACAGTGGATTCAAATTCAATGCAAGTTGATCAAGAAGATTTATTTTTTTAACAGAACACAAGCATTGATTTTAAAATAAAGAAACAACAACATTAAAGAAAAAAAAGCTAAATCTTGGCAAAGGAAATGCCGATGTTATTGACTCATGTAAAACGGTTAGCATTAATAGTAAGTACAATACATTATTTATGTCGTTCGGACACTTGTAAAGACGCCATTTTTATTTTAAAAAAACTTCCGTTGTTTCCAAGATGTGATTGCGCGCGACCGTGCGCAAATTTCTAATGTATGGAATTATAACCCAACGAACTTGGTACATCTGTCTTTTGGATATTTAAAACGCAATTTGAGTTATGACATGGCCGTAATATCCAATTTTTTTTAAAAATTGATTTCTATTATCTCTCATAGAATGAATATCGAATCAGAATTTATTTACTTTTTGACGTTTTGTACGTAGTCGTCACAAAAAACCACTTTAAATCTTTTTCTGTGATATTTTATTCTAGTAACATTGAATTCGTCGTCATTAGTGTAAGTAATATTGATACCTAATATCAAAATTGTCGATAGGAAAATTCCAAAAATTATGCTAATGTGTAAAACCCATCTACAATCATCTGCAAAAACCAAAAAAATGAGGAAAACATTAAGCTAAATAATTTCTTAGTTCACCACGTATGAAGTATTTAGCGTTAGTCACAACCTGTACTAAGATCCTTGACATTTCCCAATATTAACTACCTGTGAGTGCTCATCTATTATAAAATAAATATCATCAAACCTTGTTTTTAAATATGTCTTGCCTTTGTTATAAAAAGCGCACAATTTATTAGTCATTGAAATAAAACACTTAAAGTCCTTAAGTTGCACATTTAAATAATGTTAGTCTTTCGATCTTTTACAATTTTTGGGTAGATACGTAAAACAGTTTCGAAGTCCTAAAGTTTAAATAATGTGTTTTAAAAAGAATTTTACGGATTATTGCTCGTTTTATGTTTCAATTTTATTTATTCGCTGTTTAAGTTTGATTCCTTCGAAATTTGTAAACTTGCGAAGGAAGGTTCCTCAGTCCCTGGTACCTTACATTAGAACGCGGTTTCAGCGATAGAGTTAATTTAAACAAATTGTCAGTAAACGTGCACATACTCGTAAATATCAAATGATGTGTGCCAACAAATACTTAGTCCTATTATGTTTGGTAATGCGCAGAGAAGATATTTAAAGTTAAACCTTTAACTTGGCTGATATGCGTTTTTCATAATCAAAATTCTGCAATTTTGTGCATTTTTAAAGAATGCAATTTTTCCTTTAGGCTTTATACAAGCGATACTGCCTTTTTATTAACGTATTCCTAGAAATAGGTACCTATACCATTAGGGAGTTTTTTTTAAATAAAAATGGCGTGATTACGAATCTCCCGATCGACATAAATAATGTATTGTACTTACTATTAATGCTAACCGTTTTGCATAAGTCAATAACATCGGCATTTCCTTTGGCAAGATTAATAATAAAAATCTTTATTACTAGAAGAAAGGGTACAGTAAATCTCCTAAAAAACAAACAAATTTGATCTTATGTAATAATGTGCACTTAGATGTCAAAAGAGTGCTTAGGCACTCGTACTAGGAGTACCCTGTATCATGAATGCCATCACCTTCCTCCGGACCAGCTAGGATAGTTCTAAAGCAATTAAATTTTGAATAAATCCTAAACAAAATTTTATTAAAAGCTCAAATTAAGCTTTTTTGTTTAATTTTGTCGTTTCTATTTTATACCTAGAAAGGGATATAACTAGAAATAGGTATACCATAATAGAAAAGACAACATCGCGCGTATATCTTTACATTGTTATAAGCTATATAAATTGTAAACTACACTACAGCTTATTACATTACATTAATTACACTACAGCTGATTACATTAAATTTTTTCATTACATTACAGCTTATTGACATTTAAAACTTTTTGCCAGATCAAAAATTGTCATAACTTGTATATTTTTTAAAACAAAACAATAAATTAGAAATACTTATGCAATTAAAAAATAGTTTTGGTTCCTAAAACATGGATAGATAGCAGACTATAAATGACCAGCGATCACGTGGCACTTTTTATTGCTCTTAGGTAACACAAGAGCTCAAAGATATTTATCATATACATTAAATTAAATCTAACGGGTCTTCCATGACCTGTGGTTGTGAAATATGCTTTATGGAATCTTTGACATCGAGCGTTTTCACTTACGAATAAATCAAGCGAATTACACCAAGATAGTTATTGCCAATGTTCCTGTTTGGCCGCAAGATATGAGCTTCAGTTAAACAAACTTGAAACTAAAATATAAAAAAATCGAATACTTAATAGTTTATTAGATTCATAGGTATACAACCAAGGGCTGATTTTTCAATCATCTGATAACTTTAGTCGAGGAATAATTTTAAAATTTTGACAGTTATTTTATTTAAAAAAAACTGTCAAACGTCAATTTTATTCCTCGAATAAAAGTCATCTAGCGATGGAAAAATCAGCCCTCCTAAGCATGGGCACGCCACAATAGCGGCGATAAGTCCCCTCTTTGAGGAGTGGGTAGAGAGGCGCCACGGCGCCCTCACCTTCCGCCTGACGCAGGACTTCACCGGACACGGCTGTTTCGGGAGGTTCCTGTTCAGGATAAGGCGGGAGGAAACGCCAGGGTGTCACCAATGTGTGGATAGCCCGGAGGACACGGTGGAGCATACGGTGGAGGTCTGTCCGGCTTGGGCGGAGCACCGCCGTGTCCTCGTGGCAGCGATCGGCGGCGGCGATCTCTCGCGTCCGGCCCTGGTCCAGGCCATGGTATGGAGCGAGAGTGAATGGGAGGCCGTCACCTCCTTCTGCGAAGCAGTAATGCTCGCGAAGGAGGAGGCGGAGCGCGTGAGGGAGAGGCAATCTCTGCGCCTTCACGCGCCTAGCCGCCGCAGGAGACGCCCTGGACGGGAGTCAACAGCCGACTCCTAACCGAAACTACCTACAATTTCGCAAAATTGGTGAATTTTGCGAAATTGTAGGTAGTTTCGGTTAGGAGGAAGATTTTAAAGCCTGATCATTAGAATTCAGTGAAAGGCAGGATATTCTTATGCCTAGATTATGCTAATAAAATGCAATTCGAAACTTTATTTAAATAACCTCCTGTATTGACAAAACTTGATGACAGCAATCATAAGCGCACCGGTTAGGAAATTAATTATTGCTAAAAGATTTTAATTATTTTTAGTGGAAATTAAAAATCACTGTAACTGTAATAATTCAAAATGATTAATTAATAGGTATATTTTTAATAACTTAGATAACTTTCGAGTAACTTGGCGAGCGCTACCTTTACGTAAATTGATGAAAAAAAAAAAGACATTCATGCTTCACACATTTAAAGAAAAATACATTTCCTCTCTTATTTATTTTCGTTTATCATGTGTTACACAAAAACAAATAGGTAAGAGAAGAACTCTATTAAAGATCACCTTATACATATTTTAATAATCAAGAGTGCTGAAAAACCCTCGCAGTGTCCAGGCATTACGAAAGCTTTTCAGCAGTCCAAAAACAAAGAACTCTCTTAAATACAGTTATTTTACGACTAAAATAAATTTGTAAGGTACACTGACCGCTCTGTATGGCGCAGGCGGCGCCGCGGCCGGCGGCGAGCAGCAATACTCCCTGCGGTGGAATGATTTCCACTCGTCTATGGTGTCCTCCTTCAGGCGCCTGCGCGATGAGGAGGACTTTGTCGACGTCACGCTTGCGTGCGCCGGCGCTACCTTTACTGCGCACAAGGTAAGATTTAAAAATTACGATTAAATTACTAATTGGAGGGACAAAAAATATAATGCATCATATACGACAACATTGGATTAAGAATTGTGACGCAATAATAAACACAATTCCGTGAAAGTTCGATATAAAATCGATTTACAACACTGCACCATTTCCAATAAATATTTGCATATTTAAATCATGGAAGTGCGAGCCAACAGTATCGCCCGTCAATACCGCATGGGAATCAGTCTTGATACTTTCTTGCAATTTTCCGAGAAATATCAAGAATTTATATCACGAACATGGGACCCACGATTGTACTAGACATTCGCCAGATTTATTTTATTTGGTCCAACTTTCACACGTGCATTCTTGGAATATCCGACTTACTTGTCTTCATTTTTTACCAGGTTGTATTGTCAGCGTGCAGTCCTTACTTCCGGAGGCTACTAAAGGCGAATCCCTGTCAACATCCCATCGTGATCCTGCGTGATGTCCACGATAAAGATATGGAGAGTCTTCTTAGGTAAGTTCTTTTTTAGGAGGTTATTTTCGAAGAGGATCTGTTAATCATAACTATAAATGGTGAAGAATTTCTGACTCGACTAGATAATACTTCATTTTATATCACAATGGAGTTTATATGAATCATTTTTATCCCGTTCAGATTCATGTACCAAGGAGAGGTGCATATCGGTCAAGAGCAGCTGAAAGAGTTCCTGAGAGCAGCCCAACTGCTACAAGTGCGAGGGTTAACAGACGTTCCAGCACCAGCGCCGATGACCACTTTGGATCAGAAGGCATCACCAGTAAGACTTCAGACCTTTTTAGAACTTCTTATTAAGAGTCCCGTGCTGGGCGTCAGTAGATTGATTTGGTACCACGTTGGGCGCCACAAAAGAACTTAATAGCGCCCAGCACGGGACAATATCATGAACCCTTTAAAAATCGAAAAGCAATATTTTCTCTTTTTATAAATGTCAGTTCATAAAAAAAAAATTAAGTATATCTTTGTAAATAAATGAACACTAGATCAGAAGGCATCACCTTTCTGATTTAAAGTGTTGATATAAGACTGGCAGACTTTTTCTTAGAACTTTCTTTTAAAGTCCCATGCTGGGCGACAGTAAGTCGTTTTGGACTTGATTATGAACCCTTTAAGAATTTTAAAACAATATTTTCACTATTTTAAAATGTTAGTTTATAACAATATATTTCATGACATCCTTTCGGTAACTGAACACCCTTTTCTCCGAAAATGAAAGCACTATTGTATTATTACTAAATGCCAAATCATTTCATCAGTCAGCGTCATCATGGACTGAAACCGGAAGCGGAGGATCACGCGAAGGCCGGGAGGGGGGAGGCGGACAACAGCGCGAAGGCAGGAGGCCACGAAAACCAGATGACGGTGCTGCCAACACACCACCGCCGAAGCGAGCCAGGTCCTCAGACCTGTACCAGGCGCAGATGAAGTCCAGGTATTACTGAGCATTCCCTGATTGCGTAACTGCTAGTCCTTTTTATTCTCAAAGTAAAGGTGATAACCAAATTCAATTATTACTTTTATTATTAATAAAATTCCATCATAGCTATGATCATCATATAACTGCATTATAAGCAAATAAATGATTTCTATTTCTAAACTACGAGTAAGTCGTACGTATGAAACAAGCAATATTCGACAATACCCTCCTGAAAACTAAACACTTCAAAAATCCGTCTTCTGTATAATTTAATGTTTTTCTACATGTGATGGGAGTTAGTGGTATTTATGAGTTTTTCAAATTATTGGTGTAGGACGGAACAGCTACTGACGGTGCAGGCGGCGAGCCCAGAACGGCTGGGCACTAACGGGCACGAACTGGCCCTTTTCAGCCAGGCCATGGATACCTCACAGAATCCGCAACTGTCTGGAGTCTCTAACAATCTGGTAAGTTGTTAAGTACTAGTAATAAATTATAAATGTTGAGATTTTCCAATCCCATCAAAACACTATCTTAGAAAAAAGTTACTTATTAGGATAGAATTCGTGCACTGTGTTATACTGTTAACAATCATTGTGTATTTCACATAGGTACTTCCTGTTTAACTTGAAAAAAAAAATCATGCTGATGCTCAACCAGCATTTATGCATTATATTCGCATTGACACCCACGTTTTGAAACCTAATTATCCTTCTTTTGTGCACAGTCTGGGGACGGTGAGGAGTCTTCATCTGACGCCGGTGCCAGTGACACCGAGGGCGAGACCCGCGCCAAGCAGGAGCCTATCGACTACGACGACCCATCCACCATGGCCAACACCAACGGAACCCTGCCGCACAACTTCCCCGGACTACTCAATCTGCCAGGTATTGGAAGTGGATAAGGTTAAATACTACATGGGATCTCTATTTTACCATTTATTGAAAGATTGCTCTCATAACCAGCCTCGTAACTCATAACGTTCCCACTACTGGGACACAGGCCTCTTCTCTGCGAGAGGGAATGGGCCGTAATCCACCACACGAGCCCAGTGCGGGTTGGTAGATGTCTTCGAATTTTTGGTCCTAGGACATGCCGATTTCCTCACGATGTTTTCCTTCACCGTTTTTGAGAGCAGTGGTGATGTAATAAATTACACAAAGTAAAGCGCCTGTCTGGGTTCGAACCCACGACCTACCACTCCTAAGTCGGGGCTGCTACCACTTGGCCACCGTAGCTCAAACTCAAACTTCGATATGTATATTTGGTTGTAATTTGAATTTAATGAGATATTTTTAATTTCTAGGTTTCCCCGGCCTGCCAGGACCGTCAGGAATACCCGACAATTACGGTAAGTGCATTCGTAACTCACACTAATAACTCTAACGATACATGACTCAATACATCACAATCGCCGTAGAATTGATCTGAATAATTAAAATCTATCAGAATAATTTCCATTTCCAATCTACAATATTAATGACGCCCAAAAGAACAAAGGAAGCAAATCAAATCATTAATTGTACATTATTGAGTCATGTGCCTATTGCATGTAATACCTAACACTAACAATTAAATAACGAGAACGACACCAAAGCGCTTAATTACTCTGTTATAATCGTTTCGATAAATACGTACTTCGTCCCCAAAACATAATACGCATAAACGCAGTTAGAAAAATCTTGGCAACCGTGGAAGTTACGTAGCGACCGATCGTCCTAGACGTGTTGTCAACTCAGACGAGTACCTGGTAGGAGCGCGCACTGACGGAGACCTCCCTGCCCCAGGAGCGACCTGGCCGGGCGGCGGCGACCGGGCCGCGCCCGACCTGTCCGAGCGGCCTCCCGGTGAGCCCAGCAGGCCCGCGTGCCCCGAGTGCGGCAAGCTGTACAGCAACAATAGCAACCTCAAGCAGCACATCCTCAACGTGCACGCGGCGCACGAGCTCGCGCACTCGTGCCCCGTCTGCGGCAAGGCGTTCAAGACCCGCCAGTACATGCAGATACACATGAACTCGATACACGGCGTCAAACAGAGGAGGCGCGACCCCGCCCCGTCCGCGGACCGCTGCGACCGATACACTCACCATAGCGCTTAACGATGTTGTTCGGATCTGTGTCTAACCGCCGCCTCTGTGTTACAGGGGCGGCTCTCGCGGGCGGGGCGGCGATGGGCTACCGGCCGCAGTGTCCGCTGTGCGGCCGCGTGTACTCCTCCACCTCCAACCTGCGCCAGCATATGCTCAATGTGCACTCGCAGACCGACCGCGACCAGTGGTTCCCATGCCAGCACTGCGGCAAGAAGTGCAAAACTAAGCACTACCTCATCAACCACCAGCTGCAAGCCCACGGCATCCGGCAGCGGCAGAACTCTTAGAGACGGCGCGAAGCCGAGCTGCCGCCGCCCGTCGCGCAGCCGCCGCTCGGCTCGGGCTGCACGCTCGGCTCGTTCAGCGCGTGGTGGTGATCGTCGCCGCTCGCCCCGCAAGCGACTCGCCGCGTGATGCATACAATAATAGGAATAGATGTGCCAAGGACCTACGTGAAGCGAAATCGGAACGGGATTGTTTATCGTATCTATATATTGTATTTTAATATGACGTAATATTTTTAGAGAGTTTATTGCGTTCGGACGGTTCGGAATGTCGAGTTTAGGGTCGGGTTTGCCAACCGCTCTGCCCGTAGATAGTTTGTGTAACATGGTGCTGTCGGCATTGCAGATGCCGCGGCGCTGGGCGCGTTGGCAAACCCGGCGGTAAGCGATACCGTGCCGAGTGAGAGGGAGGAGCGAGGGAACGAGTTGCTCAGGTACCTGGAGGAGAGCGCGCTCGTGAAGCAGGCGGTGCTGGGCGCGCGCCTCACGTGCCCGCTGTGCCACGCGGCGCTGGCGTCGCTGGCGCAGGCGCGGCGCCACCTGGACGCGCACTACCCGCGCGACAGTCCCGTGTGCCCCGTCAGCTCGTGCGCGCGCTACTTCGCGCACCCCAACTCCGTGCGCAACCACATGCGCATCAAGCACCGCCGCCAGTGGGAGAAGATGAAAACATTGAAGTGGAGTTGTGGCTGGGCTAACTGAAGCACTGAGCGATCGGGAACGCGACTCGTTTGATATTCGGCTTTCTAAAGTTAACATTTCTACGGCTGTGAAACGGAACTAAGTCGAGTGGGGCTCGTAGTTAAACCAGAGAATATAATGATCTCCTGGATGCATTTTTTCATATAACGCTGTCATGTTCATAAAACATTGTATAAAGCAGTAGGTATAAATCGACTGAAAATTATTTTTGTAGTAGAATAGACTGATATTGTTTAAGTAAGGTTTATATTATAAGCGCATTATGACATGTGATGATTGGTGCCATTGATAGAATACGAAGTGCAACTAATGAATGTCGATCATTCTGATCACTTCCTGAACGCCTGTAACTTCCATTGTTGCTTCTACGGTTATAACCACTCTATTATAAGCGTCGTCTGGCGTACAATCTAACGATACTGCTAATTTTAGTTCCTGAAAGAGTCAACAAACGTCCTATTTGATCTGTGATCTGCATGACAGTCAGGCAAATTGTTAACAAGTAATAATACTTGCTGATTAGGTGAAAAAATGAGGACGTTTGATGACATTTAAAGCATTTGACGCTATTCCACTCAACAAGTACCTAGTAGGTTCAGCTTTTGTAATAAAGCTTAAGTCCGACTGTGCCAGATTCGCTTGTCCAGACAACGCTTATAAGCGATTGGTATTATTCTTCGATTAGCTGTTTGTCTTAGGCTCTGGTGTCCTGGTAATAAGCGTAGCATTAGTTGGTTCGATTCGCGATGGGTTCAAGCGCCCCTTTAGACGGGACATCACTCTGCCACTCTACTTTTCCCTCAAACATAACTGGTGCAATAGTTTATCTACTTGGAAGTTTTATTTTTTTACATTTGTTATTTTTATTATATTTTTGGTTGACATTTTTATTTTTAAAGGACTATATACAAATAATATTTAGGTGTGAAAAGACTTCTATACAAGATGTATGCTTTTTGATGAACGATTGCACCAGTGTGTGCTACTCCTTACATGAATACTTTCGACCATAGATAAGACAATACGAAATAGATTGTAACGAAAATGAATCTAATGCCTTTGAATGCAATAGTTAAGAATAAGTTCACTTCCAAGTCATAGAGAATTTATTTTCTAAATGATGTTTGTTCGTGATGCTCTGTACGCAAGTCGTACACAATCGAAAACATATCTAGTCAATGTAGACAACAGGAGGATTTATTTTAAAATGTACATAATAATCGACGATTCCATTCGCATATATTTTTGTAAAGAAAAAGGGAAATACACCAAAAAATAAAACTTATTCTGTTATTGAATGTTGACATATTATATAGCGCAAGTATTGAAGCGCACAGCTCCTGAACGAAACATGAAATGCCTTTGTTCTAAATATTAGCGGCATGCGTACTGCGTGACAGCGCGTACGCTTCGCTGCTGCCTGCCAAAGATGAATATACCGCTCCTACATGGAACACTTAGCCTTAAGAAAGCAATAACTACAATGGTACTCCAGTGTTAAACAATAGGCCTACAGATAGACTCGCACATTTTATACTTTACCCACGAAGACGTACGTTGCCTTAGCATTAAAATATAAAGTATCTAGGAAAGTCTCAAGTCCATTTCGTAAGCTCGTGTAAATATTATCGAAGATGCCTTCAAAATATATGCGATGGAAACGGATGCATTTCATAGATCTCCAGAACGAAAAAAAATAATATTGGTTAAATTTAGCGAGTAGATGAAATTGTTCCTGACGCCTGAGAGGCAATGTCGTATATCTTAATAACTATAAAAATTAAAAAAAATAATAAAAAAATATTTTTAAGCGTAAACTTAGTCACTCAATAACCAAATGTTCAATGTGAGTAAACGATTCTAGTTGCGAATGTATTAGTGATACGATATATACGTAATTACTTAATTTTTACCAGAAGAAAGTGTCTGCTTATATAAATACATAAACAATAAAACTACCAAGTAGAAAGGTTTCTTTTATTTAATCAAACCTTTGGACAATAATTGACTCTACATTTATGCGAAAAACAGATTACTATAACTAATTCTAACTACTTACAAACTACTTCTTAAGTCTAGTCTACATTAGAATGAAAAAAAGGTAAGGATTACTCTAAACATCACAGGACTATTACCCGTAATCCATGGATCATAAAGTGTATGTTCTATTGCAGGAGGGTGTCGAAGGACGCAGGACCTGCTCCGCGTGAGAGCGACTGACCCGCGGCCTTGTCCTAAGTGCGGTAAGATCTACCGATCTGCGCACACGTTGAGGACGCATCTTGAAGATAAGCATACTGTCTGCCCTGGATATCGGTTAGTAATTTCACATTTGCTACATTAATAATCAAATATTTTTAAACACTATAAATACACACTACTACTATTAACTACTAGAGAACGTTTAGAACATTAAAAATATACTACAAGAGATGGCCAAGTGTTAGCAGTGCCACTAATACAACTTGAAACCGAGATAAAAGGAAGATCATCCTACTAAAAAACCAACACTTCCGACTCGGAATTTAGAACGAGTGCCTTAGTGATCTAGCCAAATTTTGACAAAATCCGGCCTAGCAACAATCTGAACCTCTATTCGAAGAATAACAACACAACACTGCCAACTTAGTTGACCAATGCAATCTTTCTTCCACAGTTGCGTACTCTGCGGTACGGTGGCCAAGTCCCGGAACTCGCTGCACTCCCACATGTCGCGACAACACCGCGGCATCTCCACCAAGGACCTCCCTGTGTTGCAGATGCCCACCAGATTCGACCCTGAACTCGCCAGCCAGTACGTATTGTTTTGGAACATTTTGTACACTACTACTACTACATTGGAGTGAAAACTTTTTATCGTTTCCTCCTTACTGAAGATAGAGCCTGCTGCCTTTGCGGCTCAAAAGTCAAGACTATCGATACTTTGTCTTGACTTTAACTTCGATAAAGGTTTTAAAAAATCTGTCTTTCTGAAAGCTACATAGATCATGAGTTTTTTGAGTTCAAAAGATCAAAACCATATTCAAGAAGACCAGAGGGGCAATTCTCGTAATTTTAAGAACGTTCACAGTCTCATCTCAGTCTCAATCTGCCAAAAATACTTCTAATTTCCCTACATTTTGACAAGTGTTAGACATTTGTTTGTCGCCGAGATGAGACTGTGACTAGATTTTTAACGTTTTAAATTACGCGAATTGGCCTTCCAATATAAACAAAAGAACAAAACAAATCCAAATAAAGAGTAGTTAAATGATGAAACCAAAGTATTAAAACATAATTTTCATCCTCATCAGATTACTAGCAAAAGCCGGTGTAAAGGTATCACCAGAACAGCTTCGAGCACGCGCCTCCCCTACAGGACCTCGCCGCTCCGACATCAAGCTGGACGCCAAATCAGCAGCCTCAGAGAGTAGTTCCATCTGCGGGGACAATGATAACGATGACCTGAGCCAGTCGCGATACCAGGACAGCATACCCGTCTCGCCGCCACGTAAGTTTGACAAAGGAGTTGGTGTTTACAAGTTTCTCAAAAAGTAACGCACTTGCAATGCCTGTAGTATTGATATCCTTAGCTGGTGGGACTTACCATTCGTTGGACCGACTGCTTGTTTTCCACTATATGGCATAACAAAGCCTTTGATTGGCAAAAAGACACGCTTATAGATCAGGTTCAATTCTTTCTCTAATAGTGTTGAAATGATATGGATACCATTGAATTCAGAAGCACTTAACTTAGTACCAAACCCAAAGGACCAAGTTTTCAGGACACAATTTTCATAAAGACCATTTTCCTCCTCAGATATAAACAACCTGGCAAACACGACGATCACAAAAGTACCAGCAGTGAGAGCGGTGACCGCTAAGACTATGGAGAACCTTCCTCATGGACTAACTGCCGGCATGAAGCATGATGACTACCCACCGGGGTATGGAGGCAGCTCAGCACTACTTGACACTTATCTGCAGTACATCGGAGAGAACATGTTTGGTATGTAACAATTTTCATAGATTTCATAGAGCAAAGAAATAAAATTGACAAAATAAAGGTTTGTTTAAAAAAAAACTTCAATTCTATAACGTCACTTTTGCCAACAGGGATGAACGCGAAACTGGCACAAATGAATGCGATGCACATCGACAGGAAACCATACGAGGAACCGTCTCCACAAATGGGATCCTTACCACCTCCACCGACCAACCTCGCACACCAGCGCTTTCTCAAACAGATGCAGCGCCAGTACCCTGAGAACAGGAGCAAACCTGACATCATGCGGGACACCGACGAACCACTCGATCTCGGCAAAGAGAGGCAACGGAATGAAAGCATAAGCGAGACAGATACTGACAAACACGATATAACAGACAAGGACAACGGCAAAGATTACTACAAAGATTATAACGAGGAAGATCGGAGAGTGGCCTCTGAGGACCCGGAGAACAACGGACAGGACGACGGAGACTACTCGGAGGATGAACACAACAAAAACTCATGAAATAAAGGCGTGCTAAGTATAAGTGTGTTGAAATAGTCACGTATACTACGTGTAACACGGATAGGACAATGTTTTGTTGAAATTATCAAAAGGTGCTTGGGTGTTATGTTTTGTGGTCATTAGCTTGATTCGTTTTTGTAATAACGGTTTTAATTGTTGACCCGTGGAATGTCGTTGGTGCCATTTCCGATATTAATGTAAATTTAAAGTTTTAGGGTTAGATCGGTTGCAGCTAGGTTGAGTCTGGTTACTTTGCATAGATATGACGAATCTGTATTGCTGGTATTGTGAACGGGCAGATACTTGGTCATGAATCTCTGCGGGGGTCGGACCGTGTTCGTTCCCGAGCACACCGTACGGTGCGCGAATAGCCGCGCTACTGTACTCTTAATATAAACCTGTTAGTGAGACATTATTTTTATACCCGATGTGATAACACAGCCATAATTCACTTTAGCATTTACCTGACACATTAGTTCAGATCGACTCGCCACAAGATTGTGAGATTGTTTTAGTAGTTAATGAAACTAGTGAGTAGTGTTTTTTGTATTGTGTATGTAAAGGTCCCGGTCACGTAGTAGGGCCCCTTACATAGTAATTCCATCCATCTACCTCAGCATTTGGGCCAATGCGGCAAACGTTATAAAGTAAAAAAAAAATATCCACACAAATTGTGAAATTCCATCCATCTACCTCACTTCAATAGATTTTATTTAATATTTTATACAATTTATAGATATAAAATAACTGTTGTTTTATGCATTTTGCAGATTGCATTTATATATATACTATATAGAGTATATCGTAGGTAAATATATGCAAGTCATTAGGTCGTTGTTAGTGCTGCCCGTAGCTACTCGTACGTAACCGTTATGTTATAGAACGCACTCACTAGAGGACATTAGACTGTGTCACGACCGTAGCGAGTAATGAACATAAACCTCAGATATCAATGAGCACACTAACTTTATACGATGAGAATATTGTATACGAACAAATATAACAGAGCTTAATTCATATTATTATTAAAGTAAATATACATAATATGTGCGTATACTGAATCGCGGACGGCGAAGTTTTAGCGCGATAAGAACACGATGTATAACGATTAAAACATTTAAGGATCAAATTAAAATATCGGCAAGATTTACATTGCAGCATTATGGGCAAGATTTACATTGCAATTGTCGGCAAGATTTACATTGCAGCATTGTCGGCAAGATTTACATTGCAGCATTGTCGGCAAGATTTACATTGCAGCATTGTCGGCAAGTGTGGAAGGGCCACGTTCAATATAATTAAGTGTGAGTTACTCGCGAGTGTTCTGCCCTGTATTGTTACCTGTTTCTCATCTCCTTGAGACTGATATCATCCAAGGGATGGACAGTTATCGCGTTATCACAATGCGTGCGATTCGTCAAAAGTTCAAATTGACATTTAACAATATATTAAGATAAGACGGTATTATGCATGTATATAAATTGAGGTGATATGTAAAGTACATAAATAAATAAATAGTAACAAAAAGCAATAAATAAAGTATACCTTGACGTTGCCTTCGAATTTGTGTACATACGTGGGTAGTGAACGGTTTGCGTCGGTATTGTGGTAATATGAACCTTATAGTGTACAAGTGAAGGTTTATTTTGTAGTAATGATGTGGGCTCGTTACTTAAATAACAATTACTGTGATTACAATCTCATGTTAGCCTTCAATACTTATACATATTTTTTAGAGTACAATGTTATAGTTATTTAGTATATTATAAGATATTCATAAGCGAGTCACAAAATTATATTTACTTCCCGCCCCTGAACGTTAGGATTCACGTTATTTAAGTATTTAGAGCAATAGGTAAAAGCATTTAACCTTTTATATGAGAGATATTACATTTATGAATTTATTGAGATATCTCACTTTGCCACCGGGGCTTGTAAAGCTGTCATTTTGACACTTGCGTGAGTGTGGCCATCGCAAGGAAATTCATAGATATTATTATTATTACTAGGATAAGTTCTACGGGTTGATTGAAAATATTTTTTGTTTAGTGTGTTAGTGAGAATTGATGATTAAGTCAGTTTGGTTTGCGCAAATATAACCTTGTTGACATTTAACAGTGTTGCCATAGTGAGTAATAATTTTCGACTGTATATAAAATAAGTTTTGTTTGTTTAGGAAAATGAGTGCTTAATATTTGATTATTATGGTATAGATGCAAGTATCTTTTATTTAGATTACTCTGACTACATTCTACTCATTATAGTTCTTTTAGATAAATAGATTTGATGCACGCTGTATCTAACATAAACAATAGTCAGTTACCAGATTGTGATTAAGGAAAGTATATATATTTTTTCAACACATGCCACTTAAAATACAGATAAATAATAAGGGGGGTTTGCATCGTTATCTAAGGGGCTGTACACAACGATGTGGCAGGCAGCTCTGAGATTACTTGATACAACAAAATGGCAATCTCACCGCAAATCAAACAGCGCAGGCGCAACCTGCTCTTAAATCATCGCACAAAGCTCGTGTGTACACCCTTTACTAGACTTCACGAAGTCTGAAACTAACATAACGTTGGTTACCCCCCGCCGCACTGTACAGTTGTTGATTATGCAGAATATTATATACCAGTGGAGAATAATGAATATTTAGGACTATAAGTCAATGATATGCTCTCGATATAATAATACTTACGTTTAGTTACCTTGTGAACTGCAAGTTCGACATTAGTTTTTTTTCTTTATTTGTTTGGTTATACTAATATACCTCATTAGCATGACCTATCATGTAAAACTTTTTTATTAGTTTAACGCACAGTATAATGTTGATTTTTGTCTGTTCGAGCACTACGCAATTTACGGTAACCGTAAGAAATAATGAAGCCACATTACAGAGTACAAAATAATGAATTGATGTAGTACAGATGTATAATATTCTTGCAAAATGTTTCAATGTTAATAGATGTGTATGTTGTCGTGAATGGCGTGCCTCGAACGGACCTAGCCTAGCTTATGTTTAGGGAGCACAAGATATTAAGTTTGTTCACTTGTGACGGTACCAAGTAGTTTGTTTATTTCAACTGTTTAGAAACAACCGGTTGGCATCACAATTTTATGAAGCCTAAATATTTGTTTTGTAAGAACTAAATTTTGAAGGCAATAGAATATATAAATGGTGTGTATGAACCAGAGTACAATTCACTGATGCTTTGACACAGCCAAGGCAAAGTCAACCTTATTCTCTACGGAGGCACTCGAACATCATCCATTTATTGATTCTCTCGCAGTCATTTTAAAATGACATCACAAATTGTTCAAAATTTAGTTCAGATGATCTCGCAACGTCCCCATAAATTATTTGTCATTTCTTTCTTTCTTTGGTGGCGCTACTGTATACGACTGCTGCAAAAAGCGCAGCCACCATTCCTTCAATATAATTTCGACTCTATAACTGTACTAATTAGGTGTATTTTTCAAAATCATTGGACTTACATAAATGGTTAAGTATTTATGCAATAATTATTTAAGGTAAGATTGGGATGACGATACAAGCCGCCATATTGTATGATGACGTCATCCCAGTGTGAAGGACATTCAGTATTGTTATGATTTTGAAAGAGATATACCTAATTGAGACAGGAGATATTATTTTATGTATATTTTTATAGTTGGAACAACCACGCCTGAGCCATTGTACATTAGAGTACTAGCTGTACGCTGCTTCATTACATTACTATATACAAGAATAATAAAATAATTGTTTTGAATGTGTTGTTTAATTACTTTTTAATGAGGTTTTAATTAATAGTATTAGTACTTGAAACTGTGAAATTTTTCATACGAGTAACATTAAATATAGCTCTTCACTACGTGATCAACTTCATGACAATAAAAGTCGTGTCCTCTTTAATAGACAGACGTATGACGTCACAGATTGAACTAATAAGTAATAGTAAATGTTAGTGCGTCATATTTATATTAAAACTAACCACTACTCATTATTTCGAAAACCAACAAGTAAGGTAAATAAGGTATAAGAATTTTTAACCAAAACAAAAAAGTATTTATTTATTGGAATCTTTGACAAACGTTTCCTCCTTCAATATATTATAACCATCTCTTACATATACAATAATGCCTAAAGCTAGAGAAATAAATATAGTACACATATTATTATTATTATTATTATTATTCCATACATTTTACACTAACTTCGTGCTATTTTACTCTTAAAAAAACTATACTACTTAGGGCGGACTTCACCAAATTTTTATAGGTATACAATCTTATCCTGAGAAAAAATTTTGAAAGTTTTTCGACACTAGAACTGTCAGACGTCAATTTTATCCCACGGATAAAAGATATCTGAGTTTGGTAAAATCAGCCCTTAATAATCAAAAACCACACAATATTTTTTTCGTTTAAATCTAAAAGCGTTTGGAACATAGTTTAATTTTTTGGAACAAAATATAAATTATCATGGATGAATTTGTACATAGATAAATAAAAAAATAAAACTAAGCCGCGTATAAGAGTTATTTTTTTAAGAGTATCGTTCGAAACTCTTCCTTTAATCCTCTTTTATCTGCTTCTTCTTAAAGAGGTAATGAGCGCCCAACAGAGCGTTCATTCTGTAACAATAGAATATGTTGCCTATCAGAAGATTGTCGGAACAGTTACTGGGAGATGAGATTGTTCAGTTTTTTGGCTAACACTGAAGTCATTCTAAATCTATTAACGCACGTTTCATCTCTTTATGAGATGAGAATGAGTTAGTACCTATGGAGATCAGCAGTGATAGGAATAGGTAGTGCCTATTTGCCTAAACTTCGAAGAACAGAGACAAGAAACGGAGACTTCCTTAGGACTACATTTTTCCGGGACATCTGTCCCGAAATTCGGGACAACACTATTAAATACATTTAAAAAATATTTATGTTATTTGGAATAAGTAATTCGTCTATTTTTACCTAAAGTTTGCGACTAGACATAACATTTATAATTTATAACTCCATAATAATAACTTATCCTCTATGGGCTCTAAAGGAAAAATAAAAAACATAGAATATTGTTGTAACAAATATATGTATTTTATATTATTTTATAAATATGACGTAATTGGAAAGCATGAAACAAAATGTACGTACGGAAAAAATAAACGTCAAATATTTAGTCCTAAGGAAATCTCCGTTTCTTGTCTCTGTTCTTCGAAGTTTAGGCAAATAGGCACTACCTATTCCTATCACTGGAGATCAGTCATATGGGATCAAAATGCAAAATGAATAAAAGTATGTCACCCACGTGTCCACCCAAGCATTTTTCGCTACGGCACCAAATCTCTAGGACGTTTTCCTACAGCTGTAGGAACGTTTTAGTCTATTTTACGTACCTACGCTACGTAAGCCAAGGGCCGTACCCCATAGAGGGTGCCCTTAGCGTGTAGCAGCATAGTTTATAAGTTCACTACCCTGCCTGGAGGCAAAAGCAAAAAAAAAGTTGTAGGAACACTCACAGAAGTAGTAGGTAGGTAATACTTGTTCAAGGTCACCTTTCATTTTTTTCGCCAATCGGTAGTTTTATAATTTATTAAAATGTAAAACCAAAAACTAGATTTTTCAACTTTAAAACACAGCTGAAGGAATGGTTGTAGACATTCGGCGCGATAGTAACAAAATACTTATACTTGATAAGGATGACTTCTCCGACTAGGGTGCACATATTTTTCGCTGGCTCTTTGGGTTTTTGACCCAAATTTGTATAAAACGTGTCTGGTCTCCTATACCACAGTAGCAAGGGCTGCTGCACTCGCAAAAATACAGGAAGTAATTTTTAGGGTGTCACTCGAATAGCCGCTATTAAGCAAACGGTTTTGGCCGTTTGCTTAATAGCGGCTATTCGAGTCATAATATTGTCCTTAGTACATAACGTACGATTTAAGACAAGTCGTTTGTTAGATACGGCGTTAAAGACTATCAGGGGGGGCGGACCCCTCGTAGAACAAAAATCATTATCACTCTCCGGTTACCCAATTTCTTTGCGATTGGTGCTTGATACATCTCTATTAGCCATCATCTCAACACAACGCACTTCCTTCCTAGCCATATCCTTTATCACACAATCCATATTTTTCTTTAGTCGTGCAAAACCTAAGAATAAAACATAATATCGATTTTTCCAAAAATAAAGTCGTGTTATTTATTAGCACAGCTTATTCCCCCGACGAACGTTTACGATGTTAGAAATGTGATAAGCGCCCCGTGTATTGCTGGATCGCGTGCTAGCGGGCTATACCGACTGAGCGGTTCACGGCAAGAGTTCCACCATTAACTGTTAAAAGTTTGAGGCACTAGAAGAGAATTGAGAATCAATAGTAATATCATTTTAATTAAACTATTAAGTTTATGGTTTAGATCGCATTCGAAGTTTCTATATATGTTTATATAAGTTCGCCAAAATTACATAGGACGTAAATATAACTGACTAAATATGGGTCTACCTCTGCCTATCCCTTTTGGGGAATACTACTACTAATAATAAGCCTTATCACCGAACTTTATACAAATACATTCAATCAATAGCTACTCTTATCAGACATTCAACTAAACATTGATATTCATAAAATCACCTAACATAAATTGAACCATATTAAACTGGAAACGTTTGGGCAAACTATAAACATGTTCCTACCCTACCTCATTAGGGTAATCCGATGTGATTTTATTTTGTTTTTATTTACCAATCTCATCTCCGTACCTAAACAAATAACACCAATGTTTTTATTTTTAAATAACTGTCTACATACAAAATCCACAAGCACCAAAAAGTTTGTATATCATACTCACAGGAAGGCCAAATGCTATTTCTTGCTAGCCAGTGCTATGCCGAGTCCGACGATGCCGCCGATGGCCAGGACGGCGCCGCTGGCGACCGCGATGCCGATCAGACCTTCCTTCTCCATACGCTTGTTGACCTGGCGCTGGAATTGGCGGAAGGAAGCTTCTGAGTACACATGGTCAGTAAAAGATGGTCAGTCAAATAAACCGAAAACGAGCCTATTGCAATAGATGTCATAAGAATCATAAGAAAGAAAAAAAAATGTTTTTCTGCACACTTGTGACGCACATCTTTATTATTATACTAGCTGCGTCCCGTGGTTTCACCCGCATAGTTTCAATCCCGTGGGAATATCGGGATAAAAATTCCTAAAATTCTATATGTTAATCCTGGTTATAAACCATCTGTGTGCCAAATTTCATCCAAATCCGTTCAGTAGTTTTTGCGTGAAAGAGTAACAAACATCCATCCACCCATACAAACTTTCACGTTTATAATATTAGTAAGATATTATAATATATAGATATATATTTAAGATCTTTGATTTATTTGATGTCCCCCGCCCCGAATAGCAGAATAACTATTATAACATGAGAAAAATTCACGAAAAAATTAATAATGAAAATAATTCATTTTCTCATACATTTAGTGGGTACGAAGTTAGGCCGGTCAGCTGGTTATAAAATAAAGCAAAGTAGCCAAAAGCCTGGTATACAATAACAAACAATACCAGAAGGCCAATTCTCGTAATTTAAAACGTTCAAACTCTAGTCACAGTCTCATCTCGGCGACAAACAAATGTCAAAAACTTGTCAAAATGTAGGGAAATTAGAGCTATTTTTGACAGATTGAGACTGAGATGAGACTGTGAACGTTCTTAAAATTACGAGAATTGCCCGTCTGGTATCTGGTATACAACAACCAAATAATCAGAGAAATCACAAAGTTATCATCTGCGTAGTTATAGGCCAACCGCTTAACTGACACGTTGCCTGAGGTAGCAGCGCGGTGCGGGAGGGGTGTGGTACTGTGGTGACGAACCACACACCGCAGCTACCTCAGGCAACGTCTCAGTTAAGCGGTCGGCCTATAGCTTCCAGCTGAATACCAGTAATATTTTTCATGGCCTATAGGTCAGATAGTAAACCGCTCCAGAATTCAGTTACTGGGTTACACGATTCCCCTTGTTAGGAGTGGTTGTCATTGAGGGTACGTTACGCAATTTGGCTGCTAGCTGGACTCATCTGTGTCTACATTAGATCTTAATGACGTAATAATGTATGTATGTTTGTATGTAAAGAGAAAAGTAAATTGCCATACACAATCTGCCAATAATGGGTTCTTTTGTAAACACAAAGCTATAGCACACAATAAAAACATCTTTGTTATACATACATAGCTGTTAGCTAAGTATGACACACAGTAGCAACAACAGTAGTAGATGTTTATCAAATGATTCAATCACTACTTTTCCTTTCATTAATCTACCAATGAAACCACAACACTGATTGTGGTGTATGTATAGTAAGAGGAAGGAAAACAATGTAGTTACAAATTAATTTCATTGGCTGTAAGAAAACCAAAATAAATAATAGTATGTGAGAAATGTGTTATATTACACCTTAAGGGCTGATTCATTGAATCATTGACAGCTTTTGTACGTGTCAAACGGACATATTTTTTTTCTTCAGATAAGATTACAGGTCTATAAAAAAATCAGCCCTTAGTTAATTTAAAACATTTATAAGCAGCCGGAGTATAAGATAGTGCCAGGTTGATGGCAATGGTCTCGCCCCTTATTACATGGGACTTAAATATAACCGATGAAATGTGGGTGTACTTATAGGTAGGTACAGTCACGAGCAAAAGTATGTATACACTCGGCTTTATTCAAAAGCGATTTACTCCTTTATTTTTCAATGAAATTGTATGTTCTTATGAATATAGCATTTTCGAACCCATAGATTTATGTAATGAGTCGTATTTCAATATTGCATTCGTTATTTCACGAAAAAATCGCAATTGAAAGTTGCCAAGTGTTGATATATTGGTAATCCTGACTGGTACACCTCTGCTCGGCCTAACCCTTAAGGGAAAGCAGGCATTTTGTCACGTCACTTATTAGAAAATTGAGATTTACAGATTACAAGATACAGGAAAATAATACCAACCTCTAAAGCCAACACTTGCTGGTTAGCGGGCTCGATTTCTAGGAAGGACTTGACATAATGCAGAGCCTTGTTGTACTCCTTGATTCTTGCATTGCCTATGGCAAGGTAGAAAAGATAATCTCGTTTGCCATCGGGATGTGAATTGAACAACTCTTTGAGCAGCAGGATACCCTGAAAATTGTTATCACAAAAAGTTGTAAATGATTCTTAGTTGAGTTTGATCTGATCATATTAAAGCAAAAGCAATAAGGAAAATCATTCATTTTTATTTTATCTGTAACTGGTTTTTCCTTCAAGATGGTATTATTTAATGTTCTTATATTTCCGGCTCTTTGCTTGTTTGTGGCACTAGTTAACATATAATTATAAATTCAACATTAATGATGTAACTAATATTTTTGTAAAAATAGAATTTAAAAAGAGTGTTGATGGAGTTTCTTGCCTGTTCTTCTGCATAGGTACCTACTACGCTTTGCAATGGGCAACTAGCTTCATATTTTCTGACTGACCGACTTCTTGGCAATTTAAAATCGCCTGCAATTGGTTTAATTGAGATGAATGCGAGGAGATTGAGTTTGTGTTTTTACATAGGAGATAATCATTTACGACTGCAGAAAACTGAAAGAGATGAAACAAGTAGGACATAGGGGTGGTTGTCAACAAAGATGAGAGAAACCATGATCACCAGTCAAACAACATACACTTCTGAAAAGAGTGTACATATATATTTTTAAATATTACAATATAAACAATAATAAAAAATTAAAAATTAAAAAAATAAAATATAATAAAAATAATATAATATAATATAATTACATTATTTTATTATTATTTAAAAATATAAAAAATAGTAACCCACCGAATAGGGTCCAAGCTACTGGCAGTCAGGGCTCCACAGAGAGGAACCTCCTGACAATGCGAGCCGTGTCCGTATAATTATTAATATTTTAAGACTGTTAGCTTTTTAAATTACATAAATATTATCTTGGAACTTCTTTGTTTATAAAAATCAATAATTGGTCTCATTGACAGTAGTAGATTAAGAAATAGCCCGGTGCAGTCATGTTTATCAATGTTAATTTGTATACCTATTATACAGTTATGAGCATGTACTAATAAATCAACATATTTTTCCAAACAAGTTTTTCGTTTTTCTTTTGTGACCTTTATTGAACTATTCTTGCCCAGTCTGATGTCTGAGTATTTTAAGATCAAGGAAGAAATGATCTGGAAGTCCTCTAAGACCTTCAGGCCTCTCATTTGGCATGCACATAGATTTGTGAGAGAAACTTCTATGAATGAGTTGTGTAGCTTTAAATAGCAAGAATGACTTTTGTTTTTATTATTTTACTCCCTATAATATTTATGTTTTCATGCCCAATTTTAATCCTTTGTCCATCTTGAGCGAAACTATTAAATTATATGTCCAACAAAGGCATTATATGACGTCAAAATTCTTATGATTAAAATAATGATACGACAAAGGTGTGCAGTACCTTTCGTATGTCTGTGGGGTATTTGCTCCTCACCAGACACCACGCGTACTCGAACTGCGCCTTGTGCGTCACGTTCCCTTGGTGTAGCTGCTCGTGGAACACTTTCTCGAACTTCTAAATCATGAAAAATGAAAAAATACTCAGTATATCATTCAATGACTCACGAATACAACGTTGCACAAGTTTTCGCATTACTTGCAAATCTTCCGAAGATACTATCTCATCCAGAACGTCTTCCATGGTGATTTCGGTGTAGAAATGTTATGTAGTCAATAGTATTACAATTTATATCTCGAAAAGGAAAAATATCATTATTTTGCGTTATCAATAGTGAAAATTGAAAATCTAAGTTTTTGATGAAATTGACGTTTGACAGCAACGACAATGACTATACTAGAGCTGAGAATTGCTGAGCAAAATAGTCGTTGTTAGTCGATTTAGTAAATTTATTAAGGATCATCATCATTTTGATCTATAATAATAATATTTAAAAGGGTTAATATTATGACGGTACCTTGCCAATTCATTTATGAAAATATTATGTATGTAAGAAAAAATCAACATCTTTTTAATAAAAATAAGTGATAGACATAATTTTAATACTAGAAATAAAGATAAATTAGATCAACCTTTTTTCAGATTATCGAAAGTACATACATCTTTTATGGGGTACTGAGTTAAATGTTACAACAAAATACCTTGTGAAATATTGCAATTAAATGAAAGAAAATTTAAAACTTATATTAAAATTACACTTTGTAAGCAAGGATATTACAAATTAGAGGATTATATCCAAGATAAGAATCCTTGGAAACATGCTGGTCCTGCTCCATAGGACAATCTCTAGAGTCTAGACAAAATCAAACTGGGTGCTAATGTAATTGTATAATATATTATTTTTTCTTTAACATTGATTTACATTCTGTAATTACTTGGGGTCACACCCGGACTTATTACTCCTTATTTATTTATGAAAATCGTCTACTTTTGGAATGTTTGTGAATATGTGAGCACCATGTATCTATCACAATCCATGTATCTATCAATATATAAGTATGTTTATCAGTTGTCTAGTACCCATAACACAAGCTCTGCTTAGCTTGGGACTAGATGGCGTTGTGTGATAGTTGTGGAATATTTATTTATTTATTTATCACAAAGTTAATTTATATGTCATGGTTTCATTTATCCATTTTAATTCTTTTACCTATTGTGGTATAGTAATTTTATTGTTAGGTGCATCGTCTTCACATATAATTATATAATTAATGTATGCAAAATATTGTGAAACATTTTAAAAGAGTAACGGTGGAGTTTCTTGACCATTCTTCTCCATACGAAAACTACCTTTTGGAAGGGGCGACTAGAATCAATTTTATTTTAATTTTATTTTTGACGTTCAAAGGTGCCTTTTATGTGCCTATTTGAAATAAATGATTTGACTTTGACTTTGACTTTGAATAATAAAAAGGAAAAAAATAAGGACTATTATCGCCAATAAGCCTGATATAGTGGTCATAGATCAATTATCGCGCCGCACAATAATTGTTGATGTTACCATTCCACATGACGGGAACCTCGTGAAAGCTGAGAAAGAGAAACAAACTAAATATCTCGACTAAGCACACGAGGTTATTGACATGTGGAATGTGAGCTTGGCTGTCATTGTGCCGATTGTCGTATCAGCCAATGGCCTGATTGGCGAAAGCCTCGATCAACATCTATCGAGGCTCTTGTTAGGCGGTTGGATTAAGGGCCTGATTCAAAAGTTAGTACTCCTCGATACGGCTCGCATTGTGAGGAGGTTCCTGTCTCAGGAGCCCAAACCACCGGTAGCTTGGACCCTGCTCCTGACATCGGGGGATCACTATTTTTTATATTTTTAAATGTTTTTTTATACTTATTTTTTATATATTAAAAGATACTTATTTAAAAATGTAATAAAATAAGATAAGTAAATAAATAAACGACATATAAAAACTTTATTGCTCAAAAGATTACAGAGATTTTACATTGGCCCCAAACTAGGCAAGCCTTTATCTTGGGCACTAATGACCTGCATACAATTTTTTAAATACAGCAGCTTATAGGTATTCTAACATTTTTGCAAACAACACTGGTTTTACAGATATACAAAGATCTTTTAGCACTGGAAGAACATTGACTGGAGGGCGCGCATCATCTTTTTGCCCTCGTCCCATCCATGCTACTTGGGGTGCAACCGCCACACACACACTATAATATATATCATTCACTTTCTTTTCTGTCACAGCATTGCTCACATAATTCATCCATCTTTTCTGTGGCCTTCCTTTCCCTCTCCATCTATCAACTATTTTATTCAACACTATTAGTCACCTTGCGTTTCCTTTCTCCTTATCACATGCCCATTACCAAGTCAAATGATTTCCTTTCATCAAGATATGAAAGGAAATCATTTGACTGATACATAGCAGTGGTGGCCCAGTGGTAACGGCCGCGACCTATGAGTTGTATGTAAGTTGTAGGTTCGACTGACCAGTGACATGTGGACTCTCTTGTGAGGAGGCCTGTGTCCCAGCACATTCTATGACATTTTAGTCTGATTATTATTATAATGAATAAGTCTCATTTCTTAAGTTATCCGTTCTCGTCACTCCGCACATCTACATATTTAAACCTTAGTTTCAATACATATTCTCATCTCCGTTCCTAGCAAGCAATCTTTTTCATCCGTCCTCTTCACGGCGCTGTTTGTAAATATTAATTTGTGAAATAATCAAGGTCACTGTTTTTATTTGCTGTAAAACAAATTGGTGTTGTTAATAAAGTACCAAAATTATTAAATTAGTAATTATTACTTCTCTATAATTTACTACTTTACTAAACAAAGCGGAACGACTCTATTCTTTCCAGCCATCCCATCAAATGTCAATGTCAAACTAATCAACTAGATCGCGCAAGGCTCTTTTGTGTGTGGAGTTTATCATCAATTTTATTAATAAAACGCCGTAGATTGTTACTGCAGCGCATTGTTGGGAGCCTGTGACCACACTGCGCTAAAATGCAGAGCATGATAAACACGGTAAAGGGCACAGCCCTCGGAGTCGCCGGGTATTTGACGCCGGTGCTCAAGGTACTATTATCTTCGTAACATTTTACAATAGATAATCACTGTTTACAGTAAGTTGATACCGTGTAAAATACATTCAAAATGATTGATATGCTTATGTATTCATTATTCATCATGTTTATTTGTAAACTCTTGTGATATTCTGTTAGTACTTTCAGATTGAATAGATTTTGAATATTAATGAACACTTCCAGAAATGTCGATGTCTTCTGATATCTAATAGTCTTATCTTTGTTTAAATAATTAACCATTGTCTTCCAGTGAGTTAAAATTTATGTTTGCAACTCTTATCAATATTTATTTATTTTAAGACACCCTCATATAATAAATCGAACGTTTAGCATCAAGTTCTGTTTCCTTTATTAGGAGTCAAAGTTCCAAGAGACAGGGGTCCTGACTCCTGAGGAGTTTGTAGCAGCCGGAGACCACCTGGTCCACCATTGCCCCACCTGGCAATGGGCCAAGGGTGAGGAGGCGAAGATCAGGCCATACCTGCCAGCTGATAAGCAGTTTCTTATCACTAGGAATGTGCCATGTTACAGGAGGTGCAAACAGGTAATAACATTGAATCTTTTAAAGGTCTTTGTCATTTTACTGAACTTTATAAGTGTTTGTACATAATAAAAATATTTATGACTCATATCAGCAGTTATTTTTACATTGTGGTCTAAATATTCTGGAAACTTCAATTTGCCTGTGCGAATATTTCTGTGTTATTAAAATGGAACAGTAAAAGATGTTTTTTGCTGTGCCTACATAGGTAATTATAATAACTTTTGAATATTTCCTTGTTTCAAACTGCTTTGTAGTTGAGTGTTCAACAACAAATTACATTAGGAAGGTCAGCAAGATCAGAGCAGTTCTTAAAACCTTCAAGTCCCTGCAACATCAATAAATCAAATATGTCTAATTCAGTCCATGCTGTAATGTGTTTTCTCTTACAGATAGAATACTGTGAAGATAAGGAAAAGATAATAGAGGATGAGGCGGATGAGGATGGAGGCTGGGTCGACACACATCACTATGATAATGCAGGATCACCCACAGTTGAAGAAAAGGTAAATAATATTATATAATTACCCCTTCTTAACATATTTGCTAGTAGTGGCAAGACATTGTTTTTTCCTGTTGTGTGTTCCCATTTACGTCCAAATATTAACTTTGATTAAAGTCTGTAATTAGAAGTTTATTGTGCTAATTAATTTTATTATGAATATTATAGTTATACAATATTAACTATTTGTAACTATTACTTTGTGCAACTAAAGTATTAACCTAAACCAAGCTTGCCTTACCATCATCTCATCTGCCTAGCCTTGTCCCAACATGTTGGCTTAGGATTCGGTATACCAGTATTTTACATGAATCCCTATCTGATCTCCACAATCCAATACTGGGTAATATAATACCCAGTTGTAAGACTGGTTGTCAAACGTGCCTTACCAACAAAAAACTTATTTTAAATCAGATGCAAAGATTTTTTAATTAAAAGTCATTTATTCAAACTAGACGGAGAATAAGCACTTTTTGAACGTCAAAATGGTCCCCCGAAAAGCCCGCCATTCATCACTTCCTAGTGCGTTAGCTGGGAAGAAAAAGTGGCTCAACAAATTCCCCCAGCAGCACAGCTGTATTTTCAGTTAAAATAACTTGATTCCATACAATAGTATATAAGCTAACATTTTAAATAATAATACATATGTACATGTGAAAAAACAAGCAAAAGAATCATAGGGCATCAACAAATTCGTCCGCATCGCTGTCAACAGGCACAGTGCCCAAAAGGCTGGCAGCATTGCCACATCGTATGGCGATGCTAATTCTTTGGCCAAGAAACAGGCCAAATAATTAAATACAATAGTGATTAATTAACATTACGAAACACAAAACATTAAATTAAATTATTTGAGATATGTCAGCTAGCAATATAAGTACCAAGAAAAACATTGAAAACTATACTCAAGCAGAAATAAATAATAAAAACGTAAACAGAACTTGATACCTAAATAAAAGCCTCCAGGCATAAAGGGCGTGTCCGTTTACATATACGTGCTGCATTATGTTCATAATATAGCTGTAACTTGAAGTCACAAATAATAAACTTAGGACAATAACAAAACCATGGTCAGTACGACGAACGACCTGTCACCACAACTAGCACCCGTTCGCGAGCATAATGCAAAGATCAGTCATATTTTAGAGAAAGAGGCAACCCAAGCCGCGACGCTACCGCAAGCAGTCACATCTAAGGGAGCATGACGAACTAGCTGCCGGTTGCTCAGGCAGCAATACAACTCATTAAAAAAAAACATTGTAATGACTAGAATATGTCAATAATAAATGAAAATAAAATAAAATTGACATAAACAGTCAAATAAAATAAACATTTATATGACTCGTATAACCTGTCGACCCTACTGGTTGACAGTTTATTAGCTAATTTTAGAGAAAGAACATAAACATTGTCCTGAGTTAATCACAGCAACCAACTATTCTTATTGTTTAATTAGTTGTTGATAGAATATCAATCAATCAAAATATTTTATTTCACATATACCTACATAAGCACTTATGAAATATCAGAAGTTTGGTTCTTTCCTATGGACAAGAGCCAGCAAAAAAATCCACCGTTACTCTTTTAAAAATAATTGGCTTTTACAATGTTTTTAAATTACAGTGTTAATAGTTATGGGAGGACAGTGTAGACCTGTCAACAAGTAGTTATGCCGTTAATGAGGTGCCAGGGAAGCCACATGTGCAGAAAGCCAAACTGCCTTCTCTTATATATTCTGAATATCAGTGGCTTTGCACCACAGCAGAATGCCGTAGGATATAACGAAAATAATAACGAAGATAGTCTAACCAAGGCGGCGAGCTAGGTAGGCGGCAATTTGAGCATAAATTACTACTTTACTACTAATCAAAATAAATTCGGTTTTACAAAGGGTTGTGCAACTACTGGCGCCGATTCCCTTATTCACAAACTAAACTAAATTTAAGTTCGGTGCATCTTTTTCTTTCTATTTCATTAAGAAAAGGACAGATAAATATGAGTTTAGTCCTGTCAAATTAGGATACTCCATAGACAAATTAGACGTGATTAAAACCATGGCTACTAAAAATACGTCAATTCACGTCAGGCGCTGACTAATTTGACAGGACTAAACTAATATTTATCTTCTGTCCTTTTCTTATTGAAATATAAAGAAAAAAAGGCACTGAACTTAAATTTAGTTTAGTTTGTGAACAAGGGAATCGGCACCACTGATTTGAATTGATGAGTTGAACTTTTAGTAGATGTTTATAATGCATGGGAGCAGTGGCGTGATAATAGGGTGGCAGGAGTGGCACAATGCCACGGGCCCCCAGCCGGAGGGGGCCCCAGGCCCGAGAGGGCCATACCTATTATAGGACTTTTTTCGATCACTAAACCAACGAAACTGTCAGGTTCAATTTTGTAGGGGGAACTACGAAATGTCGCGGACTAAGTCACGCGCGAAGTGCCAGTAAAAAACAAAATATGTCGTTGGTTGAGCTTCTTTACATTGAATCCCATGAATTTGCCACGGGCAACAAAGCGTATAGTTACGCCACTTCATGGGAGGTCAAATGCGATGCTTTGGGCATCTTTTTCGGTTTGTCCAAGGCATTCGATTGTATTCTTCATGAAACATTAATCAGGAAACTGCACCACGACGGAATCCGGAACGCATCTCTGGATATTCTTATTTTTCACTTAAGTGATAGGATTCAGAAAGTTGATTTTAATGCAAAAAGATCACCTGGATTTGTATGTAGAATGGGGTCCCCCAAGGCTCAATTCTTGGTCTATTTTTATTTCCTATTAATATAAATGACTTGCCTGCCGTACCTTTTGCAGACGACTCTTCACTTTTATTTAAACTCAAACGTCAGCAGCGTGTTACTGACAATGTAAATATCGCCCTCGCTAAAGTAGTTAAATTAATACCAACTTCTTAAAGGGAACATAAATGTATTAAGTTTCCGATACCTCATGTTAGACAAGTAGAAACTAATGTTCTCTGGGCCTTTCTTCTCAGAGTAGTCAGATAGGTAACGCCGACCTCATCCAGTTTTAAAAATATGATTGACGAGTAAAAGTGTTTGTTCAAACCTACTTCCAGAAACAAGATCATTTATCATTTATATCACAGAAAAATTAAAAAAATCTTTTCTTTTCTTATTTTATCTTTGTGCTCATCTCTTTCTCAGTTTTAAAATTTATTATTCTAAAGTCTCTAAACATAATCTCCACCAGGTATGTGAGATGACACTAGAGGCGGCAGATACTGGTGACAGCGACGGTGAAGGCGCGGCCGGTGACCGCGACGATGATGATGAAGAGGATGACGAGGATGGAGAAGCTGAGGATATGGAGCAGTTCCAGGAGTCGGGGTTGCTGGATGAGGTGGACCCGGTAAGAGTGGTTTAGCAATAATTATTGTCTGCCTGTTCACAGGTGTTTTATTAGTAGATGTCAATGCAAGAGTTGTACCTTAGATAAACCTAAAGCGGAAGACATATTACTGGATCACAGCACGTGGTCCTACTGAACCAAGTCCAATGGACACAGTTGCACTCAGTCACATGCGGACCATCCTCTAAACAGCGCATGTCGATACAGCTCAATAAAGCGCTCTCTGTCTGTTCGCACACCGAAAAGTCCACTTGTCCATCCGTCAACTACTGTCCCTCAATTTTGCAAATGTCACTTTATGATTCATAACATAAAGTTCATATTTCAATGCTGTTATTCCAGTTGGTAATGGATTGTTTCGGTGTAAATGTCACTTTATGGTTCACAATATTAAATTAAAATTTCAATGCTGTTTTGTTCCGTTAAGTTGTTAATGAGCTGTTTTGGTGTGCGACTTCCATACAGCTTCCGAAACAGGTGTTCCCGCTCTCGATGGAGTTTATTTACGGGATTTCTTTTCATGCTTAAGTACAGCCAAAAATGTTATTTTGGTGAAAATAATATTTTTATTTATTGTTTGCTTCGCCACCCTTGTGAGAGCGAGATAGCGAGACATTATACTACAGAATTTGTTGGCTACCTTTATACATGCAGTATTTAATAAACTGACTTATCATGTCATGGCCACTATCTCTCATATATTTATTATACTTTGTGTCCTTGATTACTTGTATCGATGTTGACGTACAATGTAGTTTCACCTTAATTTGTTTATTTATCAGCAGTAGTTTATCAGTACTTCAATACTTTAATATAAGTAGGTAATGTATATCTATGTTATTATTAACCGAGTGTGGCAAGTTCCAGATTTACTATAGTAGAAATTTAAGAAAACGATCGATCGACGTTCGTAGGCGTTAGTTGCTAGTAAAACCAAGTCTGTCCTATTTTATTTATTTATAGCCTTTTTTCAGAGTGATAGTTCTAGCACAAAACGTTCAATATCAGTTCTGAGTGTCTGTGTGCCCAAGGGCCCCTCCAACCCCATCCAATTCTCCCTTTACCTTGCACAAAATATACTTGCACCATAAGTAAAATTAAATATATTCCAATAAAATTACTTTCCAGTCAACAGACCTAGCGCAGCGCAAAGAGCCCAAACCGAAGTCGGACAAGAAGTCGAAGTCGGACGGCGACGATATCATCCGCACGAGGACGTACGACTTGCACATTACGTACGACAAGTACTACCAGACGCCGAGGCTCTGGCTCATCGGATACGATGAGGTCAGTTGATAAGTTTCAAGTGTTTTTCACGTCATACTTTATTATTATGGAATTTCCATTTGGATTTTTTCAGTAGCTCCGCGAATTTGGCAATAAGCTTGTTTCTTTATTATAATACTAGCTTCCACCCGCGACTTTGTCCGCGTGAAATTATTTGTTACCCCGTCCCTTGTGTCGCATCGCATCATATTGCTCAGCGTTTTCTCCGACTTTTTTTTTTAAATTTTTGCTCGGGTCCTAACGGTTGTAGCCTAATGTTAAATTGCCTATAACCTTCCTCGAGAATTGGGCTAGCAAAAATATTTTTTCAAATCCGACTGGTTGTTACAGAGATAAGCGCGTTTAAACAAACAAAAAAAAACACAACGTCGTCAGCTTTATTATTAGTATAGATGTACGTACTTATGTAAATGAGGTTTGAAAACTGTACAAATCGCATGCTTAATGGAACACTGACCCATTAGTAGATAGGTCAGATGTGATTTCCGTTTTAAATCAGTTTTATTTTTTTGCATCAACAAGTAGGTTAAGTCCTCATAGCAAGATCTCCTTTTGCGATTTCCCAAAATTCGTCTTTTTTGAGTTAAGTCAGTATTCCATTAAGCATGCCAAATGTGGATTTTATGTTTAAAATGCGCCCATTCCATCGTAGACTCCGCCCCTCGTTTAATACATACCAAGCGAGATTAAGGTCAAGAGCTACGTAATAATAGAAAAATAAGAAAGTTATGTTTCGTAACGGTATCCAAGGGCTATATAGAAGCAAGGTGTCACTAATGTTATAAAAATATGTAATACGTGTAGTGTTGCCATGTTCAGATTACTATGAGACATGAACTAAGAATTCGCTTTCCATACAAAGATGCTTCTAAGAACAATTAATTGATGGTCAAAATTCCCACCACGTTCCGCGTAGATGTTAATTACATGTTACATGCTGCTTAAGAATTACATGAACACATTCTTACGTATCAAGACCTTGACAGAGCATGATTTGACGCGTTAATGCACCGCGATTGTATTTTTTGTTTAAACATGCTAAATATACGGGCTCATTACATATAACTGTCTATGAAAACATACTTTTCTTTGTCTTTGTCTGCAAATGCGTAATACAAAGCGCCAACAATCCTGTTATCTGTTTCAAATAAAACCTATTTTACAAAGTAGAAATCGCGAATCATGTAGGTATCGCCTCTTGCGCCGAGATGAAGACAAGAGGTAATCCTAAACGCAATGAAATAGGGGTAAAGACTTATTAGAAATATTTGAACAAATAATGCAATTTCAAAGAAGACATGGTAAAATGAGATAATCGAAAAAATCAGTAAAATCGATTCAAATATGGAGAAGCTACACGCTTTAAAAGTTTTTGGAGGGGATTATTCCCGTCCTTGTCGCGCGCGGCAATGTTTGACGCTAGTATAAAGCTATATAGTCGTGACGTCACTTTTGGCATAGTGCCGTCTTTCTCTAGCAGTTATTATAAAACGTTTATAACTTGGCAATTTTTTAAGCTTTTAGACTTTTTATACAATTGTTTGCACTATTTGCAAACAAATATGTTATTGAGTTTAAAATTTAAAAATTGTCTTCATCATTTATATTATTTTTATTATCTTGTTCATCTAAAAAAAATCATCATTCTTTGTTCATCTAATTAAAAGTCGCCGTTCATGTATGTCTGTGTGACCGCGTTATTCTTTTAAACGCAACGAATTTCGATGCGGTTTTCATCATAATTTAGATAATTTATTTCGGAAGGTTTTTGTGTTGATATTACACTTACATATAATAAAGAAATGTCAAGTCGTAAAAATCATGCGAAGCAGGGGCGGGTAGCGCAAGTCATTTAAAAATCACGAAGACATGCACCACGCATTTAATTTGCCAAAGATAATACCTAAAAACAAGTATTCTCACCAGGACCGCACCCTGCTGAGTGTAGAGCAGATGTACGAGGATGTATCTCAGGATCACGCCAAGAAGACCGTGACCATGGAGTCGCACCCGCATGTCTCTGGACCTAGCACGGCATCTGTGCATCCTTGCCGGTGAGTGACTACACAACAATTCACTTCATTATCTAAATTAAACAGTCTGCTCATGTATCCTGAACCTCAAGATACAGGCAATCGTCTAGTTTAGGGTTCACCGTACAAATTGATCTTGTATTTATACAGGATAAATTTTTAACCAGTGCGCAAACTGTAACCATGAATTCAGTACATGATTCCGAACCATTGCGTAGAAAAACTTTGTCAGTTATTTAAAAAAAAATTACTGCCATACATTTTGACCGCATCGGTATTGCACTTTTCTATTAAACAGTTGTTTTTTTTTATAACCGACGAAATATTTCTACGCCAAGGGTTCGAGAATCATGTGCTGACTTCATGGTTGCAGTTTGCGCACTGGTTAAAAATGTATCCTGTATACATTTTGATTACCTAATTGATTTGGAAATTTTGTACGATTTTTAGGTAGGTAGGCTTATGTCTTGTTGGATTCTTAAACGTATTATTTTCTGATTAGCTTAGTGATAGCTGTAAATAATGCTATTAATCGCAATAAAGTATGAAACTATTTCAATTCACAATCAATATTCAAGTAAAGCGAAACCAGAATATAAAGCTTTGATGTCAAAATTTGTGGCCCTCATAACAAACAGACTTTGAACATCTGCTTTGGGCTTTATCAGGTATTTCTATTTATTTACCTGATAGGCTGATATTATTATAACTCCTAGCATATGTTAATGTTTTTTTAAGCAATTTTTTTGGTGTTTATGCCAGCCTCATGGGATCAGACATATCATAGGATAGCAATGAATAGCTACCAATCGCACCGGCACCCTAACTGCGTAACCCACTATCAATCAAGTCATTTATTCAAATTAGGCTGAGAATCAGCACTTTTCGAACGTCAAAATTACAAAAGACAGTCCCCAAAAACGCCTGCCCTTCACCACTTCCTAGTGCTATCGCTGGGAAGAAGAAGTGGCGCAACAAACTCCCCAGCAGCACAGCTGTCTGTTCAGTTAGAAAATAGTTGATTGTATACAAAACTAGGAACCTATGTTCAGTAATTTAACATCACAAGAAAATTAAATAATTTGCCATATGTCGGCGTGGTTAACGCCAATATACCAACAAATATAATATCAACTACGTACTTAAGCTAAAAAATAATTAATTAAAATTAAAATGTAAATAAAAGCTTATTACCCAAATAAAAGCCTCCAGGCATAAAGGGCGTGACAGCTTACATATTTATGCATTGCTGGGTTCTGTTCACACAGCTGTCACTTGAAGTCACAAATGGTAAACTAAGACCATCGGAGTAAAATAAATAAATACGTTAATAACAATATCCTGTCAGTAAGCTAATTCTGGAGAAAGAACATAAACACTGTCTTGCGTTAAATTAACCAACTATTCTTATCATTGCTACTGATAGTGTGGTACGATAGTGTGTTACCCCTCATGTGAAACGTATCATTAAATGGCTCATTTTCGAATCTTTAAAAGCAGTTTCGAAAACCTGCGTCAGATGTTTATCATACGAATGTGCTGTCAAAATTAAAGCCATTTCTACTATTAGTGTGTTACGGAATCACCCTGCAGATTAGTACCCTGTGACATATACTTTAATCTTCTTTGCATTTATAAACAAAACTATCCACAGGCACGCAGAAGTAATGAAGAAGATAATAGAGACTGTAACGGAAAGCGGCGGTGAGATGGGCGTGCACTCCTACCTCATAGTGTTCCTGAAGTTTGTGCAGACGGTCATACCGACCATCGAGTACGACTTCACACAGAACTTCGCCATCAACTAGGTGCATAGCACGACGTGTGCATATTGTGTAGCTTTTTTATAGGCGCGGCGAACGCTTCGGGTAATTTTTTAAATATTTGAAGAGGGTGTGTCATATCTTGTAATAATAACTATAATTACTTCGTAAGTTGAGAAAATAAGCACGCTTGTTTTTAAGAAAAAAACCAGCAAAATATTCAAATATTGATATGTTACAGCAGCCACAGTAAAACATATTAACTAAAGAATAAAACCGTCTGTGTGCTTGCGTTAACCTTAGTTCGCAGTTGGAGACATTTATCTCGAGGCATGTGTCCAAATAAACTTTTTTCTTTCTTTCTTTGTCCTCGTATCGGTCAGCAATACTGTCGCAAGACTAGTCCTGCATTTGGATTTAATGAAACCGCGTCTCGATAAGATGTCTTGGTAATGTGCAGTAGGCTTAATCAAGATTTGCCGTCTCTTTCATCAAGAAGAATTAACCTATCGTCTTAATGTTGTCCAATAAGAAAATACATAGTTCAACATCTCGCCGCGTCCGTTTATTATATTATCGTAGAGTACCCAGTCTATGTTTTGTCGATGTTTTGCAATTTGATATATCGATTTGTTAAATTGTATAGAATTAAAAATATTTGAGGTGATGTTTTTAATCAAATATTTGTATAATAAATAAATTTTAATTACAGTGAATTTTTAACTGAGCCAATGCAATACCAATAAATGGTTTTTATGAATAGCTTTAATTGCAGCATTTCTTTGTTTACAAATATTTTAAGTACATTTTGCCTTTAGAGTCCTTGCCGGTAATGATTACGATATAAATAATGTTAAATCCTTTGAAACATTGCTAGGTATAACAAACATGGGAAAATCACAAGTATAAACCAATTGCCATGAATATAATCTAGGATCTAATCATTTTATTTATTTACTAGTTCACTCAGGAATTGGACTATCTAATACATATATAGCACTAGCAGCGCCCCGCGGTTTCACCCGCATAAATTTCGATCCCGTGGGAATATCGGCCCCTTATTCATAAAAATCCTATGCCCTGTCAATTCATTGTCATTAAAAGAAAACAAGTTCTGAATTTATAAAGGGCGTTTTTATGATGATTTTATGAATAAGGGGTAGAAATGTGTACACAAAGTCCCAATACATTTAAGTTACTGGCACAAATCATTTAGTTTATACAAAAGACATAAGATTTTCCAGTACATTTACGTTGGGAACATTCCTATATTAGCGCCATAATATTATTTAGAGATATATAATATCAACTATAATTATGTTAATTAACATGCCCCATAATTATTTATTTTGTTAATTGTGTCTCTGTAGCTTTTATACCGACTGAGAAATATAGTTTTCATGATAGCAGCTTTTCGAAAATCCGTCTTGTAGGTATATACAATAAAAATGTAATTTAAGACGTTTCTTGTTTATGGTATTTTTAACACTGGTTTGTGGTAACACTACGCCACACTTAAATGATAAATAAGCGCGCTGTTGGATATTCAACTCTCGGCGCTGACACAAGCGTTGAAAATCCAACAGTGCGCTTTTATTTGGCAGTACAGTCAGGTGTCACAAAAAACGGGCATTAATGTTTTAGCCGCCATTTTTGTTTTTGATTTCGTCATATGGTGCAGTGTTTTTTTTTTTATTTTTATTAGCCGTTATTGTCCCACTGCTGGGCAAAGGCCTCCCTACTTTCTTTCCACTTCTCTACGGTGGTTGATGCCGTTATATCTTCGAAATAGATAATTATGAATCGAGTTTGAGAACTTGTTAGATCTTTTTATAGATAGAAAATTTATTTTTAATTAGTAAGTTGTCAACGATGATACAAAATACAATATTATTTTGTTTAGCAATCTAAAACAATAATGTAAATTATGTTACGAATTTAATCAAAATATGTTGCTATGTATTTTTAGTTATGTTATATGTACGGTTAGATATATACATATACTCCTATGTTATTTTATGTTTAAATGTGCACTGTTTGGTTTATTTTTTGTATAATATAAAATATTTTGCCTATGAACTGTTTTATTTGCATAAATTTCAAAATTATCTCGGATATCTTTGCTGATGATAGTCAAAGATAAAAACCTCACCATTGCATCCGTCACCGGCTTTTTGTGGCATTCCAATTAAATTTCAATTCAGAATCTCCGATAATTATTAAGTAAAGTATAAATTCAATTGCAAGTATTGCAAACAGTTATTTTTGGACCTCTACTATTTAGTTTATTTATAGCAGATATTAAGAAATGTTATATTTACTCGTACATTCTATTATACTCGTACGCCGACGACATGAAAATTCTTGAAACAGTACGTAGTTTAGCCGACATATCACTACTCCAAGAGGATTATAATAGGTCTGTAGATTACTGTACACTAAACAAACTTCAAGTAAATGTATCGAAATGTTTAATTAAGACTTATACTCGGTACTCGGCAAAAGAAGACAGTGGGTTCAGGGTACGCTTTGAACCAAACAATCGACTAAGATCAAATTCAACACCCTGAAAACACAGAAGTGTCTTTTCAGTGCCAAAAGGAGCCAGTTTCAGTTATCTCATACTTTCCGAGTTCCATCTGTACCAGTTACCAACCGCCTACAGCTTTTGGGCATGGAGTTGATGTCTGGATCTCAACTTCGGCTCAACTATAAAGTCAAAGACACAGACTGCAGCCAAGAAGCTAGGCATCCTAAATAAGGTGAGGCGATACTTCACATCTGGACAGGTTTTAAGTCTGTACAAAGCACAGGTCCGTTCCTGTATGGAGTATTGCAGCCTCTTATAGGATGGCTCAGCAAATTACCAGCTTGCTGCACTTGACTCGGTGGAACGCAGAGCTAAAAGGCTTCTAAGCGATGAGACGTTGGTGGCTAGGCTTCACAGCCTGGCTCATCTGCGTAATGTTGTTTGCCTGTCAGTCTTCTACAGACTACTTCGGAGGGTGTGCGCAGGAGCACTACGACCCACCATCGCCCTTTTACTACTGGACTTCCAGACGTACTGCAGGGTACTATCCACACTTGGTCGATATCCCGACCAGTCGCATTCAGCGCTTCTCCTCCACATTTATTATGCGTACAGCCAATGTGTGGAACTCTCTGTCAGCATCTGTGGTCCCATCCACATTTAACCCGTCTGCCTTCATAGCAAGAGTGAACAGGCATCTTCTGGTCACTCTCGTTCTATCATAGACCTCATCTATCCCTTTCCATCAGGCAAAATAAAACACTCAAATAAATTCTAATAATAATTTATTGATATCTATCACATACATTATGTACAAATCACCATGCTTTAATAAAATATAATCAGTACTATGCAACGAAGCCCTTCAAACCTAACCTCTACCTCTATAATTATACAAAATAATACAACTCCATCCGCAAATAAACTTACTTTGTATTACAGTACCCGAAAATATGTCACATCGAGAGAAAGAGACTGTCACATGTACAGTATATTAATCTCTCGTAGCGACACGCTTTTTGTTGTAACCAACTTTACAAACACGCTATGAATGCGTGCGTGAAGCCGAGTAGCTTCAGCACGTAACACACACAATTCCGACCTCGCCCGTGTCTCTGACGGTATCGAGAGCACCTGCGCTTCTACACACATTCACAGCGTGTTTGTACGCTTAGTAACCACAAGTAAAGCACGTGTCGCTTCATGAGATAAAAATACTGTATGACACAGACGACGGTCACACAACGGTACAAAGCCGAACTTTTGCTAAAACTCGATGTGCCATCTTTACGACCTAGAACTGTAGATTACTGAAAAAGCCCAGTGAATAATAGTGTATAGAACCCCTAACATAATGTGACAATTTAGGTAATTATCGTCTCAATTCAACATTCAAATTAAACAAATTCGATTTTAAACGGAATTCACAATCAAAAATTTAAATAATTCAGGTATTACAATTATAATAGTAATAAATACAGTATAAACATAATATTTATATACATTATGGAATTGCATAGTAAAAATACTGTAAAATGGGACTGATCACTAACACATCATATCATTCTATTAATTTGGAAAAAAAGATTAATTATAATAGCTGCCGCGGGCTCTATTTACATTCAACAGCGCGGTCAGGTGGCTTCGTCGCTGTGCATTGGGGTTATACGAAACTGATCGCAACGAACACTTGCGAACAAATTCGTGGCGGCGCGGCAGATACGGTCCAATCACGCTGCATAATTCAGCCTTTCGTCAAGATTGTTTGAAGTTATACGCTAAGAGATTGCGAACAAGTCGACACGATGCCACACGAAATTGAACCTTAAGTGATTATGTGCATTTTCAACTTAACACTGGCTTGGACGAGAAAAGTTCCCAGTTTTTAATAAAAACAAACTTCTTAGTCAGCCCTATTTTACAATTTAAAGTTAAAACATAATATTGTGATGAAAAGAACTCTTAGGAAGTATACTTTATACATATCAATATAAACTTAATAGAAAAAGTATAAATATAAACATTATTTATCAGGATAATAACCAGTGACAATAATAACACCTGTATTAAAAGTAATTTTATTCAAGAAGTCTTCGACTGCCCTACTCCATTTAAAAAAAAGTGACAAAATTATCTTTGAAACGAGGCGATTTACGACGAAACGAAACTATACTTTGAGTAAAACTCGATTCTTAGTCGAGTCGAAAAATTCTCGAAGCAAACGACTTACAGCACGGAGTTAAACTGTTGATCATCAAATAAAAACCCTCAGGTACGCAAATGGCGCTACCGATCCTAAAATAAAATAAAACAGGCAACATACTCGCGCCACTCAACTTAACAACTACTGCATTCACAATAATCACAGAATATTCCCAGCTCAAACAATAAGCTAACTCAACTGTGATGGAACATGATTTGGTCGCAAATTAAAACTAAGGATAATAATATATCTACTAAAGGGAAACTGCCAACTAACGGGGTTGTCGGCCACTAGAACAGACAACGCGAAGTTATTCGCAATGCACCTATAGCTGTACAAGGATCTTTTCACGCGTGGCCAAAATTGGAACTAGTGCCGCCATCTTGGTTATTTAATACATTTCACAAAACAATTGCACAATATGTTTACTAACAGCGCCTCCCTGTCAATGTCATCCAAACGTCAAAATATCTTTGCAGCAGTATACGTTCAGGGGGCTTACTACCAGCTGCTGTTGCTTTTTTGTACTTGGGCATAGATTAATAAAGCAGTGCAGTTCAACTTCTGCCCTGCTATACGAGCTGGTGGAAAGCCCCCAGGTTTGTATGCGCGTGTTCGTTACGTGCGGTAGGTACACTTTATTTATTTGACTAACCAAGTTGGATTTGTAATAGTTTGTCATCCGCGTGAGGCGACATCTTCAGGTAACTCATACTGTTATCCCAAATACATTGCTTTGAAATGGCCTCGCTGTATTAAACTTTAAGTTTAACTAATCATAGGAATAACATACTCTAATTAGGATAACTGGCTTTCTAGAATGTGTAATAGAAAAATCTCCATCCAAACAATCTAAGTTACTGCCCAAAATTTAAGGTAAACTTACGATTAACCAAAACTTTTCTTCTAAACCATAAAGAAATAAATAATTTCGCTAATTGTTTTAGTTAATAACTCACTGAAATGCGATCACTTTTTGGTGTATGTTAATTGAATTCACATTAAATTGTACTTTTTGTTAAAATTCGATTATAATTGAAATAGTTTTTAGATTTTTTCCAACATTATAAGATAAGGGAATGCTAGAGACAATATATTTTACTGGTTAATATCATATTTATTATGGAGTATAATAATATAATATTTTATAATTTTCATGAAATTTAATTTCCTAGCTACTTTCTCTGGGTCGAAGCAGTGACGACGAACATTTACTAGGCAGCACGAAAATCTCAAAATACAATAATATCATTTATATTTTGATTATGCATACACATACACAATTTTACATTTGAAAACTGTGTTTGCACATACATGATACAAGTTTAGTAATAAAAATACTCTCATACTCATTCATTTTCATTCAAATTTGAGTTTATAAACCCTTTTCCACAATTTAACTACTATACATTGAAGAATAATATACTCTTTGTTTTCAATTTCGACTAAATTTACATTTATATGATGTATACGTGTAGTAAAGCAGTAATTCTCTACATAAACTACAAATACACACCAAAGGCCATCTTCGTTTCAATAAAACTATTTCTTTTTACTTCCGATCCCTCAACCACAACAAAATTCATTCAATTTTCAACTTTAACGTCTGATAATTATAGTCCATTCTAAGTTTAGGAATGTTTGAAAAGTTGAATTATAAAATTGATTCCTTGGACAAAATTATGCTAATTTTTATGTCACATGTTAATTTCGTTAGCGCTAGGTATTTCAAATCTAATGCGCTTCAATAATTAATTCACTCGTTTAATGTCGCTCGATTGTCGATAGATGTCAGTATTCTAAAACCACGTTGTCAATCCATGTTAATAAACCACTGGCAGGTTACTCAAATAACCAAACTATTATTTCACTTTGGTTCTTAAAACATTAAGTATAATTTTACCTTGACGGCGTCTTGTTGTAATTTCAACCTGATTTTTATGGTTATAAGGTCTAATATCACTTGTGTGGTACGATGGCGACTAGCCTGAGGAGAACTAATGACAGTAATTTGTCAAGGGGGTCCAGGGTTCCTCGCTGGAGCCACTTGGGGATGGTGGTGCGCGCGTGGCTGAAGCCAAGCTTCTGCAGGATGTAGTCCACGCCGTATGGCTCGATGGATTTGCCGGCCCAGGATAAAAGTCTGATAAAGAAAAAAAGAGAAAACATGATTTTTGTTTCGTCGGTATATTGAAATTTGTTTATTTTCTACGCGCAATCAATTCTATTAACGGTCATAGAGGTTAATTGATACATTTTGGAGAAGAATAAATAGTAATAATATATCTATTTATTGGACAACTAATTTCGTTCACAATAGGTGTTAGTTCTACAGTCGCCAGCACATCAATCTACCGGAAACTGTAAATTTTTCCCAATCAACCTTGAACTTTAATGCTTTAGCGATAAAGTTGAAAATCTATTAAATAAATTTGACAGATTGTAGTAGCCTTTAGTCCTAAAGTAAATTATATAAATTTAAAATTGACTGCTCGAATATTTCGTCACACTTCTTGATCTTGTGGTCCTCACTGTTGAAAATGGAAACTGTTGAAGAAGCAACTTTTTATATGTTCAAGAAGACATTTAAAATAGTATTATTAGTAGCTACTCCACCAGTTTCCCTTCTGCTGCAGGCCTGCTGATTTTTCTGTGTTTCCGGGTTACGGATATATTGAAGGTCAGGAAAACAAGTTTGTTATATTATAACCTTACTTTAAATACTTCCACATCTCCTGTACCGTTGCATGCATTCATAAGAACAACATTTTGCGTTCGTAACATTGCGCACTGTCGTAAACAACGATTTTTAAAAGGCGTTGCAATTTTTTTTGCTTAATGTTACAAAGGGCCGATTTTTCAATCGACAGATAATTTTTATTCGTGGAATAAAATTCGACGTCTGACAGTTTTTGTATGGAAGAACTGTCAAAAATTCAAAATTATTTCTCCGATAAATTATCTGGGGTTGGAAAACAAAGCCCTTAGTTTAATGAACAGAATGCGTAGATAACGGCTATGCATCACATAGCCGTTTTTCTTCCGCTACCTTCCACCATCGATCTTTTTACATCCTGTATAATGGATAAATATTTTAAAAAAACAGCTCGAATATCCCGAAGCACATTTCTTGATCTTGTGGTCTTCACTGGTGAAATGGAAACTAATGAAGAAGCTACTTTTTAAATGTTCGGAAACATTTGAAAAGTAGCGCCTCCACCAGTTTCTCTTCTGCTGTGGCCTTCTGTATCTTCTGTGTAGAAACAAGGAGTTTTGGAGCTCGTAAAAAGGTTATCATTTGCATAAGACACTGTAATAGTTCAACGTTTAGAAGATTCTGCTATAAAAGTACAATTAAAACAGAAAAGGTATGCATTTCGGTAATCATCGTATATTCGAATTATCGTCTTTTAACTTTTGTACTGCCGCGGTTTGTACCTATCATTGCGCGTTTTATAAAGTTTTCTCTCTGTCGGGTTACCTACTCTGGTTGCAGATCGTCATCTGTTACTGAAAAGTTTTTTGGAATAGGCTATTTTCCTAAAAAAATCTAATTAGTCCGTCAGTTAGATTATCAAAAAATATTGAACCTGTATTTTTTTTTTTGTCAATTTTATAATAAATGATGAAGATATCGCCCGTTAAGTCTTTGACAAAAGAAAAAAATACGTGTCCATTTTTTTTTCGACAATCTAATTGACGGACTAAATATAATTATAATTTTTTTACCCAGGCAACTACCCTATTACATAGAGTCGTAAATCTGTAATCATTGTATTACAAGATAGGCAAGTACGTCCATGGTTGTAACTGACAGCTCTATGTATATTAGATCTAATGCGCGCCCGTGCGTATTCCGAAGGTACGCGATGATTCCCGAAGTGCATACATTTCTTTGGAGATCTGTACTTATTCTGCTGCTGATGCTTAAAGTAGCAAAGTGATAAATAATGGAGAAGTATTCAAATAAAACAGTGTAAATATCCCGAATTCCATTTCTTGATCTTGTGGTCTTCACTGTTGAAATGGAAACTGTTGAAGAGGGTACTATTTATATGTTCGGAGACATTTGAAAAGTAGCCACTCCACCAGTTTCCCTGCTGCTGCAGGCCTGCTGTTTCTTCTGTGTAGAAACAACGTGTTGTGGAGCGGAGGTTTTGTTTACGTAGGACACTGATAGCTCAGAAATGAGGATATAAGAGGAAGATAAGCAAGATTTTTGTGAACTTACCATTAATAAAGAAATAAAGAAGAAAAAAAAAGCCTGAAAGTTGCACCGGTGACTGAAAAATTGTGTGGAAATCGGTTGTCAAGATGAGGAATCAATAAGGAAAATGTCGTGAGGAAAGTTTTGAGTATGAATGTGGATGGCTATAATATAATTTAATTTCAACTCTGTGAACCTTATAATTTTGACGACACGGTTGGCGCAGTGGTTAAGCGATTGACTGCTGCGCTGCGTGTCGCGGTTCGATTCCCGCACGGAACAAATATTTGTATGACGGCGTAAACGCACCCACGATACAGCAGAAATTCCTAGTGTGGGGCAACGTCTTTAATAAAAAAATTGTACTTGCTTTTTTTTTTTTTTGCATTTCATATTTGAATACCGTGACCTTTATAATGTCTACCTACTCATTCTACTCATTCTACTCATTCGTTTATTTTTATTGCTTTGACACTGACATTTTATTATATTCTAATCTATTCTGTTGCAATATTGTGAAATCATATTTAATTTTATGTAATATGGGTTTTGCCTAAATTTAATGAATTTAATAAGAGTTGGGAAAGACCAAAGCAATGTTACGGCTAAAAAAGGGGTGAATAACGAGATGAAGACTAATGGAGAAGTATGGAAGACCACGAATACATTGGGATAGGCGCAGGAGAATGATGACTGTGATAGCTCAAAGTAAATCAGCACCCTAATTGCGTAACACACGATTAATCGGAATCGGTTTTATTTTGACAGTTCAACAACATTCATTGCGTTATTTACGTGTTGAGCAGACAAATTTTTCGAAGTTATGAAGCAATGAATTAGCAATTTGCTTTAAAATGATTCAGATTCCGATTGATCGTGTGTTACGCAATTAGGGTGAAGGTTGTACTATTAATACAGGGTGGCAGGGACATCGACGCGCAAACTGTAACCATGGATTCAGCGTCTAAACTCATGTGCTGAACCCATGGTTAGTTTGCGCGTCGATGTCCCTGCCACCCTGTACAGCAGTAAGTAGCCGCCACCCACCTGACGGTGGGCTCCAGATGCCACGTGACACAGCGGTAGTCCCGGTAGTCCTGCGGCGGGCCGTCGGGCCTGGCTCTCGCCGCGCCGCCCGCGTTCGCTTCCGTCCACGCTGCGCGTGCGCCGCCCGGCATCTACGTACACATTACGATTAGCTTTGATTGCTTATGCTTAAGGTGGTCAGCTCTCAACGTCGACTAGAAGTAATTCATTATGCAAAATATCGAAATCTGTAGAATAATGCGATGTAACATTTATGTTGGCCTTGCGTGCTATTGCATCTCGTTAACATATATTTTCTTAAATCTTATGACCATGAACATTGAACTTTTCTACAACTACACTATAATTTATATTATATCAATGAACAGTAACAAAGTCAGCTATAATAAATCTAATCAATCTTCAATCAAATAATTTTTACCACAATTTATGTAATCATAAAAAACAACTCACCACTCTATCCTTCTCCTTGATATAAGAAGATATGAGGTCGTGCAAGAACAGGAACGCCTCAGCGTCCACAGACACGAATATGTGATCCTCAAACTCTGTGATGAAGCTGCATTCCACTACCGGCTTCTCATCTGTCAAAGGAAAACATTGTTTCAATGTCTTAAACTAACATTAAATATTTTTTTGAAAACTAAAAATCGTATCGCAATCCAAACAAATATAAACTTGTTCACAAACTGCGGACCCAATGTTCACAAACTGCTGTACCGACAGTTTTCCTGTATCACGAACCACACAACGATAGCCGTTGTCGATCAACTGACGTCATTATTGCGTGCGAGAGATCTGGGGGTCTACTCCGAAGTAGTATCGGCCGAATGTTCGGCCATTTCCTGCTACGAAGTTACTATTTGGTTCGGTCGGTTCCGATCCTACACTCCTACACTTTTTCGAATATTGACTATGGTCCCGACCCAACTGAGCCGATCCGAACTTTTTTCGCATCTTTCAATAATATTCGGTTCGGCCATGTGTCGGTCCGATCCGAACATTCGCACTTTGCACTTCGGAGTAGGCCCCCTGGTCAGAGATGATAATCGCTCGCTATCGTAATGTAACACAGTAAATGTCAGGTTGTTTTTAATCTCGTCTCGTTTGCTGCATTTTAATGAAATAGTTGTGATTGTACTGTTGTGTACAGTATGTGTACTGACCGGTCTCTGTGGGCGGTGTATGTGCCTGCAGGTGGTGGGTCCGCAGGTGCAGCTGCAGCGAGGGCAGCGCGAAGATGACCTCGCGCACGTGCTTGTCTGCAGCCGCCTTGTTGCGCTCTGCACTGTTGGTGTTGGCGCTAGAACCGCTGGCGTTGGAGGAAGTCGTGCCGGTCGGGTCGCGCTCCAGGGATGGGAAGAGTTCGATTGCTGGAGAGAAAAATTATGTTATAGTATACAGGTTGTTTATTTAGCCAACTGCAATAGTTAAGTACGTGATTCTGCGCATCATTCTGTGCAACTTCACCTATGAAACTCTATCTGATTCCTGAAAAAAATTACCCTACACGCGTCCATGTGTAGTATTTAGTGATAGTATGTACTCACGTTTTCTGTGTTGTAGACAGAAGGTGAAAGGCTGAGTCCGAGCGGAATGATGTAACGCTTTTTAAGGTCATGCTAAGACAATTCTTTTTTGTTCCACACACTACACACCACCAGTCTTTAGCGAAGGATTTCATCCTGGGAAATCGACTTTGATGGTGTTTAGTACAGAAGCACAGAAAATTGGCAATAGCACAAGCGACATCGGCAAGCTGATCGTATTCGCGGCGTAGAGTGAATATGAAAGCGGCCGGATACCGAGTGACGGAGACTTCGCAGGCCGCGGCTCGGGCGCGCTGCGGCCGCGTGGGGCGGGCCGCGCGCGGGAACTAGTTTGTCACTGACGTCAATACTGATATTTGTCTACAGAACGACGTTTTTATGTATTCTGTTTTTTTTGTGTTTTTCTGGTGCTATATTTATTTTCCACAAACTTGTTCTTTTTTGGGTTTTTTTCTCTGCGTCATGTTTGCCGCAAATAAACGTATTTTCTTTTTATATTGAGTGGAAATGTTTTGTGTATGTGTGTGTATGTATTTAACGAAATGTGGGTGTAGCTCCCAGTATAATAGAATCGGATATAGGTTTCATAGGAAAAGTTGTAATAATGACAATTTATAGACAAGGAAAGGACACTGTACAGACTACTAAATAAAAACTATCTCAACGATGGGGCCAAAAGGTTCTGGAGTTGCGATCTCGTATCGGAAGACGTAGCATTGGAAGACCGACACCCTTGTGAGAGCCGCAGGAATCCGCTGGATGCGAGAAGCACAGAACCGGTCAGAGTGGCGATGCTCGAGGAAGGCTCGGGAATGTCCAGCAGTGGATGCCTTTCGGCTGAAATGATGAGTAATTCAAGAAGTAAATCAGAGCAACTCACCATCAATCTCACTATTGGCGAAGGCGTAGTGGAACCACTCCTTCAGCGTCTTGAACTGCGGCGGGAACAGCAGCGCGCGCGTCATGCGGCACACGGTGGCCATGGACACGTGCGCGCGGGCCCCCGAGCCGCCGGGGCCCAGGCCGCCCAGGCTCGCCGTCAGGCTCTGCACCACGTGCACTTCCATCGAGCCTGCTCACCATGTATACGTAATAATAGACATCATGCCAATAAAATTCCATGAAAAACTTCATACATTTTATACAGAATGGCCCGTGAATAAATGTTCAAAAAAATTTTAAGAACCCTCTGTTCACAATCTTTCCGAATCTCATAATATTATGATATAGAGATGAATTTAGGAATTCGTTTTTTTTTTAAAATTTTTTTAAATTATCGTCTGTTATATTTCTCTTTTTTTCACTTCTTTTGTTTTGTTTTATAGATACAAATGGAGGTATTTTTGGGTCATTATTGAGTGTAACAAAGGATGGTACTTTTGAGTGTAACAAAAGATGGTACTTTGTAACACTAAATAATGTCCCAAATATTATTGGGATATATTATTTTTATTGTTTTGAAATTTATTGTTCCCTTTTATTGTTATTGTTTTGGAGTAACTGAGGATTCGCTGGTGGAAGCGACATCCATTCAAATCAAATCAAAAGTCATTTATTCAAATTAGGCTGAGAATCAGCAGTTTTAGAAAGTCAAAATTAAATAAAACAGTCCCCAAAACGCCCGCCCTTCACCACTTCCTAGTACTTTCGCTGGGGAGCAGAAGAATTCGAATTCGAATAGGCCTTCTATCGTTCTAAAACGCAATGGAAATAAACTGTATCTTAGCTTTAAGCCTATTTTTAACAACTTAATTCACATTATGGTATGCAAATAAATGAAATGAAACATAGCAAAGTCTCACCCTCTTCACTGGCGACTTGCTGCGCCTCTGTGGCGAAGCTGATGCAAGGGTCTTTCAGGCTGAACAGCGCCCAGGATTTTGATTTAAAGCTGTTGCCGTGGAAACACGCTAGTGATATGTTGGTGCCGTGCAGCTCCATTGTACCGCCGAGAACAGTGCCTAGAGGAAAAATATTAAATATTTCATTTAAAGTTGATTTGATTTTTTCTTTAAGACTTACATTTGAAATTGCGCTTGTCATGGCAGATAGTTTAAAAAGAGTATAAAAAAATGATGATGTAAAAAAAAAATCGCATCGGAATGGGTGGGAACTTTGCTGTATTTTTAGGGTAAACTTTCTACGTATTATGAAGTCGTAATGTAAAAAGACCATGCTATTATTACATTGCTCTAAAAAAGAGAATAAAACCCTGATTACTACTAATAAATAAGAAAACAAAATAGATAGAAAGACCATTCTGATTGTTTGACCAAAATATCCAAAACAAAATAATTCCGTAGGGTTGAAATTGAAGGTAGATGTTTTAATGATATGTTGTTTTTTTGGAGCTAGAATTGCGTTGGAAGGGGGCTCTTTTGATAAACATTTGTACAATTGTTTTGTGAAATGTCACTTGAAATGTATTAAATACCAGGATGGCGGCTAAGCATCTTGTAGCACTATAGCTATATTACCGTTAGCCGGCAGTGGCGTGGGCAGCGTGGACAGCTGCATGCCGGACACCAGGTGCAGCACCTTCTGCCAGTGGCGGTGGTGGCGCAGCTCGGGCGGCGCGTCGCCGCCCGCCGGGCTCGGCGCGGCCGGGGCTGCGGGGACGAGGATATGTTAACGCTATACGCAAAACTTTATATTTATACATACAAGATCACAATACTAGATTATTCACGAAGGCGACAGAGCAGTCCGTCTAATGTCAAGCGCGCTATATTGAATTCCGGGTTGTGTTGTGTTTAGTGTGAATTGTATGACAAATTTTTTGTTCAAATCACATTAATGAATGACGCGGGTTCAGTACAATATTATTCCCCGGTTAGAGCCTAAGGCTTTAATGACGTGCTTTAGGTTAGGTTTGCATAACATTTAATTTGACATTAGCGAGCAGGTGGTGTTAAAAGCATAAATAACACATTGCTCTAAAATTTTCAAAATCTACTCTCCTCTGTTAATAGTCATGATTAAATGCCTTTTTTGATTATTCGAACTACTGCCTGAATTTGTTTTAAGTATCAAAAAAGTAAGTAAGCTTATTTTTTTTCATAACTGGTATACCTTGGCCTCTCGCCCGGTACCAGGTTATCGTTGAGTTTCGGGACACCCTGTATATAAAAATCAATTGCTGTTCGTTTGTCTCGCTAAAACTCGAGAACGGCTGGACCGATTTAGCTGATTTTGGTTTTGAAATGTTTGTCGTAGTCCAGGGAAGGTTTAAACGGTGAGAAAATATGAACTTTAAGACATTGCATAAAACTGTTTTATTTAGTAATGTGTGAACCTGACTGTAAATATCTACCAAATAAATATTTATAAATTCTCCTGCGTTTTACTTTAATCCATCCTTGAAGCATAATTATTATTATTTTATGAAATCAAATTATTGGTTAATATATTATATCCTATTATATTAGTATCTACCTACATCATATTGTTTGGTCACCCTAATGAAAGGGACAGAGGGCTCTCGCAAAGCTATCTCGCTCGGACCGCGCATCGGCAGCCTGTGCGCATTCCAAGTTGGATATAAGTTCCTTGTTAGAGGCAATGCACAAATAACAATTAAAATGTAAAAAATATAAGATGACGATGTTAATTATTTATTGAATGTTGCTATATTTTGTTATTTCCGATAAAATTTTTGTTGGAACATAATTAGAGTAGGTATTCAAATATAAGCGTTCGTTCGTTTCCCGTAATAGTTCGTGTATCTTGATACTACCAGTTTTGATTAGGCTACCATTCTTGTTGCTATGCAAAGATTCAATTTAATTTGCAGTTCTTTGTTGGTGATCTGTTCTAATAATAACCACTTACGTATTTTATGTATTGGCAAGATTTTGCAATATTTAAAGAAACCTGTTACGTTACGCCATCATAAAGTGTTTTTATTATTTTATTTGGTCATCATCTGCCCAGCCTTGTTCACAATTAAGTTGGGGTCGGCTTCCAGTCTAACCGGATGCAGCTGAATACCAGATTTTACATGGAGCGACTGCCTATCTGACCTCCACAACCCAGTTACTGGGTTATACGATACCTCTTGGTAAGACTGGCTGTCAGACTTTCGGGCTACTGACGACCCGTACCAACTTTCAAAGATCCACGAAGGACATCCGGGAACAACGGCTTAGCGCGCTTTCCGACGCACGGAGGGGTCTTGGTATGTAAAGATGGTCACCCATCCACGGACCAACCGCGGCAAGCGTAGCTTTACCTAATCGACCTGTGCGGCTGTTATTACTGAGCCACAAGCCCCTGAGACCACTTACATAAATTATCAAAACCATTTTGTATCGTGTGTTCAGCTTTAGAGAAGTCTTTATCAGCTGCTACGAGTCAGGTGTCGTCCGGGTATTGATAGACTGAGCAATTATTTCCAACGTTCTCCATGTCATTGACGTATGCTAAATAATGCACGGATCCTATAACTGAGGCCTGTGCTGTTCCCGTAGCTACTACAGTTACGGCACTGAGTTCATTGCTGATCTATACACATGTTCTGTTTTTTAAATAATCTTTGAAAAACGGAACCCTTATAAGACCATTTCGTTGTCCGTCTGTGTGTCTGTCTGTCTGTCAAGATCCTTTTTCTCAGGAACGCGAGGAATTATCAAGTTGAAATTAATATTATTTGATCAGGGCTGCAATCTCTTGAAGCAGTGAAAAAATCAAACTTCTAAGTCAACGCAATCAAAAGATACGGGCGTTTATGTTCCGGAATCAAAACCTATGGAATACCTACTTCCCGTTGACCTAGAATCATGAAATTTGGCAAGAAGCAATGTCATGTAGCACAAGTAAAGGAAAACATCCTGTTGGTGCGCCTACGAAATTGATCTTAGCTTTAAGTGTTCCGTCCTACCTAAACTATTATGTTTTTGTTATATGCTCGTACGCACATCATCCATGTGTCACTTTTACTTGTTATTAAAAACTCATACACGTTACATGTGCCTGTTGCCTTTTTATTTAAATCACACTAATTTCCGCACACATCCGAAGCCGTACATTTTTAGCTACATTTAAAAAAATCAGTGATAACTATTTACATACCTACAAATTTGTACGTAACCCTCGGTGTAAAGGTCTGGCTTACAATTGACTGGTTTTTTTAAATGTCTGTCTGTCTGTCTCTGATAATCTTGACAAAAAACTACACACACTGGATAATGGGCATACAGGCTTGTTGGTAAGATTATACTTACGTTCCCGTCGATCTCGTCTAGCATTTGTATAATTCGGATGCAGCGAGCTGAACACCCGCTTGCTGGACTTGAACTGCTGCGTGAAGAACTCCTCAAGCTTCAACTGCATCTTCAGCAAGTCAGGAGTGGTACTCCGGGACATGAGGATCTGGAGCTGGTGCCAGCTTAGAGTTCCATGTGTCAGGATGATCGCTGGCCTGGAGGAAGAAGTAAGGGTTTAGAAAAATTGGAGAATTTAGCGCTTACTGCGCATTTTATAAGGTCCAATTTTATTATGTTTTCTTATTTCGTTGTAGGGTGCAACCAGACTTTAGACTGATATCGAAAGATGACATAGGGACAAATGAGATATTATGATGTATTTTTTTTTTGGGTGGGAAATCATTGAATAACTTCTCCCGCTCTGGGCGGAGCGGGAGCCCTCCTGCTGTCATGTCAGACTACTTTTACTGACTTAAACCCACCTGTGTTATGAATTATGATGTGTGTGTGTTATGATGCATGAAGTGTCATATTTTGAGTCTAGTGACTACGATCGACCACGGTTTGGATCCACCTTAATGTTCTTTGGGAAAGTAGGTATTTTTCATGGTGGAAAAGATCATGGTTAATAGAATAGGGGCCCATAGCTTACCCGTCTTCCTGTTCTTCAACTTCTGGGTAGCTATGTGAGAGATCGTGCGGGTTAGTTACGCTGTTACAATGTTGTTTGTGCACTGTGCTTGCCTAGCGCGTTTAGCCTACGAATGTAGCTTGTTAAAATTTCAATAGCCGTATAGGTACCTAATTTAATGTGTGCTGATTTGTTAGTAATTCAATATATTGTGCTAAGTTTTCTGTCAAAAAATGTTTAGGCAATTTTTGCACTATATTGCTGCTTTAAAACTAGATTAATTAGCTTTACCAACTTGTGGATGTTATCCATACTGAAATGTATCGTTATTCTTTTTTCCGTTCAACAATTCATTAAAAACAACACACATTTATTAGCTCTATAGAAGGGAGAAGCCTAGTACTAGGACAAAAGAAGCTCTAAAAACAAGCAACTTCATCAGCCCCTTACCTGGATGTAGGTCGATGTGGATGGTGAGCCGGATGCCTGTTCCTGGCCAGCCACTCGTCCCGCAGCCTGGCCTGCAGCCTGGACACGCGCGCCATGAGCACGGGCGTGCCCATGTACTCCAGGCGCAGCTCCAGCGCGGCCAGGCGCACGCCGCACACGTGGCCGGGGTTGCAGCCCGCTTCTTCTTCGATGTGGACTAAGGGATGGAATAGGAAGGTAACATTATATATATTTTTTTAGCTATCCAAGATTCAGCTTTTATATCTTATGTATGCACTGAGTGGGCTAAACTTTAGTTGGAGTTGGCTGTTCATGCTAATATGATGAGAATAGTATTTTTTATCTCACTCGGTTTTTCTGTTAGAAAGAAAGAAGAAAGGAAATACTTATACTTATTTGCGTTAAACACGACGCAAAGAAAAAACAAAAACGCAATCAAAAACTTTTTGATAAAGATAGTGTTGAGATTCAGCACTAGCCCATGGTGTACTAACCACGTGGTTGTATTTTCGCCACAACACAGCTTGACACAACTTCGTCCAGCTCGGTACCACTCGGCACAGCTTAGATACGTACCGTAGGTATCGATGGAGGAGAGCGAGATGGCGCCACCTACGATCCCGCCGCGCGCGTCCAGCTCCGAGCTGGCCAGCGCCACGCCCACCAGCATGTTGCGGTGGCCGGTGCTGCCGATGCTCAGCCGGCCCGTGCAGTTGAAATCGCGCGACTGCCAACTACAGTAAACACAAACATTAGCTTCGGAAAGTATTTCTGAGATCCCAATATACATAAAAACAATCTTTAAAAAAACTTCCCCTACGCCAAATACGAATGATGAGAAATATCGGTTCAAACACCCTTAAGTGTAATCTTAAGCTTTGAGACGAATTCATGGTCATACAGCAACGTTGAACCACACTCTCCGACCTAGCGGTCAGTATGAGCAAGCCACGCTAGAACATGCTACAGCCTCGCTACGCCGTAGCAGGCTCTGTGCTACGCATGGTTACATTCTTGTGCTACGCGCTAACTTTCGCTTGGGTCTATGCATGTCTTCAAAGCACTATATTTATTTATTTATATATACTTTATTGTACACCGGTAGTAGTTGTTTTGGAGTAATAATCGTATTTTTTGTCATGTATTTTTATACATAACAAAAAATACGATTATTACTACAAAACATACAATGGGCGGCCTTATCGGTTTCTGCGATCTCTTCCAGGAAATCTTGGAATGAACAGTGTTTGTAGTGAGTGAGTATGTTGTTTTATTTATAGCGTTATAAAAATAGTTTTTTGATGAATGAAACTAATATTCTATTATATTTGTCGGAGTCATTCGTTTGACTATTCGGAACGCTAGCGCCACTAGACAGAGTCTTCTGAGTTCGTGGAGGTGGACGAGAGTGACAACTACAAGAACGGCGTGAACAGAGCTCTCGGGATCATAGAAACATTAGACATCGTACGAATAACATGTGCTTAGAGACTGTCTGCGTTCCGTATCGTTGAGTTGGGTACATAAAGTGTATGATTCGCTAGTGTGACTAACTTGTTCGTAAATTGTAATGTGATTTGAACTGCAAACCGTTTTTCTATTGTGCTATAACCAACACTACCCATAGTACGCCCACAGTAATTAAAATATGCCTGATGTTAACGAGAGACAGAGATACCTTCTCCGACATATTTGTAAGTACTGCAATAGATTTTCTTATCAGTGCTATACAGAGAAAAACACAATAGTGTTACCTGACATTGCCCATAACGTTGCCCATGTTCATGTGCACGTTGAGCTTGGTGAAGTTGACGGCGAACAGCACCAGCGTCTCCCACGCCGCGCCCATCGCAGGCACCGCCTTGCTGCTGTCTGTACACACCACAACACACGTTATCATCATTGTCAAAGAGCCAAATCACTGTATCAATCATAACAAGAGCTTATTTACTATCGCCAAAACCTACATGTGACAATTTTGAAAACAAAATCCCGTGCATGTGATAACCATAGCTGCGTCCGTAAGTAAAACAAAAGAGGGTCCTTTTTAGGTCGACTAATAATATGCGCTGCAAGCAGGAATAGTCCTTACGGTGGTCAGATATATGTAGATTATGGCGATAGTACCACATTTTGTAAGCATGAACGGATGATCTAAATTCCGGAATTTGTGCAAACCAGCACCCCAGTTACGTAACACCTAATCCATTGCTGTATATGTTTAAAAAATCGACAGTGTAAGTCTTCTCGACATTGTAAATAGAGCGATGAATGTTGTCGAACTGCCAAAATGAAAAGCATTGCAATTGTTAGTGCATTATGCAAATAGCCCGCAGTTTTATTTAAGTTCCATTGCGATCTGCTAAGATTGGACATAAAGTCCCGATAAGCATGTTTGGACATTTAATTACCTTTTGATTTTTGGTGTTCTGGAACAGTCTTCGTTTTCTCTCTCTGTGGCAGTACGGGCGATACTGGAGCGTTGCTGCTTGGTGGCCTAAGAATAATACGGAAAACCTTAGCATACAAAATACACCTTCTCCGAAGAACAACTAAATATCCTCAATATCATTTGACTTCAGGTCTCAGATATTTATCAAGTTTTGGGAAAACAAACTCAATGAGATACAAGATAAAGTTCAAATTCCAGTGCAACTGAATTTTGTAAAACTTTTTTATTAAAAGTGGTTTATCAAAAATTAACTTAGACTACATTACATATCATTTTCATGTATTGACAGTTGTAACTGGCAATACATGAAAATGATATAATATTGTGTATTCAAGTATAGTAAGATTAACACAAATACACAAAGTAAGTAATAGTAATTTGCCCTTACCCATGATCTCGCGTGTCGTGTAAACTCAGGTCTCCTAAGAACATGCGTCTTACGATCGTTCGTCTGTACCACGCCTTAGGGAACGCGAGAATCTCGCCAAGCCGACGCATGTCGTATTTGAACCACGCTGAGCCGACGTCCACGATGGCTGGTGAAGGAAAATATTATGTTTAGAAGAATCTATTGGGAAATTGGTAAAGTTTAAATCCCTACGGTGGTAATTGGCATCGATGGTGCCTCGAGTAATGGCCAGCCATGACATGGTTCTAAAAATTATTGCTGACAGAGTGAACTGTCCATATGTGGTTCACGGTTCGTGTTGTTTACCAGCACTTCGTTTTAAATGACTTGTTACTAACCCTATATCTCGCAAGCTCGAAAAAAAGATTTTTAATTTTAATTTAGAATAACTCGTATCGGACACTAATAAATTTTTTGTTAAAAAGTTTTTATTTTATAATTTTTTGTGGCTATAATCTACTAATTGTTTGCCAAAGGGCAGGCACTGAGTAGAGTAATAATACACAACTCAGCATTCAAATCTGTGAGTGAACAATACATCACCCCTATTTTCCCACCCTTAGAGTTGGAATTTTGTTTCCAAATTTATATGGGACCAACTTTGGGGTATACCCTATTCAATACAAAAAAAAATATCAAAATCGGACTACTCTGTAAAAAGTTATGCAAGGTCATACATAATATTTTTTTTTAATATACGGCTTGAGAACCTCCTCCGTTTTTTTTCCGTCGGTTAAAAATGATCATGATGATGATCATGATTATGATGATCATGATGATGATGATCATGATGATGATCATGATGATGATGATCATGATGATCATGATTATGATAATCATGATGATGATAATCATGATGATGATGACCATAACTATAAAAACGTCTTGGAGTGTAGACGAGCGGCAAGTAGCGAGTTAAACATGCATGAATTACTGTGGGGACTGTAGTCGAGCAGTCATAGGGATAATAATGATAACCATGATGATGATGATCATGATGATGATGATCATGATAATGATGACCATGATGATGATGATCATGATGATGATGATCATGATGATGATTATCATGATGATGATGATGATGAATGGTGATGATGATGACGATTTGATGTACGAAAGTTCAGTTTCCACGACCTGGAAAGATGAAACTGAAACTTCACAAAATCCACATTAATGCTCAATGAGTCTTTCCTTTCAGTTTCGAAGAGGGCGGACCGTTGTGCTCCTTCTAATAAAGTTTACCTCTTCAAACAAAAAAATACTCACTTGAAAACCGAACAGTAGCCTTTGACTGATCCTGATCCGTTTGAAAGTCCAGTTTCCTCGATCTCGATAGGTGAAACTTAACGAATTCCACGTTGATACTCAGGGAATCTTTCCGCTCGGTGTCCGAGAGGGGCGACCACTGTGCTTCTTTGAGGCTAGACTTCTTGCCGCCGTAGGGATGGAACATGTTCACTGAGAAGTCGGCCAGGCAGCCTGTGACGCTGAGACCGCCCATAGCCACTGCTGGCTCCGCCATTTCTCTGTGGAGTAGGTAGATGGGTTAGTTAATTAGTTAAGAAGAAGAGGATGACTAGCACTATTGAAAAAGTTATAAAAATGTTTGAAGTTGTAGCGTAAACTGAACTTTATTGTGTAGGAATTAAAGTTATTTTTCTATAAACTCATATTTGTTTACATTTTTGGCGAATATGTCGCGATTCAAATTTAACTAAAGTTTACAAGAGTTTTGGAAAAATATAAGACTGCAAGAACTAAGTGTCCATGGGGTTTCTTGCCCGTTCTTCTCCATAGGTACCTACTACGCTTTGGAATGGGCAACTAGCTTCATCTTTTTGACTGACCGACCTTGACAATTCAAAAGTGCCTGTAATTGGTTTATTTGAAATAAATAGTTTGAGTTATGATGCTGCGATGTATTGGCAATTATCTTGCTTATCGTCGTTTTTCACTTTGTTTCGTTTGTTTGTCGCATGAGTCGTGTGGGTGTCGTGTTTGTGTGTGTGAGTACTCACTCGTCGCTCGCCCGCTTGGAGCTGAACACGATCTGCAGGCTAGGCAGCTGCAGCAGGCACTCCACGCGGGAGGCGGGCAGGCAGCTGAAGCGGAAGGTGCTGGGCTGCATGTGGAAGTGCACTATGACGTCCACCGGGAACGACGCGTACACGTACTGGCCGTACGACGCGCCCTCCGCCGAGCGGGAGCGGGAACCGCTCTCTGCTTCTGTTGGGGGACGGGGACTTGAATTTGGGAGTCATAAACCCCATCGCGATCGAGAGTTGCATCGTTTGAGGACAATATTTTAGGGGAATGTGCTAAGAAAACGCGCGTAATTTAAATTTTCTTACGTTTCTTGCAATTCGCAAGCCAGTGTCAGGTTGTGTGTTGATAAAAATATTATTTGCGACCGTAATACTTTTTCTGGGTTTATATTAGTGTTTTACTGATAACCTGTTGAATGCCGTAATTACAGACACAATTAAAAAGCCATTGTGTCTCGCGTGGATCTACGTTATGAAGGGTTATATGAAGGGTTAAGTGAAAAATCAATGACATGGCTAAGTATTCCCTATTGTAATTATCTATTGTTACACGAAACTATTGTAAAAACTCACCCGGCGTAGGCGTCGAAAACGAGGCTTTAGTCGGAATAGGTTCTAACGTCTGCTCCAAGAACTCCAGGATGTGTGGCGAGATGATGGTCTCCTCGGGGATGCTCTGCAGCGTGATCCAGGCGAACAGCGCCGCCTTCTTCGTGCCCACCTTGCGCGCGCCCAGCGCGGGCAGCGTCGGGACTGACTGCGGGGAGTTGGCTTCTTCAGGGAGGGTCTTTGATTCGTAATGAACCTGTTGGAAAAGTTAGAAATAAGCGCGGTTGCCTTTTGTTGAAGGGTCGGTTGTATTGGCAGTTTTGCGAGCTGTCGTGATCACATTTTAGGTAGGCTATCGTCGGATTGACTACATTAAGGAATTATATCTGACTGCTTCAATCTTGTATTGATGTCTTCAACGGTTCATGTTTTTTTTTGTGGCCGATTTTTTTGTCGTCCCATAACAATTATTTAAGGAATAAATACGGTGCTTTCACTGAGTTTGTATTAGAGCTGATTTATCCAACGCCAGAATTTTTGACAGTTCTTCCATACAAAATCTGTCAGACGTCAATTTTATTCCAGGCATAAAAACTTCTGTCGATTGAAACATCAGCCCTTAGAAATATGCTAAACCGACGAATTATTCTTCCGACAAGGAGTTATCTGACAATTGTAAATGGACAAAAAGCGCGGTGTTTTTAATATGAATGATCACCCACCTTAAGGTCCAGCCCGGGCACTCTGAACACGGTGAGGTCTAACACAGGCTGGTGCCGCGCATGCGCCTTCCTCCTGGCCGCAGTGGGCGAGCTGCTGCCGCCCGTCGCGCCTTCTGCTAGCCCGCCTGACGCTGAGCGGCCTACCCGCATGCGACCACTAGATATAAAAATGCAAGTGAGTAAATGTGTTACAAATTGTAAATATGAACTTGCTAAAAGATACATGAGATCCTTGAAACCATTATGTTTGTTCCCAAAAGAGTAATAAGAAATAACCATATGTATATTGTTTCGTATTTTTTTCCCAGAACTTTGTGCAAGTTTAAATCGTGTCGCGTTAATTAAATCGTTTTTTTTTTACTGACTTATTGGTGATTCTGAAGTTGTGGATGTGTCTTGCAGATTATCTAAATTTAAACTAGATTTAAGAAAAACATTATACAAATTAAAATAATATAATAGATAATATAATAACGAAGAATTAAATTATTCGTTATTATTATCTATATTAGTTTGGATTTTTATATTAATAAATATAGATAAAATTGTTTGTTTATATGTTTGTAACAGGTAATCTCTGTAAGTTTTGATCCCATTACAAACAATATCTCACTGATAGAAAGCTACACTTTTGCCAAGTGCCATACGATATATTTTATGTTAAAAGAAGCGGACCAATTCTAGTACAAAAACTAGTGTCATTATAAAAGTAGCCTGTAATATACTCACATCTTAACGCTATCATCCTCCTTGCTCGGCTCCTTGGTATGCAGCACGCACTTGCCACTGTTGATGTACACCTTCACGTCCAGTTCAAAGTCGATGTTCGGCTCAGTTGTCTTTGATTTACTCGTCTTGTTCTCTGAGCTCAGGCCTTCTGATGGTATTCCGCTGTAACAGAAAGAATATAGGATTATAAGAAGCGAATATGAATGTTTTTGAGCAAAATACTTGTTGCCTTTTATCATGGACAAGAAGGCTTGACAAGTTCTGACTTTTGAGTAACTTGACTTTCAAAATATCGCATGCTTAATGGAACACTGACCCATTAGTAGATAGGTCAGATGTGATTTCCGTTTTTTTTTTACTCGGATCTCATCAATAGTTAATCATAGACGTTCAAAATACAAGCAATCATGATTAATATAAATCAGTTTTATTTTTAAGCATCAACAAGTAGGTTAAGTCCTCATAGCAAGATCTCCTTTAGCGATTTCCCAAAAATCGTCTTTTTTGAGTTAAGTCAGTATTCCATTAAGCATGCGATATGTCAAATCCTCAAGTTCTCAAACAACACGTAACTGTAAGGCCCTTTGTACACGGTACGGATTCTTTACGGTATTAACTGCGCCGTAGAAAAAAAGTGTCTTGAACAAGCTTCCATAGTGATACATACAACACTGACGATCGTGCCTTCACACGGCGAATAAAGCGTAGTTTGTCATAGCAAGAAAAACGTGTGTGTACAAAGGGCCTTAGGTGGTCTTAAAAGTCTATCTGTCGCTGCAATACGCATTAAAATGACAGAGACAGCATGAGACTTAGGACAAGATTCACATAGTAAAGTAGCGTTTCATACGAATGTGAACATTAAAGATTGAATGTAGTTCATATTTGTATGAGACGCTTACTTTGCTTACCAAAGTAGTCAAAGTCTGGTCTGTGAATCCTGCGCTTAAAGTCAACTTGTAATGATTGAGATGGGTATGAAAATTCAGCCGATACAGTACGAATAGTACAGCATATCTTCTGTATAACCCAACAAACATTCCAACATACCCAAGATCATGTTTCCTCCTAAGTTCGACTCCTTCAAGCTCGTCGGGCCAGTGGTCGGGGTGGGCAGGGAGCGAGCTTTGTCGCTGTACACCTGGAGTCTGTAGCGGTCGAGAACTGCCTGTTCCGGGTCTTGGTCCTCGAAGGGAGGCTGTCCGGGACGGACCTGCACAAATAAGAGCGTCATTGTTAACGGTAACTAATTTAATATGTAGAGGTGTGTGTATATGTGAGATCAAGAAAACTGCAACATGGAATCAACCTGAGTACAGTCACGAGCACCAATATATCACTTGGCAACTTTCATATGCGATTTTTTCGTGAAATAACGAATGCAACGTTGAAATACGACACATTACATAAACCTATGGGTTCGAAAATGTTATGTTCGCAACAATATAAAATTTCATTAAAAAATATAGGAGTATATTGCTTTTGAATAAAGCCGAGTGTATACATACTTTTGCTCGTGACTGTACGTCCTAAGAAATCCATTTGTCTTTGGATAATTTTAGGGCGAAGGGAAATTTTCAACAATCTGCACACTGATATTTACGGTAAAATCTAAAAATTCTACTTGCAAGTACAGATTATATCAGAAAGCCAATTCTCGCACTTAAAAAACGTTCAAGTTCAATTAGAAAGATCATCTCAGCGAAAATACATGTTAAAAACTTTTCAAAAATTGATTGTATTTTTGACAGATTGAGACAGATTGGACAGACAGATTGAACGTTCTTAAAAATACTGGTATCGCCCGTCTGATTGTATTTAAAATATTTCAATGAAAACCAATCGTGTAGCCTTTTGAAGTTTTGCGAGAGAGAGTACTTGAGAATAAGAATAATAGTCAAACAAAATAAATAAAACCCACCAGTAAGCGGCTCACTCTCCATAGAACTCCAGCTGCCACCTTCAATGATGTCTGCGAGCCTGTTATCTTCATCTCCCAGCAGTAACGTCTCCCCAGAGTCACCCACACCGGGTGACATCGCCAGGTTCGGTTCCACGAGACTGTAACAATGATACCTTGATAAATACATGTTTTACTTCTGGTTTGTTATGGTTGACCAAAACTTAATAGTCATTCAAGCGAGGTTTCACAACAGATTCAATTGAATATTGCAGAAGTAGAGGTCCTTATATATATCAGTAGCACTAGCTTTATTTATAGCAGGTCAAGTCATCGTAAGTTTAGGTAACATATAAACAAACTGTAATTTTTTCATAAATCTATATAATTATATAAAAATCAATTGCTGTTCGTTTGTCTGGCTAAAACTCGAGAACGGCTGGGCCGATTTAGATGAAATTTTGTGTGTATATTTCAACGGGTTCCTGGATGGTTTCTGGGTAGGAGTAGGTTAGGAGTAGGGTAGGAGTAGAGTAGGAGTAGGGTAAGAGTAGGGTAGGAGTAGGTTAGGAGTAGGGTAGAAGTATCAAGTAGGGTAGGAGTAGGGTAGGAGTAGGTTAGGAGTAAGGTAGAAGTATCAAGTAGGGTAGGAGTAGGGTAGGAGTAGTGTAGGAGTAGGGTAGGAGTAGTGTAGGAGTAGGGTAGGAGTAGGGTAAGGGGTAGGACACCGCGAACGAAGTAGCGCCGGGCAGCTAGAAATAATTTATATGGCAAAACAACGTTTGCCGGGTCAGCTAGTATTTTATAAAATATGTATTATTAAGTTGATCTCAATATAATGAAGGGCTATAAAATTAAAATTTCGGCGCTGTTAAATCAATACTTACCCTTCAAAATCTTTTCTTTCTTGCGGCGGCGTCGGTACGACGAATGACTTGCTTCTGTTTGAACCCAGCCCCAGCTTGCCTTTGGTGATAGAACTGGCGCGAACGCTTTGACGACGAAGTTTCTGAATCATGTCCCTGGGAAAAAGTAATACGACTGTAGATACAAGTTTATTGAATAAGTAAAAGGAGTCAGTTAAAATAGATTTATTTTATATCAGGGCGACGTTGTTGATCAAATATTTGAATGTAGGCGTGGCAAAGAACAATATAAGAGGAGTTCTGTAATTTTGTCTAATCCCATGGGCAAAGGCGTAATTAAATTTATGTATTTAGGACAAGTAGAAGAACGAAAAAAAAAAAAACAATATGACGCACCAAATATAAGTCTATTGCTTTTTTTTCGATCGCCACTTTTTTACTTGCTTTGTATGTTCATGTACCTTCTAAAGTCCTTGAACACGAGCGCCTCCAGGTCATGCAGCCTCTTCATCTCGTACTCTATGGTGGTGTGACTGGCGCCCAGCGTCCGAAGGTCGTTGATGATCTTGGCCTGTTCGTTCATCTCCTTCTCTATGAGCTTGGAACGTTTCTTGGCGTCGATGCTGGTGTCGAAGACGAAGGCTGGGAGGTGGTCCGTGTATTTTCGGCGGAGGATTATGCTTTCCTGGTGGAAGAAATTAAGACTTTTACATTTTAAGCTCATTATCTGTCTGCCTAATTCTTTTGGGGGTCGGCTTCTAGTCTAACCGCATGCAGCCGAATACCAGTATTTTACATGAAGCGACTGCATATCTGACCTCCACAACCCAGTTACTGGTGATACGATACCCCTTGGTAAGACTGGCTGTCAGATCTTCGGGATTCTGACGACCCGTAACGACTGTCAAAGATCCACGAATGACAGCCGGGACCAACGGCTTAACGTGCTTTCCGAGGCACGGAGGGGTATCGGTGTGTAAAGATGGTCACGCATCCACGAACCAACCGCGGCAAGCGTAGCATAACCTGATAGATCGACCCGTGCGGCTGTTATTTAGCTCGTATAATATTAATGGAATCTAACGGAAAAAATGGATTGATAACAAAAGGTGGAGAACAGAGAGGTGTGGCGCACATTAGAAGAGAAGCAGTCATCGGTATAATTTTTTTTTTGAGACCTTTTTTTACAAACGGTCACTCAAAAATCAACTTAAGACTGTATTACGCTAAAGCAGTTAATTGATTAAAAGGCAATCAACATTCTTCTACCCTTTTCGTAATTTAATTGGGGTCGGCACAATGTCTTTTTGTCCCATACTTGTCTATTAGTCGTCATCTCGGTAGTCACCCCCTTTCTAACATTATCATCATTCACACAGTCTATCCGTCGTCTCTATTATACAACATGTCCCGGAATTAACGCACACCACCAGACACCCCAATTAGAATATTATGTTATAATCATAATACATACACTGAATTTTTATTTTTATGTGAAAAACATTGTTTTTTTATATAAATTAGTTATACTGATTGTGGGAGAAAATTATGGTCACATTACAAATGTACGCATGCACACAGTCGCACTCGTATAAGGGTCTAGCTTAGTAGGTATTTCATCCATTTTGGTTTGTGTTGACTGTACAGCGGAAGTGTGACAGTCATTTACGTAGTTTTCATTATTTTTGGGATAAAATATTACCTATATTAAAAATTACAGAAATCGATTCTGAACAAACTACTTTCATAATGTGCATTAATTCAGTTGCACATTGTATATTTTACGCCATATTTATATATTTATAGCCATCGAAATTCAGTTGATTAAGTTTCAATATACATGTACGAATTATCTACAATTGGGTATTCAAGTATACATGGGGGTGTAAATATATTCTTACTTGAGAATCCTTGCTGTTATCAGCCTCATCATCTAAATCACTTTCATATTCCATTTTTAGAGGATCTTCCTCTTCATATCCTGTCAGCATTGTGAGCGTATGTCCTAGCGCGGACAGCTGTTTGCCGACGTTCACGTCCAGGTGTATGTCCACGCCTTCCATCTGCCAGGATACGTTCAGGAACCATTTGGCATTTTCTAGAAGAAAAATGTATTTGAGATTATGGGTAATTTGATTATCATGAGAACTTGGTTAAGTACCGAGTGCAAATTAATGTTTTAATTTGTACTCGGGGCTTTAACACAGTAATATGGCAAACTATATCTTACCATTATGTTTAGCTGCAGTAGTCCGACTGCAGACTTCATACGTCCCCTCGGACACGCAGCAAACATTCAAGCTGGGTTCGTCGGCCCTGGGCTTCCAGTCATCGAGCGACGCTTCGAAGTCGTCTGCGAAGCGCAGGCAGAGGCCCACGAAGCGGCCCTTGGAGACCAGCGCGCCGGACGAGCAGGCGCCGATGTTGGTGGACTCCAGGGTCACCACCACGGCGCCGCGGGCCTCGCCCTCGCCGCACCACGCGCCCCACGCACCGCGGCCCAGGCCCCAGCGAGCCTGGGATACAATTACTTGGTAAGTTTTCTAATCAAACAAGAATAAAATACAAAACAAAGAACTTCAAAATTATTTTATTGCGTTTTTCACACCCACAACAACTCATACTTTTCACTAATGTTTTTATACATAAATTATCTTCATATTGATTATAGACGACGGCATATATTTTTTTAAATTATCAATAATACTTGCTTCAATTAAAATGATTAGACTCACCATAGGCGGCTGGTTTAGCGGTAAACATATTCCGATGTCGTCTACGTTTAGTTGTAAGAACAACGTGCTCAGATGCGGCGTTGTGATTTGTGACGTCAGTTGTACCTATAAATACAAATGAAACTTCTATAATTATTTGGTAAGCATAATATTAATGGTCAGTACAAGCCATTACCTAATCATTTGTACTAACCCTTATCTAAATTGCCTGATGATTAATAAAAGAAATAATATCAAACTGGAGGACATTGGGTTATGCCAATGTCGACGACACGGTTGGCGCAGTGGCTGAGCGATCGACTGCTGCGCTGCGTGTCGCGGGTTCGATTTCAGCACGGAACAAATATTTGTATTGCCTACAGGTAGTTGTTCCGGGTCTGGCTGTTTGTGTATGTGAGTTTAAATGTTTGTAAACGCACCCACGATACAGGAGTAATTCCTAGTGTGGGGAAACGTTTTTTTTTTTTTTAATATCAGTCTTATCAAATTGTTGTTAAGTCGACTTTCAATTGTTCAAGGACATAACCAAATTATGTCCTGGAACAATTGAAAGTTATAATTATTAACATAAAAAAATTAAAAGCTCCACACCTTCTCAAAAACTTGCTGTGTAGCCGTAAGCACCTCCTTGTTCAAATTCAACCGCTTTTCGTTCCAGTACTCGTACGCGTTCTTATAGTTGAGCCACACCAGTATGGCCTTGTCCACGGCCACTGGTTGTATGTATATGAGCGGCCGCTTTAGAGTGATGAGGACCACTTCCTTGTCGTCACCGCACACCATTTCATCTTGGAAGGCGTTGCGCATTGCTGGAATGTTTAGGAATGTTGAAATTAAAGTGTAATATCTGCACATACCAGAATTACTCAAGGTATGGCTGACAAATGACATCATTTTCATCCATTGTGCCTTCATTACATTATGTATTTATTTATCCTCACACTGGAACGCCATACGGCACTTACACCAATTATGTAGTCATCTTTATGACTATGATTTATATTGCTGGAATACAGGCCGCTATCTAAATGTGCTACAACACCAGAGAGACCCACAGATTTTTAGCTTTCAGTATATTTCAGTTGAGATTTTCAGGTCTATGATCTATTAAGACGTTCATTTCATAAACTATACATTTTTTTAAAGTTTTATGTAATTATAAAGGACTTACATATTCTAGTATTGAAGAAGGCATACTGCTGGAACTCCGGCTCTGCTTCTTCGAACATCGCGTTGCGGATGAGCTGTCCTAAGCTGAGGTTCACATCAACCTATACAAGAAAAACATCATGAGTTAGATATATCAATACGAATAGTGCCTCAAAATTAAGTTTAACAACAGGCAAAATGTTCAATTCGTTACGTACTTGAGCTCTGGCGAATAGTCGCACTTCATGCGGCTCTGTGGGTTGCTGCACGTTTTGTACGCGGTTCGATATCTCGAACTCTACTGCGCCCGTCTCTAGTCGGACGGCTGAGTTGCTGGGCGTCGTCGCTGTTAGTTGTATACGCTGGAACCATCAGAATTACATGTTAATGTGTATGGTGTGATGTAAATAAACGGTTAAATAAATGCGAAAATTGTTAAGACTCTGAAAAGGTACGATTTCCATTATCCTATATCCTATATCCACGAAGTAACAGATTGACAGCTTTAGTTAGTAAAACACGCAGAAAGTAAGTAGTAGTAAGTAGTTTACTGGGTGCGTGTAATTTTTACTGTAATATACTTAATTAAAGTTAGAGAGGGCGCCCACGAGCAATTTTTGTCTCCGTAACTAATTTGTCTCTCGTCTCTCACATCCAGTCTACGGGTTCGTATGAAAGAGCGCGCATGTAGCGACGCGACAGCTGAGAGTCATTTCTGTCCGCGGGTTTGGGCGCAACTGTCGCCCGTCTGGTTTGGTCCAATTGGTTGTAATGCAATTGCGCGCAGGGCGACAAAAAAGTTGCCAGCTAGCCAGTTGCTGCTCAACCGAAAATTTAACAAAAAAGTGGCGTTGCTGTCGCTCTCGTGTACGCATCGTTCAAATCTCGGCGAGGAGACGGCAACAGAGACAAAAAGTTGCTCGGCAACAAGTTGCTCGTGGGCGCCCTTACTATAATTAAGTCCAAATTGTTGTACGAGAGCGGGTATAGAAATACATTGGATTTATTACAAGCTGCCTTATTGAGCAGGATTTAAATAATAAGAATATAATAACAATAATTAGAATAGATTGTAACATACCTTGATCCTGATAGTAAGTGAGAATAATATCCTGCTGAGCGCAGATGTGGATGCTTCTTCTTCGTTCCATAATGGTACAGGTTTCTCACCGCCGTACACTTTTTGTACGACTTCGTTGACTTCCTGCAAAATGAAAACATAATATGTATTTCTCTACATTATGAGGGATGGGGAAAATGTCATTTCTGGATGTTGACAGTTGTACGGGTCGTTTTATCAACGGGTATCGTATTACCCAGTAATTGAGTTGTGGCAGTCGTTCCATGTAAAGTTCTGATGTTTAGCTGCATTCTGTTAGACTGGAAGCTGACTTAAACTTAGTTGGGAAAAGGCTCTCTATGCATTTTTTTTGCAAATTAAGCTGTTAGTTTAATATACAATATACATGTCACAGTGGTGTCTTGTTGCAGGATAAAGGCCTTTTTTTTTCTATTTTTGCTTCTAACGTGATGCTGTTAGAAGTTTTTCGGAACTTGCACCGGTACCGTAGCAGATTTAATCCGCTGTTTATTCGACATGCAAGAATCGAGTGCGTTTCCCTGCTTTTTGGGTAATTTTAGTTGTGTAATATTAGCTCAGAAGTTGAAAGTCACGCTCCTACTATCCGACGCGCCCATTACCTTCATGAAGACCTTCTGCACGAACACGAGGTGGTTGAGCAGGTCGGTGGACAGCGTGTGCTCGAACAGGCCGATGTCGGCGCTGGCGGCCACGTAGCGGCCGGGCCGCAGCAGTGCGCCCTCGCGCCGGGCCGCGCCGCGCTGCTCCAGCACGCGCCCGGCCACGTGCACGCCGGGCAGCCACACGCCCGCCTCGGCCGGGATGTTGGCCGAGGCCACCTGCGGGAAGTACTTTAGGACTCGCGAACAGTAAGCGAGTTCTCGTCATTTGAAACGTTCAAAATCTAGTCGCAGTCTCGTCTCGGCGACAAACAAATGTCAAACACTTGTCAAAATGAAGGGAGATTAGAGGTATTTTTGACAGATTGAGACGGAGATCAGACTGTGAACGTTCTTATAATCACGAGAATTGCCCCTCAGATATGAGATACTATACACAGGCTATCGGAATACATTTCAGAGAAAAACTGTGATCGCATGTCTCCGTGACGTCATCTAACAACATAACAAAGCTTAATCAACCTACAAGATTCCTGGGACACGGATCACACAAACCTACTGCTCGGACGCAAGCTTCCTCTCTGTGAGAGGGAGTGGGCCGTAATCCACCCCGCGGACGGTGGTGTGATTGCAAAAGAAAAACAATGAAAGTGTAATATACTAAATGTTCTTTAAATATTTCAATAAAATATAACACGCTTTTATTTATTTCGTATCAGGTTTAAATTATTTTTAACTTCTTAGTTCTTTTTATTAACTAGTAATAAAAGCTTGTTTTTAGAAAGCTTTTTTTTTTTAATTTTATTTTTAACTTTTTTGTATTTTTGATGCAAGATTGACTACGGCATAGTTCGTAGCGCGTAGCACTGTTTTTCCGTTTTATGCGTTTACTGCACTGAAGCTACCTGTGCCTCATCAGACCCTAGCTACCATCTAGCACCAAAGTACTCGTCAAGACGAATCATACAAGCCCAAACGCGACGGGGTTGTGTCGTTTAATTACCGAGTTCGTATGGCCATCTTCCAGCTCCATCATCAGACCCTGGTCACCATCTAGCACCAAAGTAGTCGTCAAATCGGATCAAACGAGTCCAAATTCGATGGGGTTGTGTCGTTTAACTACCGAGTTCCTATGGCCACCTTCCAGTTCCATCATCAGATCAGCTCCATGTCATAATAATTTTGCATTGTTATCCGATTTACACATGCATACATATGATTTTTTTTAAATTAAATGTCGCGTCGGGGGACCGCTTGTCTAAGAACCGCGAAAAATCGGTTCATCCGTTCGGGAGCTACGATGCCACAGACACACACACACATAGACACGTAAAACTTATAACACCCCGTCGTTTTTGCGCCGCGGGTTAAAAACTAGCTTTTCGCCTGCGGCTACGACCGTGTGGAGGTTTTATCGATAATTATTTGTGATGTGCCTAACACTATTGTAAAATGACAATTAAATGCCATCATACCGCATAAAAATAATAACATTCAAATTTTTAATGAAAAATGGTTTTGAAAGCGACGAGTAAATAAATAAATAAATATATTGTTAATTAATTAATAATATATTTCAAATAAATGTAAGTATTGAGTTTTGTTTCGGTTTTTTTTTCATCGAGCTAATTACTATTTATCGTGTTTTGAACCGTCAATTTCTCTAAAACAAGGATGTATCTATGACATATATTTTTATCAGGACCTAATACACCAATTTGACCATTTAAAAAACTATTCTAAAACAGGCAAATTCGGATAACCTCCCGTTAAAAAAAGTTAAATTTTGTTTAGAAATTACGATTAGAGTAACTGCACATTATGAAGCGTACACTCATTCCCCGAGTTCCAAAGATGTAATAGGCTATTTTCCTAAAAAAATCTAATAAGTCCGTCAGTTAGATTATCAAAAAATATTGAACCCGTATTTTTTCAATTATATAAAAAATTATGAAGATATCGCCCGTTAAAGTCCCGCGTGACGTGACCTTGCTTGCGACACTTTTGCAAGCAAGTGACGTCACGACCCCCACTCCCAAATTTTGACGCGATTTATCTTTGTAATTTTTTGTTTGATTGACAAAAGAAAAAATACGTGTCCATTATTTTTCGATAATCTAACTGACGGACTAAATATTATTAATTTTTTTTTTACCTAGGAAACTACCCTATTGCAGTAAGTGTCATCTCAATCCCACCTTGCCCCAGTTTTCTTGGAACGTATTTCTAGCAGTGCTTACATTGAGAATATACAGTGATAGGGTTAGTATTTACCTGTAACTTGGTGACAAAGCTGAGCGAGTGCTGTTGGAGATCAACAGTGAACTGCGCCTTGTTGCCGGTCACTCCAGCACTTTGTACTTGCTCCATCTTATACTGTGCTTGTAGCGAAGGTAGCAGTGCGGCTGTTATGCTGAGACTCTGTAAACAAGGTTATAATTAGATAAGATCTGTATTCTAGGAAAGTACAACATTTTTTTTTTTTGTGAAATTGCTATGCTTATTGTGTTTGTCAATAATTGTTGTCTTTGGTTTCAGGGGTATTGGGCTAGGGAAAGTACAGGTTTTGTTGCAGTCTTTGCCTTTCCACATTACTTGAATTAAAAGAGGTCTACCACTCTAGACATAGGCCTCCTCGAAGGCTCTAACTCAAATTTCAATAATATGTAATTTTTTTGAAGGCCTTCAATACATATCGCTGCTTAAATTCAAAAGGGCCAATGTCGAAAAAATTACAAATACTTTTTAAAGCAAAACTCGTATTAATTCTGCCTATATTTTTATATTCGAAAAAGACACCCAGTATTTTCGCAATAAAAATGAAGGTAATCGCAAAACAGCCTTTTTAGCATTTTGACACTTGGTGGCTAACTTCAGACCAAAGCCGCCATCTTCCCAGTTGCTACCCTGCAGTCAGCGCGAGCGCACGCTTGTTATGTGAAAAAGGGCCACATTCCGAAAAAGACCTTAACTTGGATCGAAAGTTATAGTGAAAAGTGCCACATTTCAAAATACGACAGTATTGATTTAAAAATGCATGTAAGTATAACATTATCTCATAAGGAAAAGTGCCGTATTTTGTGATATGTCCATTTTGAGTTAAAATAAAATGTCTTTTATTATTATTGTATTGAAGATAAGTGCAGTATTTGGAATGCTTCTATTTTGCATATACAATTATGGTGATTGTGGTAGTATTTATTTATACAAATGTACAATGTTTAAATTTAAAACTTAAAACTATAATTAAAACCTAAACAAGGTTGTAATTATTTTGTTAAGTTTTAAATGAAATATTGATGCAAGGTCAAATATCAAGGTCAAGTATAAAACTTTTTATACAAATCTTTAATTTAAGTTTCCTCAATTAATAATAAGTTAGTATAATTACTAACACTAGGATTTGCTTAGACTGATTGAAACCCATAGACTGATTTCAGTAGAGTAATAATTTGAAATGTTAGTTATAAGTTTTTTAAGAGAAGTTACTGTGATGATTTAGTTAATAATAGGGGTTAAAGTATGAAATTGCCGTTTTATTTTACAATAAAACACGAGGTACTTCGAATTGACATAGATTCTTCAAACTACCCAGGAATTAGAGGCATGGTTTAAACTTACGTTACCAACAATATTGACTCATTTGCGTCAAATAAATAAAATTAAAAAGTATGAGAAATGGGTGCCTCATGATTTGACTGATCTGCAGAAAGAAATGCATGTTGAAACTTGTGTTGCCTTGTTGAATCGATACAGAAACGAAGGAATATTGGATCGAATTGTGACATGTGATGAAAAGTGGATTCTTTACGATAACCGTAAGCGAAAAATGCAATGGCTGACCCCAGGTCAAACGCCGCAACAGTGTCCTAAAGCAAAGCTTACCAATAAAAAGGTAATGGTAACTGTTTGGTGGTCTCAGCATGGTGTTATTCACTATAGCTTTCTCCGATCTGGTCAAGCAATAACGGCAGATGTCTACTGTGCCGAACTTCGAACAATGATAGCAAAACTAGCAGTGAAACAGCCCCGACTCATGAATCGATCTTCACCATTATTGCTCCATGATAACGCGAGACCTCACACAGCACGAGAAACCGTTTTAACTCTACAGGAACTGCAATTAGAAACAATTCGACACCCTCGGTATTCGCCAGACCTTGCTCCAACGGACTACCATTTTTTTCGTGATTTGGACAATTTTCTACGTGATAAAAAGTTTTCTTCTCAGGAGGCAGTACAAAATGCTTTCACACAGTTTGTCGAATCTAGATCTCGAGAGTTCTATCGCAAAGGCATAAATGACCTTCCTATTAGATGGCAGCAATGTATAGATAATAATGGTAATTATTTTGATTAAATAAATATGTTAAATTAAAAAAAAACGAATTTCAATTTTTCAGTACAAATCGGCAATTTCATACTTTAACCCCTAATATTAATCATAATATTATATCTCATTGTAATTCAAAGATTTACGTCGCCTTTTAATAATGTGATTTATTTTAAGAAAAGATTTAATAGATACGAAAATAAGCATTCTAATAATTTGTTAACATGGTGTGCTAGAGATTTATAAGCAATTTGTGTTTTGTTAACTTACATAAGTAATTTTTTTTCTTTAGAAGCTGATTTAATTTTAAGTTTTGTTTTTGTGTGACATGGTTAGGTGTCGATATTGCATAATCCACTTAAAATGCTGGATATCTTGAGATTAGCTCTAAAAGTACATTTAAAAATGTACATTTTTTATTTGCTTTGTATGTTTTTATGGTTGATTTTTTGTAATTTTATTGCAAGGTATTGCTAATATGCTACCATTTAGTTATAAACAAAACCTAGCATAAATAAACAAAAAACATTATACGAAAAGACACAATAAAACTTATATTCTGTTTGAGTTGTGGCTTTTTATTTATAAAATTCATAAACATTATATATGTTTTTTATAATCAAAAGGGACTTATATGATGTTTTTATTAACTGGGTAAAACTTATAGGAAATATTAAATTACAGACAAATAGAGGCTTAAAATATACATCCGATGATATATTTATTACACATAGATATACAACGTACATTAATAAAAATAATAAACAAAAACCGATATCAAAACTTTGACGGGCTCTCCTGTAAAAAAGTGACTTTTCGACTTGTGGCCCTTTTGAATTTAAGCAGCGATATGTCTAGCACATACCTGCAGCAGTATGCTGAAGTGTAGGTGCAGCGGGTTGAGCAAGGGGTGCGCGGGCGGCGGGCGCGGCGGCCGGGGCGGGCGCGGCGCGGGCGCGGGCGAGCCCTCGGACGACGAGCCCGAGCCCGCCCAGCTCCTGGGGGGGAGGGAGGACATACCTGCAGCAGTATGCTGAAGTGTAGGTGCAGCGGGTTGAGCAAGGGGTGCGCGGGCGGCGGGCGCGGCGGCCGGGGCGGGCGCGGCGCGGGCGCGGGCGAGCCCTCGGACGACGAGCCCGAGCCCGCCCAGCTCCTGGGGGGGAGGGAGGACATACCTGCAGCAGTATGCTGAAGTGTAGGTGCAGCGGGTTGAGCAAGGGGTGCGCGGGCGGCGGGCGCGGCGGCCGGGGCGGGCGCGGCGCGGGCGCGGGCGAGCCCTCGGACGACGAGCCCGAGCCCGCCCAGCTCCTGGGGGGGAGGGAGGACATACCTGCAGCAGTATGCTGAAGTGTAGGTGCAGCGGGTTGAGCAAGGGGTGCGCGGGCGGCGGGCGCGGCGGCCGGGGCGGGCGCGGCGCGGGCGCGGGCGAGCCCTCGGACGACGAGCCCGAGCCCGCCGCGCCCGGCGCCGCGCGGGACAGGCGCGACGACGTGCGGGTCACGCCCAGCTCCTGTGGGGAGAATGTGTTTGTGACAAGTATGCGGATGTTTCGCCCGTTCTAAGCAGACTCAAGATTTTTTTAACTTCCCGATCATATCCGAATTATAAACTTCGAGACTAATAATGAAGAAAAGAGATCAAGTACGAGTCGGACTCGCGCAATGAGAGTTCTGTACAAAGGAGATAGTTTTTTTTGGGCCTACCTTTTGTAACGTCTATTAATCGTATTATACTTAAAAAAAAGTAACTATTTTATCATTTAAAATGGTCGATGTTTTCAATAAAGTGTAACCGGAATCACGAAATCGTAATAAAAAGAAAATGTTTTGATGCACTCAATTGATTCAATTCCAGATATTGTCGTCAATGTCATAAATGCATGTATAGGGGCGTTTTAACGGCGTTTTAACGGGCGTTTTTTAAAAAAAACAATATAAATATCCCTAATTACAAAATGTACCATTGACGCTGCAGCAGGTCCTCCTGTGTTTTTTAAGTTTGCTTACCCTCGCCTAAAGTAGTTTAAAAATCAACGTGAAACGGATTGTAGTTTTTTTGTTGCTTGTCAGTTAGATTGTAGTGACGTTACTCAGTCATTAACGTTCAGGCACTAGATTGACTCGATTATGTCATTCGAAAACTAAGTTTCCAGCAGCTTCGTACGGCTCATGAGCAGTTCACCAGATTAGCAATTCACCAGATTATGAATTCACCAAATATTGTACAGTTAGGTAACAAATTGTTCACGATTTGCAATAGGTACGTACAGAAATGTCGCAGTGTGATCGAACTGTTAGCCTATGTAGGTTACTGCATATTTTATTTTTTATTGATTGTTAAATAATCTTAAGTAGGTATTGTTGAATTTAATGTTGATGATAATGATGCTAAAAAGTTCTTTAACACAAATACAAGGTATACATAATATAAGTGTATAAGTACTAATTACTATTTCAATAAAATTGTATTTATATTTTGTACTCATGGGCTCGCGCAGCCCATCATATATTTTGAATAAACTATTTGAAAATGTATACAGCATGTACCAAAAACCCTGTCCGATCCCTGAGAGTATTATTCGGCATCGTACTGCGTACACATATACTTAACCATTTGATGGATTTGAGATTATTATTTTCCCACAGTGAATATAATTAAATAAAAATAAAAACTGATCAAAGGCAACACTGATCGCTCGACAAAGTTCACGTTACTACCTACAGTTTTGTGTCAAAGAAGCCGCCTGAGCGAGACGGTTTGTATGATCCCGTGTCATGAACCTGCTTTGTCGCGTGCCGCCAAACAAACTTTTATCGAAGGAAAACCTACGCTACGTCATACCTGCCTACGCGTAGGTATCAGCTGATACTGTTTTGTAGGCATAGTGATCTCAGATACTCTCTGTACTTTATGTTTCAGACCTAATTCTGTTTATCAAGAAACAATTAATTGAATTAAATGTAGCCCTGATAAGGGCTTTTTTTAAATGTGATGTGTTTTTGGCAATGTACTAACAGACTGCGGTATCAGTTTATTAAAACGTTCACATGTTGTTGTTGCATACTTCGGCGATCGTACTCCACATGTCCACCTCCAACACTAATACACATTCGACACCTTTTCACTAAATTTGCACGTACTCTTTGCAGCGCACTTGTGTCCGATTTAAGTGAGTCGAAAGTTGCCACAATCCGAGTTCTGACTTCGATTTCCGAATCGCACTCTTTAATAAACTATTCCTGATTGGAATACGACATTGTGCGCGAAACGATAGCGCGTGATATTACGGACGTCCGATCGAAAGCTATCTCCACGAAAGACTGGCAACAAGTAGCGCGCCGGTAGGCAACCAGTCGGCGACATCAAAGAGTCGGCGACTAGTTGAAAGAGTGCCTACAACGCGATACTGTAGGGCGGTGTTCTTTGAAATAAAAATAGGTAAAAATAAAAAGATTTTGCCGGCGGGTGGAGTGTTGTCAACTTATGAAAATTTACCATATTCAGTGTTAAATTTCGCATGGATTATAAAAATAAAAAATCAATAACTTTTGGTTTTTATGAGTTACATTTTTAATACAATTTTTTCTAGTACGTATGTTGAACCGGGAATACGCCTTTATTGGATCGGACAGGGTTTTTGGTACATTTGGTACATTGTATAATTATTTCTCGGAGAACCAAGAGATTTGAAAAGCAGACTAATAATAATTTCAATTTACAAATTATGAAATTTTGAATCTCATGAACTGTGTTCAAAAAACATTATTTTTTCTATCTTTCAAAGTATCTTTCTTTTAAAATATACCTGCTTACTAATTATTTTTCATTGAATAATTTTATTGATAGATTTGTGTTACATTTTAGAATTTAGTTTCTCATTGTAGGTACTTTTGAAGAATTGAGAATATTGTGAATTGAGAATCCAGTGTGTTAAGAATCTGGTCAATTCAGAATCTGGTAAATCGAGAATCTGGTAAACGACAATTCTGGTGAACTGCTTATGAGCCCTTCGTACGTGTGAAATGCACACAAAAAAAAACTTAAAGAAAAGAACCATAGCAAGATCTAAAATACAGCAACCATTAAATGTTGGTACTTTGAGGTTTAAGTCAGTGACTAAGATCGGCCTCGTTCGACTTTGTAAAGAGCGTCTTTTCCTACTCACATTTCACTGTGAATCTGATTATCAATGACAAAACGATGGCAATTTCAATGACAAAATGCATGTTGTCAACTGACAACACTAACCCACAGAAAATGTATTTTTACTCTTATTAAAACCCTGTGACTGTACATCACAGTATTTTGACGGTTTATTACACGAAATATCCCTGGTTTATTACCTACCTTCGCATTTAATTGTAGAACAAAGAATAACAGTTAAATATAGTGGCAAGTGTTTGTGATATTTATCTAATCGCGAAAGCATCGAGTGGCACCTCAAGAGAAAATGGACTCGCGCCTTTATTTTATTTACTCGAGTTACGAGTTAAAAAAATCGAGGCGCATCACTATCTGACACTGTCAGAAAGATAATTTAAGTGTCAAGTGACAGCAACACTTCATTCATTTAATTTTTTTCCCGTTTCTTTCAAATTTCACGCAATTGATAACTCTTGTTTCCTGTTTAATTGAAGGATCAGGTACAATGAATATTGAGCTTTTAAGATGGTAATATAGTATTTATTCTATTAGGATGTTGTGTTAATTGTTCAGTAAGATTTCAACACAATGGGCGAAGACATTGTCCGAGACCGCTGCAGATGTGCGGTTATTTGTCTACGCATGGATTTTTCGCTTGTTTCAGTCAAACAATAGATGCCGTTTGAGAAAGTGCGTATTGATGATGCAAAAAAGTATTGAAACTGTTTATTAATTATGGAGATTTGGATACAGGAATATTTACATTCCATGTACATTTGCAAAACAAACGCATACTATGCTTGTTGACTTGCGAAAAAGAACAGTATTTTGCAGTGGATTCCAGCACAGCAAAGAGAACAATAAGAATATTAGTTATAATACGCTTATTTTCTTATACAAATCTTCAATTTTTTTCAGGTGGATTTAGATACCTAGAACATCAATTTCTAACACTAGCGCTACTTTTGCTGGATATTGTTGCAAGTTTCCAGCAAGTTGTTTAGTGGGCAGACGTTGGTACTGTTGGCTGTTGTGCACATGTAATGTTGAGCGTGCGGTTTTTAAGATGAGAGGTGGAGCGACCTGCGTCTTTTTTAGATGAAATACATACCATCTACTTCTAAGTCGTCTGATGTCGAAATTTATATGCTTATATTATTCCTAGTATTTATTACTGAACAGTGCACTATTTTACTACATTGTAATACCGATGAGGCCAACCTACTCACTAAACAATATCTTTTTTTGTGATTTTTTAGATTATTGTCGTTTTTCTCAGTCTTCCCGTTAGACGAAGTATAATTATTACTACCACTGTAATCTAGAGATCATAAGGAACACATCAACATGCATTTCACTAGCAGACGCCACAATTATTGGTGGGACTAAACGCCGCCGAAGAATAAAATTATCTCCTTTGTAGGTATGAAACAAAAAAATTATAGTTTTCTAATTTTTTCCTTTACTTCTTCTTCGTGTCGCTGGCACAATTGTATTTTAAATGTTATTATTATAACATTTCCTTACTTGTGCTACATGACATTGCTTCTTGCCAAATTTCATGATTCTATGTCAACGGGTAGTACCCTATCTTTTAATTGCGTTGACTTCAAAGTTGTTTTTTTCACTGCTTCAAGGGATTGCCGCACTGAGTATTTGATATTAATTTCAACTTGATAACTCTACGCGTTCCCGAGAAAAAGAGTCTTGACAAATGGACAGACAGACAGATGATGAAGTAATCTTATAAGATTTCCGTTTTTCCTTTGGGGTACGGAATCCTAAAAACCAATTACAATGTAATACATAACAAAATTAAATTACGAATGGTTTAACAACTCAATTCTTACTAACAATCATTTGTAATTTTTTGTTGCTAAGCAACTGTTAAGCAACAATGTAGGTTCATGAAAATAGTTCCTTTTATCCGGACGTAACTACCATTCATTACTGCGCAAGACGCAAACGTGAGTTATGCAAATACGAAAATTGACCTGCAATGTGGAAGACAGCTGCCGACTGGAGCGCGTCATGACGCCGTGCAGCGCCACCGGGTGCTGCGGCAGGTCCACGCGCACGCCGCCCACGCTCAGCAGCGCGCTGGCGCCCTGGCGGCCCGCCTCCCAGCCGTACAGGGCTTGCGACTTGCCCACGCTTACGCGGACCACCGTTCTGGAAAGCGGCATAGGTTTCAAATGTTGAAACATAATATAAAAAATTCCTGCGTGTTTGGCAAAAGTAATTAAACACCTTTGCGGCACTGTCTACAGTTAAAATGGAATTGCTTGCGCGGTCATTAACCTGTTGAATGCCGTAATTACAGACACAATTAAAAAGCTATTGTGTCTCGCGTGGATCTACGTTCATATGAAGGGTTAATCGCAGAAAATAAAGTGCACGAATTGACATCGTTTGATAACGTTTAGCTGTTTCGACGAGTAAACTCGAGCGCAGAAAGAAGGTTGAGCGCAAATGTTGTGACAGTCACGCACGGCTCCATTTTCAGCAAACAAATTATTATAACGCATGCTTAATGGAATACTGGCTTAACTCAAAAAAGACGATTTTTGGGAAATCGCTAAAGGAGATCTTGCTATGAGGACTTAACCTACTTGTTGATGCTTAAAAATAAAACTGATTTATATTAATCATGATTGCTTGTATTTTGAACGTCTATGATTAACTATTGATGAGATCTGAGTAAAAACAAACCGGAAATCACATCTGACCTATCTACTAATGGGTCAGTGTTCCATTAAGCATACGATAAGTTTTAAATTGCAACGAAATATCTACGCAGAAGCAATAGATTTCGCAGAATCCCTTACAAAAACACTCTAGCCGAAAAAATCTTCAGTATCACTTACTGATGGTTAGGAGCCACTCCCTCCAGTAGCACGATCATGGTTCTCCCAAGATTGCCGGTCAGCGACCACTGTCGCGAGCGTGACGCTGAGAACGACGCCTGAAGCGAAGTGATCTCTGCTTCCAGCTTCAACCCTGACAGGGAGGCTAGGAGACGAGTGCGGTGGATCCTGGTGGAGAAAATGTTGGATTGAAGGTTATGTTGTAAATCAGCGAGAACGGTCACTTTTACTTGGACTTGAATAGTTTAAAACGAATGTTGAATAGTTAGGCCCATTATCTAGAAAGATGGGGCAAGACATCTTTCTAGATAATGGGCCTAACTATTCAACATTCGTTAGGCCCATTATCTAGAAAGATGTCTTGCCCGTTGGTTGGTTGGTTAACTTTTTGGAAGAAGCAACTAGATTCACTACTTCATTTATTTGTTATTTTTGGCATACAAAAGTGTCCTTAATGGTCTAATTGAAATATCGATTTGACTTTGACGTGAAATAAGATAACTGTCGAAGTCAATTGATATTTATTATGAGCTTATATTGGCTTGGTCTATAATCATCTTGTTTTGAAAGACGGATCTTGGGCGTGTAAATGAATAATTCAGACTATATTGAAGACAGAAAATAACTCGCGAACATATGCGAGTAAATTTAAAAAAAAAATGTTATTCCTATTTTTTTTTAATTATGGTCGAAAATTTTTCTGTGTGGTAACTTACCTGGCAACTCCAACAACGACCATGCCCATATTGGCAGCACTGGATGAGGAGTTGCTTGTGTTCTGTTCTCGGGAGCTAGGGCGTTGGGCCGGGCGACTGTGGCGGTAATGTTCCGGAATGTCTGTCGTCACGGAAAACCTTTGGGAGAGGAGTATTTTCTGATTACATTAGTACAGCACCTCGAGGGACCTTTTGAATAATCACAGTTTTCGTGTTGATACTAATTTTTGATAAGATAATGTCACAATTTCACATATTCAAGGCAAAATTGTGTCAACTTGACTCTGCGAAAAAGTTCGGAATACAACCAGTTGAAAAACGGTATTTATCTCAGGAGAAGGGAAGGTAATCAATACTTGGCTTACAAGTAAGGCACTAAAGGTAATAAAAGATTGATATGTTTGAGGACATTTAGTAATGGGAGGACGTTCTATGCCGCTGGTAACTGTTTGATGGGCACCTTTATAGACGTAACTCGACTACATCCGTACCTGTGCGTGATGGTCTCGGCGTCCGGCATGTTGGCGTACAGGTCCAGCAGCAGGTACACGGTGCGCCAGCAGCGCGGGGCCAGCTTGCCGTCCGCCGCGTCGGCCGACGGCGAGCTGAGCGACGCGTGCGGCCCGGGGGGGCCCGGCGACGCGGGGCCCGCGGGGCCCGCGGGGCCCGCCGCGTACATGGGCGTGTGCGCGCCTTCGTTGAGGGAGCTGTAGCCTGGTGGACGGAAGAAGAAAATGTAATAAAATACCAAAACAGGCCTCTTGTACGTATGTTACAGAGTTCACACCGGTCCTGTGTGCTGGAAGTCATGGAGAGAGGCCTTTGCCCAGCAGTGGGATGATGCAGGCTAACAGTAACCAGTGACGTATGTGAGTGAGCACTGCAACATTAGTAGTACCTTAAGAAATTGGGAGAACGCCATTATTGCTATTCCAATAGCAAAAATAATTACTATTCCTGTAGTTAGAAACGACAAAGGCGATTAGATGATCAAAACAATATTGCAGGTCGCTCCTTTCTAACGTTTTAAACAAGGCAGACGTACGCTACGCTTGTACAGTCAGCATCAGAAGTCGATGATCACATTCAGATTTTCAAAATCACTGTACACTATATCACCCATAAATCGCTCAACAAGATATGGCGCCAGTATTGAATGAACATCATTAAAGTTCAAAATTAACTGAACACTACTCGTCAAAGGTCACTAAACACCATTTTGTCAAAAATTGCTGATCGTTATAATATCCGAAAACATCATAACATTCAGTTTTACAAAAGTCACTAAACAATATAAAATGCTTGTTTTGGTTATCTAGTGTAATCACGGCAACGTCCAAAAATAACTTATCATCATAAATAACAAATGTTACTGAACATTACTTTGTTTCGGATTCGGATACGTAGCGTGTAAACTTATACTATCAAAAGTAGCTGAACTGCAAACTAAAAAAGTGCTCGTTACTATCTTCAGAGTTATAAATCCAATCTTGTCCTATCCAAACTAAATCATGTAAAAAAAACAAAAAATTATGCATGTAAATTTCGAAATTAAAATTTTAAAAAAAATTGTTTTTTTTTTTCATAGTAATAATGAAAAATATTAGAAGTGGGTGTTCAAGCAGCAAGCACATTTTTAAGCCTATTTTTCAAAATAAGCTCGCAAGCACGATTATAAAGGTAAGCATAAATTCCGCGTAAAATTATTCTGTCGATGTCATCTAAGCCTTCTATAGTACGATTGAATAGTAACCTTATAAGTAAAACAATAAGACTCATTTTCAAAAATCACGCAGATTCTGTTCAAATTCATACCGTCGACTTAGTTTATGATTTTTATAGTACGATTGAATTAGAACCTAATATATGTGTATCTTTATACATATAAGACTCATTTTCAAAATTCACACAAAATCCGTTTTAATTCAATTCTTTGGGAAACATAGTTGTGGGATATTTGAAAAACTGTTTACCCTTGAATGTAAAAAGAATATTTCTACTTAATTATCACTTTGTATCGGATGTAGACCATTGCGGTTGCAATTATTATAAATATTGTATTAGTTATCAATTGCGCTTTAGTGACAAATAAACATTATAATGCCATTTAATGTTCATATTACTGCACATGAACGTCACAGAATAGTGATATTGCGAGAAGAAGGACTTTCTGTTGCCGAAATAGCTAGAGAAATGGGAGTTGCTGTAAGTTATTTTATTTTATCTATTTTGCACTCCTCGAACAAGGGAAAATCTACTAAATCACGCCATAGAAATCTGGGAAGATTTTAGGGGACGAAATACTTGTGCAAATGTGATAAACTCCATGCGAGAACGTCTCCAAAATGTCATCGATGCCAATGGGGGACACACTAGGTTTTAATTCTAAGTAGTTTAAGCCTAATCATAATTGTAATTGATAAAAAATTAAACCTTGTTTTTGTTTATAAAACATTGATTTGATTATGAAAGTTTAAATTTGTTGATTTTTAATAAAAACAAATAATAGTTATGAACTGTATTGATTTATCGAACTATTTAATTTAATTTTGTTGATAATAAATAAAAGGGTGGTGATTTACATGTGCATGTGTCTACTTAATTTATATACCAAACACAAATATACCTACCGAAAAAAAATACACAGACATATTAAACCCAAAATACATTTCATTTTGTTAAGGGACTTTAGAGATAAACGATGGTATGCTATTTTTGACAAAAATTTGTTCAGAGACTTTAGAGACGAAGAATGTTATGCTTTTTTTATTATAACTTTGTTTAGCAACTTTTGAAAAGTGATGGTCACAGGCTACTTATGCCCTTTTATGATAATCATTTATTTCTGGTGCTTGTCATGTTGAGCGATTTATGTATAATACGGTGTACAGCGATTTTGAAAATCTAAATGTGGTCATCAACTTTTGATGCTGACTGTACATCTATCGAGACAAACCCGGTTTAAATGACAAGAGCATAAAACCAATCAAAAGGTTTACACTAACGTCATGACGCGTCTTGAAGTATGTACAGTCAGCCAATTAAGTACCCAGTGCTATGTTTTGTGGCTACACATTGATGTAAGAAAGAAAAATAGGTTTATTTGTCACAGTAACACGTGCATACAAAATAGAAATAGAACATTTTTATTGTCCAACATTTTAAGCAGGTTCACAGGTTAACAGCAAGTTAAGACGACATGAGTGGCTTAAAATATTACCTACAGCTAGGTTACAATATGGTATTTGCTAGTGAGCCCCGAACTAGACAGTTAGTCTGTATCTTGGGGCTCGAGTACGAATTCCGGAGTGGACACTGGAGACTAGAGAGGTGATTTCAGGTATGGTATGGTACGTGTGCGTGTTTGATGGTTGTGTGGTGTGTGTGATGTGCGTGTGGTGTGTGTGTGTCTGTTAAGATAATTAGTTCTAATATAACATCATAGAACAAAGATTGTGGACAATCAAATGAATTCTTGTCTATTTATACATCTTTATGAAACTGACTGTACCATTTTAGGCATTCAGGCATAATTATTACAGCTAATAAAACATACAATGCATTTGTTAACTGACTAATAGTCTCAAAAATTGTAAATAAACACAATGTAAGATACCACTTACCCAACTTCCCTTTCACACTTTTCCCAGTAGATCTCAGTTTCTGTGCAAAAGATTGTGGCCGAGGCCTGGTAGCTGGCTGAGCCAACTTCTGCTGACTCAAGGATTGCGGCACTGATGCACCTAGCTCAGGAGTCAGCGTCGGAGCCAACAGGTCCCATTTAGGCTCTAAGGTGGCGTATTGAACTTCTTTTTCGAGGGAAGTTACACTTACTAGATTTTCTCTGAAGTCTGATACTAGAAGAAAGAGAAGTAAGTTTAGAATTTCGATTATTATTTACATATATAATATCTACTGCAAAGGACTATTGGAAAAATTACGGTGCTGGTCAAAAGAGTTTTGATCCAAAGTTTGCTGAAGAGGTTTTTCCTGATGGCTTCGAATCTTGAATATTTTTTTATTATTATTATTTAGAATCAAAGAGGCTACTTTGATTTACGAACCTGATGACGAGGTATGTTTATTCTGTCGATGCGATATCTTGGTCTGCGTGCGCAGTTCAATCTGCGTGTCCTTTACGTTCTGGTACATGTTGCTGATCTGATGCAGCAGCCGTAGCAGGGGCATGTTAACCTGAACAAACAACATTTTGTAAAGGTGTGACAGTAAAATCAAGATGCAAATCCCTACTATCTACTCTATACATAACTTATGTGTTTTAACAGAAACTATCATCATAGCTACACGAAAACAACCATTTGTAATATCAAAATCAGTATACAATAGTGCAGAACGACGAGTAAAGTACTGCAGTAATTTAGGAAGGCATAAAATGTTCTTGAAAGGCGTGAACGGCCTTGAATCTAGCTAGGATTCCTCGATGCATTCAAGGAATTTTAGAGGCTACATTTAGACAAGGCCGTTCGATAGGCCTCTAGCCGAATCTTGATCATATAATAATACGAATAGTAAAGGCTTGGTCACACTAACCTGCTGCGAAATAAACCGTATACTGATATTAAAGTTCAGCATGGTGCTGATATGTTTCTTGAGCTGTCCCCTTGAGATGTACAGCACGTTCTGGCGCTGTATGAGGTCATCGACCGCCATGTCAGCCACTTTCTTCAGATCCACGTCGATGGACACCTTCTCGCAGAGGAAAGCGGGCGTCTCTGATGGGATCGCACCGTGGGGTTGGGAACCTGGTTAGTGTTGTCTTATGTTTGACTGGTTTATAGTTAGTAGAACTTAAAAAAACTGCAGCTAGCAAATTATAAAATGGTATCAGAAGGACACGGTTACATATTACTTTAAAGTATTATGAACAAACTGAAATTCGAATAAAAGGAATGACAAAAATAACATAAATACTTTTTATTTCTAACAATAATTTTTTCTGGCTTTTGAATTGACATTTTTGGGATACATGAGGCTCATTCATCCAAGCAACATTTTAAAAAAAACTGAGCGTAGTGGAAAATAACTCCAAAAGTTAGGTAAGATTTTTAAAGAACATTTTTCTATAACATCAATAGTTAGCCTTCCTTCCTGCTCTGTCACCAGCTTGTACAGCAACTCACCCTTTCCTTTAGCCGCATGCCTCCGGTCCCTGCTGGCGAGGTCGCTGACGACGATGTCGATGCGGAACATGTCCATCCACGCTATGAGAGACAGCTTGGAGCCGAGCGAGTCTAGCGCGGGGGGGGCGCCGCTGTTGTTCACGCCGTCGCCTGAACCGCTCTTGTTTTTGGATTCGCCTGCAACATTATACTGATTATTATAGAGTCATTAAAGTTCAAGCTCAAACTCAAACCATTTATTTCAACCAAATTAAACCAAACACACTTTCGAATCGTTGTAGTTGCCCATTCCAAAGCGTAGTAGGTTCCTATGGAGAAGAATAGGCAAGAAACTCCACGGACACTCTTTAACAAAACAAAACAAACACAAAGCAACAAAACTATTTTACCTCACCTATTTACAACATAAATAATTTTTGACGTGTTTTTTTAAACCTATTTCTGAAATAAATCATTTATCATTTTTAGCAATGTGACCTTCGGCGGTTTTTTAAACCCTGAACAAAATCTGATGTAAGCTATTGTGATTCGTAATTTAAGTTAACAAAGTCCAATGATTTACGCCCTTATCATTAAACCCGAAGTTGAGTTATGCCAAACGTATACCCCGTGTGATAAAAGATTTGGCTGAGGTTGATTTACAATCGTCTTCTTCAAATCCTTAATCTGAAGAAGGGCGGAATATATGTCAACCGTCATATTTTCTAACCAAAGGCTGTCAAACTGGACTTTAAACTAAATGTTATCTGATAGTTGAAAACTCGCCCTTAAACTGAAAAGACTCTCAGAACAAGTCCTAAGAGCAGAAAGTATATTGTCTTAAAATCGGAACATTATCATTACTTTCGACAATTAAAAGTTAACGTAAAAGGCTGCATAATAATCAAGACAAGCAATAAAAGAGTCAAGACTCAAGAAGTATAACAAACCACTACATACCCTGCGTAACCTGTTGCGGCGAGACCCCGAGCGCGGCCAGGAAGGGCTGGAACACCAGGTGCGCGTCCAGCAGCATGAGCGAGCCCTGCAGCGGGTACAGGCTGCACGCCGGCATGGCGGCCGCCACGGCGCGGGGGTTCATCTTCGAAGGAGGGATTATTGGCTTCTTGCTCTTTGGCTCCTGGGTTAGTACAATTACGTGACCGTGTAGTTTACTTTGTAATGGGTGGGTAAATCGGTTAGTGTTTAACCCCGTAGATGAGTGCATGCTTGTGTGGATGGTGGCTACTTCATGCAGTGTTCATCGCGTGTGTGATGACCAGTTTCAAAGAGCTTAGAATTGAACTGAGCTTTTTGGTGCTTTCGGTGCCATTGCCCATCGCAATCTTCACTAAATGAAGACGACGAAGATGCGAAAATTGTTTCTATTTATATTTCACGAACATGCACATATCGCTATATTTTTATGATTTGCTAAAACTGGTAGACACGTTCCTTGGAGAATTTTTGAAGTGAAAACTTCTTTAGCGGCGTTGTGCACTTTTTTTGTGATAGGTAAAAATGTTAAACTCGCGTCAGGACACGTGATTTGTGATGTGATCGAAAATTCGTAAGACGGAGGGAGAGTAGGCCGCATTCCAAAATATCAAAAATGCACAACGTTAATATTCAAGTTTTCACTTCTGCCGGCACTCCCGCAGTGCAACCCGGTTTTTTATTCCACTTCCATTTCCTAGTGCAAACACCATGCAGTATTTAAAGGTAGGCGTTTAAAGGGCCGTCTTTTGTAACTATATCATACCTTAAAAAGTGCTGTTTCTCAGTGTAACTTAAATACAGCGTGGCAGAACATCGACACGCAATCTGTTACCATGGATTCAGTACATGATTCTGAACCTTGTCATTTGTGTAGGACATTAAAAAAAATTGCTGTTCCATACATTTTGACCGCGTAAGCATTTGTCTAGAATCATGTGCCGAATTCATGGTTTCAGTTTGTGCGTCGATGTCCCCTTTACATAATCTAGAAATATAAAAGAACATGCACGATATCCATCTAGTCATTCACCAACATATTTGATGACTTACCACTTTGATAGGCTCCTGTTTGGCCATCCATTGGTACAGGTCTTCTCTTGCGCGATCGTTCTTTATGTTCTCATCACTGCCGTGAGGAGAGTATAACGATGGGTTTGATCCTACCGTTGGTAAGTCTTCTTTCAGAGTCCCGTAGTCTACTGTTGTGGAGAGATAAGAGAAATGTCAGCTAGGGAGTACCATGAGAGGACACGGTGGAGCATACGGTGGAGGTCTGCCCCGCTTGGGCAGAGCACCGCCGTGTCCTCATAGAGCCGATCGACAGCGGCGGCGACCTCTCGCGTCCGGCCCTGGTTCAAGCCATGGTCCGGGGCGAGAGGGAGTGGGAGGCGGTCACCTCCTTCTGCGAAGCAGTCATGCTAGCGAAGGAGGTGGCGGGATGGGCGAGGGAGAGATCCTCACGTCTCAGCCGCCGCGGGAGACGCTCCGGGCGTCGGGAGCCGCGTGACGACTCCCGGCCACCGTAGGCGCGGGCCTGCGGGCGGAGAGCAATGGGTAGCTCACCCTCCGATCAGGACCAGGCCCGTGCCAGACGGCGCATATGTGTTCCACGCGCGCCTCAAAGAGATGTCAGCATAGTTGACAGGGCCCGACAGGGCCGAAGCCTGCCGGGGTAGCGGTATCGTCCGAAAGGGTTACCGCTGCCCTGGTACATAAAGGGCTAAGGAAGGAACACGGGTGGGTTTTAGTCAGTAAGAGTCTGACACTCCCTTCTGCTCCACCCAGAGCGCGAGGGGTCATTTGATGTTTACCCATCCTCAAAAAAAAAAAAAAAAAGGGAGTACCATGAGTACTAGAAGACCAAACGCGTGTATGTCTTTCTCTCTTGTAACAAACAAAACACCCTTTTCGATTATTTTTTAAATTGTTCCTCTTATCTATAGACATCTTTAAAATTACCCTTCTGGCTGAAGTCGGTGGGCAATATCATCCTCGCAGAAAGGCAGTCCCAATCGGTTCATGTTTTATCGATTACTCAACTTGCGTGTTGAAACTTTACCACACAAAATATCTGACAAGTTATCTACTTTCTGTACTCACCAATACAATTAACATCTCGCTCTTCTTTGTAACTTACATTAATCCTTCGACGATCTTCGTAACGACATTTGCGGTCTTGCGGCACATAGTATAAAAATTCACATACATAACTAGCAATGTATCTACTCACTAGCGATGGCATCGTCGTGGAAGGTCGGCTTCCTCGTGGAGAAAGGCAGCGAGGGGAACACCAGGCTCGCGCGGCTGCTTTGTGCGCCCCGCACTGTGACGGACACGGGATTAGCACATCACTAGTGTAAGGAGGGTACGACATAAAGGAGTTGAAGGATGTGCTAGAGTGTATGAATCTTGAAGGTGGTTTTAATGGTATGTAGAAGGTTCGTGTATCGGGATGCCATCATATGAAAAGTGTTGTAGTAAAAGTTCGTAGTAATTTATTGAACCATAGCGGGGTATTTGCGTAACACACAATAGCAATGACAGTCCAGCTATCATTTTGACAGTTCAACAACATTCATTGGGTAATTTACATTGTTGAGCAGACAAATTATTCAACACAACAATGAAGCATTGTATTAGAAATTTTATTCAAAATATTGATTGAGTTTTGAGATTAACTATGTGTTACGCTATAATGCAATTGTCGAGTATTGCCCATCACCATTACGCCCCTCAATTATGAGGGAGTAACTGCTTAGAAGTTTGAGATGACTAGAATGACCAGCAGGGAATTTACTTAACACACTAACTGTAGGAATAGCTTTCTTTTGACAGTTCAACAACATTCATTGCGTTATTTACGTTGCTGAGCAGACGAATTTTTTGAACATACGAAGCAATCTAAATCATGACTATGATTCAGATTGTGATTGATAGCGTGTTACACAATTAGGGTGTAGTTATAAACGTAAGATTAAATTCATGTAAGTCACCTCACTAGACTTTAGTTTTGAACTACTTTTATATTTCTACGATGGCACCGCTACGGAAATGGTCTAGAAAATTTCAGATGTACGATAGCAAAACTCTTAAGAACATTGAGAGTTTCTATGTCACTAACATCGACATGCGAATCTTTCAAAACGTGTAGTCTTTATGGTCAATAATGGTGTTCAGTACCCGGGCTTAAATATGCCACATCGAATTTTATAAAAAAGTGCGGATATATAGATCGTCGTCCCTGTCATACATACCAGTATGACAATCTCTTTCAAATCAAAAGTAATTTATTCAAACTAGGCTGAAAATCAACACTTTTTGCTATTATAACGTCAAAAATACAAAAGACAGTCCCCCAAAACGCCCGCCCTTCACCACTTCCAAGTGCCTTTTAGCTGGGAAGAAGTGGCGCAACAAACTGTCCAGCAGCACAGCTGTCTGTTCAGTTAGAAGAACTTGATTCAATACAATCAAGTACGATCTGCCATATTAAAGCCCGGCTTCAGTGCGTTTGCGATAATCGATGTATCATTTGTTTCTGGAAAAATGTATGTCTTTAAATGATAGTAGAATAGCAGTTATGATAGTAAAGGCTGATTTTTCCAACGCCAGATAACTTCATCCGAGGAATCATTTTGAATTTTTGACAGATTTTCCGTACTAGAACTGTCAGACGTCAATTGTATTCCACGGACAAATGATCTGACTTTGGTAAAATCAGCCCTAAGAAGAATATAGAATCTGAGATAAATATAGTTGCAATTAATGAGAGGTATAGAAGAATTATAGGTGCACCAAATAGCGATAGCAAAAATACATAAAAAATTAGTTTAGCATTTACATCAGAGCTTTATACATTTGTGTAGAAGTTTTATATTGTTATAGGTGGTCACAGATAACCCATTTATGTAGTAAGTAAAATGTATAGTGCGTATTAATCACTAGCGCTTTAATTAGTAAATTTTATAGCAATGTTTTTTTATAAATTAAAAGCGGTTAACATAGGTTAGCGTAGCGACGGCAATCCTTTTGATAAATAAGTTAATGAGCATATAGATATGAAGCATAATAATACATAATATTATATTTAATTAAACACAAAAGCTATAACAAGACAAGGATAACACCACTACAAAAATTCAAACATTTGTTACAAACAAAATGGTTCTGAGGTTAACATTTTGTCACAAATGAATGGAAAATTCAGAAGACAGAATAGGAAGGGACAAAATATTAGTATATTAAAGAGGGAAGGAATAAATAGATACACTTGGTTGTTGTGAATAACATCAGGAGATGACATACATAAGGACAATGAAATGGTCACATATATGTATTATGTATATGATCACTCCATGCTGTCGTCAACAACGGCAAGACAAACAACAACATAACAAACAAACGCATAACACAACGCTGTGAAATCGTTTGTTATGAGATTTTGTGATCGCATAAAACTTTAGGAAAGAGGTGTCAGGTATAATTTTTAGAATGTACGGTCACCAAAGGAGATAAGTAACCAGGGTCGTCGGATAACCGATGGATGTTTTCGAATAAAAATTAATTTAGTTAATAGAAAACAAACAGTTCATTTATCAAATTAAATTTCATTTGACAACATCCATCGGTTTCTTACTAAATTTCAACTACACACATCAAAAGTGTCTAGGGATCAAGTACGTTTTAGAGTATCCCCGCAATTGAGGATTATTATTTAACTTTTTTGGATCGTTATTGGTTCTCTTTAGTTAATTTCACTATTTGAATTAAAAAAATCCCTAAATTTTCATTATAAATAGAAAATCAACTGTCAATCAGGATTCCTATAAAAGTGTGTAATAGCGTTTTTACAAAACCATTACAATTTTTGCATCGGAACTGCAAAAAATTGCATTGATATGGAGCGACGCCATCATTTGACAGGAGAAGAAATGATGAGCGCCGTTGGAATGTTACAAGCTGGTTCCAGGCAACGTACTGTGGCTGTTGCTCTGGGCACTACACAGAGCGTCATAAGCCGCCTCTGGACATGCTATCGCATCACGGGTAGCGTGACCGAGCGACATATAGGACAATCTCGCATCACCACTCGCAGACAGGACCTGTATATCCAAAACACTGCTCGAAGAAATCGTACCATGACCGCCATGATGTTGGCTACGAGGCTCCACAGCTCTTCAGGCTTGCTGATAAGCGAACAAACCATCCGAAATCGTTTACGTGAAGTGGGTCTGCGTTCTCGAAGGCCCCTGAGAGTTCCAGCTATAGCACCCCGCAATAGTAGGGCCCGTTTACAATGGGCTCGCGAACACAGAAATTGGATGGAAGAAGACTGGCGTTGTGTTTGCTTTTCCAATGAATCTCGTTTCGGTATGAGGCCGGATACAAGACGTCATTTGGAGAACCTCTGGACGTCAAGAACGTTTGAAATTTTATCAGGAAGTTCATTCATATGGAGGGAGAACAATAATGGTGTAGGCCGGTATTTGGATCGGTGGAAGAACCGATCTCATTTGGATCAGGGGCAACCTCAATGCACAGATTTATGCGGAGAGAATTGTTTCAGACGTAATCATCCCTTTGTGAAGCCGGTTGGGTGATTCGTTCCGACTAATGCACGATAATGCACGTCCACACACGGCTAGAGTCGACACTCGCTCTCTAGCCGATGCTCGCATCAACGTTCAGCCGTGGCTGCTCAATCGCCAGACCTCAACCCAATTGAGCACGCATGGGATATGCTCCAAAGAAGAGCTCTGCCAAGTATTGATGCCGTGCATACCCCACAACAATTTTTTGACTTGTTAGAAATAACGCGGTCTGAACTGTTTTTAACCATGCCAAGGTGGAAACACAGATTATTTTTTTTTTTATCATTACAATAAAAATTTAAAATTTCTCACAATTTGCAAAAATTGCAATATTTTGTTAAATTTTACAAAATATAGAGATAAGTTGTTAACTTAAATATAGGAATTAAAGTAAGAAGTCAGTCTGGAAAACTACATTTGGTAAATATTAATTGGATAATTTTTTATAGTTAATAATGTACTTGATCCCTAGACACTTTTGATGTGTGTATATCCGACGACCCTGGTTACTTATCTCCTTTGGTGACTGTACAATCAAATGCGGCAGTATTTAGCGATGTGATTTTTACAGCACCATTAAATACTGGTCACATAAATACCATTCGAAAAAATTTGGTTTTTGTCGGATTATCAGTACATGGGTAATGGCTATATTTTTTTAGAGTTACATAACAAACGACCTCCAGGTAAAGGACTTGTGAACCATGAGTCGAAATACTCTAACACTCATATTATTTTATATGAAATTCGCACGGAATGACGTGAATTTCGACCGGACATCAATAAAATTACACTCAATATGACTATCGTGCCTTTTTCATCAAATCTCACGATAACTAAGTAGAAGTTATCCTGGGATTCTGAATCGAAAAGCAAGCCCGCACTTTATAAGACATTTTACTCCTCAGTTGATTTGAAACTCTATGCTCATATACATAAGGTTCACAAGTCCCTCCCAGCACAACACAAAGTGTTTGGTGTACGAACCGGAGGGCGGCGTGGAAGGGAACGAGTGCGGGCGCGGACTTGCCGCCACGCCGGACGCTTCACCCACAAACAATGCGTTATTAATGTTGATATCAATGCCAAATCATATTGTACTGTAGTGGAATTAGTTTTACGGATTATATCGTAGAAAAAAAATGAATATCACGTCTGTACACTACGTAGAGATTAATAGTACCCACATTTTTTTAGTGATGTTTAAGCCCACGTTTGCATAGACGTAAAAATATCGCGGCTGGATTTTATCGCGCACTGAATTTTCGACTCTCGGTGTTGAGCCCTGCATTGAGAATGCAACAGAGCTCATCCCAGCGCGTCAAAAAAACGCACTGTTGGATTTTCAACTCTCGGCGCTAAGCAGTGTGTTGAAAACCTAGTGCGCGAAAAATAATCGGAGCGGAATAAACGATACTCGAAGTCTTGTCGAGATGATGTTACTTTGTAGATTCGTTGGACCACTTGGATAATCCGTAAAACTAATTTCGCCTATTAAAATAATATTTAACTTAAAAGCCAATTGCAAGATACTGTGAATTTAGAAGTATTGATATTTATATAATTGGCTTTATTGTGGATATTGTATAAAAACATATATTACAAGATAAAATTATATTTTATAAAAAGCAATAAGTAAGTACCATTTCGTTATTTTAAATAATATGAGATCCAATTTAAAAGAATCAGCTTTAATGGCGGCTGTTTTTAAATATCAAAGATCTTAACAGCAACTCTTTGAAACTTGACCTAATCTTCTTCACGTTAAAGTACATTTTACTTCATTCTCAACTTACAAAACAAAAGAAAGATGAATGTGTACTCACCAGGCAGGTTCATTTTATCGACGTCCATATTCAACAGTAAACAGTTCTCGTCCAATACTTCTGTCTCCAAAGGATACTCTTGCCAACCTTCCACGGAATCCTGAACAGAGAGGTGATATTTGAAATGCCGTGTTTGTGTATAATATGCTGACGCTACTCGTTTCACGCACACATTCACAGCGTCTTTGTACATTTGGTAACCACAAGTAAACCGCGCGTCGCTGACAGAGATAAAAATACTATAGTTAAAGAAGGCTTTCAAACAGTTCCAGTAACATACTTAATTTTATTTATCCCTTAACTCTCGTGCTATCTACAGAGATAGCACGAGACAAACATTTCAAAGCTGTTTGAAAATCTCTCTCTTTGTCTGTTTGTTTAAGTTCATACAGCAAGTTGATTGAGGTGAAGTATTTTCTTCTTTCACTCCTCTTTTCTCTTGTTTTTTGTTTACTTTTGAATATAAATTCTCACCTCCAACAGATCAGGTAAGGCGAAGGTGACGTTGAGTGGCTTCATCACTTTGCTCTTGTAGTTGTGTTCCAGTAGCAATGGAGTGTATAGGATGTTCTTCCATTGACGACTCAGGACTATAACACCCTGTAATAGAACATATCAAGTTATAGCTACAATTAAGATGGTTCTACCCCGAAGGGGGAAGGTATTATCGTCGAAGGTTACCGAGAAAAATTAAGGTAACAAGGTACTTAAAGACCGCAAAGATATTGTAAACGATTCGACCGATTTCATTCCCAATTGTTTCACAATGAGGCAGAAAATAAATGTTTATTTATTTAATACTTCAAGCACATAAATGTACAGAGGCGGACTTAATGCCATAGGCATTTTCTACTAGTCAACCTTTGGGTGATGAAATGCTCTTCAGGCATTCCAGTTTTATTATGTTACATTACCTGTCTCAAAGTAGACAATGACGGCAGATGTCTTTCAGCAAGATCTGCCTGTACGGCTGCAGCGTCTGCTTGGAGTGCGTACCGCAATAGCACTGCACATAGTTGTAGCGATGGCTCCTCTCGTAACTGTTTAGCCATCGGCGTGTGACGGCCGTAGCGACTCTGTCGGAAGCAAAAGGATTTCGGCTTTATTTTAACTTACGCAAGGTAATAATTTATTTGGCAGTGAACACCGCGAATTTCCTGCTCTTCGTCAGGTCTGCGCCGGCTATAATTAAATTAAAATTAAAATTCATTTATTTCGGGTAACTGGGCCCATAGAAGACCATTAACAAAACATTTCACACTAATAATATAATAGAATAAAATAAATTCATAATAAATGTCATAAATTCAAAATATCAAAATGTGATAGCATTCAAATCAATTATAATGAGTAACGCATAACCGCTCTACATTCTATCGTTGGACTTCTCACTATTGTCCGATCGATTGACAAGATTTTTTTTTAATCTAGAAAAACATACATATAGTGTTGCTTTAGGGAATAAATACCTTGGGCAGAGTGTGATGTGGAGCCAGGTCTAACGCAGCCGCCATGAGACTGGCGGCGGTGGCGGTGAGGCGTCTGGCGTAGGCGCGGTACAACGCGACCACGCGGATACCTAGCCTGTTGCAGGGGTTCATCCAGGCGTTGATGGCTGGAGAGGCAGTGCTTAGCAGGTTCCAGTCTAGCCTGAAATTGTGTTGGAACTGGTTAAAACAGGACTAAATGACCATCAACTTATTGAATACATCCATCCTTTTCCCTATCATGCATAAGGTTTAAACTTGTAAATAAGTTTGAACGGTTCAGTTTAGTTTTTTTGGATGGAATAAAATTGTAAGTCCTAACTTGAAATTATGATACTTGGCGAAAAACAGACATTGTTACCACTGTAGGTAACTCGGGGTCTACTCCATAAGCACAAAATCCGTAGTTTTAGCCGAAGTTACGGGCGTTTACTACTCCTTATCATTTACTGATGTAAGGTTAGTTCGGGGCCTGAACTAATAATGACAACACGATTTTACAGTTGTCCCTACACCCGATGTAATTTGGCCCGTCAGAAAATAATAATTTGACAGTTGTTTTCATGGTACAACTACTTTCGGACGGGCCCGTATCTTCGTTGATGGAGTGCAGACCCCCTGATAACAGCTCTGTACAAACACACAAAGATTCCACAAGTAACCAAAAATTGTATAAAGAAATTATTGATACATTTGTAATAAAGTAACATCCATGAATGCTTTACCTGGTATAGTCAATCTTCTTCGTAATAGGTGTCCTAGGAGGAGCGGCAAAATTGAACCACACAACTTTCAAATCGATAGCACAAGACGACGTATTCCCATTATCCTTCAACGGCACTACAGTAGTAGTACTGTCGTTATTCGAAGGCTCTTCAGGTCCAGGAGTTGTAGGTTCTGGAGGAGGTGGAACGGGAGGCGGCTGAGCATTTCCAAGGTTAGGTGTACTGGGTTTGGAGCTCGAGTCTCTCTTTCGAAACAGATCTTCAATTCCTGAAGTCCTGCTTTTGGTAGTCCTTTCCTTATCTGGTTTTGACTCTTCAGCAGACTTGACAGATTCTCTACAGCTCTCATTGTCAGGTCTAAGAGGTTTCTTTTCTTCGGTTTGTGTTTGTGGTTTGTGAGATTGTGAATGCTTGGCGACTTTGATTGAGATGCCTTCAAGACCACATTCAAACATGATGAAGCCGATGGGACTGTCCTTCTGAGCATCAGCTGGTGTTCCATTCTGGCAACACTGAGAAAATAAACGTAAGTATTATCATCAATACAGAAATTATTTTAAAATCGACCTTATAGCTCCAGCCATAGGATTTAAATTACAGTGAACTTACCATAGATTCGCATCCTTTAGCACAGGAGTCAAGTCGAATGAATTTGAAAGACACTTTGGAATGTTGGCACGGTATGCCTGTGATTGTTACGTCCTTCAGTTGTGAAGACTCGTTGCGTATGCGACGCAGTTGACCGTGTACTTTGCCTGAAAACGCGAGAAAGTTAACAAAGTGTAGATAATGTTACAAGCAACATTCGATTATAGTGGTTGACTTGAATTCGTTACTATTCTTTTATGGGGTGAAATTACTCATGAAAACATACTACTTCTACTATGGGAACAGCTGAGAAATATCGTAAAAAATATCTGCTGTTTCATTATGTAATCAATCATCTCAATAAATAAGTATGAAACTGATAATTGTCTTATTTGTTTTTTTTTTTTTTTTCATGATTACTATGACTTATTGGAAGGATGCTAATAATTTCAAAAGTCAGTCGGTAAGTTGAGCTACTCACCAACATTCAACGTTATCGTGGTATCCTCACACTGCTGCTGCGAGGCTTCAATATAAACTGGCTCTCCTCTCTCCGGCCCTCGTCTCTTTCCAGAAGTCTGCGCCGAAATCAACGCACGAGGACCTTTCATTATACCGAACGACTTCTTACTTCCCAGAGCCCGTAACGTAGGCCTATAGTACAACTGCACAGATTCCAAATTCTTCCTAGTACTGACGTATTTTGCGATGATATTCTCTACTGATACTCCGAATAAGGATACGCAAGTCAAGTCCTGGATGTTGTCTAAGGCTGAGAAGGATATCATATCTTCGACCACCGAGGATTGTATGAAGATCATGTTGACTTTAGGAATGGTTACCGTCGCTTGTAAAGATTCCAGAATACTCTCTTCGTAAACGTTTGAATGTGGTATCGTTGCCAGTTTACATTTGTCGTCTTTATCTGTAACCAAGTTAGATTGGCTACGGTCTTGCATCTGTGGCAGCCAGTTCTGGACATACTGCTTTTGTTTCAATACATTCGCGCTGGAGACAGATGATATACAAAGCAGACGCAAGTGATTGATCACTGTTATCGGATGTATATTTGCTAATACTGGCGTTAAAGACTCGACAAATTTCTGAGTACTTTCCAGGACTAGAGGTGTCAACATTATATCGATTTCGCCTCGAAGTTTGACGAATAAACCGCTTTTAGAGTCACTTGTGGTGGTGACTGTCGATGTGGTACTCTTTTCTGTGGTATTCTCTTGACTGTCTTGTACAGTTTGCTGAACATCCCACCACCCTTGCGGGTAAGGATGAGCTTTGACTTGAGAATTAAAATGCGGAGGCAAATTGGAGTAAGGACCGTGCTGATTCTGATTATTATGATCTTTCTTTGATACCAATCTGAGAACATTTACCTTTCCGAGAGGTTCGAAGCTAGGTAGATACTTCTGTCCAACATAAACTAAGGTTCCATCATCAGCTCTTTTGAATAGAGGTAACGTGAATACGTCACTGCCACTAGGTAGAGAGCAGGAAGACCAGTTAGGGCACTTGTACTGAGGTAAATTGTGCATATAACTGGCCATTAGGAGAGGCGAATCTATTATAGGCTTATTGGTCTGCATGTGAAGGTTGACCAGCGTCATGTCTTCTTGCGACGAGATCGCGGAGATAAAGGAGGTTGAAGACACAGAACCACTTTCTGAATCCGGTTGGACGCCTGTGCTTAAATTGCTTATTGTGTCCGGAATGTCTACCGTCTCTGATTTAGGCGCGGAATTATTCCATTTCTCAGTGGTTATGTCGTTGATACCAAAGGAACTTTTGTCTCTAGGATTGCTATGGCGACTACCAAACGAATGCTTTAAACTTGAAGACCGGCTTGGGAACATGTCTTCATCAGCTGAGAAGAACGCTTCAGAATGATTCTCACTTGTTATAGACATAGTTCTTTGGACTTCTTGGTTAAGGGACTCCTCTGGTGGTACTTGAGAGTTTAAGGAATAATGTGATTCTGAGACAGCAACGCTCCTCACGGGCACTTTTGGTACAACAAAGGATTCCGCGTCTCCTGGAGCTGGTTTCTTCCCCGTTATATTAGCATTGTCTTTAACCCCACAACTCAAGGCTAACTTTGAATCTGAAACACTGCTCTCCATCTGAGGAACGTTCAGAATACTCTTGTTCAATTTTGAATCACTGTCAATTTTAGAGTTTCCTAAAGGCACGGATGAATCTACTAAGCGAGCGTACGGGACATCGCTTTTAGTGCTGGATACTAATAAGTTGTTACTTCCTTTGCTCATGCTCGTGTAAGAGAATCTTCTAGTTAGGCTTCGACGTTCAGCACTTTGTGGAGACTTGTTCAAGTTTTGAGGTAGCGGCGATGGTATTAAAGTGGACACATTAGTTGGTTGTAGGCACACGTTCAAACTGTTGTATGGCGGTGTATGGAACACAAGCTGTCCCGGATGTAATAGACTCTGTCCGTAACCATACTCTCCAGGCGTCGTCTCTATTATATTAAACATAGCCACATTGATCCCTTCATTCAGGTCGTTGGGATTTGGCTTCAAGAAGTTAGGGCCGTTTCTATTGGATCCGAAGAACGCACAACCTCCGGTACAACCGCACTGCGAGCTCTTCCCTTCAACCGGCCACAAGAACCAGAGTCTTTTCGTCTTATCATCGTGAAGTTTTAAGAACTTCTGTTGTACTAAGTGAAGATTTTTCGGTGTTTGGGGCAGTGATGATGCAGCTTCGATCAGTAGAGGTCCTAAGGCGACCGATCCGACACCAACCCAGTTATCACTTTCAGGCGGTTTGTTTTGACTAGTGTTACTCCCATTTGAATGATGGTGAGTATTTGTTTGCATGTTTGTTTGTGTGTAGAGAGCTAGTTTTATATTTGGCAGCAAGCCAGTCACACCCGTGCCGCAACCCGAGCCATGTAAATTACAAAAGCTCAGTCTGACCGGAGATATCCACGACTGAAGCGTCGTGTTCGAATCTGCGATATAAACATCAATGAGATCGATCGCGACTCGAATCATCTTGTATTTGATTTCATTTGCTGTTGGACACCTGTATTTCAAAGTGAGGTCCGTTTCATGACACATTACATTGTTCATTCCGTGATGACATTGTCTCGCTGGGTTAGGCGGCACTAATTCGTTTTCGCTATCGCAAATGAGAAGCAAGAACGTTTCTAAAGATGATATTATTTGGTACAGTTGGGGTAAAGTCAGGCGCCCAGTTAGTTGACCTAACTGAAGTTCCATCATCCACGCGTACTCCACAGTATCCTCTTCGACAGTTCGGTTGGTATCACTGAAGAAACCGTTACCTCGTAGTTGGAAGGACGAGAGCATCAAGTGACCTTGATACAAGGCCCCTGAGTTTGTGGTGTTTGATCGTGACAGGTTATTAGCAGATACTAATATTGAAGGACTCAATAGAAGTTGCAATTTGGTCTCTCTAAAGCTTTTGTCCATTTCAAATCCAAATCGTTCTATCAGCACGACTGGGCAAGGCGGTTCACTTTCACTGCAATTCTTAACTAAGTGCGCCTGTATGTCATGAATTATAATCGACACGGTCACGTCCAGGGGTCTGTAGTGTCGCGGGTCAAAAGGACCCTTGCTTGAATCTGTGGAGTCGTCCATTGATATCTCAGTGTGTTGATTAACACTACTTTTATCATTCACTTTTGCATTGTCACTGGACCAGTAAAAAGGATCCGCAGTTGGCGATTTTTGCATGTCAGTAAATGTTTGGTCTTCGCCAAAGATATTTTCTAGTAAATTCATAAAGCTAGTAATAATAGTTCCATAGGCCAGTAGGATGGAAGGTCCCACTTCGAGTTCTACGCTTACTTTGTCGGGTGGTAGCGTTGTTCTGTCGAATTTGTTTCCGTCCAAAGTCCAGTTAATTTGCGGCTGTTTCCTCATCCTTGGTATTCTCATCGGCGATAACAGAATTTCTTCTTTCTCTGGCGTAGTTATGTCTGCCTGAGGCTCAGGGCCCAAAGGTGGAATGGGATGATAATTGTATCTTACACTCAGGGCTACAATCGGGACTGACCAACAGTCCACCCAACCCTGCGATTTAACGCATTTTCTTCTCCATTTGGAAGCTTTTAGTCTGCAGGGGACTAACTTCATGTTCTTGTCCAGAGATAGTAGAAGTAACTTTGACGTGTTTACTTCAGGCAAGAAGAGACTCATGTCGACAGCTTCTCCTTGAACCCAGATCTTTAGAGGGATGAAATCTGGCAAGAAATCGACGAACGGCAAATCGAAGGAGACATCGAGGAGATCGCCACAAAACGCGACGTGGTTATTTTCCTGATTGGTAGAACTGCAGTCTATCCAGTTGTACTGATTGCTCACCGTCACCACTTCACATTCTTTTAGTAGCAGTGATATTTTCCAAGTATAAGGTACAAAGTGTAAAATATCGGGCCGCGCTTTCGTGGACCAATCATTTATGAGATCTTGAAAGAAATCGATATGTGTGTATACGAGGTGTGTCGTGGCTTTACATCCTGTCAAACTTAACTGCCAACATTGGTGGTGGTTCCACACAAGAGGATAGTGGCATTTGATTGTGTACTCCAATGTTTCACTTTCAGCCAAGCTTCTGTACTGGAGACTCGTTGTGGCTTCCAAATGTAATAGCTGCCCTGTAATTTTAGTTGTATAGCCATCTTGGAACACGATCCATGGGAGTGTTACCTCCAGGTATGAACCAGCACCAATATTGATATGCACCGCATTCGTTTCTTTATTTTTCGTAAACAAAATATCAATGGTAGCTTCATTTAAAGTTGACAGTCTAATATCAAATGACTGTGTTTGTCTTATGTCTCCAGGTTTTGGTTGTGGCGTTACTTCTAAGTTTTTATAATTCGGTGGGAAGAAGAAACTGAATAGATGGTCTCTTTGTCTGTCTGCCCAGGGCCCATAGCTGAAGTCTGTTCCTTTGCCACATTTGATATCCACACCCCATATTGGAGGTGCTGACTCTACGATATCCCCATTGGCCAGCTGTAGAAGGACAGGTTGTTCCGGAACTATGCCTGGTTCGTCCATATAGAAGTATACTTCGATATAGTTGGAGCTCATGACGACGAAGCCCTCTCCCATGTAGCGCGGAGGCTCATCGACCATCGATGTGTAGTTAGGACTGGGAGCGAGCATCACTTTGCAATTCTCTGCTTTGGCTTTGACGAAGTGCATTAGGTGGTCCAGGCTTGAGGCGGGAGGTTTTGTACTATACACTAAGTGGGACTCCTCAACGCTTATCGACAAAGTCGTTGGGACTAATCTGTTACCGAAAACTACTCTACCAGAGCAGATATCGATTTTAATGACGGGGATGAGGTCTCGCCACGTCCGTGCCATGGCTGCCTCCGACCTAACCGTCTCCTGCGCCCGTCTTCGCTTCTCATTAGCATCGTTCATAGCTTTATCTCGATCGGTACAATCGTCATCATTCTGTTGCTTGATAACAGGCTCGAGACCGAATATTTTCTCAAGTTCGTTGTACAAGTCGCAGCGATTATAGAAATGTAGTTCGAAGCCGTTTAGCATGATTGACAGCCGCGTGTCCGAGTGCGATAAGTCTGCGAAAAATAACACAGGACTTAAATCATTAGTACGTAGTAAGAACACTGATCATTTTCCTGTAGTACAAGGACAGATATTTACGGTTACATTGAAAACAATATATTTTTGAGTACAAGCGCAAATGAGTCACATTAAATAATAGTATTCTGTTAAGTTCATTAGGTTGCCTTGTTGTAATGCTAATTAGATGAAACCTTTTAAAGTGCCAATTAGATTAATATTATGGTCAGAAATTTATAAGGATGGTTTGAAAGATCCAAGTGGACTATAGCATAATCAACCTATAATGTTCCCACTGCTGGGACACAGGTTTCCTCTCTTTGAGAGGGAGTGGACCATAATCCACCACGCGGGCCTAATGCGGGTAAATGGATGTCACATGTCTTCGAATTTCGGTTCTAGGTCATGCCGGTTTTCTCACAATGTTTTCTTTCACCGTTTTGAGAGCAAGTGGTGATGAAATAAATGACACAAAGTAAAGCGCCTGCCTGGGTTCAAACCCAGACGGGGCCACCCCTTGGGCCACCCCTTGGGCCACCCCTGCTCTCGAACTAGACTATACTGCAATCACAATAATATTCATTCTTTTGTCTGTCACACCTCACAGCTGTTGAAAGCGTTCTATTAAAAATTCAATGTATAACAAAGGCTTTAGAAGCACTGTTATGACTTCAATTTTATAACAATTTTTGAAATATTGAGCTCAACAAAATAAACATAACAAGGCATTTGTGGCTAAACGATAACAGCCGCATGGCTCCAAATTCTATCAACCAGTCTTACCAAGGGGTATCATGTTACCCAGTAACTGGGTTATTGAGGTAAAATAGGCAGTCGCTGCATGTAAAATACTGGTATTCAGCTGCATCCATTTAGGCTGGAAACCAACCACAACATAGTTGGGAAAAAGCCAGGCAGATGATTAAATTGGCATAGTTGGACACATTCAGAGCGGGCTGTTACTATTAACCGACTTCTTTTTGCAGCTGAACACCTAGAACATGCGGTTGTGGTTCAATAAACAATTTGACGAGCTGTTTGTCTTGAAGAAGCGGAAGGTGGGCCTCGAGAGGAACAACAATTTCATTTTACTAATTCTATTATCCCAATGACGTACCTTCCGAAACATCCTTAGGCACGTAGGAGCGCCACCACCTGAATATCAAGTAGCCGTCCTGTATCCGTAGCGTGTAGTCGTAGTTTATGTACACGATGTCTCGGAACATTATCTTGCCGGAGAGGGCATTGAGTGTGAAGGAACCTGCAAATTATAGAGTGTGTGTGAAGTAACTTGTGTAGTTGACCGTAATTGCTTTGCTTAAGGTTGAATGTCACTTGCATGTCATAAAACAAGGTATAATTTGTCTTTGACCAAAAGAAAGACGTTTATTTTATACTAGCCCGCAAAATAGTTTCAGCCTTAGTGAAGTTTTACTTTCCTGGGAATTGTTGTCAAAAGTGATAAAGTAATTACGAGGCCGACTATCCTAATCCTAACCATAATAATATTATAAATGGGAAAGTGAGTTTGTTTATTTGTTACGCTTTAACGCTAAAACGGCTGAACGGATTTGGATAAAATTTTGCACATGGGTAGACCATGACCTGGGTTAGGATATAGGATACTTTTCATCTTGGATCACAGACGAAGTCGCGCGCAACAAGTTGGTTAGGTAAAAAGGTTGCGTATAGCCTTGCTAATGGAAAAATATATCCTTTGCGTAAAAGATAACACAGTCAGCAATGTATGTTATTTATAAATATTATAATTCATGGAGGCTTTTAATTGCGTCGTTTTTGTGACTCATGAGTCATGAGATTCATTCATCATTATCCATAATATTTCTCAGATGGATTCATGTTTTCATAACATGTTTCGATCTGATAAGAAAGAACTGTAAACTCATAACATTTTGCAGTTTCTGGACATATGTATGTTCAAGGTATTTCCCCTAAACAAATAAAAAGTGTTGCCCTTTGTAAATAATAAATTGTGATTGTTTTTGTCTGGAAAGATTAGATTATTGAACTTTGCAGGTAAAGTCACCTAATTGAAAATAGCATTCTGCGTTCCACTTTTCAAATTCAAGTGCAATTCAATTTTGTTACCATTATCCTTAGTAATATTATAAATTCAAAAGTAACTCTGTCTGTATGTTAACTTTTCACGCCTAAACCACTGAACGGATTTCGAAATAATTTGGCAAGGAGATAGATGGCATTCTGGGGCCTTCCCCAGAATGATATCATCTGATACATGGACATGACTCATGGATGGCACATCTGGGACATGCTACCGGGACAAAAAGTATGTCCTTACATACTTTTTGTCCCAATAGCATGTCCCCGTGGGATAATTTCAGACACTTTTCAAAGACACGTGCAGAAGCTAGTTAGTTTTAAAGGGTTTATGGTAACTGGGCTGTAACTATAAACCACGGCGGTAACAAAATCGAGTGGAGGTGTGCGCAATTTTAAATTAGACAATATCGTACTTAGTTACTTTTCCTGCTGTACATATTTGAATAAAATCGTTTCAAGTTTGGCCATAAAATGTAGCAAACTGATTGAAAAATGAACAGATTGACTCATATTGCGCCCACATAATATTAGTAAAGATAACAATGTACTTAATTATCTATATTTCAGCTATCTGTCTGACTGCATCGTCTGACATTTGAATGGAAATAGGTATTCTGATCCTAATAACCTAATATGCACCGGCTAACTAATATTGATAAAAGTTGAGTTGTGGACCGAAACTAACACATAAACATAACATCACGGCTGTAACCCCCAAAGGGTTACATAGAGGTGTACCTATAGTACACCCACACCAAAATATCAGTCAAATGAGGAAATTATTTTTTTCTTTACTTATTTCATCCCTATCAAATAAAGTGGAACAAAAAAGTGACCCTAGAGAAGGGCACAGGAAGAAGGGAAAGCCCTCGAAAAGATGGCAGGATGACTTGGTGAGAACGGCTGGAAAGACATGGACTAGTCAGGCAAGGAACAGGGAGAATTGGAAGGGGTTGGAGGAGGCCTTTGTCAAAGGGCACACAGAGACCCAGAAATGATATTGAACACAACATGATTTTCAATACAATAACTCTGAAAAAAAGGCTATAAATAAATAATGTATTTAGGGCTGATTTTACCGAAGTCTGTCAAAGAAGTTGACGTCTGACAGTATATGGAGAAACTGTCAAAAATTCAAAATTTATTCTTAGGATAAGATTTATTCTAGATATAAAAGTTTGGTGAAATTCGGTCTCAGTAGTTTTAACAGTTTACCTTGTACAATTGGTGTAAAAATGATAATGTTAGTTACACTACAAAGCAGAAAACAATATTCAGTTGAATGTTGTTATTATATTAGTTAGATATAAATACATGATAAACTGATGACACATTATACAATGTTTGTTTGTTAATTATCTATTCTATATAAATGAAAATGAATGTAAGTATGCGCATAACTTCCGATCACCTGCACCAAAGTGGATAATTTTTTTTTTGTGTTTATTATTGTCAGGAAAAGGTTTGTATAGAAGCAAATTAACAGAAAAAAAGATCTTTTAATTTTGGACCCAGTTGGGCAGAACAAGGTAGAACAACAAAATTAACAATTCATACTATTTCTGAAGTCAATAGTTTGTATTTAATAAGGGTAAACAGATTTTTTAAATTTTTTGTTGCTGTTATCTAGTGAGTTGTCATGTTAGGAAATTACAGTCTGCACAAGTTCCCACTGCTGGGACACAGGCCTCTTCTCTTCGAGCGGATGTGAACTAGTCCACTCCGTCTAAAGACATGTGATATCTACCAACCCAGACCACAGATATCAGATATCAGATCTTTGAATTTTTTATTCTAGGACATTAGTCTGAAATATCTTTATTGTTTAACATATTATCTAACATTTGATGTCCTGCAAGCAGGGCCCTGCCATGTTGGGGATTATAAGTATAATTTGCTTCATAGTTTTTGTGCCCGATTTAGTTATAGATTCTGTATCATCAACTGCATGGTTATTGTTAAATTATATATAATACAAACCTAACTCATTTGGTTGTAAGAATCCAAGTAGCAAAAGAGACCAACATGTTGTTAATACAAGTTTTGTTTGGTGGTCAATTTTAAACAATATTATTGCTTCATAATTTATACTATCTATTATTATCTATCAGATAATCTCGTATTCTGATAATCTAACACATTCAAATATTGAATATTTGAATCATGTACATACTTTAGTGTTTCAATATCAATAGTAGTAAAAACATGCACAAAAAACGACATTGATAAGAGCATTTAGAATAATATTAACCTATAAAGTAAAATATTTAAATACAATTTAAGGATGCAATACATGTTGTGCTGATTATGACTTCAAATTAATATGTTTTGGAGCTGACATCTAACAATATAAAAAGACTCAGTGAGACTACTGACCTAGTAACCAAATATAATTTGGTCATGAACATGAACTAGGAAATATAAATATAAATAAATGGGTCACTCACCTATTTTGAAATTGTCATCTTGGAAGTAGAACTTGTTGATGAGCCTGGTGAGGATGTAGCCCAACACGCGGCTGTTGTAGTACGTTATATAAACGATCCATAGTATCGCAGATATTAGCGACGTGAGCAGGAGGGCAAGGTTTCTGTCCATTTTAATATCCGCGAAGTCTATCGACGACGAATTCCATCTTTGCGCCACCGGATCGTCCATAGACCCGGTGAAGTTCTCCCTGAACACAATCATAATACGTAAAAACACTCAAACAATAATAAAACCTTCCTAAATAACTCATAATATGAAAATAAACATCACCCAATTACAAGGCTACGCAAATCGCCATAACTTACATGATGGTGGTTTAATTACTATACTGACACTTTTTACATTTTATACAATTAAACTGCCCTAGAAAATCATACACTATACACATTTCTAATTCTATTTTTCTGTCTTTCTTATCAAAATCATAAATCACTGCCCATCCGTGGTTCACAGAACTTTGACAGATACGGTTCGATTACGTTCCGTTTCAGGATAACTCCCTATGAATGAATGCATTGGTCCAAAGATTGTTGAAAAAAATATTTTACTTTTAATTATTTTAGGAAGCTACAAAAATATCTACAAAACAAAATATCCTAAATTTCAAATTTTATTATGAATCCCAATCTTCCTTAAACCATTTAACCACCAATTTTATAATTTTTTGTGGCGGTAAAATAATAAAACAAGAATTGTTGCTAGGAAACAAGTATTTTGTTCACAATTTTGTTATTTATTACTTTCATGAGGTATAGTATTTTTACTACAATTTCACGAATTTCACATCTTTGAAGTCTAGGCAGCTCGTCTATTTTAAAATAAAATGGCAGAAGAAACAAAAGTTGTCCAAGAGTCTGAGGCGTTTAAACCTAAAGTCAGGTAGGTACTTAACTGTTTAGCTAATATTCTCTCGTTCGCTTAGCGCCAGCTGAGCTCATCTTGGAAGTTTGCTTTCGCTGGCCGCTCCTCTTGGTGGTCGAAGCTCTTGCCTAGCGTCATTGGTAGGTAAATCAACTTTGTGCAAGACAACACTTTACTTTATAAACCAACAGAAAAACAGATTTATGATACCTAAACCTGCGAACCTACCCATTTATTGTATTTAGGTATGCTTACTTATTGTAGAGGACGTCCTAATGTAGCGTAAATAAATCGATGTTTTTAACAAATAATTTGGAACCTGCCTCTTATTACAGTCTGTTTACAAGCTTTTATTTAACTTGCGATGTATGTATGTATGTATATTGTATGTATGTATGTATGTATGTATGTTCGAGTGGACTCTTGCAACTCAATTTTGAAGCAGATATCTTCAACCGATTGAGCTGAAATTTTGCATGCATGTGTAAATCGGATGACAATGCAAAATTATTATGACATGGAGCTGATCTGATGATGGAACCGGAAGGTGGCCGTAAGAACTCGGTAGTTAAGCGACGCAACCCCATCCAGTTTGGACTCGTTTGATCTGTCTTGATGAGAAGTTTGGTGCTAGATGGTAACCAGAGTCTGATGATGGAGCTGGAAGAGGGCCATATATGAACTCGGTAATTAATCGACATAACCCCATCGAGTTTGGGCTCGTTTGATTCGTCTTGACGAATACTATGGTGTTATATGGTAACCAGGGACTATAGATGAACAGGTAGCTTAAGTGCAGTACTTAAACGCTTAAAACGGAAAAAAACTTATTCGCGCTACGAACTACGCCGTAGTCAATCTCGCATCAAAAATACTAAAAAGTTAAAAATAAAGTTAAAAGAAAAAAAATACTTTTTAAAAACAAGCTTTTATTACTTATTAATAAAAAGGACTAAAAAGTTAAAAATAATTTAAACCTGATATGAAATAAATAATAGCGTGTCACATTTTGATGGAACATTATGAACACAATGTAACACGCTTTTATTTATTTCTTATCAGGTTTAAATTATTTTTAACTTTTTAGTCCTTTTTATTAATAGGTTAGTAATAAAATCTTGTTTTTAAAAAGTTTTTTCTTCTTTTAGTTTTTATTATAACAAGGATTGCTTGATAGCGACATGGCGTCATATAAACTTTGGCCGAGTATGGCTCGCTCAGTATTTCTCCCATTATATTCAGTCTTATGTTGCGCGGATGGACGTAACGGAACGTCGGGGCAGCCCAACGTTCATTAGCACAGTAAGGCCCTGCGTGAGTCATCCTTTTAGGATGAATAAAAAAAGATAAGTAAGTACCGGAAATAACTAGGTAGAAACAATAATAATGCTGAAACGCCTATTCGTGATAGACGAGCCTCAAGTGGCAGCTATATGGTTTTATTATTTTGTCGTTTAGTTATTAGTTTCCGTTACAGTTAGGTACCTTATTAAGTTTCTTTGTTTTAAAGTTTTATTTACCTACTTACTCGTACATACATCAACAAAAAAATAAGTAGGTACGTTAGATACCTACACGCGATGACGCGACTACATTGCTGCCCGTCTTAGGCACCTGTCCCACCACCGGCGATAAGCGAGAAGCGAAAAGAGTTAGCAACTAAAAACGAGTTGTTTGTTTGGCCGAGTTCTCGCTGGTGGTGTGAAGAGTCAGCTTTTTTTTTTCGTTTAGCCTAGATACTGTTCCACTGCTAGGCAAAGGCCTCCCCCGAGTCTTTCCAGGGACTCTTTTCCGCAACCATCACGCCGACTAACTAAAACTTGAATTACTACCACGTTCCGACGTGACACACTTCATTAAGTTTTTCATACCGTCACACCCACGAGAGAAGATAAAATACGAATTATTTATACAGGCAGGCATACATTTTCGCCTAGACTTTATACGTTTGTTTTTTCTGCATTTCCAGGTGGTGCAACCCCCACAGGTTAGACGTGATGACGTTTGTGGGCAAGGATATATTCGCTGTAGCCCACGACCTCTACATCATCTTCTTTAACTACAGGACGAACACTGAAACAGTTTATGTAGCCAACACCAAGGAGAGAGGGGATGGAGTGGATGCTTTAGCTGGTAAATGATGTGATGGCTTGGTACTACTTACCTATTCAGTAGAGCACTATAGATATTCAAGAGGCTGTATCTGCACGTAATTGCGCAACACATTAACAGTAAGAATGGCTTTCATTGACAGTTCAGCAATAAAATAAATTAATAATTAATAAATTGTTTATTTCTCACCACAATACATTTTACAATTTCTAGAAGTATATTTTCTAAATATTTTTACAATACCAAACTATATTTTTATAAGTAGGTATACAATAATATAACGTGGTGGTTCTGATGATTGCCATGATGTTTTGACCCTATCCCCTGAACTAGGTGGGAAAGGGGGTAGTGTTCAGCCATAGGTTATGCAAATTTTACCGAGTGCCACTACTATTTTTTAGAGATTCATTGCGTTATTTACGTTGTTGAGCAGACAAATTTTTCGGACATATGAAGCAATGGATTAGCAATATCCATCAAAATGATTCAGATTATGACTGATTGTGCGTTACTCAATTAAGGTGCAAGTCTCAAGCCCAATTTGTTGGACATTGCTTAAGCATGAATCAAGAGCTCTAAGTATAGGTATTGAAGAGGCTATATCTGGATGGCTTTGCTTATCTGACCTCCTCGAGTGCCAGACGAAATCTTAAAAAAAAAAAAATATGCTTGATCGTGTTTCTAGAATAATGTGGTCCTCAGTCTACCACCGCGACTCATCCACACTGAATTGTGTAAGGCTACGCACGTACTACAAATTTTAATCGTTGCGAATAATAATCGCCAACCTGTGAACAATGTACTAGAGTCCACGCACTGTGAAAAGAAATCGCAAACGATTTCTTTTACACATACATACCCTATGAAGTTGTACCAAGACGCGCGCCCTTCGGAAAAAATCGCAAGCACAGGTAGTACACTGCACTGACTGACTGTCTTTGGCTTCCGCTATTTCGAAAATCGCATGCGATTATATGTAAATTGTAGTGCGCGTAGGAATTATTTCCGTTTGCGATTTTATTTCACACTTTAAAAATCGCAACGATTCAAATACAAAACTTTCCATATTTTTGTTTCAGGTCACCGTACGCACATCTTCGCCTTCGCCGAGAAGGCAGTAAATCCCAGGATATTTGTTGTACTGTATCCATCATTCGTAATCCTGGCCGAAATCAAAGGTGAGCTTTCCAAAACCCTTTTACCAATGTTTCCATTTCCAGTTTAATTCCTTGTGGCATTACTATTAAGTCTCTTCTAAGTTACTAGCGACACAGAAAAGAAATAAGTTAAAAGTACTCAAAATCAAAGGCGATGTTTTTTTATTTTTATTGCTGAATAGGCCTGCTCTTGACCTCGATCACGCCAGACGCCATGTATGACGGAACGAGCGTGCCCAGAAGATGCCAGCAGTGCGATTCTGTAACCATCTCACCGTGAAAACTTAGGTGAAGTGAGCTGTCATTTCAACTAATGCTAGGGATTGACACTATTAACAGCTCACTTCACCTAACTTTTCACGGTGAGATTTTTACAGAATCGATCGGCTGTTCACTCTTGCTTTCAAGGCAGACGGGTTAAATGTGGTTAATGTTGTTGCCGAACTTCCGCCTCTTATTTTCTTTACAATAGTTTCCCCTCTGCCTAACCCTTCGGGGAATGCAGACCAGGTGCGATGTTATGTGTGTGATTTCCCGTAGATGTGTCGCTAGAAACGTAAGTATCTGGTTATTTTTAGAAACGGACGCAAAAAGATATAAAGGAATTTGCATGATGGAAAGCGACCTGATCGCGGGGATCACTAGCTTCCCCGGCTACATAGTGAGTGTGTGGTGTTGGCGCACCAACCAGCGCCTGTACCGTATCGAGAGCGGCGTCAGACGGCGCAAGCAGCTGTTCATGTGAGTCTCGATATTAAATTCAATATATGAATTGCACTGACTTTTTAATTCATAAATTCTTTCGTCATCGTCATCAATGGCCTGAGCAAATTCTCTCGTCTTGTTCAAATTTGCTTTTTAATTCGCTACTTTAAGTACATACAACTACTTGCGTGCACATTTTTGCCGAATTCCTTGTAAACCCATTAGCGTCACGAATTCATGACATCGAATTATTTTGCCGCTTTATTTTAAGAAGCTTCAACATTTTCAGCATTTTTTTAAATGTACGTATACAGGGTGATTTTTTAAAGACCAGCCAAATTTAAGGATGTGGTACAGACCATCAAACTGAACAACTTTCTCCATGGGACCAACATCGTAATCGCGAATAAAAATTCAGCCGTCCCATACATTTAGGTCGAGTAGGTATTGAAGTTTTCTATGGGACAGTTGATAAAATTTTCGCGATTACGCTATTTGTCCCATGGAGAAAGTTGTTCAGTTTGATGGTCTGTACGACATCCTTAAATTTGGCTCTTTAAAAAAGGTCTTTAAAAAATAACCCTGTATACAGTGGCCACCATATCTATGGTGGCTACCAAAAGTTAGTTGAAATTTTTCCACTTCAGCTGATGGGCCCCCTTTTTAGAATGTTGTAAATGACCAGGGCCAGTCGCACGCACATGTTGGTCTGTCAGTGTTGGGGCGACGGCATGAACGTGTGGGAGGTGGCGCGCTGCTACAAGAAGTGCTTCGTGCTCAAGAGGCCCAGGGAGGAAGTCACCAGCTGGGACGTCTCGGAACCTTCGATCACTGGCGTCTGCTGGAGTCTCGAGGGACAGCTGTATGCTATCGATCCTAAGGGCAACTTGTACAGTGTAAGTCGAATTATTTATTTTAATTAGGCACATAGAAGGCACTTTTGAACATCAAAATTACAAGAAAATGGAATTGATTCTAGATGTTTTTGTACAAGACATTCTTCGTTTCTTTAATGACTGCTTCATTGGGTTATAGAAGTCGCAGAACAAGTACGGAACGTTGGGTCCTGCTCCTTAATTGAGTAACACTATCAATAACAATCTGAATAATTTTGAAGGATATTGCTAATCCATTCCTTCATATGTTCAAAAAATGTGTCTGCTGAACAACGTAAATAACGCAATGAATGTTGTTGAACTTTCCAAAATAAAGCCATTGCTACGTTAGTGTGATAATGATAACGCAATTACCTCACTGGGTTCGATTCTCACGTCAGGCAGTGTTATTGTTTTTTTTTTCATAAAGTGTGTGGATTTGTGCCCACTTAATGGTAGGTAATAGGCTCTCCTCCTGTGCCATGGGACTTGCTTGATCATAGCTGGCGAAACCCCGTCGAGGCACGGTGCGGCCGCGACCTAACATGATTATAATTATTTTTACTGTATTGGTAATGAAAAAAAAAACTACTAAAAGTCCTTACTTTCTCTCCTTTAGATGTCTTCTGATGGCATAGGGTTAAACAGAGTACTGGAGTGGTCAGACGAAGACATAGAAGGAAAGCGAAATACCAGTTTGTGTGCCTTCCTCAGTGGCGTACTTATCTACGGACCCGATGAGCGCTTAAGGGTAAGTTATGAGAAATAATGATAAGATATGTAAAAACATAAAAATAAATAATAATAAAATTAATATACCCATATAGGTGGGTATACTTTTATAATTTCACTCTTCACAACACCATTTTATCTCGTCTGCTCGACGGTCGTATGTCACTGCAGGGATCTAGCAGAATATCAGAGTCAGGTATATTTGCCTGACACCCTTTTATCATTTAATTGTAAGTACTTTTGTATGTTGTCTTTTGTGTACATTGAACAAATGAGAATCTATCTAATAATAATAACTGTCAGTGAAAAGAGGGGTACGAAAAAGTTTGATACTTGTACGCTTCGGCTTCATCCCTACCTGATTTCAAGTACGTTTTGCGGTGGATCTGAGCCTTGGCACGTGACTAACTAAGGGGCAAGATTCACAGATCGCGCTTTGTCTTTACAGTTAGCGTTTCATACGAAACCTTTTTCAAAATAAAGTTTTGTATGAATCGTTAACTTTACAATACAATGGTTATATTCCTATTATAAGTTGTGGAGTTCCAAGGGGCAGTCGCTCCATAATACTGGTATTCAGCTGCATCCGGTTAGGCTGGAAACCGACCCTAACATAGTTAGGAAAAGGTTAGGTAGATGATGATGATCATGATTCGTTTATACGAATGTGAGTAAGGATTTCATGGCCTTGAATCTATATTCAACTGACATACATCTATACTGTGTTACTTACTTCATCAACCAGTTCCTACGGAAACAACCGGAGGGGAAGACATGGAAGGTGGAGTGGTCCTACGTTCCCGATGACGTGGTAGCTCGTCTGGTCAGCAACTCATTCTGCGACATGGCAACCATGTGGACCGAAACCGGCTTTGTTTACAAGATCACCGTGGACGCTGAGGAGAAGATTGAGGTTCAACTCTTCACCCTCAAACTGAGGTGAGGAATTTCAATCATAATTATGTCAAAAATAAGTCGATCAGGCGATGTTGTGACGTGTTAGCCGTTATGATACTGCGAAATAGAGATGGAGATGGAGGTTGTGACGTGTTAGCCGTTATCATACTGCGAGATAGAGAATCATCATTTCTTTTTCGCAACAGAACAACGGTGGCTTCATAATGAATGTGAAATTGTGTAAGCCCAATGGTAGTTTTAGAGCACAATATTTTATATACGATCTATACTTGTAGGTCAAAATCATAAATGATTTGATAATACCGCATGACGGAGGCCCCTGAACGGAGTAGGTAGTTCAGGACATTGCTAATTTTGCCAAAGGAGTTGTTTAACAGCATCAACAACTACATTTATTTATACTTAATTTCGATGATGAACTACAGCTTTTTATATTGTAGGAACATAATGAAGATGCAGCTGATTGCGCCTCATTTCAAGTACATAGCCCTGATGAATACTGCTGGCGTTTTAAGCATATATGATGCATATGATGAGCATCTCGTGAGTATTTCTGCCTTATTAGCTAGCATAATACTAAGTGTTGTTCTTTTTCTGCGTTCCTCTCTTCGTGAGAGCTGAAAGGCATTAAATTCTACTGACAAATTCTATTCAGAACTTGCAAAATAGAACTATGTTCAATGTCATATAAATATCTACTTATCTAAGAACAGCGTGCCAGTTTCACACCCTCCAATTTGCAGGTCCTAATGAAAATCGCAAAAGGCTATGACGTGTCGTTTGTAGCGAGTCCGGTGGAACCATTACTGGCGGTCTTCGGCGAAGTGAACAGCAACTACGGCGTGGTGCTGCGGTTGTTCAGCGCGAACCCGCCGGAGCTGAAAAGACAGGATCGCAAGAGTCTGACCCATCAGATCGTGTCACTGGTGGCCTTCGCGCCTGATGGCAGGTTCATGGTCGCCGCTGCAATGTCTGCGGGGCATATCTTCATTTTTAAGGTAAGGTAAAGGTTATGTAAACAAAATTGAAAATAATTTAGGTTATTGCGGTTAAATACTGGGCTCATAAAAAAGTTGTAAGATAGTTCTTTCATCGTAACTAGTAACTATTGAAGTCTTCTGAAAAAATCGGATAGAATTATAATTATGAAACCAGGATAGCTATTCACAACCACTCGATACGCTTCCGTACCGTATCGAACATCAATCAATGTTATCGTAGGAGTTCTCTAACCGCTGTTTACAAGTCAAAAACCCCCCGAACATTGTGTCAGTTTAAATCAAATAGACGACCACTATTCTTCCGACAGCTGTTTGCTATCTGGGGCAGGGCAAATCAGGTTACCTAAATGTGTCATTTTCGATACCATAGCCTGTCTGATGGTTGTGAATAGCTATGCAAACCTGAATCGGGACGCTGCCGAGCCAGCCTTAATTGCTATTTACATCGACAATAGTGGTTTATACAATAACATCTGATCTTTAACACCCTTTGGTCCCTTCAATCCAGGTCAGCGAAGACTACCAACTAACTTTGATGCGGTACACGGAGCTCGGCCGAGGCTTGGCCGACTGCTTCCTCATGATGGTTGGCAAAAACATGCGCTGCTTCAGCCTCGTGCTCTTCTCTGAGAAGTATTGCATTGGTAATACTCGATGCATGAACCTATTTATTTATACGTTTAAGCTCAGCAGCATAGGACACTCTCTAGACCCAGCTGACTTCGTCGGTCGTTGCGGTCTAGATAGACCGCAACGACCGACGAAGTCAGCTGGGTCGAATTGGATTGCGAAAGGCGGAAAACCGGAGGAACTTGGCAGAGGCCTCTATCCAGTAGTACGCAAGAATACATAATGTCATGTCATACATTTCCAGTATAAGCTGACTTCGCGTAAGTAATAGAAAAAGGATAGATGCTGTATGCATAATTGAGCATTTTATGAGACCTGAACTGGAGTAACTACTAAATGTACCTACCAACCTACAGCCTAGCAACGAGTTTCTCTAGAGGATGTAGAAGAGGTGGCGCATGCATCTTAACTAGGATTGGCCATAAGTATAAAGTGTTAAATATTCTCTAAATAACGTAAAGAAATATCAATGCACATGTAGGACAATCAAATACGGCGTACCTCAGGGTAGCGTGCTCGGACCTCCCCTCTTCTTGCTGTACATTAATGACATTTCCAGACAGATAAACTATCCTATGGTACTATTTGCCGACGACAGCACAGTAGTAATTAAATGTGACGATCCTATGACTTATAAAAATGAAATAAATATGACATTGAATATAATTATATCATGGTTTGACAAAAATAATACCATTATAAATTTAGAAAAAACTAAAATATGCATTTCCACCAGGGAATTCCAAGTAAGATCCTTGACATTCATTACTTAGGGACTTTAAAACGGCTAAAAAAAACTTGTATTTAGAGCTCAAAAAAGGAGTATCAAAGCTATGTGTGGAATAAATAGCACCGACAGTTCTGTTGTCAACCGTTGTTTATAAGTTTAAAAATCCTTACCCTACCGTTGTTATACATATATCTATGAAACTAATGTATTTGTAAAAACACACATCTCGCAATAGAAAACAGCCTTCAAAAGTCACTATAGAAAACTTGGTGACAAAAATAAGCTAGTGCTCGAAATTCCACATGGTAGAACAGCCTTAATGAACAAGAGTACTTTCTGTATGGCACAAAAATATTAAACAAGCTGCCTGACACATTAAAATTGTTAAACCTGGACAAATTCAAAAGTGTTTTGGTAAAAATTTTCGGCAATAAATGTTACTACTTGATAAAGGACTATTTGGATGACAATTCTATAATCCCTCCTCCTCAACATTAAGATACCGACCTATGTGCTTACTTAACATTTTTGAATTGTTGATGGAATGATTGATCCATTACTCTGGTGCTTTCTATAATTTATAATAATCAGTAATTGTTATAGTAGTTAATTAATTTGAATTTAAATTGATAATTATAATGTATTTGTACACCTAATGGGAAAACATAGAGAACCTATGGAAATATTGTAAAATCCCACACACTGTGTAACTCTACCTATGTTTACAAATAAAGATTCTGATTCTGATTCGCATTGTAAGAAAACCCTATACAATGCGAGGCCAGCTAAAACTGGAAATGTATAGCTTGATGTGTAATCGTGTGTACCTATCCAATGGACTGCGATAGACTGAGTTGATTGATTCATAATTTTATAAACAAATCAGTTTGCTGCCCTAAATGGCACAACGAGTTTCAAAAGGCTTGTAGAGTAGAGCATCGTGTCAGTCATTCCCTTCGTGTATCTCTGCCTCTAACACTCAACGTGCTATATCAGCGTCCGAGTAGGTAGTGAACCTTCCGTTTTAAATTAAACTTTGTTCTACAGGCGAGCGCATTGTCTGCGTGAACGCAGAGACAGGTAAAGACAACAAGTTCGCGGGCAAGATGCAGGGGCCGTACACCAGGCTGTTGCCGCTCAGCACCAAGGACACCATCCTCGCTATCCCGCACCTCAGCAAACAGATGCATATCCTTAAGCTAAACGGAGAAGTAAGACACTTGTACAGGCTTTTATACCGTCGAAAAATTTTAGGAAATGCGAAAGGGCAGGAGTAAGTCTATGCTGAAGGGTGACAGCGGTACACACTATCAGTAGCAATGGCTTTCACTTTGACAGTTCAACATAATTATTTGTGTTATTTACGTTGTTGAGCAGACTTTTGATTTGATTTTTCGAACATGTATCTATCTGTCTGGACTATACATATAGCTATTCACGCAATGGATTAGCAATATCCTTCAAAATGATTCAGATTGTGATTGATAGTGTGTTACGCAATTAGGCTGGGTCAAATGATTTGTTTCATCACTTACTTTTATGTTGGCACATACTTTTGAGTTGAACTTCTGTACTGTTTCGGCTGTTCCTGGATGTGAACAACTATTTATTGAATTATCAATTTGTTGATCGCTTTAGTGGATGACTTTTCAGTTGCATTTCTGTTTTTTTATAACCCGAGAAGAAGGTTAGTCAGCATTATGTCAGTGCACTAATCATAATCTATTTGTATTTAGAAAGGAACGACCGTATCCGTGAAAATGGGCCCCATCATCGACTCGGGGCACGAGATCAAGCAGTTCGATGCTTTTAGAAGCGAAAATGCGCTGCTGACCTTTGGCTTTGACGGCGCCGTCGTGCTGAGGAAGCCTGATTGTCCTCCTGAATACCGTAAGTCATGATGCCATTTCTGTTATGATATATACCTACTTTAAAAAGTATCTACAGCAAAAGAGCGTGTTGACCACAGAGAGCTACAATAGTGGTAGTAAGTAAATATTGGAATGGGACATCGAATTCAAGGAAAAGATTGTGAAGAAGTGACAGCTATGTGAACAGAACCCAGCATTGCATATGTAAGCTGTCGTTTCCTTTATACCTGGAAGCTTTTATTTAGGTAGTAAGTTTTTGTTTACATTTTTAATTTTGATTTACTTATAATTTTTTTTGCTTGAGTACATATAGTTTTTATTGTTTTTGTTGGTACATTGGCGTGGCTAGCTGACATATGGCAAATAATTTAATTTATTGTTCTGTGTCTTGTAATGTTAATTACTTTGCATACCTAGTATTATTCTATACTCTCAAATATTTTCTAACTGAACAGACAGCTGTGCTGCTGGGGAATTGTTGCGCCACTTCTTTTCCCCAGCGTAAGCACTAGGAAGTGGTGAAGGGCGGGCGTTTTGGGATTACAAAGCCGAACTTTTTCTAAAACCTGGTTACTAAATAGTCAAGTATTTCACAAGCAAGGAAGCAATCAAAGCCTTATAAGGGATTATAAGGGACTTCTGCTTTACTCAGTTACTGCTTAGTTAGATACCTTTGCCTTAGGAAGAGAACGAAAGTAACATTTAATAAAATAGATTTAGAGAGGTATGAGGAACAGGGAATAAAGTTCAAAGGTAAAAGGGAGGATCCTCTGAGCAGACGGGTGTCATGTCTGGTGGGCAACTGCCAGATGATTGATGTCGGGACATTGTGTTATTATTATTACTTATATCTTAATTGAGTAGTTAACTTCGCTTGCGCGATGCAAGATTTTGTGTGATGTCGCCACGTATTGTAGGTAGGTACCTACTTAAAATAAGTTGATATAAATAATGAGCGATTCCTGTAATATCATCCTTAAATTAGGCATGCAAACATTAATATGTAGTGGGTATGATGAATGAAAACGCTTAGTGATCCAAAAGGACAGTTCAAAATTTCGTAATCCCTTTCCCAGAGCTGAAGCTGACCATGACGCACCGTTACGAGAGCGGCATCAGGAGCGCGCAGACGGACGGCAGCGCGCGCTACGTGCTGCAGCTCGGCGCCGCCAGCACGCTGGCGTGCGCCTTCCTGCGCGAGACTCACTACCCGCCCGACGAGCTCGTGCATCAGCCGCCCGACAAGGAGCTCTACCACGTCGACGAAGCCGCGGGCATTAACGTGATTAACATCATATACAACACTGATAGTGAGTACTTTGCTTACGTTGTCGTTACCTTCATCGACCAGCATCCGAATTGCGTAATATTTATCTGAAGAAAATTGTTAAGCCATTGCTAATGTCACGCATGTTATATTAAACCTTACCTTCGTTCTTTGGCTTTTTCCTATGACTTTTTTTCTTTTTGCTTGGCTCCTAAGGATCATTGCGTGATATTAAAAAGCCTATAGCCTTCTTCAAGAATTGGGCTATCAAATGCAAAAAAAGATTTTTTCAAATCCGACTGGTAATTCCGATTACGAAAAGTCTGAAAACGGGCGGGCGATGCGCTGTGACGCGGTGGGTCGGGGCCGAAATTTGTAGGCATGCATAAACTCACACTTTTTTCCTATGGAGTTAGGCAGAAACTATAGAACATCACCTGCTTCGATCCTTTCATACTCCCTTTCATTTAATTTTTTTCTAGGAATTTCTCCTGTATCGTGGGTGCGTTTACAAAAATTCACATAAACTCACATACACAAACAGCCAGACCCCGAAACAACTACTTGTAGGTCATACAAATATTTGTTCCGTGCGGGAATCGAACCCGCGACACGTAAAGCAGCAGACAATCGCTTGCCCGTGCCTTTGTCGTGCGTCCTTTTCCTCATTTACGTTCATATACATCTGGTAATTTCCCCAGAGAACTACCTACAATTACAAGAAGATAGGAGAGTGGCCCAGGAAGCTAAAGACTACAGGCATCAACGTGAGGAGGTCTGCAAGGGGTTTGCGACGCTACAGACGAAGCTGGTTGAACTGCTGGAGGAGAACATTAACGAGCGACCGCTGCATCAGCTGTCGTTGTCAGAGTTCAACCTTCATCAGGAAGCCAAGAAGGAGAGGCTCAAAGCGGTACGATTATTGATTTTATTAATTACTAGCTTTGCCGCGGTTTAGCCTCTGCAAAACTGTGTCACGGTAAGATTTCTTTGGAGAGTATTACCCAACATCATTATATACTATCAGTTTACAAGTAACTGTTGAACACTATCGATATCTCATATGGTATACCTACGCTGAAAGCTAATCGATGCAATTCTCTATCTAGCACGTAGTAACCACCAATGTTTAAAACCCACCAGGCCGAGAGGGAACGTGAGGAGATTCGTTTGACTACAGAAGCCCGCATCAGCGCACAGGACAAGGTGACCGCGTGGATCAAGCAGACATGCTGGGACACCATGCTTTCGCCGAGGATCAAGCTCTTCGCCATACACAGCCACTACCATGTAATAATTACCTATAATATTTTATTAAATGAAAGTCTAAGAAGATAGACAGGATTGGTCCACACTATGTTAAAACGGAGAGGAGTGAAAAGGAGGCCTTTGCCCTGCAAGGCGACAACAATGACTAAAAATATATGAATAATAAAATGTAGGCTCACTTAACTTGTCAGTTAGTCTATACCGCTATTAAGAGAAATTAGTCTTGCTTTTTCACACTGAGAAGCAACGCGACGCGACGATCTACCAGAAAATTTGTTTGTAAGTACTTAAACACAAAAATTACCAAGAATTACTTAGCACTATCACATTGACGTTCCTATTGTTTGCAAGCTAGGAAAATTAATTGGTTCTTCTTCTTTTCGTGTCGATGGTACTCTTCTTCGATATTTTATATTGTTTGGCCCAGTAGGTGGCGACGTCAATTGCGGCATCAGTGGTATTCATTAAGTCATCCGAGGTGCAGGTGAACGGGCACTTAGGTCACTCCAGTAAGTGGGGCATGGTCTGATTAGAGGCACCGCACTCGCACTGGGCATTGGATCGGTCAGTAATCCCCCATTGCGGCAAGTTGTGTCTGCAGCGCTCTACTTGGGTACGCAATCGATTGAGAGCTTTCCGTATAGGCCACTGCAGATCGCGGCCGAGAGGCAAATGTTCCTGGGGTTTAACGAAGTCGAGAGGTGGTGGATGCTTTATGTGTAGTATTTTCCTAGTAGGTTGAGTGCCAGTGACAACTTTTCTTCTACGCCACTGAAAGATACCGATTGAGCCGCCAGAGCTAAGTCGTCCGCGTACAGGAAGCGCTCAGTGTGTTGGGTAAAAGGCTGATCGCTTGTTTAGATGTTAAAAAGCGTTGGCGTCAACACACTGCCCTGAGGAAGACCGTTCTTTTGCCTTCGCCATCTACTCTTACCAGACTGAAAACAAACCTGGAAGCGGCGGTTGAGTAGAAGTTCGCTTAAAATGTTTACGAAACCCTGGTCGTTAGTAAGGGTGTTCACTTTGGTAAGTAATCTTTTGATGTTAATGGTGTCGTAAGCTGCTGATAGGTCAACAAATACAACACCAGTGACTCTATTGGCCTCGTATCCATCCTCCAAATATTGAGTTAATCGAAGGACTTGGCTGGAGCAGGATTTGCCTGGTCTAAAACCAGCCTGCTCAGGGATTAATTTTGGCTCAATTACTGCTGTGAGGCGGTTTAGTTGTCTCTCGAATAACTTATATGTGTGGCATAACAGTGATATAGGTCGGTAGCTTTTGGGATCATCCGAGGGATTTCCAGGTTTTGGCAGGGTTACGATTTTGGTTGTTCTCCAAAGTTAGGGAATTTTCGCGGTGGCCAGACATGTGTTGTAAAATTCCAGTAGCCACGACACAGCTACAGGTCCCAGATGTTTCACTTGTTCCACCGTTAGGTCATCAATACCGGCAGCCTTCCCATTTTTTGTGCCTTAATGGCCAGCATGATATCAGTGAGTGTGAAAGGCTTACTGCTGTCGGTGGAAGGCTTTCTGTTCTTTTGGCAGTCTGTGGGGGGGTTTGCCGTTAAGTAGCAGCTGATGGGCTATTTGATTGGCTGTGACGAATCCTTGGTTAACAGGTTCCGGTGGGTCACCAATGAGTTTCTGTATTGTAGACCATGCTTTTTTGCTGTTGTGGGTCATGTTGGTGTTGGTTACTGTGGTAATCCACTTTGTTTAACGAGTTTTGCCAACCATGGACATCAACTCTTCCCCGGCAGCAATTGTATCTTCAGAGAAAGGTTCGTTTCCATAAAGATCTTCATAGATCTTAAGGACTTTGGAGAATTCTGGGTTAAGGTCAGGTATTTATGATGCAGCCTCTAGGTATGCGTTGGCGCGACACAGTCCAGATAGTACCAACGAACTGTTCGTAATTTGCAGGTGTTGGTTCTATGTCACGAAGTTTTGCATCCACATCTACGGAGAAGCTTTCCCAGTTTGCTTTAGAGAAGTTAAAACGGGGTTTGAAGGGAACCTGTCTTGGCTTTAACGCAGCTCGTATCTCGCACGTGATGGGTTTGTGTTGAGTTTTTGGAATAGGTTGGCAAAGAAGTTTTGAATTTAAGGAATGAATATTGGTACTGACGAATATTAAATCTGGGTTGTAGCCACGTTTCCAACGGCGACTGTTGAAGGATGCATGCTGTTTGCCGTTATGTATGAGAGTTAGCTCACAAGCATCAGCCCATTCCTCAACGAGGTTACCGTAAGCGTTGGTTTCACGGTACCCGCAGGTCATGCTGTGACTGTTGAAGTCACCAACAACTATTTTAGTACGTCGACTGTCAAAGTTTAGTGTTTTGCGGAACTCAAAAGGATGGTTAGGGGGCTTATTATACTGATGTGATCGTGCAGGTCCCTGTGTCCACGGTCAGGATTTCTATCAAATTGGTGCCCTTGGGGTGGTCGTTATTATTATTTGGCCCTGATGGTCATGGCTCTGAGGAGAGCCGTTACTAGTGTACCATCCTGATGAAAGGATTAGTCAGCTAGACTCTGCGTTACCGAGTGCTAGCTGTCCAAGGTGCGCCGGGCGTTTTGAATCGCAGTACGATTTATGTTAACGCCGCTCGGGAGGCTCCTTTCATGCACCTTAATTGAGCACCAGAGCTTAAAGAGCTGTTGTAGCTCTTTAAACTCTGTCTTTAATCTCACACATACCTATGCACACAAGTATGGTTAATGGTTTTTATAGCTCAGCTGTAGGTACTACTCAGGTCACGGAACCCGAGACCATGTCCAAGACAGTGTGTTGTTCTTTAGGTGGAAAACTTCGCAATACTGCCATCGCACCGCGTCACGTGGCCCGTACTGCAGCAGATCGAAGCCCTGCGCGAAATCGAGATGGACAACGACCAGAACCTGTTCCGACCCTGGCTGGAGCACTCACTGGATGAATCGTCTAAAGTCGTGTCCGATGCGTCTGCTCTACAGCGGTTGGTATTCTAGATCTTTCTTCTGATGCTATATTTACAGCTAAATAAAGTCATTCCATTCGCAGTACTGTTCCCAGCCTAGGTGGAACACTCACAAGACATGACTGAAGTCTTTTCCAAGACTGTCTTTGGGCTGGTTGGTATCGGTTCTTTAGATAATTTGACATCATTCCTATAGCCTACTGTTAACTGTTCTAACCGAGGTACTTACTGTACGAAAAGTTCACTGAAACTCTTCTTTGTTAAAGTTACATATGTATTTATATTATTATCGTCATATCGAGTGTGTGTAACATTGTTTTTGGAACAATAAAAATTATTATCAAATTATGTTTTGGGCACTGGAACGATGATATCGTTTAATGAAACGAGCGTATGTCTCCGGTTAGGTCCAGCAGCCGCACGGACCTTGCGTCGCCGCCGGGCGGGTCCAGCCGCGAGGCGCGGCACAGCGCGGACGAGGGCGACGAGGAGGGCGCCTCCGCCGTGCTGGCGGAGCCCTACGTGCTGGCGGGCTCCAGCGCGCACCGCTTCGTGTCCATCCCCAAGTACATGATCCCGCAGATGGAGGCCTTCAGCTTCCTGCAGATGAACTGGCTCTACGATATTGTCAAAGTAAGTTTTAAGGTTCTTAAAGATACCATGAAGTTTTTATGATACTATTAGTAATTAACAAAACTTCATCGTAATGTAATGACGCCCGCCATCGCGATCACAACAGCCTTCTATCAACATGGGCAATTTTAGAAGAACACCCGATAGTCCGGAATCTGAATTTGTGTCCAATGTTCTTCTGAAAGCATGTTAAGCTGTTGGTCCCGGCTGTCATTCCTTCGAATGACAGCCGGGACCAACAGCTTAACATGTCAACGACGACACAACGACTGTCAAAGATCTACATCTTTGACAGTCGTTTCGGGCAGTCAGAATCCCGAACGTCTGACAACCAGTCTTACCAAGGGGTATCGTGTTACCGAGTTACTACGTTGTGGACGTCAGATAGGCAGTCACTACATGTAAAAACTGGTATTCAGCTGCATCCGGTTCGACTGGTAGCCGACCCCGGCATAGTTTGGCAAAAGCCTAGGCAGATGATTATAATGGCATAGTTGGACACATTCAGAGCGGGCTGTTACTATTAACCGGCCTCTTTTTGCAGCTGAACACCCAGAACATGCGGTTGTGGTTCAACAAACAGTTTGACGAGCTGTTTGTCTTGAAGAAGCGGGAGGTGGGTCTCGTTTCTGAGAGGAACAATAGGCTACGCTTCATCATTGAAGGTATTTTGTTTCATGTGTTTGGTTGATTACCATGGGTCACTTCTATATAGACAGGAGGGTGAATACGCATATTAGTACAATTTTTACCATCCAAGGCACAAATAGGGACCACAATGTCACATGCTAACAAAGTTGACATATCTAAGAAAAAGTAATATCGAGGTGGAAATGAATAATGACAATGAATAGGATAGAAACGAATAATTTCATGACGTGTTTATTTTTTGTGTCAATGAATGTAATTTCCATTATATTTTTCCCTTACCTGACCTTTCAGAACTGAACAAACTGTCTGACCTGCGGGGTAGTTTCCATCATCTAAAAATAGTAATCACTGATCCTCAGTGGAAGCAAGAAGAATATGTGCAGAAGCTTATTAAAGTAGAGCCTGAGGAGGTAGGTATTATCTTCAAATACTAATGGTACCTTTGCTAAGAATTTAATACATGGCAAAATGATGATGATGATGGGACATGATCGAAAGAATGATTAATTTTCACAAAAGTTAATTGACGCTGTAGAACTGGCCATTTTCGTGAAATTCGCCTCTGTCTTTAGGTGTCCTATTTTTTTTTATTTTTTTTATTTCCTTTTTGTTTTTTAATCTACAACCGGATACTTCCTACCACTGAACCACCAAAATTCAAAGTCAGTGTGACATCCACCAACCCAAACTAGGCCCATGTGGGGTTCGCTCCCTCTCACCGAGATGAGGCCTGAGATCTCAGTGAATTCTATCGACAAATTATGCATTTATGGTGCTATGTTTACATTCACTTTTTAAGCCATTCCATTTTCCTTGACCCGACTGCAAAAAGAAGGGTGATAAAATATATATTCAAACGGATTACTTTAAATATCCTTCCAATCAACCAATGCTAACGCTATCGATGTGGCTGAATTCTGGTGGAAACTTTACAGGGTGGTAGGGTCATTGACGAATTTATGGTAACAGTTTGCGCGTCGCTGTCTCTGCGACCCGATATACAACATGGGAATCGTCGATACGAAGAAGAAGACCAAGCTAAAAGAGAGCAACATGTCTTTAACCTAGTGTTAATATTCTCTACGCAGTGTTTGATCGAGCCGTATATAAGCCCGAGTCAGATCGTGATCATCCCGCCGGATCCAGGACCGAAGGACGACTTCCGAGAGAGAGCGCTCATGGACATGATGGACGGCGTGCTGGAGAAGCTGTGGCACGAGGAGATCAAGAAGCCCATCCCTATGCCACAGTGCATGGTCTGATAAGACTTCTACTTATTTAAATATACTTTTATCTGATCAGTAAAATCTGCTCTCAAATATGTCTCTTGTGTTCCAATTAGGCTAGGATTCTAATGACCGAGGGCTTACAATGAAGTTTCAATTTTTAAACATATTTGATTACTTTTATTTTTTAATAGTTCGACCTTGATCTCATAACAAAAGATGGAGAATCCATTGGTGTGGTGCTTTACGGAAAATAGCTTCATACAGCCCATCACCCATGCAAGGTTCTTTGTAGGAAAGTCAATCAATCATCTAATTAATTATTGGTGAAAAAACCACAGACACACACAGGTTTCACAAACAGCTATACAGACGGGATCTAAATGTATGTGGATCGCCACCGCAAGAACTTGTCCAAAACCTGTCAAATACGGTGCATTTCATGTTAATTCTCTACATATTTCGCCATATTCAATTAGACCAATATAAAAACGTTCCGTAAATATTCAGCTGGAAAAAGACCCGGAGAACTTCAACGAGGACGATCTTCGGCAAGTGTTCGACTACGAAGCGAAGGTTCGGTTCCGCAATGAGGAGCGGGACAAGTACCGTAAGATGCTTCATGCGGAGTACGCCAAGCTGTCACAGGTGCTCAACGAAGGCATCGTTAAGTTTAACCAGAAGGTAAAACAGATCTGGGTCTCTTAAAAAATTATACTAATCAACCCGATAATGTATAAACAACCTATCAGAAAATAAAAAATGTATTGATTCTTTCAAAATAATTAACGAAACACTAAAGATTTACTTCAGTCCTAAATCCCTAATGTACTTATAGAGGTATCAGCAACAGGGTGTAATGTCCTCCGACCAGACGGGTGTTATGTCTGGTGGGCTACTGCCCGACGATTGATTTCGGGACATTGTTTAAATAGTAACAGTTGCGCGGTAAACTCTACTTGCGCGATGCAGGATTTTGCGTGACTTTGATGCGTGGTTCGCATGTGGCGATGTAAATGCCGCCACATCACTCCCGTCCGGCTGGACTAAAGTGTTTATGATATGACGTAGTAACCATCCAGCCGTTAGTACTGCAGCTTTCTGAATGCTATTGAATAAGTTTATTATGAAATCTTTAACATAAGGCATTCCAATTTAACTCCACTGCATTTACGAGTAATTTACTTGATATTTGTACGCCGTTAACGGCAAAACTTAGAGATCTCTGTACCTATTCTATTTAAACACCTATTTTTACACCTATTTTTTACAAATAAAAACTTTGAGTAGTCTGTAAAAGGTAGTCATAGTGACCGTCGGGGAAGTAACTGCATAAGCTGCATAACCAAACGTTAAGTAGAACGTTTAATTTATAAAATAGCTCGCTCCTATATGCTATCGGCTTCCGTGTTTGTCTATGATTTCAGGCAGTCTGTTTGTTTTTGGAGAACAGCTTTTTACATCGAGAAGTAAATGACTGAAGGTGGCATGGTTATCAGCTCTAAGAGGTTTTGTTATTTTTATAGGTGAGGGAGACCTGGCTTTTAAAGATTAAGGTAGACTCCATCATCGGTCAAGAAAATCTTAACCTTATGCGCTTGCGCAGAATTAACCTGGAACGAATTGAAAAGTCAGAGATAATAGAGGAAATGAGGTTTGATTGAGCACTTGAACTCTTTGTAATCGCATACTTTATTGTTTAGTGTAAAGTTTTTAGGGTTTGCCAGTTGGGTTGGTGTCAGTGTTATACCGTAATTTCTTACCGGCGAAGTATTCCTTTACCTTCTCACTTATTTTACTACCATTACTTATTGTTATGCTCTCACGTTTTTGGCAAATTAAAGCTTGCATTATTACTAACTTATAAAAAAACTAAATAATGTTTACATGCCGAGTCTCTCAATTAAAACCTATTTTTATATCTGTAGAGACGACATTGCCCTCTATGAGCGACAGGTGGAAGATTTGAATGCAGAGTTCCTAGAGATACAGGAACAGAGCGTGGAGTGCCAGAGCGCGTACGACGCCCTCATGGCTAAGGATAGACAGATGGACAAGACCTTTAAGAACCACTTTGCTGATATGTCGCCGATTATCGTTGAGCAGGCCTATAAGTTCTTCAAGTAAGTTTGACTTTGAGTTAAGGGTTTGTTGAGCAGATCTAAAATGTTACTCTAAATCATTTTCAGGCACTTTTGTATTGTCAAAGGAGTTGGTCAGTCAGATAGTTGAACCTATTTCAAAACTTAGTAAGTAGGTAGATTCCTTTCAAAGAGAACGGGCAAGAATTTCCGCGCGTACGGCTCGAGTGAGACTGACCTGCCCTTGAATGCATTTGGGTAACTATTCCCGCACGATCGCTCGCCGTAAAGCGCAATCTACACATCGCTACTGTTTACCTACCGCCATATCGCGCGATACCAGAACGTATTCAATTGTTAACGCGATTAATATCTGAGGTAATTGATCAGAACCCTAATGATTATTTTCTCATATCGGCCGATTATAACTTACCTTGCATTAACTGGACAAAGTAGACAGCCTGTAGTGCTAAAGAGGGGCGCCGTTGAAGTGCAAAACTCCGCGTATCACCTTATTAACTCAATGCTGTTCTGCATTTGAATCAATCTAACTTTCTCTCATAATCATACTCTGGATTTAATTTTTGCCAACTTTCCTAATATTGTTATAGGGTCGAACGGTCCATTGGTACCGGAAGACGCTTTTCACCCTGCAATTAATGTTAACGCCACAAATATTTTAATTCATCCCTTGAAACTCAGGTTATTTCAAAAACATGTTTCTAAGAAGGGAAATTATGAGCCCATTAGCAACGAATTACTTAAGAGTGATTGGGGATTAGTCTGTAGTATTGATAAACAACTTGAGCGTGTAATAGAAATGTTCTATTCTGTGATTGATACAATTATTGATAAATATGTACAAAAAATCACCATTGGGGGAACCTATAGCTACGCTGTCTGGTACAGTCGAGCACTAATTGATGTTATTAAGGAAAATTCTAAAGCGCTCAAGCAATGAAAAAAATATGAAAACCCCCATGATTACGCTACTTTTTCTTTAATAAGGGATCGACAAAAAAAGATGCATATGGAGTGTCATAAAAATTACTTAAACAGATCAAAAGATAAAAAAAAAATACTATCATAAATACTTCACCTAAATATTTTTGGGCGTACGTTAAAGCTAGAAAGAAGAATAAAAGTGCTTATCCTAAATACATGACGTACGATAACAATCAATTAACTAGTGAGGCCGACATTTATAACGCTTTTAATTACTTTTCTATAAAAATTTTAGCAGCAGGCTTGGGACTCCCTTCTCGACTGACCGTGATACATACGGCGACACACTACACAGCCTGACCATTGACAGTGCGAGGATCCAGAAACTCCTGGAGAATCTGGTTACGTCAAAGGGTCCAGGAAGTGATACTATACCCCCTTTTTTCTTAGTTAAATGTGCCATATTGCTCTATTTACCAATCACTTTTATTTTCAATGGATGTTTTCATGAGGGATTTGGACAGCTGCGCACATTGTGCCCATTCATAAAAAGGTTGCAGAAACTCCATAGAAAATTATCGTCCCATATCAATTCTTAATGTTATGGGAAAAGTAATGGAGAAATTAGTACACAGCTTTGTAACAACAACACGGGTTTATTAGGGGACGATCTACTAAATACCAATTTAGCAGTATTTCTTGAAAATGTTGCCCGTGATAAGGATGGTAGTGGACAGGTTGACGTGATCTACACGGACTTTGAAAAAGCCTTCGACCGCGTGGTCACGACATCCTTCTGCGTAAGCTGCAAGAGCTAGGAATTCGCGGTAACTTGCTCAGATGGTTCGAGTCATGCCTTAGGAATCGGTCTCAAATTGTTGCATTGGGCGGAGTAAGGTCTATCTGCGTAACCATCTGGTGTGCCACAGGGCTCAATTTTGGCTCCTCTTATATACTCTGCCTACCTATACGATATAGGATCACATGTTCTTGATGCAAGGTTCCTGATGTACGCTGATGACACCAAGATTTTTATGACTATATAAGAAATAAGCATGACTGTGAGAAGCTACAAAACGACTTATTTATTTTATTTATTTATTCATGTAACAATTCGCATTGTGTTTGAAATAAGTAGTACATTAATTAATTTATTACTTAAATAGATTATCTAACTACTATTATTATCAATAGAATCAATATGAACGTAAGCAAATGTCAGACCTTTACTAGGAAGCGAAATCTCATTAACTACAGCTACAGTCTTAGCGGTGTCAATATTGTGCGTTGCAATGTTATTAGGGATCTTGGTGTCGTCCTGGACTCAAAGCTTCTGTGTTCGGGCAAGGCGTCCAAAACCTGGGATTTATTATGCGTACATGTATATTATTTACTGATATAAATTGCATCAAGGTACTTTATTTTGCGTACATACGCAGTATTTTAGAATACTGCAGTACCTCATATCTGGAATCCGCACTACTTGGTTTATATACAGCAAATAGAATCAATACATTCCAAATTCGTTAAATATATTAGCTATCGCACTGGATTCATATCAACAGATTATCTGCTATCATGCAAACACCATAATGTGCTACCACTTGAGAGCAGACGTTTGATTCTGGACATGCTATTTCTTTATAATATCTGTAGTGGTAACATTGACAGTACCGTTTTAAATAACTTAGTTATAAGAATAAGTGCTCCGTCTCGACGGACTAGGCACACGCAGTTATTCGATGTACCACTCAGTGGTACAAACTACGCTCAAAATTCAGTCATTGGTAGGATGCTAAGTAATTTGAACAAGAGATTCTCTCATCTTGATATATTTAATACCAATAAAAGTATATTCAGAAAACAACTAATACCATCCGTATGTGACGAACTGCCAAATAAATCTAATTAAATTAAATTGAATAGAAGGTATACAGACAATCACTACATACCACTATAACAAATTCGCACACCCATTCACAGCTCCTCATGCACACTCCTACACACTCACCCACACTGTACACTAAGCAGTGCTTAGACGGTGCTAGCATGTAATTCACTTCACTCTGTAAGTTAGTTTCTGCTGCATATATTGTGCTGTGGATTTTGTGAATAATAAATAAATAAATTCCATTACAGTGCTGGACCATAATTTTCATAACTCTTTAGCACATGAGCTTGCAACCGTTCATCAACAAAAGAATAACCCCGGGGTCCGGGAGCAAGTCGTACATCGCCCAGTTGTTAGTAGGATAATTTCATATTTTCCGGGTGCGTTATCGGATCTGGCGCACCATATACAATCCAGCCTCACTTCCATCCAGCTGCTGGTCTGGATCTGCCGGCTAGTGGACTTGTTTCATCCTACGATACTACATGAGCTATTTTCATGATTTTTTTAAAATTAAAACAATTACACAGATATGCATATTGTGTTGTCGTCAGGAAGCGCCCCAAGTGGCACCAGCGCGGCACGATGATCCCGGTGGTGCTGTACGAGCTGGCCGGCGCCGTCGGCTGCGGCGTGCGGCCCGCGCTGCTGCACGCCGACTGCATCGACTACTTCAAGGGGTAAGCCGACTTCATCACCATCGTTTAGCTGCAAGACGCTCACTGCTGGACGTAGGTCTCCCCCAAGCATCGCTACGACAACCGCTCCTGCGCTTCTCACATCATGCAAATTCTCACGACCTTCACTAGGTCACATACGCTGTGCTTTTCGGCCTCATTGGCCGTGCGTTCGCCAGACGAGAACCTAACCACTACATTCTGTAATTTCATTTCATTGATATAGAGTGGAACAGCTGGACCAGATCAGCAATATGCCAACAGTGTTGGACGAACATTTATGGGCCACCATGTGCAAGCTGAGAAGAACCAAAATTGAGAACGAGGTTAAGGTAGGTACTGCTATTACTTCTTAATTAAGTAAATATTAAAGATCCATTTCTTAAAGTGGCGCCGGTGACCGGTGACCGAGAAGTTGTATAAAATCCAATTATATGGTTGTATGGCCATGTGATGCAGAGGAATCAGGCAAGTTTTTCATGCGAATGAAAGTTATAAAAGTAGAAGAAATGAAAGACGGATTGATGGTTTGTGTGTGTGAAAGAATATACGATGAAAAAGGGGTCGACTACTGAGATGACGGTTAAAAGAGATGTATGGGTCTGTATGGAAATTTATTTGAGATAAGTAAGTAAATTGAGATAAGGATAGGAGAATGACGATATATGAACGTTTTCCGCAGATGAGAGCACTGGTCCAAGATTTGGCGTACGTGGAACATGCTAATGGCGTATGGACTAAGGCCATCCACGCTCGGCGCACCCACCTCGCCTCCAGCCAGGCCAAAGTACTACGCCATCGGGAGATAGTGGAACTCGAAGCCAGGAACAAAACTGTTCAGGTATTGGATTAGGTATCCCGAGGTTGACAAAAAATTACAAGTAAAAATCATCAGTGTTTCTGCGGCTGTGAAAAATATACATCATCTTTAAGCTTCGTACTTTAATCAAAACAAAAGTTGTAAGTTTTCTGTACTTGGCCAGCTGGTGCTACCAGCGGGACAGGTGGAGATCGTGACCACCGGACACATGCAAGACTTTGATGACGCCACGCTCATCCCAAGAGAAGACATCGAGAAGATTAACAACCTCATACTGGTAACAAACTGTCTGCTTATCGACCGCGAATTCATACTTTAATTAAAAGGAACTAAAAACCGCCCCCACTACGCACAGCTTGGACTCACAAAACATCGAGATTTCTTTAATATAATGTCACTCTGTAATCGTATAATGTAATACACTGTAATGTTATACATTTTCCAGAATAAATTCTCTAGAAGTGATGGTGAAAACCGCATTAAAATCTGTTGCGCAGTTTAAAAGACCAACGCGGTCACACAGACACCACGAAAAGTGTATTTAATTTATAAATTTTACACTAAAGATGATGAATACTTGCGCGATTCAAAAGCTGCTCGAACCCGATCAGCTCGCGATGAAATCCATGTCATATGGACTGCACCCCCTATTTTCTTTTCTTCTTGTCACTTTTTGGTCATGGGCACGCGAAGACCGATCGTGCACCAGTTCCAACTTTTTTGAATTGAGGCCAAAGGCAAGCTTGGCTTTCATACTTTACATAGCCTTTAGGTTTTCGAGCATTTCGTTTTCTAATATTTTTGACCATCGAATGGTGTTTAAATACCAGTTTCATAACAATCTTATAAAATTAACAGAAAGTAGGCGCCATGAAACTTCGCATGATGCGCAAACAGATGGAGTTCCGCAAGGGCATCCTGTCCAAGGAGTGGGAGCACTCGCAGATGAAGATGAAGCTGCGGCACATGCAACAGGAGCTCTACTCATACAGGAGGCTCAAGGTGTCTACAGAGCAGTTTATATACTGAAAGTTCAAGGCGTTTGCTTTCCGTGTTCTTAACGAAATTAATGATGTGTTTGTCATTTCCACACACGAATCTTCCCAAAAACCAAACCAACTAAAATATCTAACTGTATATTTTAGTTGGTTGCGGATAACACAGTTTAGTAATCGGAAAAAAAACCCATGGGAGAAAGATGTGACTATATTCATGTGCTTAAATAAGCTCACGCCTTTTTCCCATAGGGATAGGCAGTAACGGTAGAACGCCATCTGCTACGATCCATACTATACTTACGTATAATATGTTTCTTGGAATGGGCCGTTGATAATGCACATCGAGTTTTAGAACAACTGCGTCATTGTATAGAGCGTCTCTCTCAGTCATACTGTGTGAGCCCCTTTCCACAGCTCGATGTGTAATTTAGAACGCACCGATATATTATTCTCACCAGATCCCAAAAGAACTGCAGCGGTACCTGAAGAACAAAGAACTTGGCTACACGGACGAGCAGGACTTTGTTCTCGTGGAGAAGGAGAACGAAGCCTCCAAGGAGGGCGCCAACAAGATACTGAACGACCAGATAAATAGGTGCGGGGATCTTGAGGTAAGACCTGTTGGAGATTTCTTCAGAACATCTACTAAACATTCACTTACTGACAAATAACGCACAGCCTAAACCACTGAGCCTAGAAGCATGTTTTTTTGCACAAGACAGAATTTTAGCCCATAGGAAATCCCATCGGGCGCACAGCTTGTCATTTTTATAAAAACTATAAGTATTAAAGGTCAGGTTACTAAAATTGCCCAATTTGCAACTTGCTATACAAACTTGGCGTACCAGTAAATTGCTCAGTGTTGCGCAATATAGTTGCCTGTGTAAGCGCATCTTAAAAGAGATGCAATGGCCATAAGATTAACGGAAAACCAAACATAAGTTAGAAGAGATAGCTAGAAAAGGGGTGAATATTTAAATGAAAGCTGATGATAGAGATGTATGGGAGAAGAAGACACTGTGTGCAGATATAAATACAGATGAGGAACTTTTTTCAGTTAAAACTGTTAGCAGTCGAGGCAGCCCGCAACAAGATGGAGAAGTTGATACTGGCGCTAAACGTAAAGGTATCTGACAAGAAACTCCACGAGGATCCGCTGGAGCCCATCAGAATCCGACGCGTGTTTAAAAGGAGGTATAACAGGAATAACTGTAGAATAGTAAAGCACCTAGTTTTTAAACTTTAGAATCGAAGTGATGCAATTACGAACGACGCCAATGATAACAAAACAATTCTGTGAGATACTCGTGCTAAATATTGTAATTGTATACACTATACCTACCCTATTTTCTTCTTAGTACGCCGTTAAGCTACGTTTTCCAAGAAGAGCGGTGGCCGTCATATTATAATAGCCGTCATGAAAATCTTTTATTTCACCAGCATTTAACATGAAGGTGCCAAAAAACATATATACAGGCTGTCCCAGAAGTCGACGTCAAGCCAGAATCGGGTAATATGTATATATATCGGGTAATAAATAGGTATATCAGAAAAATATTGAAAAAAATCTAACTTGTGTATTTTAAAAATTATTGGCATTTAACAAAACCAGCCAAGTGTGAATCGGACTCGCGCACAAAGGGTTCCGTACCAATAGATAAATGTTATGATTTTATTTTTAATATTTTACATGTTTAGTTATTATTTCGTTATTTTTGCACGAAGTTTTCCAAGTAAGCGCATTTTACAAGTTAGGCCTCTATAACTCCTGAACTAACAAAGTTACCTAAGCCGTTATAGTTTTTCTTCAAAGTCCATCACAAGGACTACCATCATTAATTTTTTCAGATTTTTCTAGCCAGCCCTATTTTAACAAAAAAATGCGCTGTAAAGTTGAATATCTCGCAAACGGATACCTAAATCAAAAAATCGTTTTAGCAACCTCTTAATGTTTTTAAAAGACCCACACTGGGGGCTAAACGTGAGAAAAAAAACATCCCCACTTTACGTGTAGATAACCCAAAAAAATTTTTTTCGTGATTTTATTTTAGCACTTTGTCAACGTGCTAAATACACATATCCATGCAAAGTTTCATCTTTCTAGCACTAACCGTTTGGAAGGTAAGTCGAGGACGGAGGACGGACGGACATGACGAAAGTATAAGGGTTCCGTGACGTGAACTACGGAACCCTAAAAAATGGAGAAAACTGCACCCTGTGACAGTCTTTTCACTCCTGTTGCTAAAAATCTTAAATAAAAAAATGTGAGGATCCTGAATAATGTTTCTGTAAACTCTTCCTAAAATGACCGATTCTGGCTTGATGTCGACTTCTGGAACACCCTGTATATGTCTCTGTATTTGAACAGCCGTTATTCTATGACCGTTCACCGCTTTCTTGTAGGAAAAAAACCTGTAACGGCAAAACATAGGTACCTAGTTTTTTATTTAACAAATAAAAACTTTGATTCGTCAAAATCAAAGTTTTTGTGAAAATTGCACATCATCTAAGACTAAGTCGATGTTGCATGATCTCCACATAGCGAGTCCACATCAGCAATTAACATTATATTTCCTGTCAGGATGGAGACGCTGGTGATGCGCAGCCGGCTGATCCGCGAGGTGCAAGCCAACCACTCCAGCATCGTTATGCTGCAGACCGAGCTAGAGCTGCTGCGGCTCAAGACTTACCCTACCCTCGCCAGCTTCTGCACTTACTAGAATATAGCTTCTTATTTCAGCCTGCCCGCTTTACCACGGTTTTGGTATTGTTTGGCGCTTTTTTTCAGTGGGAGTTTTCGAATGCATCAGGCACGAAGGAGGGAACACGAAATACTTATTAGAAACTCTCTGATCTATGGGAAGTAACTTCTACTTAACTTTACACGAATAGACTAAAATATGTTTGTTACCTGCTCAGATGCAACACGGATTTTTGAGTGTATTACATAGAAGTACCTATTGTTATAGTTAGCACGTAAGTTGGCAAGAGATTTTGTAGTGGGGGAAATTCGCGCATGTAAAAATGTATGAAATTGTGCGTGCGCGAACTTCCCCCACTAAAAAATCTCTTGCCAACTTACGTGCCGGTAACTAAAATGCAATTATGTAGTGCGGATAGTTAGGTACTATTTATTTATTCATCATCATCTACCTAGCCTTTTCCCAACTATGTTGGGGTCAGCTTCCAGTCTTAACCGGATGCAGCTGAGTACCAGTATTTTACGTGGAGCAACTATCTGACCTCCATATTCATTATACCCCCTTGGTAAGACTGGTTGTCAGACTATCTATTTATGGTGATTTATATTAAATTTAATTTTAAGACGGTAGTTAGTTATAGACGGCATTTAATGTAGTGTTGATTTTTAAAATAAATTATTGAAAGAACATACCTAATCAGATTTTTATTTTAACATCTTGTAAACTACTTAACTCATGATTCAGCTGCCGTTGCTTTGTTGCTAATGCTTTGGTTTCCTAAGAAAATGGTAAACGATCACGAATATCCACTAAGGGCTTACCACCAGCTATTAAGTATGCAGAAGTAGCAGAAGTTCAACTGCATCGCTTTTTTATACTGTCATAGACCAAAAAAGCAGTGCAGTTCAACTTCTGCCCTGCGTTTTGGAGACCTATTGTCAAATACTTGGTAAAATGCGTGATCGAGGCCAAGAGCGGTCGGCAGCCATTAATAAAATAGTAGCGGTCCCCCGACAGGACAATATTTAATCAAAAAATTTCATACGTACTTACGTAGGGTCATAATTTCAAGGTTATTTTTTTCTTTTTATAGGGTTTCACGTTGTCGGGGTTTTTTTAATTTTTTTATTAAATTTTTTATTTCATGCTTTTTGTAGGGACTCCTTGTAATCTCATTTCTTTTATTTTCTTGCGTTTTAAGATTCAGGTAATTTGGTATTTAATCAGGTTTTTTGTAATTCGCCATTTTGTGGTAGTGGCCATCTTGGATTTGAAATTTGTCATAGTGTATAGTATTCAACTAGTCAAGCCCTTCCATTTGATACCCATATAGAGAGAGTTGTGAAAAAAAAAAATGTAATTCGCCATTTTGTGGTGGCGGCCATCTTGGATTTGAAATATATCATTGTATAGTATTCTACTAGTCAAGCCCTTTCATTTGATACCCATATTGAGATAGTTGTGAAACAATATGTAATGCGCCATTTTGTGGCGGCGGCCATCTTGGACCGATTGTAGCGGTATCTACAACGCCACATGCGAACAACGCGTCATACTGACGTCACGCAAATCCTGTATCTCGCAAGCAGAGTTTACCGCGCAATTAGCATAGATACAATTTCCCAACATCAATCGTTGGGCAGTTGCCCGTCAAACACAACACCCGTCTGGTCGGAGGATCCTCCCTTTTCTATAGAGTATGAGTGAACTTTACACCCTGTTCCTCATACCTCTATACTGGTGACCCCGACGTGATCGTCAGCGCAGCCTTCGTGCAAACACTTCAGCGTGACGTCATCATCATCACTCCCGCAAGCTTTAGCGGCGAGTCACCCAGCCAGCCAGCATCCACGGCTTCAACGGGTATCCTGACCACCAGCATGCAGCGTCTGCGCATACCTGGTCATCACCCTCAGCCTCATCAGCAACCTCGGCACAGCACACTGCACTTTCGGCCGGTCAACAAGCAGAGCACCCTCTCCTGGTCGACGCAGCAGCCAGCCTCAACCCGGCGCTGTACATCCGACGCACTGGAATATAACGCAGCGCCACCCCGACTCACTGGGGACAACTCCGCAGACAGTTCCGACTCACCGTGAATGCGGCAACCGGTTCCGACTCACTGGAACCTCAGCTGGCCTGGCAAGCATCGCAAGATACAAGACTCAATCCACTATCGACCTCCGGTCTCCGGAGGGGAGTGATGTAGCGGTATCTACAACGCCACATGCGAACAACGGTCGGAGGATCCTCCCTTTTCTATAGAGTATGAGTGAACTTTACACCCTGTTCCTCATACCTCTATACGATTTTCATCAAACATAGCTAAGAACACTCCCGACAAATTCAGCTTTCAAACAAAAAATAAAAAATGAAAAAAGTCAGATTTTCATGACGGTCGTTATAATATGACGGAACCGCTTTCCTTCCTAGGAAATAAAAGCTTTAGTCCATGGGTCGAGGTTTGTCGAAATCATAAGAGAAAAGAAAAACGCTGATTACAAAACTTTTATTTTCCATAAACAAATCTACAGTTACTGATAAAATACATTCAATTATTAATAGTTCGATACAGCTCAACATTTATAGAAAAACGTAAGAAATTCGTCTAGTCGTGATTCCTCGATAACCTTCCATTTTAATTATATAAAATGGTAGGGAGATTCTCCAAGTATCAAATCACGAATATTTAAAATCTGTCAATTCGGAGGCAAAAAGCCTTTTATATGAGCATACGCAATAACGAAGTAAATTACAGTCGTGAACAAACGCCAACCATCTTACTCTATGGAGCTATAGTTTGACTAAAACTGCTATACCGCGCCTCAGGAATGCGCGGCGAGGTGGGAGGAATGCGCGGCGAGGCGGGGGACGGGACGCCGTGAGCGATGACGAATGAGCGGCTTGCACTGCCCCCCCGTCTCGTCGCGCACATACCGAAGGCGCGGTACAGCGGTTTTGGTCAAACTATATCTAAATCTATGATTAGCTGTCTGATTTGACACAGTAAGGTAAAAATCTACAGGATGCAAAAGCTATGCTATCAATATTGTAGGAAATGTGAATTAATTTCCAAACGTTTGTCGACGACTGTACCGTATGAAATTTTCATAAAAAAGATAGAATTAGGCCACAATTTCGTTTTAAAAAATAATCTATCACACGATTTACCATCACAATTTCGCCAATATTTACACAAAAATAAAAATTTGCTACAATGTTTTTAGAATTTTGAATATTGGAACAAAATCTTTTTTTATTTTAATTTTTTCTGACAATGTGAGAATCGTATCAAACTGCAAATGACATAAACCATACTTGAAATGCTCCAAGAAAACTCTTGAAATTCTACTGGCTGAAAGGCTGGAAATGAAGGAAGATCTACTCGATAAGCTACCTGAGTGTGTTACATTAATAGATACAGTCAACCGCACATTATTGTTAATGATTTGGCATGACGGTGCCTTCATTTTCAGAGTTATTTACCTTCTGATAGCAGCCATCCAACAGCAACCTTATGATAGGTAACGAAAATAAAGATCACTGTGGTTTTGGCAGACTTGTCAGTGCAGCAACCTTATTTTAAGGGAAATAAAGATCACTATGATTTTGACAACGGTGCAACATCAAAAATGGAGAAAACAAAGTGCGGTTTTCGTAGTGCAAGTGCTACCACTAACGTGTGGTTGACGTTGACTGTACTTTTCTTGCAACATTTCAAGCACATTTAAAACTACGGCTGTGCGCATTAAACTATGACGGTACAAAGTCTATTAAAACGGTACCTTATAATACTGCTATTTTCACTAAGATATGTAAGATCGGGGTCGGGGAATTAGAAGTTACTTTAGGGAGTATAAGAGTGTAGAAAATTTGTTTTAAATCTACCCAGAAGATTCCATTCACATGTGCTGCTTCACTCACTTGAGACAGGGCAAGGCAATTCATTTATCTTCGCATCGAGCGTAGATGCTCGCTAAGGCCGCGACAACGCGACACTAACGCTGCAACAACGCGACGCAGTTTCCACATAATGTCTGCGCGACGCTAGGCCAGCGTGAGCATTTACACAGCGTTTTCGCAGCGTTTACGCGACGTACGCGGTCGTTGGACATATGCTCAGCGCGAAAACTTGAAGACACTCTCAAGGCTTCATTTGAACGCAAAATAATAAACACGCGAATGGAATATTTGGGGCTGTAGTCTTATCCAGGTTTTTCATATCTTGAGTCTGAACTTGCTCAGTTTACCTTCAGGGCAACAATACTTAGTTGGCTGACAGCAAGAAGCTTTTAAGCGATCAGAATGTTTCACAAATATTACTTAGCTGACATTGATTCACATAATTTGTGCGACATTCGTATCCATATATCGTGGTTTACACTTCAGGAAATACTTTATATTTGGTTTTCTGACACATTACGTAGTCTTGCGTAGAGTTGAGCGCTATTGTCATGTTTCAGACGTGGGCTTGTTCAGTTAATACTGTTTCAGCACTACTGATCCCATTTAGTTTCAGAACCTGTATGTTCTAGATTAGGCTTCTTATTATTGTACAATTTCTTTTTAGTCTTATTCAATTTAAGTACCTATTATTATTTATTAGCCGTCAGTATTCGTAATAGTGACTGCTAATTAATACTTTTTGCTAGCGTCTTTTTAAGCGTTTCCTTGTTTAGGCCGTATTTAAGTAAGCATGTCAAAAACCTTTGGGTCTTGATGGCAAATTAACCCAGCGTTGGAATTGAACAGTCGTAACAATTACTATTTAAATCCATTTCTCATTATAAAATTGTCCTAGTCATTTTGTATATTTGTCTATAACAGCCAATATGATAATTTTCTAATTTCTCTGCTCTGGTCACAAGTATAACGATACAGTACATTGTTACTGATTGATTATGCTGATGTAAATACATTTAAGCAACAGATTATAAATACATTTTATGTCTTGTTCTGTTGTACCTAGAGCGCTGTCCTCTGGTCATAGACTATAACGGCATCGGCATCAAAGAACTGGCTGTGGGACTTACTGAGCGCGATTATGGCCGCATGCTCGTTGCGCATGCGATTCTTGTATTTCTTGCTTAAATTCACCTGGAAAATGAAAATCTAAATTAGACGTTTTTGCGCGGTACCTATCAAAGATTTAAGAGCGCAACGAGTAGAGAAAGAAAGCAGGCAAATCTGAGGATTATGACGACGTATAATTCTGCCTACTACCTTTAATCTTTATGTCATGAACCCGCGATCGTCAGGGTCACTGGCCGCCTGGGCAATGCCTATTCATTTGGTCCTTTGTTCATTTTGTCCTTGTTTCGAACTTATCTTGGAATATACAAGTTTACTTAGGATACCTATGATAAGCAGTGGAGTGTGACAACTCAGGCTGACTGATCGGAGTCTGTTAGCAGGTATATTGCTTACCTTAGCATACAGTTGTTGTAGGTCGTCTTCTGTTGAGAGTGGTCGTGGTTTGGGTCTGAGGAAGGCTGGTAATGACCTCGTCTTAAGTGCGTCGATGTTCGCCGCATTGTCTATTTCGTCTAACACTGAAACAAGGCATATGTGAAATTAGATAGATTCACACTCTATATAGTCCGTCGTTATAATAATATTCAGCAGCAATAAACAAAGTTCGTATAAGAAACAAGGTTGGTCCTAAAATGTTCCCCTGGGGAAATGATATTGTACTTTTGCCTTTTTATCAACGGCAGTTTCGCACTCGACATTTTAGGCACCATGACTGTCTTTGAAATGAATGAATAGATAGATTTAAATTAAAGATGTGCATACTTATTTAAAATGGTTTAAATTATTCTACTTTTAGAATGGAGCCTGTGTCAAATGCAATAAACAAATCTTTAAAAATATGTAACCTAGTTTCAATTTCACGCAGGTATTCAATAAGAAAGTTAACGCTTTTTAAATTTATTATTTCAACTATATGAACCATAAAAGGTACAAAGATGAAATTAATGCCTTATGCATTTTCTACCAGTCAACCAAAGGTGGTGGAGAATATAATATAGCAGGTGCATTGTTGTTGGTTGTTTTTGTAGTGATATATTTATCTATACTAATAATAAAGCTGAAGAGTTTGTTGAACCAACTAATTAACTCTTTTTCCAAAAAAAATATTTACATGCTAGGGCTCTTAGGAGCCGAGCAAATATAATATAAGAAAGAACGATAAGCGAAAATAAGTAGACAGACGATGCGATGCGACGGGGTGGATCGGGGGAATAAGAAGTTTCACGCGGACGAACTCGTGGACAGAAGCTAGTCAAAATATAAAAAAGACTCGTCAGTGTGATAAGGCCCTCATTGCTAGCTGCACGCACGAGGCATATGCGAGTCTTTTTTATATTTTCACGTTCAACAGCCCGCCCCACCCCACTTCAGTTGTATCAAAGACCCGAGCGCCCGCCGCGTCGTCGTGCTGTGTTCGGCGCGCGTTCGTTGCGGGCTCGTTGCGCACTCGCTTCGCTTTAAACTCGCTCGCAAATCGCCAGTGTGATATCAGCCTAAAACTACACTTACTACTGCTCGAGGCATATTGCACGCATTGCTCTCTCGGGTCGGGCACGCGGTTGACGTAGCACTGCGGCGGGTGCCGAACCTCTCGCGAAGCCCGACACTCCACATCACCGGCGTAGCTGACTGGACGAGCATGACGCTGGATTTGTACCTAAAAATTATTACCACATATATTACTGTAGCCTTAAATAGATTTGCACGTAGCATAAGTTTATCTAATCAGCCTATAAAGTTCCCACTGCTGCGACACGGGCCTCCCCTCTGTGAGAGGGAGTGGACTTGCAAATGATTGAGGTAACGGGAGAGTACCTACTGCACCATGAAGATTCTCGTCCGTTAATTTCTACTACATCTTGTATAAACAAAACAATAAGCATGAAATTTAATGTTTTTAGTGCCTACAGGTCAATGACCTAAGATGACCCTCTACCCTCTGACAAACACAAGGACAGACTTCTAATCGATTGTTATACCATAATCGATTCATACAGGTAGTTACTAACACCTTAGTCGTTTAATTACTTATTATAAAATTCTTACCTCAGCATGTTTCATCCTATAATTTTCCTGACTAGAATATGCATGGTTTTCTTTGATAGCATAATTTTCTTTAAGGTATTGTTCATCTGGAAAGCAAGACCAACAATCAATAACTAACATCTTGCGGATTTATAATTAGAAATTAAAATAACTAAGTAATTAAACTCACCAAACGATTTCTGATGACGCGGCATTAGGCGGCAGTAACAAATTATAACTAACAAAATAACAACTCCGCAAATACCTCCTATAAGCCAAGATAACCAAACAATTATAACACGACCCTGCAAATAATCATTTTGGTTTGTACTCATAGTCCTGAATAAAATATTGATTAGAATGTGCACTCAACATACCTGCAGAAACATTTCAGTTATTAACACGAAAGCGAAACACGCTTGGTTTTGATCCCCTATTGTAATGTTTTCCTAACATTTTTAATACTTATCTAATACAAATACTACATAAATATAATAAAATTAAGATAAATACTATGAAATTAAGAAGTGGAAATGTCCATTTTTGAACTGTCCGCGCCTGCGCTTTGTGCGTCAATTATTTTTGATCAGAAATTATAAACATCAAGTCAGCAAAAGCTTAAAGATTTTAACTGTATCTCTTAGAAAACTGAACATTTGTAAAATCCTGCAGTAAATCATATTTTCATAGTATTATCAATCGTATTACAGGATTATGACAGGAATTACGAGAGACTAGAATCTTTATAATTACAAACATTTCAGAACGATTAAAGCCATGTCATGATCACAAATTTGACGTCTACGTTTCGTAGTTTTTGGAGTTTTTCGCTATTGCCGGATGATATAGGGTCAATTTCCTTCAGCTGAAAAATTAAATTACAGGATCACAAAATAAAATAGGAGCAAAAATGTAACCTTTTTTTGAATATAAGTACCGACTAAAATTTATTTTATAGCGTTACTATTGATCAAATAACAAAACTGACTGTGCCGTGGTTAAAAACGGAACGTTAGGTTTTGTCTGATTGTCTGTTAAATTATAAATATACTAGTCTATGATTGTCTGTCACAATCTGTTATGTCATGTCGCGCGGTTGTCGTATGATTTTTGTGTGATCGTCGTAACTCTCGGCCGTTTTTTATTTCTCAACCACTAGCAAAACAATGTTGTTGACATAAACGCTGACCGGCTGACTGTTTACGCGGTTTTTTAACTGTAGTTATCAGTCGTACGCTTAACCCCGCCAATTTCAAGTTATCATCGTGCGATCCTGCTAGCTGCTACGTCATTGCACACCTCTTGAACTCTACTACTGCGGCAATAGTAGAAAACATCGGCTCTGGTCGGACGTATCGCTTAGTGCGTAAAAGCAATTTTAAAGAAAACTGTTTACGCTACGTAATTCTTTAGAGAGATCCAGTGTATATGGAAATGACGAGTATTAAATTAAGTTTTCTTATACTGTTTACTTACGGACTGCTTGCACGGAATTCTCTTGGTCTATCGCCTGTTATCCTCAGTGAGTATCGTTTTACAGTTCTTATTCTAGAATATTCATGTAATTTAGTTCATAAACTTCTAGATATCCCGAGTTGCACTGAAGTAAACCAATAAATAAAATTGTTTACCTAACAAAAACGTTTCTATTAATTTTGTTATATTTACATTATATACAAGAAATTGTAGGTACTAACTACATCATTATCATATTCATAATTAACTAAAAAAGATAGGTATAGGAAATATTTTTTATTAATTATTGTTCTGGTGATAAACAAATATTATATCAGTTGTAATTATACATATAATTACTAAGGAATTTTAATTAGGTTTGATATTTAAACATTTTGGTCATCAGACACCGTGACTTGCATAAATATATAATTTTAATGCTAGATTATTATAAAAACATGTCTAAAGTCTGAATTAGCAATCAGTACCTACTTACCTGAGGTTAGACATAATTAACTAATCATGGATTATGTATTACAAAGATGGAATAGAATTTGTTTCCTTTGTGAGCATTATGTGATAGGTCTACAATGTTTGTTTACCTAGGATTTACATGTAAATAGGCAGATTGATAGTATTTATTTAAGCATATTTGTGTTTGAGTCTCCAAGAATCCAGGCTTCAAATACTCTACTTACAAAAACATCCTCATCAAAATTAATTTCTTAGTCACTGGTCAGTCAATCTATACTAATAATAAAGCTGAAGAGTTTGTTTGAATGCGCTAATCTCTAGAACTACCAGTTGGATTAAAAAAATATTATTGCATTGATAGCCCAATTCTTGAGGAAGGCTAGAGATAATAATAAAGAACGCTAAGCAAAAACAAATTAATACCACGGGCAGGGGTCGGTGGGTTGTGAGAACAATGAATTTCACACGAATGAAGTCGCGGGCATAAGCCAGTCAGTCATAAAACTGCTGGTGAGATGGTTATAAATATATTTTTTTGTTAAAATACAGTCTTATTCATTCAACAGTTCCTGGCGACGGAGGAAGCCAGCTCGAGGCAAGACTAAACAAAACAAATGTGGTGCACTACATCTGTGCAAAATCATCACCTGATTACTTCAACATATGGCTCAACCTCGAACTCCTGGTGCCATTTGTCATTGACTGCTGGGTGGACAACTTGAAACTAGAGTACGACAATGTTACACGGACAACTAAATGTCCCGCTGGTGTGGATATCAGGATCCCCGGTTGGGGCGACCCGGACCCTGTGGAATGGTTGGACCCATCACATCAGAGTTCTGGAGCTTACTTCAACACAATAGCAGACTCCCTAGTCAAACTGGGATACACGAGAAATGTGTCCATTCTCGGTGCTCCATATGATTTTAGGAAGGCTCCAAGTAAGTGAATTTTTGGTGAATTGCTTTTTGCATGTACATATAAAAAAAACTCAAGAGTAAGTTGTGTTTAAAATATCTCACCCTGTGTATGTTGTGTCACCCTTTGTAAAATGTCTATTGTCTACATTTATTTCTACATAATAAAGATACATATATCATAACATCCATATATTCTCTGAAGGGTTAGGAAGAAGTACACCCATTGTGTTTTTATTTATGGTTTATGTCACTTGTTGTTTGTTTTGAGGCTGTATCTTTTTTAAAACTTTTCTCAAGTGTAGTGGATTCGATTACTATCATAGCAACCAGAACCACACCTGTTGATAAATCGTATTTTCACTACTACCAGTTCGTAATATCATATAAATTTTCCTGCTAGATAAGTAATAGGTAGGTAATAATAATTAACAAGTGCAGTAGAGTGAAAGTTAAAAAACCCTGATAAGAAAAAAACATTTTATTGTTATTCTTGCTAAATAAAAAATTACAGCCTACATTCTTTACCAGTTTTTATAGCTTAGAAACATAATTCACTAAGCACCATTAAAATATTTATTAAATACTTACTGATAATTAAGTAAAATAATATAAAACTTTATGGGGCAGTAACACCAGTAACCATGGGCGTACCCCTTTCGCAAGGGTGGGCAATGCTCACTCTAGAATCTTCTTTGCCCACCCCAGAATCTTCTTTGCCCATTGTAGAAAAATCGACAGTATTGAAGAGTTACTATTAATGCTAAGAGTCATTAGCTTCTCCTTATAAGATAACGACGTTGTCCGTCAATCTGTCTGTTAGTCTGGATCCTTAAATAACCGATTTAAAAAATAGGAGGAGGTTCTTAATTCGGTTGTTTTTTTTTTCTCAAAAACGAGTGGCGGTTTAATATACTTAAGGAATTTAAAAAAAACATGATGAACATGGGATTGTTTATTACTGGGCGTCACATAAGATCTATCATTAAATGACTGACTAGTTCAGCTGGAAAGCTGCCCCCCTAGACAAAACCCCTAGTACGCCAATGCCAGTAACAATGATGATATTTTACTACAAATTCCAAACAATAGCTAAATATGTACATAGTCCAATGATTAATCAGGTGTTGAAAGTAGTTCAAATTTTGATCATTCTGACTAATCCTAAAGCCGACTAACCCCCTTTTACTGATGACCTAAATCAAAATGACACAGTTACCGTTCCTTTAAATGGAAACTGTTTACCAGCTCTAAGTGGTTGACTACACCATGTGAACTAATAAATGGACTAGTATTTGTTTTAAGTTAAGGGGTCGGTCGCGACGCGACTTATGTGTGTCGGAGTCTGTTGTTTAGTAATGAATGTAGGTACTTTATTCATTTAAAAGTAGGTATGACATAATCATATAAAATTAGAGTCTTTAAACAATGCAAATAAGTATATTTGTTAGCTCATAGGCTTTGTGACTGCAAGGCATTGCCAACGTTTTATGCTGCATTCTTCCGGCAATTTGCGCCAAACTTGCCCAGGCATTTCCAACAAAATATACATTCATGTTATTACTGTGCTCTTTGTGTCCACTTTTTCACCAACCACTGCTTAGATCTCTTCTCTTCTGTGCTATTTCCGTATAGTCTGACGAAAGAGCTGTGCTACTGACCAATCATGGCCTCAGTCTCAATTACCAGTTTGCCTTGGGCCATTGGCCTTTTTCCCTTATACAGGGTGGCGATTTAGTCACCTGCACCGGTCAAGGGGATGATTCTACCCGTCGTACAAAAAACGTTCACTATGAAACTCATACCCTATCCCCCTTGATGGATCCAGTTGAAATTAACACCCTGTATTTAAATATTCAAAGTTCTTAATTAAAAACAACGTCACTTTATCCACAGATGAAAACGAGCAATTCTTCACCGACCTAAAGACATTGGTTGAAACAACATACACCAAAAACAACAAGACATCAGTGACGCTACTCGTGCACAGTATGGGCGGGCTAATGGCCATGCACTTCCTGCGGCTGCAGCCTCAGAAGTGGAAGGACCAGTACATCCGGAGACTCATCTCGCTGTCCACGCCCTGGGGAGGGTCTATGAAGGCAGTCAAGGTGTTTGCTATAGGTATGTAGAATCTTCTTCGAAGCTAATACACCAGGAAGTGGCGACGAGCGGGCGATTTGGGGGACAGCCTTATATAATTTTGATATTAAAAGTGCTGAGAATCAGCATTTATTAATGTCAAAATAATAATTTGAATAAATTACTTTAGATTTTTACTTATCTGAAGAGTTTCATGTGGCTGAGCGTACACAGCGTACAGCGTCTGCCTGTGGCTAAATTGCTAAATGCAAGCCACACTGCATTTAATTTTATTGGACCAATTTATTCTTGTGTTAACACCGTTAACTCTTGTAAGGTTACCCGTACGTCGTTGGGTAATAGTTGAACTACGGATGAAAATCACGCTATGACCCTTAATGCTACGAAATAAAGCTAATATTAAACAGAAATCATCATCAAACAGGTTACCATGGCCGCGCAGTTGACGGTACAAACGATACGAAAATAATTTCGGGTTCGATATAAGCCAGACGGCTTTGGAAACCATGAACAGAAATACAAAGTGCACTTAATATTACAATCGGTTTAGTGTAGAAGCCAGTTTAAAGCTGTGTGAACTGCGTCAGAGACCGATACTAAGAGGTCACAGAGCTATTAGATAATAGAGCCTCCAAGGGTCTTCGGAATGATATAGGTCCAAAACAAAAGTTTCAACAACATTTTTTAAAACGCGTACAATTTTTTTTGTATATCATGCGTAAACAGTATCTCGGTAAGCGAAGGCAAGCCTCCAATACCAACATTATAATTTAATAACAATGAAAAACATGCGTATTGACCTCCTTACCGTGACGTCATGAACTGCAGACATGCGGAAATAACATTGAAACATGTGTTTATGTGTATATATTTGCTATAATATCTCACAATGTAGCATCAAGTACTGCTGACGGTTTGCGCTAATAGACGGGTCTTGTAATATTTTGGAAGTGGTACGGTCGGCAGCGAAAATCGGCTGTCACTTCGGCTTGACTTATTAACAATAAGTACTTAATATAAATTAGTCGCTTTTCGTGTCTCTCTGTGTGACCGCCTTACATACTACTTTTGCTTAATTTACGTTCATACTGACGTCATACACGCACGCCGGTTGCGAATTCTATGCACCTGACCTTTCTGAAGCACATCACCAATAAGGTCACTATATTATGACCTCCTAGGTCAAAGTGTATGGAACAAATTTCAACGCAGGAGTGTTCAGAATCATGTACTGAATTCATGGTAACAGGTTGCCCGTCGATGTCTCTGCCACCCTGTATTAATAAAGGCTCATAATGTCATATCTTACGGCTTGCAATAAAATGTGCAAGGTAGGTCAAATATCAGAGAGGTAATTCTCGTAATTTTAAGAACGCTCACAGTCTGATCTCAGTCTCAATCTGTCAAAAATACCTCTAATTTCCCTACATTTTTGATAAGTTTCTGACATTGATTGTCGCTAAGATGAGATTGCGACTAGATTTTGAACGTTTTTAATTACGGGAATAATTGGCCTTCACGTTCGAACGGAAATAAAAAAGATGAATCAGTCAGTTTCTGTTAATGAATACCAATAATATGATGTAAACGTATTTTCAAGATAAACAATTGCAATTGTTAACAATTAAATGCACTTTGAACAATGCTTACTGTTGTAATAAGAAAAACATGTTGTATTGTGGTGTCAGCTGTTATACATAAAGCGGTGGTGACCCAGTGGCACAGGCCGCGACTTTTGAGTGTTAGGTCGTAGGTTCGAACCCTGACTGGCGTTTTACTTTGTGTTATTTATTTCATCACCACTGCTCTCAAAACGGCGAGGGAAACCATCGTGAGGAAACCGGCATGTCCTAGAACCAAACATTCGAAGACATGTGACATCTACATACCCTGCCACTCCATCTCCCACAGAGCAGGCCTGTGTCCCAGAAATGGGAACATTACAGGCTGATTATGCTTATGCAGCTCTCATATCAAAGAAAAGACAGTCTTTAAATACTAAAAGAACCAGAATTATTATAATGTAAGATATGAATAGTTCTTTTTCTTCGAGTCGCTGCACGACTGTATTTTGAATCTTTTTTCCAAAAACATTGTCACTTCCACGGCGTTGTCGGCGACAGCGCAGAGGTCACTTTGACTGCATGTTTTGGGACACAGAGGGCAGGATAGGAGGTGGAGCATGGATTGTGACATAGCTCCACAATCACACCCTACCGCCGTTCCGTCAAGGTAGCCCCACTTTACCAGGTTGGACTTACATCTTCCCTCTTATGTCCGGAGTCTAAATGCATAGTTGATTGAATATCATTAAGCATATGCCTTTAAATATTAAGTGTTGGAGTCGTTTCTTGCTGACGGCGACGTCGCGCGTCGTCGTGAATTGTAGCCCTTGGCAGCCTAGACTAAATGCAATTATCGATTGTGTAGGTACCGGTAAACTTTGAAAAAGAAGTATCTATGACACGATACAAACATAAAGACAAAGACCCATTCATAATCAGCCCTTAATGTTCCCACTGCTGGGACACGGGCCTGTTCTCACGGCGTGCAGCGTACAGGGAGTGGGCAGTACTTAATTTAGCACGCAGTGCGGGTTGGTATAGATGTCTCATGTCTTCGAATTTTTGAATTCTAGGTCAGGCCGGTTTCCTCACGATGTTTTCCTTCACCGTTTCTGAGAGCAGTAAGGATGAAATTATTTACACGAAGTAAAGCGCTTGCCTTGCTGGGTTCAAACCCACGACCTACAACTCGGTAAGTCCGGACCGTTGTCACTGGGCTACCACACCACTGCTCAAGCCTGTTTTTCACAAGCAGTAATTTGCTAGTCTAGGGGACCTTAAAGACATCGCGATCCTGTATACTGGCAATGACAACCTACTATCATAGTAACGTGAAACAAACAAAGCACCAAGTTGAATACAACGCATATTGTTAGGAAAACAACGCATCAAACACAAATGAGTCAACGGAAGTCCTGATCAGCAACATTACGTTGTCAGGCACTCTCACTGTGTCCCCGCGACTCGAGCCCCGACCTCGGTGAGACACTGATTGATAACATCACGCTAGTATTCACCGAAGGGTTAGGCAGAGGTACACCTACAGGGTGGCAGGGACGTCGACGCACAAATTGTAACCAGGAATTGAGCTCATGATGCTAGCGTAGAAAATTTTCGTTGGCTAAAAAAAACTGCAGTTTCATAGAAAAGTGCAATACCTATGAAACAGCAGATATTTTTGGGTCTAAAATCGTGTGCTGAATTCATGGTTACAGATTGCGCGTCGATGTCCCTGCCACCCTGTATTTAAGTCCCATATAATAAGGGGTGAGTCTATTGCCAACAACCGGCCATAGCCCCCCATGTAGTGTAGCTATGTGAAACTGTGGCTATACCGTAGACAATTGGTAAGGAATGTAAACAATATAGTATTGTGTCATTGACCGGTTAATTAATCACCGCGGTCGAATAAACGGTAATCAAGATAGCATTGTATTGTTTATTGCGATGATTTATCCATTAATACTAAAGGTGTAATGCTAAATATGCAGCTGGCAAGTTGTTGTAAATGTTTTGAGGAAAACTGATCTAGCCAGGTGTTCATAAGAATTTTCTTTAACAAGAATACATACAAATCAATAAAATGAAATTTTTGCCTGACTGTCTGTCCGTTTGTACCGGATAATCTCCGAAACGGCTAGACCGATTTTGACGGGATTTTCACTGGCAGATAACTGATGTTATAAGAAGTAACTTTTATTTTAGAAAAAGAATTACGGTTCCGCGCCAAAAAAAATATTACCCATGAAATCTATATATAGTATATAAAAATCAATTGCCGTTCGTTTGTCTCGCTAAAACTCGAGAACGGCTGGGCCGATTTGGATGAAATTTTGTGTGTATATTTCAACGGGTTCCTGGACGGTTTGAAAACACAATTGGACTTGGTAGGTGGCGCTGCTGTCGGTGTATAATGACTCAACCGGGCAGGACGACGTCTGCCGGGTCCGCTAGTATACAATATATTTTTTCACACCTAAACCACTGAACGGATTTCGATAACCATCCATGCGGGCAAGGCCGCAGGCAGAAGCTAGTACTATATAATAACAGTTGTTTTTTTATTATCTTTTTGCAATTACGACTACATTTGTGTGATTATATTCCTACAGTAAATAATATCTCTTTCCAAGGGCAAAACGTTTAGCTCATTGACCCCTGTCAACGATGTAATTTATTAACCCTTGATTATTCATGTTCCCTATGTCCTGCTGGGTAATAGAGGCAGAAAAAACGTATTATGTTTGTCAGCAGTACTTCTTCTTCGACATCATCATCAAAATCAGTCTATATTGTTCCCACTGCTGGGACACAGACCTCCTCTCTTCGAGAGGGAGTGGGCTATAATCTACCACGCGGGCCCCGTGCGGGTTGGTAAATGTCACTTGTCTTCGAATTTTTGGTTATAGGACATGCCGGTTTCCTCACGATGTTTTCCTTCACCGTTTTGAGACCAGCAGCGGTGGTGATGAAATCATTTACACAAAGTAAAGCGCCAGTCTGGGTTCGAACCTACGACCTACCACTCGTAAGTCGCGGCTGTTACGACTGGGCCACCACTGTTCTCTCTTCTTCTACATATTTCATCGAATCGAAAAGATTTAAGTCGATATAATATGTACTTGTACTAAAAAGTTGGGCCCAGTAGGTAGGACCCATGATAATCACAGCATCAGCTCTTCTTTCCTTCAGAATGCTACAGAGGAAGAATGCATGTTCATATTACAATAAACTTATCGATTCAGTCTCAATGAACGTTTGGCTTCCATTTATAGCTCTTCAATTGATCGAAACGTCGCTTACAATGTTTTGTACTGATTCATAGGAAATACTGATGTCGGTTCGAAGCCATTGTTACTTTTTTAGTGATCATGTCCAAAATTGTATTTTATTACCTACAAGCCGTTTGCCCGAGGAGTCTCTTTGGAGGATAAAATTATCCGGAAAAGAACCGGACTTACCAACATAGCTTGCAGAGTAAGCAAACTGAAGTGCCAGTGGGCTGGCCATGTTTGTCGAAAGACCGATCGCCGGTGGAGCAGACGAGTCCTGGAGTGGAGACCGCGTATCGGCAAGCGTAGTGTGGGACGCCTCCCAGCTAGATGGACGGACGACCTAAAGAAGGTGGCGGGGGCACTCTGGATATGGAAGGCGAAGGACAGGGTGTTGTGGTGCAGCCTTGGAGAGGCCTATGTCCGGCAGTGGACTGCAATAGGCTAAGTTGATTGAAGCCGTTGCTTGATGGGAATTCCCAGCAGCAATAGTAACGAACTTCCATACAAACTGTCATCCCCCTATTTAAGGCCTTTAGGGGATGAAACTTCAAAAATCCTCACTTTGTGCTTACCTTCAGTATTTATTGAACTCTTGTGTAAAATTGCAAGCTCCTAGACCCAGCGGTTTAGGCTGTACGAAGTCTGTCAGATAATTTAAGATTTTAATTACCTAAGTAGATTGTTAACATGCCTAGCGTAATGTGAGTCTGTACACTTTTGCTTACCCTATCCGGGAATATAGGTTTGATGTTACGCGTACAATAACATACCACTTTTCGGCTACAGGTGACGACCTGGGCAGCCTAATGCTACGAGAGAGCATAATGCGGACCCAGCAGATAACATGTCCATCACTAGCGTGGCTATTGCCATCGCCGCTATTCTGGAAACCCAACGAGGTGCTGGTCCAAACCGACAAGTACAATTACACTGTTAACGACTTCCAAAAACTTTTTACGTAAGTAAATACATACTTCTATACTAATACTGTGAAGAGGTAAAGTTTTTTATGCCCAATGAGCTGCGGGCCAATAATCACTATGTGCAGCTCAAGGCTCACAGCCAGAAGGCGTCGCGGCAGACCTCGTAGAAGACGGTGAGACGAGCTGGATAAAACAAACAACCAGTGATACACATTAGCCCTGGATCGAAAGAACTGAAAGTCATGGGGAGAGCCCTTTGCTCAGCAGTGGGATGATGCAGTACCGTTGTTTTATTATTTATATTTGTAATAGGTTCTGTCTGGAAATACTGGTCAGACAACAAAAATTCTTCCACTAAAAAAAAAGGTACACTATTCCAGAGTGACATAGAATAGGTACTATGTATATGCAAGAAAAATAGTGTTAGTAAGTTTCAAGTTAGTGTTCGATTACTTCAAACTTAACAACAATCGTATATTTTTTAATTTGTCATCATAGCGATGATCTGCTTGGCGATGACGCCAAAAATGATAATGTAATAGCGACCTTAATTAACCTACACAAATCTGATTATTGTACTCTGCTATCATCGATGACGACAAATGATAGAGAGAATTGACTTGAATGAAAATAAAGCTGAAGTTACATCAGCAAATGTAACGTAGAAAAACCGCAATACAAACAGTTTTGTCACGTCATATGAATGTAATTTTTTTATAATTTTTCCTCGTTATTGCATTTTCCACTCAATCAATTAATTCCGCTCATTCGGATGTGCTGTTACACATGCTATGCAGTTAAAATATTTATAATTAACTGATAAATATTTAATGTGTAAAGCGTGTATGTAGGTAATGGCATCGCCCAGCAGCCGCTAATTACATAAGACTTAAACAAAACTAGCGAAATGTGTTTGTACTATACACCTCTGCCAGACCATTTCGGGATTTCAGGCGTGATGTCATATATTACGTTTATGTGATAAATAATATATTTTTATTTACTATTATTATAAATTACATTATAAAAACAATTTAGTCGAATTGAGAATCTCCTTCTCTTTGAAGTCGATTAAAAATTGTGGCCCACAGGTTTCGCGAGCAGGGTCAAAGCTACCGGTGGTTAGGGCTTCAGAGATAGGAACCTCTTCACGATGCGAGCCGTATCGAGGATTACTTAGGCTTTCTAAAACAGGCCCTTGATCCAACTGCCTAACGAGACCCTCGAGAGATGTGGATTGAGACTTTCGGCCTTCAGGCCATTGGCTGTTACGACAATCGGCACAATGACAGCCGAGCTCACATTTCACATGTCTACAACCTCGAATTATTATTGTTTTTACAGTGACATGGAGCTCCCAGACGCATGGGAGATGCGCAAGGACACTGAGAAATACACGAAAGACTTCAGCGCGCCCGGCGTGGAAGTACATTGCATATACGGATACAATATCACTACTGTTGAAAGGTTTTTTTTTTTTTTGTTACTTACTTTGTGTCCCTCTGCTGGGCAGAAGCCTCCCCTTGTTTCTTCCAAACCACCCCCCTGTCTTGTGCGATCTCTGGCCATGTTGGCCCTGCAAATGTTATTAATGAAAGGTAATTATTATAAGAACATTCTATATATATATATATAATTATTTATATATATATATATATATTTATTATTATGTCGTTTATTTATTTGCTTATCTTATTTTATTACATTTTTAAATATTATTTTTATATATAAAAATTAAGCAAAAAAAAAAAACATAAAAAAATATAAAAAAATAGTGATCCACCGATGTCAGGAGCAGGGTCCAAGCTACCAGTGGTTAGGGTTCCAGAGACAGGAACCTCCTCACAATGCGAGCCGTATCGAGGAGTACTGCCTTTTGAATCAGGCCCTTAATCCAACCGCCTAACGAGAGCCTAGATAGGTGTTGATCGAGGCTTTCGGCCATCAGGCCATTGGCTGATACGACAATCGGCACAATGATAGCTGAGCTCAAATTCCACATGTCAACAACCTCGTGTGCTAAGTCGAGATATTTAATTTGTTTCTCTTTCTCAGCTTTCACTTTTATTTATATATTATTGGTTATAAATATAATAATGTAAGATACCACGAAGTAGATAGCTGAGGGAATATGCTTTAATAAAGTATGTAACACAGTTAGTTACTTTGATTACCTACGGGTACAATGGAGGTTATCAATTAGAGAAATAGATAATCGAAATACCATCATCTGCATCATCTACATAGCCTTTTCCCAACTATACTCGGGTCGGCTTCCAGTCTAACCGGATGCAGCTGAATTTACATGCGCCTGCCTATCTGACCTCCACAACCCAGTCACTGAATAATACGATACCCCTTGGTAAGACTGGTTGTCAGATTCTCAGGCTTCTGACGACCCGTAACGACTGTCAAAGATCCACGGATGACAGCCGGGACCAACGGCTTATCGTGCTTTCCGAGGCACGGAGGGGTCTTGGTATGTAAAGATGGTCACTCATCCACGGACCAACCGAGGCAAGCGTAGTTTAACCAGATCGATCGACCGGTGCAGCTGTTATTAGTTAGTCACAAGACCCTCTAATATGTAAATAGATAATCGAAATAAAATATTTAAAAAGGTTAGTTATCTAAAATTTATAATTAGGTACTTGCAAGCAGATGTCTAACAACCCGCACTGGACCCGCATGCTAGATTACAGTACATCCGCTCACGTTGAAGATTAACGAGTCTTAGCAGGGAAAGCTCCAGCCATATGATATATTACAGCCAAAAGTCTAACCTATTAACTATTACTCTCGTCAACTTACAGATTGGTATACAAACCGGGAACCTGGCTGGACGGCTACCCCGCTCTGGCGTCGGGTGACGGCGACGGTACAGTCAACTTACGCTCACTAAACGCGTGCGAACACTGGCGCAAGCGCAGGTTCCAGAACGGCAACTTAGTCAAGTCCCTAGCGTTACCTAACGCTGAACATCTGAAGATACTCCATGATAAGCGGGTCCTGGACTATTTGGAACTGGTCATGAAGAAGTGAAGGTATTGTGGTTGTGTTGGACTGAGGAGCAAGGCTTCCGTTATTTGAGGAATAAGCAGGAGCCGGGGCAGAATTTCTAGATTATTTCTAGATTTCTTTTTTGTGAAGAATTTCTGTTCAACATGTTGTTGTGCTCTGAGCTAAATGTTTTTGAGGTTCATCATCAATTCCGTTGTAACAAATATTAAAGTTGTCAAAAAATAAAAGGCCCGTTTTGACATTTGAGAATGCGTTCCTGACACCTGTCAGTTTCATACAAACGAATACGTGTTTTGCGAATTTGATCTTTATACTACTAGAACTGTCAATGTCAAAACGGGCCTTTTATTTTTTGACAACTTTAGTATATAATTCGGAATAAATAAAGTACTAAAGATCACTCTTGACCAACTCGTTCGGCCCCGATTGACTCGTCATTATCATTCTTCTTTCCTTATCTCAATTCGTTTGTGGTCGGCGCAAAATGTCTTTTTCTCCTATACTTCTTTATTATAGTTTGACCGAAACTGCTGTACCGCGCCTTAGGAATGCGCGGCGAGGCGGGGGGCACCCCGTGAGCCGCGCACATACCGAAGGCGCGGTACAGCGGTTTTGGTCAAACTATAGTCGTCATCTCGGTAGTCACCCCTTTTCTAATTTTCTAATCTTATCATCATTCACACAGTCTATCCAAAGTTTCTTTGGTCTTCCCTTACTCCTATAGCCGTTCGAATCTCGGCCGATTGCTCAAGGTAATCGAGTTGATTAAGCACTATTAATGACCCTAACAGTTGGGAAAAGGTTAGGCAGATGATGAATGTACTCCTGGCTACACATCAAGATATACATTTCCAGTTTTAGCTGAGCTCGCATTGTATAGGGTTTTCGTACAATCAGAAGTCAACTTATACTGGTTCAGTATAGCTTGATCTGCAGCCGTGCGTACTCTTGCTGTTGTGTTGGACTCAATTCTTCATAAAAACATAGTATCGATAAGTTGTGGGTATATTTAGTTATTATTAAGGAGAAAGGAATCAATATTTGGTTGTTGTTTTTTGACAGAATAGCAGTATTCTTATGTTCTGTTATTTTTTTTTAATTTGTCATCGATTAATTGTTGCAGGGTCGCAATTGTGTGAAACTCTTATAAGACGAAAGTAAAATGAATTTTGTTTTCGTGTAAATAAAATTAAATATTGTTTAGACATGACAATCGTAATATAAAAAAGTAGGTTCTATAGATAGGTACTTTGAAATAAGATACTTATATTTCTTGCCAGTTACCTGTAATGCTTTAAACTGAGCTAAATATTTACTTAACTACATTCTACACATAATCATATCGACACAGTTGCTCTCCACAGAAAAATGTATTTAAAAAAAATCTAGTTCTAAGCTCTCTTAAAAACTAATCTTTAAGTAGTAAAATGAACCTTATCACTTTAGTAATAAGGTTTATAATATAATTGAAGGATTCTTTAATGAATACTCCTATAGTTCTATCTTCACGCCTCAATATATTTAAGTGACAAAGCCAAGCTTTTACGGCTGTGATACTCTCTAACATATTGTATTTATTTTTTTAAATTAATTCCTTTACCGCAAATAATTGACTTACGTTCCAAGAGGAAGTGCTTTTATATTTTACTTGTATTATATACATTTTTATTTAGATACTTATAAAAATATATTATAAATTATTTGTTTACATTTCTAATTTAAAGACCATGAGTACTGTTGTTTACATGGAATTTGATTATTTAGAATTTACAGCAAATCTATATCTTGTAATAATTCACCATAATTTAGAGAAATTATTCGGAAAGGTTTATGTGTATAATACTTTCATATTAAACTTAAAATATGTATGAAAGAAATCTCGATGTTTTGTCAAGTCGTAAAAACCGAGCGAATCAGGGGCGAGTCGCTAGTTATTTAAAAACACTAGTCATTGAAATTGCAATTTTAAAACCAACTTATCTACTTTATGAGTAATTTATACAAGATATAGCTAAAAGTTACGCTAATGTGCGCTTTTATAATTTCTAACGTGACAATATTATCGTGGACGTACGTTCATAAAATGGATGGATATACGTGAACGTCATCGTGCACTGAAATTTAAAAGCGTCTTCATTATACATATATACATATCTACGTTTGACTTTATGATGCCGTGACGTGGACGTTTGATACAACGAAAAAAACAAGAAATAATTTTATTAAAGCGCACATTCTCGTAAAACGCCACCCTGAACTAAATAAAGAATGCTCATTGTAGTGCAATTTTTTTTTATTTTGAACTCAAATATATTACGAAGTTAAAACATAAAGAAACTCGAACTATTGACATTAAATATTCGTAAGGATATCGGTACTGTCGGAATGTTTGATAAATAATTACCTACCATATTGTTATGTTTTAATATCCGATGTCTATTTTTTCATCTCAATGAAATGTTTTTATCCGGTGTGAACATAGGCTCTGCGAACTTCGCGCATGTTCTCTCTCTCACACTCGACTCATGTCAATATGTTTTGTTCCTAAAAAACGTTATTGCGCAGCCTTCCGCGCAAAGTTCGGACCGGCCATGAGTAATCGACTGTATTGTACATAACGAATATAATTTTAACGAAGCAAACGCGAATATTTTTTTTTTATTGATGAAGTGATTGTGAAGGAATTACATTCTTTTTAACCCGACTGCTTATAAGAAGGAGGACATGTAATGTTTTTTGTTTTGGGTTTATAAGGTTTGACGATATGGTTTGTCTTAATAATAACTCGGATATATAAATACTGGATGTGAAATTGTATTTGAGTATATCCAGTATTTATTTGCATAAATAGCTTTCTTTTTTTCGAGTTTTATGATCGAAAATAGTTATATTGATGAAATAGCAATAAAAAACATGTTAGATTTAAGTAGAATATTAAATTACATCTCATACCATGCTACACTTTATATTTTCTCGCAATTTCAGTTAAATTGTCACTTAAAAAATAGCAATAGCTGTATACAAGACCAGACATATTACTAGATTGCGAGTTGTCTCATCAAAACATCGCATTACAATAATGTTTGACGTAATTTTATTTATTAAATACTAACCATCTTGGTTTAAACATTAAACGCATTGTTCATAAATACATTATGAGATTGTTAAAAGAAATAAACAGAAACCCATATAAACATTTTATTTTATTATTTTGTACCTTATTCCCGTTCGAATAACCAACAGTCATAACTCCAGGCCATTTTCCCGCCTTCTGTAATGTTAAAAAATAAAAGATATATATCAAAATGTGCACTTTGAAAACGCAATGCTATGAATTTGAAATTGTTAGTCCCTATGAAGTAGATAGCACCCATCGAAAATCTCTCTACAACCCGCTAGTTAATTTGAGACCCGAGCGCCATCGACGTACCGCGCGCTTACGTCATCCGAGCGAAGTTTCAAGTTAACTCTTGAGGGTGGTATGATGTTACACTGCCTACCTGTGTGCAAAATAGGTGATGGTCGAAGAAACTTCTAAAATGTTCACCCATACTGTCGTATTTACAGTGCGGCTGACGAGAGAACTAGTTCTTGACATCTGTCAGTTTCATACAAACGAATACGAGTTTTGTGAATTTGATGTTTATTAGTTACTAGAATTATCGCACTGACAGGTGTACGGCCGGACTATAAAAGCGATCGTCGCGAGCATATGTCACGTGCATTTTGTTCGGTGAACCTAAACGCGTGGTCGCGCTGACAGAGGGCTCTTGGGTTTTCCGAACAAAGAGTGACATATCGAACAAATAGTACGCGGCCATACAATGATAAGAATTGGTTTGACATGAAGCTAGCTTTTCTATGAAGAGGGCAACATCTAGCCTACAAATAAAACACAGCAATCTGTAATAAACATGTATTTAACTTTGCATTTCATCAATCAGCCGTATTGACTATACGACTATTATTACTTTCGTTAACCATGTTAGGGATGGGGTCACACTTGTGCAAAATATCGATACTCTCATGCAGAAAGATCTATTTTGTAGCGTTTATGACTCGTGTTTTACACACACAAGTGACAAAGCACACAAGTGTGGACGCATCGCAACCTACTGCGTTATACATACAAAATAGATGACGCTCTAAATAAATACACCTTACATAGCCCCGTTGTAAAGCTTAAAACGTAATACTAGGATACAGCGGCTGACTACAATTTTTTATTAAGTAAAGGTATTTAATAAAAAAAGAATATCATTATAACTTCGATATTTTAGGCCCCGACGAAAAGGGTATTGATATTTTTTAATTATTACAGAAAGATGAGTACTTATAGGCATTCGTTATTAACTGTGTACTCTTTGGCTAGTTGTTAATAAATTCATTTCTTAGAAGAAAAAAATATTTTTGTGAATAATTTTATATTGCCAACAATTTCGAGTTTCAACCAATTTTGAATAATCTGAAAATATTATTTATAGATGCTCTTAAACCTTGCAGTCAGCCGCTATTTTCTAAAAGCAAACACAAACGACGACAAAATCCTCGTATTTTCTTTTAGAAACACTTAATTGGGCACAATTTTGACTCGCGAGTTGAGAACTACCTACGTTTACATTCAGATTCAATAAATCTCACTTCTTTCTCATTATTATAAACCAAACGTTAACAACACTGCAAACAATATAAACAACAAAAGACAATTATGTTATTAGGATGTTTATATACATATACATATTTACATGCGTAGGACTTTAGAATAAATCTTTTAGCTAGTACCTTAGTTCCATTCATTGACCGGTTGAACGATAGTGAAACGTCAAACAACCCCATGTGCGACACCTACGTACATTAAAAAAGCTTCAGGGCACATCGCTTAAAGATTTAACCTAAACAACCAAAAAGAAAACTAAACTTAATCATTAAAGTACAGTCGGATACAAAACTTTTATCACACTGCTTTTAATTTATTTTTTCATGCAATGTGATAAAATTTTGCTCTATCAAAGATGAAAATATTTAAGGCCTTCATCATATTATATTTATATTTTTTTTCTCATTCCTTTATTACATAACCTTAACAAACATTAAGTGTCTCAGTTCTAGAGTGCATACAATAACAATAAATAGTAAATGCTTATATTCCTCTTAACATCACGATTCAGCACCATTGAGACTGGTCGTGAGGATATATAACTAGCGAGGAATGAACAATGTTAACCTTAATTATATTTAAATTAAGGAAATATCACATTTTTAACCAAAATTATGATGCACACACAAATGTAATAATTAACAGATAATTTTTAATTCAACAGTTTTCAATCCGATATACAAACAAATTTATTTTTGGCTTTACTTGTTAAAAATGCCTCAACTTATGCCAGAATAGTAACTTAGAATAAGACAAGATTAATTCATAAAAGATTCCATTACCAAGAAATATACAAACATTAATGAATCTTCTACAATAACATCTTTATAAGTACAACAAATAAATAGAAATTGATGAAAATAAGATGAGGCATTTATAATTATTTACTCTAAAATAATAAATTCCGAATCTTGAAATAAACCAAAATTTTAAAGCACGAATTTTACAATCACGGCCGTCAACGTCTTAATATTAAGTTTAACTTTGTAACATTTTTTCGATTCCTACAATATCATCTTTTCATACAGTTTCCATACATTAGGTCTCAGGTAGAGACCGCGTAAGAAACTCCTTCACATTTATTACTGTTCACTTTCAAACTACACTCAAACTACGCATTTAAAGCGCATGTTTCCTTTTTTGCCGACCGTACAGACGCATCTAGCTACTGCAATCTGTCAAATTTATTTAATAGATTTTCAACTTTATCGCTAAAGCATTAGGTTCAAGGTTGATTGGGAAAATTTGACAGTTTCGGGTAGCTTGATGTGCTGACTTCTGTACAAAACCTTTATATGAATAGCTTGGAGTTAAAACGTTATAAAACATTATAAAAATGCGCCTCTAATTTAACAGCAATATAAAAAGTGTTCAGAAAAAGTTTCGTTGTACAATCAGCAGCAAAAATCATGATTTTTTGACAGTACTAAGTTTCATATTGCGAAAAAATATTTTTTCTTCCGAAACAGTCAATGTTTTGCGATGCTGACTGTACAAGTAGACACATTTTTAGAGGCACTATTTAAAACCTTTTTTATTTTACTAGCACGTTAAAATTTCAACTGTAATACCTATCAAGTTAATCTAAAGTATTCGTCTGCATTGGTTACATATTTTTAGACTTACAATCCTGTAAGGCGTTTTATTATTCAATAATTTAGTCCTATGCTATCATTTTTAAACTAACGCGTTTGGTTAAATGTTTATTATTCGATTCAAAACATACATTAATTCGTTGACATAGGTTGCATAAAGAGTATTTTGTAATTTTTGTAAGTTTCAGAGCTACGACATGCTACTTTTAGCATCGGTGATTGTTGATTTTGCGATTTTGAAGGCTGCATCCAAAGATTTAAATCGCTAGATTTGAAAAGAGTTCTTACTGAAAAGAGTGAGCTCACACATGATTCTATAGCGTTTCCATGACAATCAAGTCAGTTCACTGCGTCATTGTGTGTCAGAGGTGTCAAAACGGAACAGGTGGTTTACTCCCTAAGCAGGGAGTCCGTAGTTTCTGTCGAAATAAAGGGCGTTTCCTACATCATATTACTTACGGACATATATAATTAGTTCGAGTCCCGAACTAAGAATGCACAACACCGATTTGACAGTTGTGTCTACTGCCGATATATATTTGCCCGTACGAAAAATTGTATTTGACACATACATATTAGAACCGATCAAATATTTTCGGACGGGCTTGCATATTCGTTGGCGGACTTAGAGAGAAGACCCCAGAAACGAGACTATCCTTTGACGCGGTAGGGCGAATCTAACGATTTCAATCTTCGGCTGCATCGCGTTTTGGCGACTCCTAACGTTTGATCGCCATTATTTTAAAGCTGTGTCGGCCAATTTCCTTTATCATTCCAATACATAGGCAATGTTTTAAGCTGGACAATGCAGAATGCTCTAACTTGCTCACACAGCGAACTAAGCTATGATTCCCTCGAATGATCTTTAGTAACATTACGAAACTTCACAATAAAACACGTGTTTTCTAGCTATTTTGCACACAGATACGAACATTTAGCCAAACGGGCTAACACTACATTACGGTTATAGAATTTTTAGGAACAGAAAATCATCTGGAGGTCACAAAGTTATGAAGCGATGACAGAAGGTAAATTATTGTCAATAATCAAGTTAAGTTTTTGAGTTGGGAAGCGTAGCAAGAATGAACGCTAAAATTAATAGCATTTGAATATTTATAAGAGGTCTTCTCTATTCCTAAACATTCTATAATTTAGTCTATTTCAAAATTAACTTTCCATGTCTCATTAAAAAGTATCGAAATACTTCTTCCAAGTATTTAAGACTGGTTAAATTATAATTTTGTCACGATTCTTTTTAGATGACATCCTTCTTTTAGTTTAGATCATTTGACATGTAAAGGTAATATTGAAACAAACCATACCAACATTATATCTACCGCACATTAAACATTAGCAAGCGTCCCAATGGTTACACGATACCGTCCCTTATGCCGCACCCGTTAGAGCGTATATTGCTCTAACATCAGTTTGTCCGCCGTCTTAGCCAATAAGAGATGACACATGACACACACACTGCCCAAGCACCATGTTTTACGGAAATCACACTAGTGACTTAAAATTATCATGATATTTTCGCAGTATTTTCATAAGAAAAATCCTGAAATTAGGATATTTGTACTATTTCACAAATAGTACAAATAGTAACAGTAAGACTGGCCTCTTTCTTTCTTTCAATCAGCAAGTCAACAGTGTGTTTACAATTTCAAAGATAATAACAAAATATTGTAGGATGATACAATGTCAAGCTAGTGAGTGTTCCTTGTCTATGGATCTGATACATATTTCATTCATTTATCGTTGCCTGTATGTGAATGCATTGCATTTTTTTACTTCGATATCACAAAACTAAATGATTGATGACATAAGCATTACTTTTGCCATGGAGTCGTTCTACAGAGCTTAAAGAGAGCAGAGCCCAAAACTGCTTATTTTAAAAAGTGTTTTCAGTAAAAATTCTCCGCATTGGACCAATATGAAAACCATAACCAGTGTACTCTATGACATTATTTTTTATAAAGAAGCTTACACACTTGATCGATTTCGACGAACAATAAATTATTTGTTCGATATTTCGATCAAGTCTGCAAGCCACCAATGATTTATAAATTATAACAAAGCATGTTTATGCCGCCATGATTCAGGGTAAGTGTGAGATGTCAACCGTATGCTGCTGGAATTGTTGGAAATATACCCAGAGAATATGAGATCAAGGAATACAGGAACTTAATGAACGAAAATAATTGACATTTGTTCGTTATTATGACTACAAAAATAATGGTAATACAAATGAACAATCAACATAAGGGAACAATGCAAAAATATTTGACTAACGTAAGATTTAAATTCAGGCTATCAAATTAGTCCAGATTAAATCTTTCGTTAATTAAATATTTTAAGATAACGCAAGATTTAAAATAATAGTTGAAAGTGCACTTAAAAAAATCTTGAACAGAATGTACAAAGAAATTAATTATGATTTTATTAAAACTTAAGTTGCGATTCAAATTAATTTCACTCAAATTGAAATCAATAAATCCAACATTATATTCAACAGATCACAAAGTTTATTTCATATTTCATTCGGTGAGAAATAAATTATAATTACAATATTAAATTAACTCTTATTTCAGGAACCAAAGAGATAGTACAAATAGTCAAGATCACTACTGTATTCATTTTCATTTTATAAAAGACAGTAGCAGAATTAACCAAGTGCTATATGGTTATCACCATTAGAAAACGTATGTAGACCTAACTAATTTGTATCGTTATCTTGCGATAGATTTTTTAAATTATCCTTGCACGTTTCAGGATAACTGGTCAATTTGAACCTACTAAACTTGTCGATAGAATTCGAAATGACTGGATCGAGTTTTACGACAAATTTTGTATTTAACCGCAGTCGGAGCCAAATCACGATTAAAACCAATACGAATAAGTTTTACATACATTTCAATAGCGGTAACCCCACAGTACCCCGGATCGCTCCACAAAAAAACCCAACACGCCCCAACAAGGGTCCCATAATTCCAACAACTCCACACTACATCACCGACTACAGACGGAAGAAGACAAACTGATAAGCGTGGCGCTACCTGTTGAACAGCAGGTCGGGGCGGTAGTACACGTAGATGCCGATGAGCACCGTGGCCGTGGCGAACACGGCGCGGCGCGACAGCGGCAGGCGGCGCAGCGCGGCCGGCACGCAGCGCCGCAGCCGCGCCGACAGCGAGCCGGCCGCAGCGTTGCGGTTGCGGGCGGCTATCTGGCGCCGCTTGAGGCGTTCTTCGTCGAGGCGGCGTTGTTCTTCTCTGTAGGAAGAAAATGGTATTTAGGCAGTGGTAATGAGAGAATTGATTTTTATTATTTGTATGTTAGACTTCAATCGTGAAGCAGTAGAACACAACACACAGTATAAAGATATGAACAGTACAGAAACTACGTACAAACGTTCGAAACGGCACACTCACACAGACGCGCGCATCTACGATACCCCTAAGCGATAGTCGCGATGCTCTCAGTCACGGGAGCCAGTTGGAACGAGTAGTCGCGTTATACATTAAATTTATTCCATGCACCACGGACCGTCCATCTTTTTAAAAATGCCTCGAGCGTATTCTGTAGTATACGGCTGTTAGAACTCGGCTTCTTCGAAACCGGACCTTTCGTTTTTTAAATTATATTATTTTGTCATGAGTGTCGTTTTCATAGTTTTTGAGGGTGCTAAAGCCTATAGTGAGGTCAAAATGTAAATCCAAGATGGCGGCTGTGAATTTTTTTTTTTTTTTTTTTGTCATGTGTGTCGTGTCGTGATCGTAGTTTTCGTGGGTGCTAAAGCCGACAGTGGGGTCAAAACCTAAATCCAAGATGGCGGCTGTGAAATTTTTCAATTATTTTGTCATGGGTGTCGTTTTCATTGTTTTCGAGGGTGCTAAAGTCTATAGTGAGGTCAAAATGTAAATCCAAAATGGCGGCTTCAAAAATCTTCAAATTTTTCGTCATGGGTGTCATTTTCATAGTTTTCGTGGGTGTCAAAACCGATAGTGAGGTCAAAATATAAATCCAAGATGGCGGTTGTGAAATTTTTCAATTTTTTTGTGATGGGTGTCGTTTTAATAGTTTTCGTGGGTGCTAAAGCCGATAGTGGGGTCAAAATGTGAATCCAAGATGCGGCTGTGACATTTTTCCATTTATTTGTCATGGGTCTCGTTTTCATAGTTTTCATGGGTGCTAAAGCCGATAGTGGGGTCAAAATGTGAATCCAAGATACGGCTGTGACATTTTTTCATTTATTTGTCATGGGTGTCGTTTCCATAGTTTTCGAGGGTGCTAGGTGCTAGGTGCCTATAGTGTGGTTTGACTTTGTTCAATATGTCGAGAAAATGGATGAAATTTTTCGTTCTTGTTTTAAAAGAAAACACATAAACTGCAAAATAGCTCTTTCAACGAGAAAATGGATGAAATTTTTCGTTCTTGTTTTAAAAGAAAACACATAAACTGCAAAATAGCTCTTTCAATTTACAAAGAACTTGACAAAATCTCTTTTATGGTAGCCTTGTTTCCCGATAATTTATTTAAAAAAACTATTTATTAGAATGAGAATATTTTACACTGTAAATTTAAAAACAAAGCATTTCGAACATGTCGTAGCAGGTGAAAGCATTTTTCAGTAAATAATTTATAATTATGAAGAATAAAGATATTTTATAAATATTGTTTTCTTTAATTACACACACACCCATTCTCGAGTTAAAACGGTAAGGTACAGGGTTAACTAGGCATTTTGACTTCACTATCGGCTTTAGCACCCTCGAAAACTATGAAAATGATATTCACGATGAAAAATTTGAATTTTTTCGCAGCCGCCAGCTTGGATTTACGTTTTGATCAGAAGGAGGGAAAGATAACCAGCCAACTCCTAACCGGAAACCGCGTTAAAAAACTTCGTTACAATAAAACACTTATTAATTTTAGAGACATTAAGAGTGACAACCCTAACGCTCCAATGGAGCGTAGGTAATTATTTCAACAAATAGGCCTAGTTTCCATACCGTTCATATTTATACTGTGGTAGAACTCTTAGAATTTCACCAATGAACTGAACGCGTAAGCGACGCAACTAGCCTAACTTTTTGCTACAATTTTTTTTTATTACATGTCCAATCTTCTTTTAGCCGTCAAATTGATGTGCACTTGTTTTTAGTGCTCTGTCATCGTCACCGTCGTTGAAAACCTGATATTTTTCTTTTATTTTGTTGTTGTTAAAGTTTGTTTATTCGTTTCGCTATAAATCCGTCATTTTCTTTCACTTCGACCCTATTAAGACCATTACAGCGTCAGTGTCAATATTCCGTAACAATGACGATACTGACGGCTCTTGAACGTGGTTTGTGCTACAGTATTTTTATCTCACCAACCGACACGCGCTTTATTTGTGGTAATGAAAGAAAAGAAAGAAAATGCATTTATTTGCGGCAAACATGACGCATGAAAAAAGGACATAAACACACAAAAAAAAAGACACGCAAAACGGCCATCGCTCAGCATAATGCTAAGACCCTATACGAGACAGAGCCCAAGCGCTGGTTTTCAGCGGCAGCCGGCGTTGACGTGATGACATTAACCAGTGCAGCATGCAATTATACATAAATAAATAAAAACAACAATCAAAACAAGTCAACAAGTCTAAATAAAGACGAGTGGCATGGACGCACATAACACACACACGCACAAACATCCTACTTCGCCATTGCCTCGGACGTTACCAAAAGCTCCTGCACTTACACACATTCACAGCGTGTTTGAACACTTGATAAACACAAGTAAAGCGCGCGTCGCTTCGTGAGATAAAAAAAACTATATCGTCTTTCGTTTCATTGGTGAAATTCACCCTCAATGAATAGGATTGTTCACTGTATTGTATTGTATTATCCTCGTTCAGGTCCCAATGAAATAATATGTTGACAAAGGACTTTAACTGCTTTTATCCGGTTGACCGTCGTCGGTAAAATTTTTGTTAGCCTGTTTTGTGCGATTTTGGTCCATTATTTCGGTCTATTTACTAACTTAGAATATGCGAAAAACTGGAAACTATCCATGCTCCCGTAATTCACAAGTATGGCCTACCAATAAACTGAAGTGTATCAGGCTGTTTTAAAAATTTACAGCAGAGTTTGAACTTACTCTCTCCTCTCCAGCGCGGCGACTTCGGGCTCGAGATCAGTGGGGTCGTTGTCTTCGTACAGCTGCTTGGCGGTCACTAGGATGTCTTCGAACGGTAAGTCATCTGGTAACTATAATAAAAAAAAGAAAACTACGTTTTTTTTTAATGAGACTTTTGAAGTCAATGGCGTCTTTTTTATTTATAGGTATTGCAAAAAAAAAGTTGTATAGAAACATTCGCACAGACTGTCGGGTGTCGTAGCATGGGGAAGCTAGTAATCTAATTTTGATCTTATCCTGCAACTATTTATACAGGTTTACTGGTTAAACAAAGGGCATATTGAGGCAGAGTACTCAGTATTCTATTCTCGTTCGCAATTGTTACTAAAATTAAATAAGTAAGACCTCGATATTTCATTTTGCATGTGCACAATACAGAAGGCGGTTTGCAAGGACATTTCTCATTTTACTAGAAAAAGCCAGTTTGCAATAGCATAAGCATAACCAGCCTGTAATGTTCCCACTGGCCTCCTCTCTCTGAGAAGGAGTGGGCCGTAATCCACTACGCGGGCCCAGTGCGCGTTGGTAGATGTCACATGTCATCGATTTTTTGGTTCTAGGACATGCCGGTTTCCACACGATGTTTTCTTTCACCGTTTTGAGAGCAGTGGTGATAAAATAATTTACACAAAGTAAAGCGCCTGTCAGGATTCGAACCTACGCCGTACACCTCGTAAGCCGCGGCCGTTTCCACTGAGCCACCACTGCTCTTTCAGTTTTCAATACAAAAAGTTATTCCAATATCAAACTCACCCTAGACAACAAGCAATGCAACATCGCCATATCACATTCACAGTTATACACCTCATCTCCTCTATACAGCACTATGGCGGCTGTGACGTAGACCGGAAACAGCGGCGGGGCGCACAGGAAGTAGTCATAGAGGCGCACCACGTCTGTGTACTTGTTGAGGCTGTGCCCGAACCACGTCAGGTACCACGGTAGGGCGAACATTGTGCCTACTTGCGCTCTGGAATAGAACAAAAATAACTTTTATTTATGAATACAGTCCGACCAAAGATGTTTTTTTTTTGGGCTGAAACAGAAAATATAGCCTGATTAACAACAACAACATGAATTACCGAAAAAGAAAAAATAAATGTTATCGTTAGGTTTATCTTTGTTAAAAGAAAAAAATTACTTTTGAAGTATGTATTCATACTTTATAAGATGTTGTTATTTCATTTGAAAGCTAAACAACCAATAGGTACAGATAGTATATATTTAAACAGTTGCAAGACATTTACATGTATGGAGTCGCATTCGTAGACATGCAGCATTTTCTAGTGTATAACTCATTAATGTTGGTGTACAACAAAGCATATTATATCTATCTAACTATATTCACGTGTATGGATGCGGGAAGAACAGAACCGGTCGAAGTGGCGGTGCTTGGTGGAGGCCTATGTCCAGCAGTGGACGTCTTTCAGCTGAAATAATGATGACGATACTCCGACTTCAGGCGAAAATTGCGACTTTATTTTAAGCTGTATTAATGGCACTATTTACCGTATATCATGCTCTGGAATTTCGAATATGATTCATGATTTTTCATCGAAATGTTGTATCGGTTTCATCGCCATTAGTTCATCTACAACTCACTTGTCTAAACACTCGGACAGCTTCCTATCCGCCCGGCTGACGACGGGCAGCATGTAGTTGAGCAGGTGCTGCGTGGGCTGCATGGTGGTCTGCATGAAGGGCGCCAGCGGAGCCCCGGGCCCGTACGACAGCCGGCACAGAAGCGGGAACGAAGCCCGGTCGCCGCACACTAGGAGAAGAGTGATCGCTACGTCGTGGTAACCCTGGAGACAACATAATTGTTTAAGGAGATACATACATAAACTGACGCTTTTTTCCCACGGGGTTGGGCAAAAAATACAGAACGCCACGTGCTACAACCCGTACATACTCCTTTTGCTACGTTTACATCTGGTCATACACGCGCGCCATATGCGATTACTACCAATCTGCAGACCTTTCTGGAGAACATCACCAATAAGGTCAGTGTATATCCTGTTAGGGCGTGGGTTCCCGGCGTTTCCACTGCCTTGTTTATACCTTTTGTTAGTCGTCTTTCAGGAGATTTTTTGCTAACAGACTTCAAGTAACATCACCCCTGTGTTCCTCAAATGGATAGGCAGTGGTTTATAATAAAACCTACATAGAAAAACTAGGCCAGCCTATACCATTAACCACAAGTCCATACTGTGGCCTGCTACTAAGAATATACGTAGATTTTGGACGACCGACCTGCATGGCTATTCACAACCATCCAACAGGCTATCGTATCGAAAATGACACATTTCGATAGCCTGATTTGCCTCGACAGCAAACAGCTGTCGGAAGAATAGCAGTCGTCTATTTGATTTAAACTAATAAAAATTTTGGATATTGGACTTGTGCCCAGCATTTAGAGGACTCCGACAATAACAGAGATCGATGTTCGATACGGTACGGAAGCGTATCATCGGAAGCGTATCGCGGTTGTGAATAGCTATGCTGATGATTAAATTTGACAAAATTCTCAGTAAAAACAATTGCAACCAGGAACTTCAGTGAAATTCATTTAATTAAAGCTTACAGTCATGGCAGACAGCTATGCATCGCAGACTAAATCATCGGTATTTTGGACAAACTATTTTTAGAATTTATCTAGCTGGAGAGTTAACGGCAAGCGATAAATTCGCAATTTATTACGCAGACGACATAGGTCAGATTATTTTGAGCGATCTAGTTTTTACGAGGCATTCAGCTGGGTCAATATTCGCACTTACATTATTACCTAGCTAGGCCCAGGGCTCCATCAGGGGCGGCAAGCCAGGCAAATGCCCAAAGCGCCAAAATTGAGGGCCAAGCCGAAAGAAAGAAGACATATGTAGATAGGTAAGTACGAACCAACTCTTTCGATATGTAATGACTTGTACATATCGAAATTGGGAATACAAAGAAACTCTCCCAAATTTTTTACCGATTTTACATTTTTGAACTGGCAACCCTTTTCGTTCCGTTTTTGTTCGACGGGGATTCTCTACACACGATGAAATAAGTATTTATTTCCAGTAGTGTATAAGTAGGTATACAAGTACCTACTATAATATTTTTGGGGAATACTCCTTTATGCCGCATTCCTACAACGAGACATTTTAGGGGAATCCCTAAAATATGTATGATATATTATAATATGCAATGTTATTGTGTCTTAATTATAAAGTTGAAAGATACATATATGTCGATAAAAAATAAATATTTCAATCCATTCAGAAACTGAGAAACTCTTTAACATACATTACATACATACTCTCATGAACTTTTGAATATGTTTTTCGAAAGCCACACATATAATTATGTGAATATTATACAATAACATCCCATCTTTGGAATAACAAGCTCATGACTTATATAGAAAGAAAGAAGAATGAAAGAAAACCTACATTTATTTGCGGCAAACATGACGCATAAAAATAGAACACAAACCCAAAAAAAAAATAACTTGGGAAAGAACATGCGTCACATTCACGGAAAACGGCCATTGCTCAGCATAATACTAAGACCCTATACGAGACAGAGCCCCAGCGCTGGTTTTCAGCGGCAGCCGGTGTTGACGTCAACCAGTGCAGCATGCAATTAGACATAAATAAATAAAAACAACAATCAAAACATGAAATAAAATAAACCAGTACAACATGGTGATAGTGTAAAGGCGGTAATTATTATTTGAGACCTACATCGCCAATCGACATACGACCGATACAATCGATATCCGTCATAACAACACCAGTCTATTAAAACTTTGTAATCTGGAGGTGAATAAAATATAATCAAGAGTAAACCAACCAACATTAAACAGTGCATCATTTTATTATAATAGCTAGTTAAAAAGAAAATGTTGTATATTTATATTTTCTATACAGCAGCGCTTAGATCACTGACCGAGAAAACAATAAAAGCGTAACGTTATGGTTTTATGCGCAGTTTGTTCGCGTTTCGCACAGGTATTCTGTGGCACAGATAAGCTTTAAATGAATAAGAACGTCATCATACCTACTTCCTGCATATCTTTCTTTTAATCCAACACGTCATCGTTATTATAAACCTAAATTTTTAATTAACAGTCCTTACTGAAGTAAGTATGGTTTATTGAGATGGTGGAATCAGCACTCTAATTCCGTAACACTCGATCAATCATAATCCGAATGATTTTGAAGGATATTGCTAATCCATGGCTTCATATGTTCGAAACCTTTGTCAGCTCAACAACGTAAATAACGCAATGAACGTTGTTGAAGTGTCAAAATTAAAGCCATGCTACTGGGCCTCAAGTCTGCTATTACAATAGTGTCAGAATGGTCTATCATTGAATTCATAATTGTTGATTTTGACAAGTTTGGTAATCTACTAATACAGTGTGAGTCTTCATAATGTGCACATATCGAAATGATGAAATCTATGCTTAATTTTATCGACGGGAAAAATATAAAAAAAATCTAAGTATTTTTTTTTTTTTATGAAATTATTAAAAATTTTGTTCGCTACTGAGACCCCAGCGTGAACAAAACGGTGTAACTTTTAAACTAAACGATCTATCGCGATGAAACAAACTCCATAATGATTGGAAGTAATTAGGCGTTCTCATAAAATAAAAATTGTGGAAAAAAATCTCCCCTCAATTGAAAATAAACATGTTTAGATAGATTTCATCATTTCGATATGTGCACATTATGAAGACTCACACTGTATAATGGCGTCATTATGACTTTCGAGTGGTCAACCACTGACACTCCATTGAAAGAAATGGCATAGAATAGTAATCTCGTACATAATGACAAATGAACGACTGACTTAGGCGGTAATCTGCTAAAATTTTGACAGTTCCTTTGATCAGTGACCTACCATTAGAACGTCATTGTGCAGTCATTGCTTTTAATTCGTTACGACGAGTACCTATCGTGTTTGTATTTTTATTCATTGTAGAACTAAAAATAGTGCAAAAATTACAATAATGATACATTTTATCATTTTATATTGCATAGGTACCTAATTATACTGTATTTAGGTACTTACTGTGCGCCACTCTGCCAGCGCTTTATTGGGGCAGTCCACCGATACCGAATTTTAAATTTGGGCGCACTCCGTCCAATATTGTTTCGATAAACTTCGCCCTTCGTTGGTACGGCTGCTGTGGCCAAACGCCCGTCTTGGTGGTTTTCCAAATAATCAATAGGCTAATTTCCTAAAAAATTCTAATTAGTCCGTCAGTTAGATCATCAAAAAATATTGGACCCTTATTTTTTCCTTTGTCAATTATATAAAAATAATGAGGATATCGCCTTGCTACACTTTTTAGCACGGCGTGCCCCGCCACTCCCAAATTTTGACGCGCTTTATCTTTGTCATTTTTTGATTGATTGACAAAAGAAAAAATACGTGTCCATTATTTCTCGATAATCTAATTGACGGACTAAATATAATAATTAGTTTTGTACCCAGGAAACTACCCTATTAGAGCCGAAATTTGCTCAATTAGCACCATTTTGTATAAAATAAATAATTAAAGGCTTCTCTAGTAAAGATAATTTAAATATAGGTACAAACAAAAATCTAATTAAAACACTCAAATGAAAATAAATACAAAACACCGGCCGCTAGAAATAAAAACAAATAAACGTCAGTAAGCAGTATTGTCACATTTGACTTTGACAGCTAAACAGATAAAATATTATTGAGTTGTATAGTTTCACATTTATCCGCGTTACACATAAATTTAATGTTTTTTGCTATTTACGAACTTCTTACTACTTCAGATTGCATAAAACACTAATAAATAATATGTAAAAACATATATTAATGAAATCTGGCATGAATAAATGTTCAAATTTAGTAGTAGTTTTTCGAAAATCAATTCTACTAACGGGTTTTATAATAATGGCAATACGACAATGTCATTATGACACAATTCTATTACGAGACCATTGACCGACCAATGATCGACCATTAGAATTTAGCAGATTACGAACTTTTAGCAAAATGACAATGGGATCGTGTTGGAATGACGAATTTGTAAAAAAATATCAGACTTAGGGCCCTGTTAGTGTGTTACGCAATTACCCCGCCAGAATGATTTTGCCACTGGCAATAAAAGATTAATTTCTTTAGCATTCCTTTATAAGCCTAGAACTTGACTCTTTATAACAGCAACACAATACAAACCAGTTGATAGTGATACACCAGCCCGCAGCCAGGCGAGCGTACTATTAAACTATTGTGTAACAAACAGTGTAGCTGATAACAACTGGAAACAAGTTCACACTATCAAGGCAAGGCCAGCTCTGTTATTCGTTTTCTTCCGTACTTGTGTGACACAAATTCTGTTTGGCTACTATACTAGTATCTATTGCAAGGACGGGCGAAGACCTGGCGAAGCGCAGCACAGCGCCGTTTTCAAAAGCAAACCAATTTCAACCATCCACGTATTGAAATAAAGTTGAGAATAACTAACTTCTATTAGTCCGGAGAGTAACAAAGCCGACGGAGTTGAGGTACACTACGCGGTTGAAGTTTTTATTTTCGACTTTATTCTAAGAAGCGCAATGTTGATATTTGTTTGGCAAGGAAAACAGCATTGGATTGCGTTTCGGCAGGTCTGCGTGGGCCCTATGATGCTTCCTTTAAAGATTTCTCGACGTCACTGTAAGGGAAGTTGACAAAAGCCTTGATTCGAGATGGTTTTGTCAACTTTTGCGTGACGTTGATAGGAGTCAACAATGTTATCGAGAACACGATGTTAGTGATCCAAGATCAAGGCTATTATAAAGAGCTAGTTGGAGAGAGGGTCAGGAGGCAGCTTTTGGTATTATTCGTCGAATCGTTGAGCTCGCTAAGTTCTGAGTAGAACTACAGGATTACTGACAAATACGTGGACAGACTGGACACTCTCCACTCAAATCTGTATAGTTCTTTCCTCAAAAGACCATTTCAGACACTGTCTACGTGGTCACGTAATCTGATCAAGATTATGTCTGAACTTTAAAAGATACTTTGGCCCCTGAGTTTGTTTTGCTATTTCGTCGCAGGAAATGAAATGTTTTATTCTATAAATAATAAGTATCGGAATCACATTTGCACGTCATACACAAAAAATAAGCTATATGAAGTCGAAATTTTCGCACATGTCGATCCGATATTCTATTTTTAGAATAAACAATTTCATTTCATATCATTACAGATAAAATTTATAGGTAAGCGTGGGGAGAGGATACCATTACTGTGATGTTTTGTTTCGGAGGCATCTGTTTATCCAGAGATTAATGCTGCTACAAGCCTTGTTTTGTATGGCCTACAAGTAGTTGTTCCGGGTCTGGCTGTTTGTGTATGTGAGTTTAAATGTTTGTAAACGCACCCACGATACAGGAGAAATTCCTAGTGCGGGGCAACGTTTTAAAAAAGAAAATAAATAAATAAAATCTAGCGTATATTCATAACTAGTAGCGCCCCGCGGTTTCACCCGCATAAGTGTCAATCCTGTGGGAATATCAGGATAAAAAGTACCTTATGTGTTATTTTGATGTATAAGCTACATTACTGTAAAGTTTCATCAAAATCCGTTTAGTAGATGTTGCGTGAAAGAGTAACAAACATATGGATGTTTGTTACTCTTTCACGCAAAATCTAAACCCGAAAGTTTGTGAGGATGTATGGGTGGCCATACATCCTCACAAACATTCGGGTTTATAATATTAGTAGGAAGTAAGATTAATTATATTGAATTATTATCAAATTCAAGCGTAAGTTTTTGTAACTGATTCGAAAGTAAATTGATTTTCAATTGTGCGCTTTTATAATTTGTAACGGAGCGATATTATGGACGTCCACGTCCACGTCACGACATCACGATAAAACAGGGAAGTAAAATGCATGGTGATAAACTGATAATATATGAAGACGCTTTTAAATTTTCGTCCAGGATAACGTTATAATGCGCATGTTTCCATAGATTTTATGGACGTAGACGCGGACGTCTACGATATCGTCGCGCTAGAAATGATAAAAGCGCACTTTGAATTGAATCAATCGCTTTGTCGCCACTATAACTATTCAAAGCGGTTTTTGACGACTTCGCTTTAAATGACGTCAAGTTCAATGCGGGCGTGTGCCTGCATAGAAAGTTAATTTATATCTAAGTGTCTCTATACTAATAACAAAGCTGAAGAGTTTGTTTACTTGCTTGAACGCGCTAATCACTATAGAACTACCAGTCGGATTAGAAAAAATATTTTTGCATTTGATAGCCCAATTCTTGAGGAAGGCTATCGGCTGTTCACGCTAAGACACTTAGGAGCCAAGCAAAAGGAAAAAAAGTCTGAAAAAACGGAAAGCGAAAACTAAGCAATAGCGCGGACAGGCGATGCGATGCAATGAGGTGGGCTGAGGTCGCTGGCAGAAGCTAGTATGTTTTATAAAATAGGAAAAGCATTAGAGGTAGCTATCTACTATACATAACGTATGTTGAACAAAAATTACTATAATTATGCCTGTGATGTCGCACTGCAGGGCAAAGGCCTCCCTACTCTCCTTCCACTTCTCTCTTAAAGCTGTTAAGGACCAGTTCTTGTTGAAGGAGTCCAGCTCATACCGCCATCTCCGTCTGGCCCTGCCGCGATGTCGCTTGCTATTAAGAGGGACCCATTGGGTCGTACGTTTGGCCCATTGGTCGTCTGACATGCGGCAGATGTGTCCAGCCCAATTCCATTTTAGCGTGGCAGTTTTCCAAGTGACATTAATTATTTTTTGTTATGGAACGGATGGTCTTTAAACGCAATAATGAAAACCGTTAGTTAAAACAAATTTCGTAGTGTCATACCATCATACCTACGGGAGCTCTTTAAGCTAATTGGATACTTAAATTAATATTCAGGTCACATAAACACCAATACTATCGTATATGGTTTCTATTTCTATTATGTGACGGATACGGAACGAAAATAATTCACATCTATATTAAGTATCGTGTAATAAATTATGACCTATAGCCTAAAACGCACGCACAGACGAAGAAGGAGAAACGTAGAAAACCGCTGTAATCCCTAGTAGATCATAAGGGATGCATTGTTGTAAGGAAGTCTCGATGATAAAGTGGTGTGAAAATGGCGTAGCAACTTAAAAAAAAAAGGCGCTGAGACCTCTTTTGTTAATCAACTGCCCCAAAAGGAGGGATGGTTTTACCGATTTCTTTCGAAACCGGATATATAATGCATGGAATCCAATCTTTCAATTTATATGTCTCTAGACCAAAACCTACAACCATAACACCTCGTGGTAATAAGAAGGTCAGATTGTGGTTTTACGATATGCACCACAAGTAAACAGACCTTTGTATTGTGGTCATAGCTACACTACACAGATTTATGTTCCATTCCTGATTCCACCGGCACTTCAAGTTTAGGTTTTTTCCCAGATGGCCTGAACCTATAATACTAATATTCCTTTATGTATTATTTTTATATAACACTTGCTTTTGTCCGCGACTTCGCCAGGGTCGGTGTGTCGGTAAATATTCCACTTATAAATTGTTTTCATATAACTCTTTTCATTTATGCGGCACACGCCAGCAAGATCGGCCAAGATTCCCAGCCGGCATGATTTTTTCCGACATCTTCAAAAATCATCGCCATAGGTATTTCAGCCAATTTACCTAAACCTTCATTGGTGAAAACTGTATGAAAATCCGATCGAAAGTTTTTGAGTTTATCGCGTTCAGACAGACGGACGCGGCGTGGGGACTTTGTTTTATTATATATAGTGATTTGGTACACGTACGTCGCCTTAGTCTTTAGGCCAGAATACATGAAGTGTTTGATTGAAAGTGACTAACTACTTCCTGTCGATTGAGACCCCTCGAGCCATTGAGTTAGACCAACATACTTACTACAAAATCATTCTGACCCAGTTGGTTTATAATTTTACTAAGCTGTTTCTTATATAAACTATTGAGTAGTAGCAGTAACTAAAACTAATAAGACCTGAATTCATCAATAAAACGAGTTTTCATATAACAATAAAAAATTATTTAAAATATTAACCGACTTGAACGAAAATATTTGGCAACATATTAAGTACTTACCTGCTACTGGTTTTCATTAAGATTAATTGCTATTTATAGGTATAATTGTACTTATATGATTTCCTTATTACAATTAAATGCTTTATTTGTTTATTTCCATTTAATCATGTAGTAAATATTTCCTATATTAATTAGTATTATTAGGTAACTTCAATTAATGTAGGAAATATTTACAACACAAATACTAGATTATTTTGTCTGTTTATATAATAATTAACAACTGACCTGGTAGTACTTCAAATGCGGGTACTTCATGATTACCCGCAGTATGAGTACTGTGAGCTGGTCCTGTAACGCCACACGCTGTTCATACGGAATGCCTGGAGGGAACCGCTTTAGTGACCGGTTGACGTCTAACACCACCTGGTGATCAAAATTATAAAATGGTTATTTACATCTATGAGCTGTTGATGTGTTTCTTCGTCAATGCGTATTCGGATTGGTGTGCAACGTATTCCAACTGTCTCTTGCCGACAAATATGGCTATAGTCTTATTCCCAAGGTAACACGGGCTGGTGTCCGCAACTCCACGTCAATGCGTGTATTTTGCGTACCGCTACTAGCTTTTGCACGGACCTTCGCCCGAGTGTCGGAAACCCATAGGAACTTACTACCGGGATATACAAATTTAAAATTAGTAAAATTGGTTAAATTTTGGCACACAAATAGTTGTGTGCTAAATTTCATGCTAATCCAATCAGCAGTTTTTGCGCCAATCCAGAACATAGATTCAAACAAATGGACAAAAATTCTTTGTTACTATTTCATTAAATGTATAGATTTATCATTCTATGGAAATTACCTAACCATAAAGAGAGGAAGTAAATTAACAAACTATTGAATCAAAATCTCTGGGTATAAATTCACAAGTTAGAAAGATTGCCTAGAATAACCCTTTGTAATCTGCGTTTGCGCTTTAGTTAGCCAAACATGTAAACAAATATGATTTTTTGTAAAAATTACTTTGATTCCTACACAATAAAGTTCAGTTTACACTACAACTTAATTTTTTTTTATAACTTTGTCAATAGTCTGAAATCAACTTAATTACCTCTAAAGTAAAATTGATATTTGTTTAACTTAAAATAACATCAATTGGAAACATAAATTTGAATAGACCTTATACCAGAATGTGGATCCACACAAGACACAACAGATTTTTAATTGTTTCTGTAATTATGGCATTCAATCAGTTAACAACAGGTTTTTGAAAAATTTCTATGATTGTATTGTTATTTTGTTCAACCAATCACGGATAAGAAACTAGTCAGCACTTTACGAGAACGAGCACTTTAACTTAAACTTTGTGAGAATGTGTTAATAAATAAGGTATTTCTTAGATCAAGAACTTTACCTGATTATATTCAATGTGTGTGGACAGTTCATCTAAAGACGGAGGTTCTGTCAACTCTTCCTGTGTCACACCAACTAACAACGGCCAGATTTTTCTTCTGTAGTCATCTGTCATAACAAAATGATTATTTTAATGATATTTGCTAAAAGAAAGTAAACATTGAACACTTAATTTATTGTATCTCTATCACAAGATTCACAAGTACCATAAATTAAGATAATAATCTGATAATTAAAGCAATAATAATTGGACCTTCATAGATGCAACAATTTTACATACAATTATATTTTTAATTAAATCAAATCACATGCTCATGTAACAAAAACACAAGATTGTAGCTAAACCTTGTTAAATTTAACTTAGTGACTACTAGAGATAATAAAAATAACAATTTGGCCATGTTTTAACCTTTTAAACAAATACTAAACTGAAATAACACTTGGTCATAAAAAATAGCTAAACTGCTAAGGTACTCTAACAATAATTCTGTGAAATATTTATAAAATAATGTTGACAAAATATGTCATCAGTTTCAAAGCATTATCTCTTGTCATAAATATAGTAGAACATGTCGACAGAGGGAGGCATTGATAACAACTTAACGACGTAAACAAATTGTACATTCACACTTACCACTGATCAATCCTGCTTTGCCTTTTGCAAAATTCTGCCATTGTTCCAAGTTCACACAATCCGGATTCTCTAAACATTTCTCAATATCTTTCTTCTTTTCCTTCACTTCAGGGTCTTCGTAGTCAGGTTCTAAACAAAATTGTCAATGACATTACCAGTATGCACCTGGGACTTTCACTTACATTTTCCACAATAACATTCAAGAAACCTACACAAAAATAGGACTGATTTCATAAAGTAATATATCAAGAATATAAACAGATAGGAAGTAATCAAATTGTCAAAATAATTGTTTACAATACCATCATCGAATTTTAGCTCGGAAGGCGTAGAGATGTCATCAATATTTTTAGCGTTATTCAAGTCGAAAGATGATTTTTTCGGCGTCGGTGAACAGTCGCCGTTAGTATTACACTTATCGCTAATATCGGCGTCGATATTATTAGATTCCATGGTAGAAAGTTAAAAATTAATCGAGCGAAAACATTACACCATCCTTCCCCATAGGGCGATGTGATGACATTTGAGAAAAATGTCATGTTCAAAAACTCGACCCGCAAATCGAAGTGTATCTTTGGGTTTTATTTCATTTATTCCTTTATTTATAATATTTAAAATCCAAACTAAGATTACCTCAAATTAATCATTTTCTTTATTATATTGTCATATTTAAAACCACAAGAATCATTATTTCAGAAATTGTTTAACTTCATAAAAATCTAGTTTATGAACGCATCGATAAAGGGAATTGTCAAAGTCACAGAATAATAATATGTTACGCTTCTTCTTAAGCAGAAAACACTCAATCGGATTCAACGAAAATTATTTCTGTTTTAATTAGATTGGCTAATGCAATCAATACTTGTAAATAATTATGACTCATTCTAGTAACTCTGCCTCTTATTACTGATCTAGTACAAAGCAAAAAATCTTCTATACTATTAGTATAGAAGAGATTCCCCTCTGTCTATTGAATACACTTTTTCTTTTTAAAAGTAAAAAAAATGTGAGTTATTGTCAAAGTAAACCATCCTGATTGAAACAATAACAATATAAAAATTTGTAAAATAATAAATGGCTAAAAATATTTTTTAATAATGGATTTCAACGTTCATTCTCAGAATGAGAATATTAGAAAAATTGAAGACATCATTGATATACAAAAAGCAAATGGAAATTTTAATATCCGCCAAGTAGCCTTCAAACTCCCTTCAGAATCGGAAGGCACGGTTTCGGCTAATGTGGCTAAAAGCTTAGAGTCTGGTTTAACTGAATCGAAATCCGACAGTGGCAGTAAGAAGAAGTTGAAGAAATTGCGATCAAAACGCCATAGGAGTCCTTTACCTGACGTGATATCATGGCCGAGCGACTCGGACATAACCGTGCTCAGAATGAAATTATGTCTAAGTAGTGATTTAAAAGAAAAAATGTGTAATCTAATTCCTGGTGATGGACTTCATCAACCCGATAGCTCATCCATGACCAATTTAGCGACATTGATTCGGCAATCGCAACCACCATCTAAACACAGCTTAAATATTGAAGAGTTTCTGTTACCACTGACGTCTTGGGAGCGGGAGCAAGATCAGGAGCCAGACCAGGAACCTGAAAAGGAAGAGCCAATTCTAGAAGAGGAGCAGCCCAATGATTTTGTAGCAAAATACAAACACGTATTTAATGGTTACGAAGCAAGGTGCAGTCACGATCACATTGAGAACCTCAGTTCCAAAGACAGCCAGTCAGGCTACTCGAAGCTGACGAGGAAGTCCAAAATGGCAAGGTTCCTACGCCTGTACTTCTGTCCCTGTTGCACCTGTCTGTATCGACTTGAGAAAATGCGCGACGAGCCTTCGGTTTATTTTTCGAAACGCTCAGAAATGTATTAAGTAGATGCTTGTACAAAACAAACTGTAATGTTATTTTTACATTGGAACAATAGGGCATTCCTTGGCAAATTCACCACATTGTTTCATTATATTTCGTTCCGTTTAAATTACTTATATAATATACATAACACATCGAGACCCCTCCGTGCCTTGGAAAGCACTTTAAGCCGTTGGTCCTGGCTCAGCTGTCATTCGTAGATCTTGCGCATGGAGTAGTCAGAATTTTCGAAGCCCAAAAGTCTGACAACCAGTCTTACCAAGGGGTATCGTGTTACCCATTAACTGGGTTGTGGAGGTCAGATAGGCAGTCGCTCCATGTAAAATACTAGTATTCAGCTGCATCCGGGTAGAGTGGTAACCGACCTCCACATATTTGGGAAAAGGCTAAGCAGAGAGTGAACGTTTTCGGATCATCGTGATTGATCACCATAGTGATATCTACATAATTTAACTACTATCTTGATGTTATAAGAAAACTAGAGTACCTACGACCGGCGATCATAGGTATCACTTCATCTAAAGGAATTAGATGAATTTGCCAACGTGAGAGCAAAAGATTATTCAAAACTACAATTGCTAATGGAAATATTTCAGGCGTCGTGAAGTAATCAAAATAGCTAGAGAAAAAAATAATTAACCGAATTGAGAACCTCCTTCTTTTTTTGAAGTCGGTTAATGACAGAGCTTTGAGACAAATATTTAGGCAATTAAGCTGGTATTGTCAAATTCTGCTTTTGGCTTTGGATAGAACTAAAAGAGCAAATTGTACCTAGTAGGCGTAGGTAACAACAGACAACCTGCTGCCTTTTTCGATTTTACGAAACTACGAATTGTATCTAATTTAATATCACAAGGAACACATTATGGTAACAGGTAAGCCCGAGCTAGACAGTCTAGATGGAAGGAAACAAAATAAAAATGATCGAATTGCACTTTAACTAGATACTAACAACCAAGTCGTGAAGTCACTCACGGAAAATACATTGCATGCGAGCGATTAGGTTTCATTTTTATTTTCGCGGCAATTTTATAATTTAATTGCTTAGCTTCCTTATTTGATGAAAAGTAAGAATTTTATCTGTTTTATTTCGTATTTTCTATCAGACTTCATGAAGTAAACTAATAAGCTAGATTAGAATGTGCGGCGTCTGCACCGCGGGTTAGACTAAATTATACTATACTACCCAAATTATACTAAGGTACATCATCTGCTTAGCCTTTTCCGAACTATGTTAGGGTCGGCCTCCAGTCTAACGGGTTGCAGCTGAGTACCAGTATTTTACATCGAGCGACTGCCTATCTGACCTTCACAACCCAGGTACTGGGTAATACGATACCCTTTGTAAGACTGGTTGTTAATACTTAGGTACCCTAGTATAACTTGGTAGATTTTTAAATTACTACTATACCTACCTGCGTATCTCAATGACCTTAAAAGGTGGGATGCCTCATACCAGTCTTAAAACCTGAGGCGAAAGACCTAGGTAGGTAGAATAACCACCGACGGCCGCCAAAGCCCACGCACAATGGTCTACCTGAAGGTCTATGTGCGGAAACCAAATCCTCCAACATAGTACAAAGAACTAGGCAGGATTTCAGTAGGTACAAGGACCCACCCAGAAGCATTTCAAACTTTTACTAAGCTGCAACTCATATTCAGGTTCGGGCACCAATATTAATAACAGACACCTAGCTTTAATTGAGGAGGGGCTTGTGGGTAAATAATAACAGCCGCACGGGTCGATGGATGAGGTTAGTATCATCGCCGGCATATTGACCTATAACATATTAAACAAGAGGGGCCCGTGGCTAAATAATAACAGCCCCATAGGTCGATCGATCTGTTTAAGCTACGCTTGCCGCGGTTGGTCCGTGGATGGGTGACCATCTTCACATACCAAGACTCCTCCGTGCCTCGGGTAGCAAGTTAAGCCGTTGGTCCCGGCTGTCTTTCGTGGATCTTTGACATTCGTTACGGGTAGTCAGAAGCCCGAAAATCTGACAACCAGTCTTACTTAGAGGTATCGTATTACCCAGTGACTGGGTTGTGCAGGTCAGATAGGCAGTCGCTCCATGTAAAATACTGGTATTCAGCTTGAATTGAATATACATGCCTAGTCTTGCGTCTTTCGTCTTTGCCCACTTGCGCATTAGATACAGACAAAAAAACTAGACAAACTATACGTTTCTCTATATAGGTACATATGTTAGTAAGTACAAGCAAGGCCCGCATAAACGCCATAAACCGTTTCTCTGTAAGCCACAAACAAAAAACAAACAAAGCCCGCATTATCACATCAGAATGAGTGCATAATGACTGGCGGCATGATTGCAACCCGTCTTGGGCCTGCCCACAGTACCCACGCAAAAATAGAACAATGAATGAACTTTTTAATCATTTATTTGGGCAAGGTCCTTCTCCATTCACTTAAAATGATCATGATCAGTTACTCACACTAAAAATAGATTGATGCTCGGATGATTACGAAAGTTAATCGTATGTAGTGTAGGCCTTTGCCCACCGATAGTACAATACCGTCTAATTTAATAAGCTAATTGACAAAGGCATCACTGATACCTATCTACATTCAAATTAAGTATCTCAAGGTGAAATCTAGAAATCTGCTCTGAAATTCATCGGCTGTAAATAGTTACAATGCACCAATCGAATCACGAAATATTGATGAGATTTCTGTTAATTCATCAGCTGCACCTAATAAATTATAATAGATAACGGTTCTATTTATGCTTCAGTTTACAAAAAGGGTTTAGTGTTTGGAGCCTCCTTTTAAGCAAACAATGCCAGTGTTAGGAGCATTGGCGTAGCTAGGGATTTTGTCTAGGGAGAGGGCAGTCGTCTAGCTGAACTAACCACAGTCATCTATTGAGAGATCATAAATATCTCTTAATAAATAATCCCACCAAAAACATTTCATGTAAAGTAGGTTGCCAAGACTTAAATAACCCTTTCACTGTTAAAAAGCTATCAGATGTAATGTACACCTGCCAGGGCCGCGGGTTGTTCGAAAGAGATACCGTGGCCCCTGGCATAGGCAACTGAAGGAACACGGGTGGGTTTTAGTCAGTAAAAGTCTGACACGCCCTCCCGCTCCGCCCAGAGCGGGAGACGTCATATTTATGATGATTTCCCACCCAAAAAAAAAAAGCCCCCAACTACAAATCTGACATCTTTGTCAAAATGTACGGCTCTAATAAAAACCCTAATAAAAAGCGATTAAACAGTAAGTAATTCTTAAATACTGTCGATATTTCTAGCCCATCCTAGCTACGCGCATAGTTAGGAGACTCTTCCATAGTAGGTACAGCATAATAACTTTTACTACTAACGAAACTAGGTATGTACCTACATAAAATATCAAATAAAAATAAGGCTGTTAGTGAGAGTAGGTGATTCGAGTGTGAATACCTGTTCGTAGAGTGTCTGCTAGCTATACAAAGGTATCTATACATAAGCATAGGTATTTTAATCTAGATGTATGTTTGGTAATAGTCTTTGTCTAGCCACAGTACTTACTCAAAGACTCAAATACTTTGTGCCCGGTTTATAGCAATGGGCTCGCCGACTATTACAAGGTAGTTTTCATAACTGGCGAAGTATGCTTGGACATACATCTTAATCTGATCCAGCCTGTCCCTTGCTGCCTTCCCTCAGCGACGCCCTAAGCCGAGGTCCGTTCCCCACGGTGCTCCTAGTGTGTGGTCGCTTAGTTTGTAAGCCTTAATTTATTGAAGCACCCACATGCAAGCCTGGTTAAGCAGCCGATAACCTTCTAGATTGACCTGCGACATGCCATCTGTATGTATCTATGTAGGTACATTTATATCTTCTCTCTACACTGGTTTGCAAAACTAAGTACTACACTTTTAAAATTTAATTTTTTTCTAAACTATAGGAGTTAGAGATTTAAAATAAAAAAACGTTTTAAAGCAAATTTTATCTGCTTTCTTTGAAACTAGTAAACTATACATTAGTAACATTTGTAACTGAAAAAAAAAGATAAATCGGTAAAAATGGCCATTTTTATCTTAGTGTCAAATAACTCAATTAACATTTATATAAGTATGTTTTACATGTTATTTAATTTTTAATAACTGGTATTGCCTTCTCGGGCTCTGACCACAGCTTCGAGCCGGTTTGGCATACTGAACCCGAGGTTTCGGAGCCGATGTTGGGGAATATTCTCCCATTCTTCAATCATCCAATTTTAAAAGTGTGATACTTAGTTTTGCAGGCCAGTGTATCTATGTGTATATCTATCTTCTATCTATGTGGTTATATTCTCTATGATCTTATCTATACCAATAATAAAGCTGAAGAGTTAAGAGTATAGAAGAGTAGTAAACAATCAATTTGCATTTGATAGCCCAATTTTTAAGGAAGGCTGTAGGCTATATTAATATAACATCGACTAACATTGAGCAGAGACTTGTATGTATATAAAAATGGACATACACCTCTGCCTACTTAATACAAAGCCACCTACATAATATCGTCATCTACTATTAAAGCATGGGTTATGAAGTTATGATTTTATGATGTAACGTAACACAATTAATTTAGAGTTGGTCGCTGAGTAATGAGCTTGTCATTGCATGATGGAGAGAAGCGTGAAGTCATAAACACACATTAGAAAATTCTACTTAATGTTTATCATACTTAACTTGATGTAGGTACTTAACATTTTATCGGTTATTATTACATACTTTGATGATATTTTTCTGTTAGATAATAGGTCAGACCAAAGCTAATAAAGCTGTGCCTGATGAATGACGCCTATGACATATTATTGTATATTTTATTAATATATTATTTTATTAAAAACTAGATTCTGGCTGCGACTTCGTCCGCGTGGTATTTCGGCCCATCGCATCGCATCCCATCGCTCGCCCATCCTACTACTTCGCTCGTCGCTTAGTGTTCTTTCTGACTTTTTTCATTTTGCTAGGCTCCTAAGGGCCGTAGCGTGATGTTAGATAATGTAATTGTGCTGGTGGCTAATGTAATTGTATTATTTATTCTTTTTTTTTTCTTTGACATTGATTTACATTCTGTAATTACTTAAAGTCACCCCCGGACTTATTACTCCTTATTTAATTAAGAAAATCGTCTACTTTTGGAATGTTTGTAAATATGTGAGCATCATGTATCTATCACATAGTTAATTTATATGTCATGGCTTCATTAATCCATTTTAATTCTTTTACCTATTGTGGTATAGTAATTTTATTTTTAGGTGCATCGTGTTCACATATAATTATAGGTATAATTAATGTGTGCAAAATATTGTAAAACATTTTAAAAGAGTAACGGTGGAGTTTCTTGCCCATTCTTCTCCATACGAAAACTACCTTTTGGAAGGGGCGACTAGAATCAATTTTATTTTTGACGTTCAAAAGTGCCTTTTTTGTGTCTATTTGAAATAAATGATTTGACTTTGACTTAGATAGCCTATAATCTTCCTCAAGAATTGGGCTATCAAATGCAATAAGATTTTTCTAAATCGGTGTGGTAGTTCCGGAGATTACCCCCTACATACAAACAAACGAACAAAGATCTCTTTTTAATATTAGTATACCTAGACTAGCTGCAGCTCCGCGCGCGACTTCGCCCGTGTGAAATTTCTTGTTTCCCGCCCACCCGGACTATTACCTACTTCTTTTTCTAACTTTTTTTTTCTTTTTACTCAGCTCCTAAGAGTCCTAGCGGGATGTTAATAAAATAGTCTATAGCCTTGCTCATGGATTAGGCTATCAAATGCTAAAATAATTTTGCAAATACGACAGATAGTTCCAGAGATTTAAGCGCGTTCAAACAAACAAACTATTCAACTTTATTATTAGTATAGATAGATTTGAAACTAAAGTATCTAGGATTTAGGATTCATTATATGTATACCTATAATTCTAAACGAAACTTCTCATTAATTAATGATAGGTAAATTACCGACTCCAATCGGTGCTGTGAATGCTGTGACAGAAAATTATCACTTTTGGCAAAAAGAAATGCCTTCAATTTTCGGTAACTTTTCTATGCTGATCGAGCACTATTAGAAAGTTTCATAGAATATTTGTTTAGCAAAATTGGTTTGAGAAGAGAGAGCCGGTACAACAGTGTACTATTTCTTCATTCAGTGTACTTACCTGCCTATCTATTGCAAGTAACTATTCAACTATGGCAACTCTTACTTGATTTTTTTCACTTCTTCTAAGAAACGCATTGTCATGATCTTACTATCTGATACGTTTTAATATTGTGTGTTTTAAATTTACAACAAAATTATGAAAGCTTTCAACATAATAAAGATTTAGAGCCTAGAATTATCTAGACCATGTCATTTATTACGATACGAAACTTGCTAGACATATCATGATTTGACAAAACATACCTTTATGACATAAAATCACGCTTGTAATCCCCGAAGGGTTAGAGCTGACCACATCTCGCCAGGTATGTGTAAGTCCCATGTACCTAATAGCAGGCGAGGTAGTCTTACCAAGGGATATCATGTTACCCAGTTAGGAGTTAGTAGGTAGGAGGTAGTTGGGAAGGTTAGATAGGCTGATAGGCAGTCGCTCCATGTAAAATACTGGTATTCACCTGCTTCTGGTTAGACTGGAAGCTGATCCCAAAAATAGTCGGGAAAAGGCTGGGCAGATGATTATGGCCCTACAGGGGGCGAACCTATTGCTAGCAGACTGGGGTGCCACTGAGGAATGAAAAAACGTACCAACTATAAGTAGTTATGAATTGCAGGCTCTATTTAATGATAGTGTTTCTGTCTTTAGTTACCTACATGCTAGACATAAAGACTACATTGTTGCCTATATGCTAGATCTGGATTACGGTATCACGGATATTCTTACGGCTTAATTCGTGGAGTCACTGCGTGAATGACTAAACGACAATGTTGACTCTGATACAAACCACTTGTGCTTTCATAACAGGTGTAAACGAATGCATGCCTATTTATACGTATGTATGTATGATTGTATAACTCCGAAAGTATAATATATATACCCCGTTAAATTTTGATCGTTTTAATCCTTAAGAGGGGTTATTGTACTCATCATTATGAACAACTTTCACTACGGGACCAACCCTCAAAACATAAAACAAAACCGAGGCGGGTTGTTAAAATTTTCACCCCCCCCATGTAAAAGCTGCGTCCCTGAATAACATAAGTAATGTGGAGCTGGAGATGTACATGAACCTTAACATCACGCCTTTAATCCCCAAGGGGTTTGCATGGGTGTACCTTAATATAGTACTTACGCCCACAATACGCCAGTATTAAGTGCCATGTCATAGGGGGCGAGCCTACTGCCGCCAACCGGGCACAAATCCAGACAACAGGCTGCTTCTGAGAAATTTCTGATGGAAAAATCGAATAACACTTTACTCGACCTAGGAATCGAACCCAGCTAGGACCTCGTGCTCAGCAGTAAGGCTTGCGACCCCTAGACCAATAAGGAGATGTACCTCCCTTAAAATGTTCCTCGGCACCCATGACCCCCCAAAATCTTGGGCTGAAACCGCACCTGCCTCCTATTCTGCCCTCTGTGTCGCACTTGCTCGCAACTTGCTGTCAAAGTGACCCATACGCTGCCACCGACGACGGAATTTATTAGTGGAACTATCTAGCTTTTATCGAGCTATTGCTGGCTATAAGCCATAAGGATATGCATTGTGTGTTTTATGATATTTTGTACAACCCTCGCGTGTGTATGCCTAATAAAATAAATATTTGAAGTTAGAAGGATTATAATATTTGAATAGCAATCACTTCCGTAAGATCAGACAGCAACGGTCCAAGTATAGGTCCCTGGTGAACACCTCATTTTGAATAACATAACCTGTACGTTTTATATTGTTTATTAGAGTTTAAGTATGTACCATTTAAAATAATAATATGTACAGACGCCAGCACATCAATCTGCTACAATCTGTCAAATTTCTTTAATAGATTTTCAATTTTATCGCTGAAGCATTAAGGTCCAAGGTTGATTGGGAAAATTTGACAGTTTCGGGTAGAGTGACCTGCTGGCGTCTGTACATGTATATGACAAAATAAGCAAAAAATTCATAGGACATCAAAAAAGTCGTCCGCATACTGTCAACAGTATAAGTTAGATTTTATCTGTGTGTTATTTGTGTAATTTAAATAAATATTCGTAAGCCGTTTTTAGCGGCGGATGTGTCATGAACATACCTACCTACCAACCTTGTACCATAATCCTACGAATAATATATCTTTGTCTTGACTATCAATAATATTATTTCTTATTAATGTTCTTGAACTATGGTTTACACTCGTATCGGTCTTCTTATGATTCTATGTAAGTACATAACTCTTACTGTGCATCGCTTAAAAAGGGAAACATTGAATTTGACTTGATTTCGTCGATTATTTGGTAAGATAAAATCTTTTTCTCAATACTGAAGTCGTTTATTTTACCAAACTTGAAATTCACGCCTCCACAGTAGCCTAGTAGCTAAGCTAAGCACGTGTACATAGTGGCTCCGGGTTGTATGGAAAAATGTAGGCGGAATCGTCCACTGCGACTCACGGCCACGCTAAGAACGGATGCGAGGCTGGCAAACAAATGGACAGCAGGGCTAGACAAAAAACTTAGCGTTAACGCCAGATGCTAACGGCAAAATGTATGGCACTACCTGTGGAAAGGACACGTAATGTCACGCTAACCTCGTAGGCAAATAAAAACTTGTAACGAAACGCTACCGCTAACGCTAGGTTAGCGTGGCGTCTCTTACAGCTAACGTGATAAACCTCTCCAAGGCCGAGCATATCCTGCGTCACAGGGAAGGTCGACTTAAAGGCTTTGCATGGCACTTTACTTATTTCATATTTATTTTTGGACCCGCAGATTTTATGGTTTTAGTGCACTCAATCTGACCGTTCGGGTCGGCCATAAAATGAATCGAATAATCAAAAGTTCTACCCGAACCGGTTGCCGGCGACATCTGAACTCAAAGGAACCCGAGTGATTTATGCTATGTACGGCGAAAACTCACTTTTGGAGCCATTATGTGATAATAAGACTGACGTAATGTACGAGCCAGTTAAATTGTGCCACGAATTACGTTAAGATTCTTTTCTTTAGACAGTGAGGGTTAAAAACTTCATGTAATAAACACGTGCTGGCTACGAGTCTGTTGAATAATAACCTGCTGTATAAGTTATTAAGCTATTGCTTATAATTTAAGCTTATAATTTAAGCTATTGGAAGAACAGTCTTGTACGAATCCTAGTCTGTTCCGTCCTCTTGATGTCCGAATCCATTTACAGCTGAATATGGTTTACCTGATTTAAAAGGGCTGTGCTCTGCTGCATGATGTATATTTCCTGGAACCGTATTGCATGGATCCTAGAAAGCATCTCAGAATCTGCCTGCTCAGTTTCTATTTGATGTCCATACCCATTCACTATTGCAGAATATCCTGTTTTCATACATTTTCTAACACTACTACTTGCTTTGATTCCACTAGCCAAATCAGTTTAGGAGCGCATAACTTAAATTCGCAGTCATTTCGCTCCCTATATTTACCATTCACCAAGCTACATAGGTGCATAATACATATATTATACAGGTTGGCAGGGACATCGACGCACAATCTGTAACCATGAATTCGGCTAATGATTCTGAACTTGACTAAACATTTCAACGCAGGGGGCGTTGAAATGTTTAGTCAATTATTTAAAAAAATATATGCTGTACAGTTTGCGTGTCGATGTCCCTGCTACTCTGTATTATTTAGTAGCCAACCCCAATAATAAATTCTGAAATGAAATCCAGTAGCTTTATGCTCATGAGAGGTAATGGCTAGTTAACTAGTTAGGTAGGTACTTACCAATTTTATATGATTGATGCGTTAACTCACCCAGCAGTAATTACTTGTTTGCCTAAAATTGGTTACTGTACTTAGAGCTGGTCACGGGCCCCTCGGAAGATTAGTACTTAGTAAATAACAATGAAGTTCCGCTATCAAGGTAAAAACGTACGCAATATCCAACATCAGCTACCTTGAATTGGTCGATCTTTCTGAAAAATTGCACAAGGACGACCTGACTGAACTTTCGTTACTCGGTCTTGAAATGGAATTTGAATTAATTCATAACTTATGAATGAATCACGAAAGCTGAACGCACAATATTCTTTGTTTAGAAACGTAGTAAATAAATCAATTGATTAGCATCGTCGCACCGTCACGTCATAAATTATCGCTTCCGAAACAAATCGCAATAATAACCGAACTATTTCTAGGCGAAATAAATTCGTATTTTACAGAATTCGTTAGTTTCGCGTACAATTGCCAAACAGTTTCATTTCTTCGGCCCCCCGTGCAGCCAGCGCGCTGCAAGTTATAAAGCGCGGAGAAAGCACAGCGGCCGAACAGTCTCGCGTGTCCCGTCCACCATTGTTGCGTTTCGTCTGTTTCGCGCCCTTTTTGACGTGCAGTCATTTTAGTGTTGCAAATTACTGCGGATATAATTTTTATTTGTGTTTCACAATGGATATGAGGTAAATATTTTTTAAATTATTATTAATTTTAAGAAATCGACGATTAATTATCGAGTGAGAATAAGCTTTATGACAACTTGACTAAATGCAATGTTAAAATAAGTGGTAAAAATTATCAATCAAGAACCTAAGCTTTAAACGGGCATCAATGATTATTTCTTACTAATTTCTACAAAAAACTACAAACACATTGAATAGATTTATGTCATGTCACTTAATTTCTATGTAATCATGAGAAATCGTTCGCTTTCTAGTCTCATTGGCAAGTGCAGAGCTACATATATGTATGTATCTACTCTATCTACTCGTATGGTTACCGTAATTTTCTATAAACCATTATGCTTACAGTCTCGTGATACAAGCAACATATGTACAGCACAGTGACTTGTAATTATTGCGTACGCGCAGAGATACTAACGAGTTGGTTTGATTGCGCTAAAAATGGCAACAAACATTGAATGGGCAGCAATGTTATCCGTTACACTTTAAAAATATTAATTGCGTTTCAAATTACAAGGTGCGTTCCTAATTTTTATGAACAAATGATAAGTTTCAGAATATTTTAATGAAATGGCAGCATTAATTCCTATCGCGACCGTAAGCCGTTAAATTAATCGTTAGTTGCGGGTTAAGGTTAGCGGTAGAAAACGTATTTGATAAAACGTAGATATTTATTCACATTAGTCTAGTTGATTTTTCAGCTTGCTTATCTATACATACATACATATACATACAAATACATACTTACATACAAATAAATAAAATTAAAGTGTCTGATTGTAATGTCAAAATAACAACTTTTTACTAAATGCATATGAATTTATAACAAAAAAACAATTTATAAAATTGTTGGCTGTCGTTTTGTTCTGGCTAATCTCCGAAACGGTTGGACCGATTGTGATAGGAGTTTTACTGGCAGATAGCTGATGTTATAAGGAGTAACTAAAGCTTCTTTTATTTTAGAAAAATAATTAGGGTTCCGCGCAAATAAATAATTTATTTATTTATCCTTACACTGGAACGCCATACGGTAATTACACCAACGGAGCAAAAAATCACTTCATGTGCTGCTTTCCATCCATCCTGTGCGCGGTGGACATCGAATGAGTGGCGATGAATCACGGTACGTGCAGCATTTCTCCATAGCCCATCACTCCTTCCATATTGCGCACATTCATTGCGAATTTTTGAAACTCAAACGTTTTTTAAGGTAAATACATTAAAATTGAAAAACACGGAAAATGTTGAGGTTCGTCCTGCCTGACAGATGAATATATTTATAACCCATGGAATCCAATTTGTTTTCCGACATGCACGCAAACGAAGTCGCGGGCACAGCTAGTACCTATGTAATTATGTAAAATAAAGTCCTATCTTTAACTCCCATAAACCAACTCTAGATACGTAAGCCTGTAGGTATTGGCTTCCAGTGGTCCGGCACAAGCGTCTAAGTTGCGCCACAACACCGGCAGCGCTTAGGTTTTTATAATGCACTTTCTAATTATTTCCATGTTATCTGTTTCGTCGCATAATAAACGTTTAAAATCAACCGAATTAACATGCTAGACGACACATCGCTTAGTATAACGGATGGTCTACACCTCATCGCAGTATAATTAATCTTAATGTGACAGTTATCAGATTGTCTCTACGTGAGCAGTAAAGATTGGTTTTATGGATTTAAAAATATAATGTGATAGGTATGCAGACGCTCCTAAAATACTTAGCTACTACATTATTTTTCTTACAATACAATCAAATAAATTTAAAGGCTTAAGGCATATGAATCATTTGAAACTAAGCATAAAGCAAACCAAAAATTGCAAAATTTAATTTAAAAATTCAAATTCGATACGCCCAATAAAATGCCAAAATAACATTCACACGAGCATATCGAATGCACTGTATAGACCTTATAACTCATTGACCCTTGTCCAGTCACCATAAAAAAGCATTAGGTCTTGTGCATTGTCCGCATATAAAATGGGTTATTTTATATGCGGACAATGCACAAGACCTTTTTCACGAAGGCCTTTTTCGGAAAAAAGAAAAAAATATTGAGTTGCCCAAAATGCAAATTGGGATTCGTGAAAAAGATTCGAAGAAAGGATTTTTGTAATATGTTTTTTCGGATATATTGGGATTGCATTTCAAATATTTAAAATGCATTTTAGTCCAAGAAACGCGATATTTATCTCGTGTTATTTATGTTATGCAACAGCGGTCACGAGCCTTCGTGGCTTTGTTTGCGGTCTTGTGGTCGTCCACCTTACTTCACGGGATTTTTCAAGGATTCTTTGAACAATCATTACTTCGGATAACACTGAACATCCTTGTGGTTTTTAAGTACATTTCTCTGTAAAACTAAGCAATCAAGCGATTATCTGGTACAGTTTTATAAATTCAGAAATAACATATGAAACTACGAATGAAAGTAACCTAGTAAATTATAATAATAACAATAGTATTGTAGTAGATTGGCGTTACCATAGTGTTAACCGTTACTAATCTTTCAATTAACTTTTTAATAAACTTTGTAGGTCAACCATTGATAGCAAGATCAAGTTCTTCGAAAGGTCTATTGTGGTATTTATTTAATATTTTAAAGATTTAGCAACGTTTTATTGCATCAATGTTTTAATTTTTTGTTTTCGCAATGTACTTAGCATAACAAATTAGCGGGAGAATGTTGCGAAATGTCAATAGAATCTGTGACATTTCTAGTGTTGTCTAGGAGTTTTATACGAAAAAAACTCGGATAATTTGAATGTCGAAGTTTTCGTTTTTAATCGATATTTCGGCAAAACCTTGGTTGTGTATAAAACCTTATTGATTAGATTAGCCTGAGCACCAAGGATGTTTATCTATTTATTAATCTAATAAACCAATATAAGTAATATTTTCTGAATGACTTTGATGTGAATTGGACTAGAGCTTGTTTAATTTGGCGCCTCTAGTTAGTCGTGGGTGACTAATTGCGTTTTTCATTGCGTTAAGCAGCCAATGGCCGTAGCTAATCTTATAACACTACAAGCTTTAGATAATAGCTGTTAATTAGCTACATAACGTGCACAAAGTAGAAAATAGTCATAGTTAAAATATCAGCTGACAAATTAATCAACTAACAACTTGTCTTTGTCGCATATCAAAAGTCTTCAGCTGTAGGTAAGTATTTAGTCAAAAGTCAAAGTCAAATCATTTATTTCAAATAGGCACATAAACGGCACTTTTAAACGTCAAAATTTATCATCATCATCATCAGTTATCTCCTTTCTTCAATTATGTCACAATAATAAGCCATCGTATCACCAACAAACCTAGTTGCCCAAACCAGACTAGAACAAAAACAGCGCAAAGAGGCTCCGACCGCAATGTGTATTTACAAGTCAATAGCCTGTCTATGTAATGTTTTCAATGAAGAAAGCGTTTGCGTAACACCTGATAAGAGCTAAAAAGTTCAGCTTTGCATCTATTTCGTATTCAGAGCCTACGCTCTTTGAAGGCGACTACACACTGAACAACGTGCTACAGCTCCGAAGTGAAAGAAAGAAAGAAAAATATTGTATTTGGGACACGCACAGGAAAAGTACAAACAGTAAAAAAGGTGCATTTAGAACTAACAAAATTACATTCAAAATAAAAAAAAAATTAAACAGAAAAATAAAGACCTGTGCGAAGTCAAAAAGGCTCCTGTATCAGCATAGTGCGATAAAAAAAGGAATTTTGAGAGTTTGATGAGTCTTCTCCACTTGAGCCATCTCTGTACCAGGCCCGTGCCGGACGGCGTGTATGTGTTCCACGCGCGCCTCAAAGAGATGTCAGCGTAGTTGACGGGGCCCGACAGGGCCGAAGCCTGCCGGGGTAGCGGGATCGTCCGAAAGGGTTACCGCTGCCCTGGTACGTAAAGGGCTAAGGAAGGAACACGGGTGGGTTTTAGTCAGTAAGAGTCTGACACTCCCTTCTGCTCCACCCAGAGCGGGAGGAGTCATTTGATGATTTCCCATCCTGAAAAAAAAAAAAAAAAAAAAAAAAAAAAAAAGCCATCTCTGTACAAAAATAAAAGAGTATACTTTGCGGTAAATCTACTTAGTTATTCTCGTCTGCACTCCCGGAATGTCGTATATACTGGTCACACTGGGCCATTGTGGCCATATGCAATTTGTTACAGTTGTCAGAAGTGCTATGTATGAGACTAAAGGGCGTGAAACTTCGGCGACCGGCTAAATTCCTATGGTCTTGGAATTTAGGTTAGAGCTCAGAGGGTAGTTTAATTGTTAGTGTATTTAATAGCCAACTCGGTTACTCAGGCCATCTGGTAGATGTAGAATTTCCATATTATGATTTGTAAAATTTCTGATTGAGTTTAGTTTATTCAAATTAATTGACGGACAATAATGACTAGGATTGTGGACGAGGATTGGCTGCCTGACTGCCAACGAATTTCGTACATTCATGACCAAAGACCATCATACAGCACCGACAGTTACTTTAACATTCTTACTGACCACCAATTTGGAAATTGTAATGTCTTTGACTAACGTATTCATATCATGAGCACGGCCCCTAACGCCTCCAGTATGTGGGCCACGTTCAACCATTGTGTCTGCATTTTGTTTGCATACATGTTGTTATAATCTCATCTTAATGGGTTGTCAGAATAAAACAATTTGTAACCACTTTGCTGTAACTACTGCATGCAAATTAGTTGTCGTTAGTTTAGTAAGACTTAGATAAGACACAGAGGCAACATCAAGCAAATCTGATGAATTAGATTGATTCAGAAATCTGAATAAATCTACTACTGCGTTACGCTTCTTAGCAAATGCTAAATCGTAAAGCAGTTAGCAACTTTGACATGCCTTCTTCATGGTTTCTTTATTAGCCAATTCCACGGTCTGATATACCCACTAGCGTACAATTTATCTGCCTACCTAACAAAGAGTTGTCGTGAGGATTTGTGCGTAGTTCCTCTAAAGATAAACGATTAAAGTGATGTTACTCAACCACTTAAATCGAGATGCTGCTCTTATCTATATGTTGTGATGAAATCGATCCGACGCGGACCATTTGTGGCTAATTGAATAGCATTTACAAAGGCAAATAAGTTTCAGTCTAACAAGCTGAAAATGTCTATTGAATGTAATCTAAGCGCAGTGATTACAGTACAACAATTAAGATCATGACCGTCCATGTAGAGGTCGTTTTAAGGAATTCTACATTTGCAGTAGGGCTTAAAGAATTATGTTCTAAGTTCCTGGCTATTACTTACTTACTCTGTTTCCTGTTGATCCTTTCTGAGACTTATTAATTAACCTAGGTATAAGCTTTAAAGCTACTCTTCTACTACTATTTCGTCCAAGTAGCCAACACTTCCAACCTTAAACGCTTGTTATGTTGACAAATCTATCGTAAAACCATAAATCCATTCAACTGTAAATCTACAATAATCATCTTTCCTTTACGGAACTATTTATCCAAAGCCAAGCTTACAAAGCGAGTTATTTAATTTTTATCTCCGGCATCTAGACTGGTCGGGCTACTTACTCTGTTGTAAATCCCGACGGTTTTCATTTTCACACAGAATGCTCGTTGCATAACGTTGTATTACTGCTTCGACGGTAACTGTGACGCGGCCACGATTTATACGGCACATGAACATTGTACTATGTTGGTTGTATGCGGAAAACACATAGTTATTACTGATATAATATACGTAATGTTAAGCCTTGTTGGCAGTTACGGTGGGTGATTAGCAAGAAAGTTTGTCTATCGTCTTAAATTAAGTAATTTTCTTTTTTTTAATGTGCATATACAAGGCGTGAGTTTATGTATGTCTGTATATATAAGTTTTATATGAGAAACAGGTAACATGTCGTGAATTTATGATAATACTGTAAAGGGCCCATTATGGCGCCTTGGGGTATACTTGCAATTATTAACGTATACCTTACATTTATTTACGAGTTAGATTATAACGTACTAAACTATGTTGTTGTAAAATAAAGTAGATAATTTTAGGAACCATCGTCAGTTTAAAATATAACATTTTCAACAAACTAGGCACTTCGCTACTGTTTCAAACGCTTAGTCCAAGTCTTGTGCACTAGTTTACACTTTGATAATACGCATCACTTTCGTTTTCATAATAATTAGCGTACAAACCGATAGTGTCGTAATAATTTGTAATTATATTGACTTCCTAGCGTGAGTGCGCTTGCGTGGAACCTGTAATCGTTTAAAACGTAATAATAAATACGATGTCCGTATTCTAATTATTGTTACCGTAATAATTAACAAAACGGCGCAGTCTAAGTTTTTGTTGGCATTTGGTTAAGGTCGTGAAACCCAAGCCAGGCGGTGACTCAGGGACTTAGAATTCTCAAGGATAGGCATGGCATTTACTAACGAAATTAATAAAGTTACTGTCCCTACATAAGTATTGAACACTAGTTAATATTGGTAGGTACCTATAACCGCTTAACTAGCATTTTGCGGAGTATTCTAAATATCACGATTGATTGGTTGATCGGATATGCACGTCGAACCTGTTAATCTAAGAGCTGCATCCTGATGTCTATGTACTTCAAATTAACATTCAATTAAAAGATAATGGGAAGGAAATCTTCACACATCGAGACGGAAATCGGATGAGAAACTTCAAACTGAACAGCGGGAAAACGTTCGGAAGTTAGTTCCGAAAATAATAAAAACCTCTAGAATTGAGGAAACGGATGCAGGGAGCGGCGACACGCGATTCAGTATAATTATAATGAGAAAACATTCAAATGAGCACCCTTGAAGTTTCTCGTTAATCTAAGCAGGATTTTAGGAAGTGTGTAGCAAACTTCCTGCCCTTTAGGCTTTTTGTACTTTAGTATGTCGATGTGACGATGTCTGCTTTTTCACTGATTTCATATCATCGACATGTGTCAGCTTCTTTGTCCAGACCTACATAAATATGTTGAAATGGTGGATAAAGTAAATAGGGACCTTTAAAGTAAGTTCTGATAAGATGATACTGCTCAACCTGATAGAGACACTTACAACACAGTTGGAACACCCAATGACATGGTGTAATCTATTCATGCTGTGGCTCCATGGAGCAACAAATTCAAAAGACAGATATTTTGATGAATAGTTGCAGCACACGAACTAAATCTTACAAAGTTAAATCGTGTGCGATCAAATTAACAAACAGCTCGATCAATTCACGGCCGGAGACACAATGCGCACGTGCTGCTCAAAACTGGAGCTGCATTTGGCAATTGTAATTTGTAGGGTTGAGTATTTGTTTTTCAAAAACTCAAAAGCCAAAAGCTCTGCGATGGATAGATGAGAAGACATGCATGCATATCTCCATGCATTTCGGGTCTTACGGGTAGCCGGTATGCATTTATAGTGCAATGATAATTCCTATTTCCTATTTCTTGCGTGCAAGTATTTACACACAAGCAGAAATAGTCTCAGTGACTCTAATTCCATAAAATACATAGTTTTCTCCTGTGTATCGCAAGCTTTGGCTTCTTCTGCTCATTATATTCGTCTTCTCACAGCTATCCTGAAGTTTATATGTGATGATATTTATTAGTGCGTGTGTTAACCCTGGCACTGGACATCTGTGTTGTCGTGACGACACTGACATACATGGCACATGTCACCGAACAGGTTCAACTAGATCTTCATCTGTATCGTCTGTCGTAACACTCTTAACGCTAATGATACGATTGTGGGCACTCAAGTAATGCCGATTAATTGCTCATGATGCAAGTGTATGTTGCATCATGTGGTGTTATGGACAGATATTGTCACAGTTCGGAGCTAGAACCTTGGTGTAATGAGTTATTTCTTGATTTCGAACGACGTGGCCATCTGTTATTCACTTTAGCCCATTAGACGCTGTTAATTTCAGCAATAGTACCCAAGCTTGCCTTGAATGGTGTAGCCTAAGATGGTTTAGTAACTCTTTATCGTTAATCTACTGCTGCTTGAAAACTATTATTGCTCATCGTACTGGAAAAATAATTATTGGAACCCATTGTCACTTATAATGAAAAAATATACTTTGATTGCAACAGTTTGAAAGCAAGAAAACAATCTTTGTAATCATCGACATTTTCTAGTCTTAGTGCATTTGCATCATCAGATTTATACCTTCCAGTACCTACCTTTTGCAGACGTATTTACTGCTTGGTTATTAAAAGGCACGCATACGCATATTACAGATGGATATTGAGTAATTCTATAAATCTTATCCACGTTATCGGGGGCAGGCGGAGAAATGCTAATATGATGGCAGCGAGTTTTCCTGCGCCAGGGCAACGTTACGTAACTTGGGGCCACTGCAGATCAACGCAGAGAAAAGGCAGCATTCCTGGGTTTATATTAGCTATAGAACCACTCAATGAAAGATGACTTCAGTAAAAGTTTTCAAGGTTTTGACGTTAAAATTCCAAGCCAAAAATTGTGGAAAACCTAGTAAGGGAAATATGATCTTCAATATGTTACGCTGAAATCTTAGAATTCCTGAATTAAGCATTCATGAAGAATTAAGAAAAAGCACTTCGGTTTTTTACTTTTATTTTCTGGCGCTAATTTCAGTAGTACGGGTAGGTACACTAGAGCTCTAGAACCAATATTTAAACAAATTGTGACTCCACCTGTAAAATTTATTTTACATCAAAATCAGTCTGTCTAAGTAAATGGTATCACTCATTGTTCGCAAAACACACACAAAATTATAGCCACTTATTAATATAAGTGGCTAAACGCCTATTGCACGTGGTTCCAACTTAATAGTTAGAAACACGTGCAATACGCTGTAATTATGCTAATATAACATTACCTACATCAACAGCATAAATGTTAACTTAGGTTAGTAGGGTTGGTAAAGTTATATTCCTACTTTCCTCTCTACCTAGCAATTCGACTGTTTGTATGAAAGTTCCACCTACGATTTGAAAGGAAATAAATGAGATCAGAAAATCAACTACAAAATTCACATAGTCTTTCTCTCTGTGGTTGATTTTCAGGAAGTTTAGCAATCGGCTGCGGCGTGATTAGCCCATCTATTCCCTCTTTCATTCTATGTGGAGCTTCCAAGCAAATTCTTAAATTTGACAACCGTACGCCACCAAGTCACGTGTCTGCAGTAATATCACGTAACCGACCTTACACACTGGAAAACAACCGGTTACAGTTACCACCATTACATAATTACCAAAAACAGGGGCAACCTTAATGCCCTACACGTGCAGCGACCACAGTTCACACTCATGGGTGCGCCCACAGACTACAATATAATATAGGGTAGGTGCGCCCGCGCATACAACGCGTGTTAAATGGATCATACATGTCTTGCGCACTGTACCTAAAGCAGCGTACTCACTAGCGAAGTAGCGTTGCGACCTATACCAAATTCACATGTCACTGAAGATTTAGAGTTACTTAGTACTTACTTAGATTATAAAGTTACTTAGTACTTACTCGGGTTAAACGACCTTAACGTTATTCCTATCACCGTCATGCAGCTGTCAAAGTACAAGAGCAAGAAAGTCGGGCACATGTCTAAGTTAAAGCAGGCGCTAATTAACGTTTATAGATCTCGGCCTGAGATTGCCGGATACCACGGACTCCGTGGCTGATACCAATCGTGTCTGTGAGTGAAGTTTGGCCAGTTAGTTTAAAAAAAAGACCCAATAGTACCGTGCTCGATTATATGTAGTTGCGGCTCGCTGTGAGTACCCAGCTTATACTGCGCATGAGCACAGAGCTTGAGTCCGCGAGTATGTCGTGTTTGCATGCGACTGTCGTAGTTCGGTTCGAGATAAATGTGATTAATTGACCCAGCGGTGATTAGATTGAAATCTGCGTTTAAATTGCATAATTTGGAGCTGAATGTGTGACGCGGCTGAACTTAATTGGTTCACGCCTTTTTAGATTGGCTGATTCTTTAACTTTATAATTTCTTAATTTAATTCTTTCTTTTAACTAGATTTATATTGCCCTCCTACGTACAGGCAACAGCATATCAAGCTACTACAATTTGTCAAATTTCTTGTTCAGGTTCAAAGTTGGTTGGGAAAATTTGAGTTTCGGGTAGCTTGATGTGATGCCGTCTGTACATTAGAGTCGCACGTTATATACATCATACAGATTTTGTCTTGAATCTTTGAACTGCTTAGTTGTTTGATAGTACATATAAGTGGCATAAGTCGGTCGTTCCAAAGAGAATCTCTACACATGGGGGTTTATGAATGACTTGGACTTCAACTGTCTTTGCGGTGTCTCCCCGCAGACATGGCCCACCTTCCATCTTGCGCTGCTGTCACCTGTGCACTTGAGGATCTTATGACAATGACAGCGTCAGCGAATAGAGTCCACGTGGCAGAATTTTGGGCTAAACACACTTAATATTTGAATTGTCACAACATATTGTCTTCGATACGCTAAGAAGAAGAACGCATATTCTAGATATTTCTTGTCAAGTCTCAATGTTGTGTTGTGTGTGAATATGTATCTCAAGATACATATTCAACGAAAGCGGATGGACATTAGAACGAGTCTTTACATAACAGAACGTTCCACTTCCGAATGCCGAACATCAAAACATTATCTAATTTTGCATTCAACTGCGAATTATTAAATCAGGTTCTAACAACCGGAACACATGAATTGAAGAGGTAATGACAATTAATTTTACATACAATTACATTATAAATTACACACGGTTTTATTACAATAAATGGTGTTAAGGCGAGGTCACACTGACGTTTATGACGAATAGCGAAATCGATTAATTTGTGGATTAATGATCGTAATTTTGTTACATAATTTTGATAAACTATTACTAGAATTACGATAAAATTAAAATGATAGACGTTGATAGATATCGATAGATTTAGATAATGATTTCGGTACTAATGGTTAATAGTTGCTATCTTGATAATATAATTATGACATAAAACTTTAAAACTAAAATACGCTTCTTTGGTTTGTAGATGTAGCGCCACAGTTTATAATAATAATATAATTTTAAGGTAGAAATTAGGATTTATTGGCTCATGAATATTCCTAGGAGTGATGCCAAACCACTTTCGTTTCTAATATAAACTACGGACTAAGAAGGTAAATTTACAAAGTGCCCGTGTCTGTCCGTGCCCGTGACCGCGTGAAATTTCTTGTTTCAAGTTTTAATATAAAAATATAACACCATAACTCTGTAATACCCACTGTAGCTTCTTATTAGTGAAAGAATTTTCGGAATCAGATCTATAGTTCCGAAGATTACTCCATTAATACAAACTCACAATTTTCAATATTTCAATTAATATTTGGGTACCTAAACATAATTTATAATAATAAAAACAAAAACTCAAGAAAATCGGCGAACAACAGGTTAGGGTCATGGAAAGCATGTTTTATAACTTAGTAGACCACGATATCTACAGTCCAAAATGTTCCTGGTTTTGTACAATAATTGTGCAATAAAAAAAAACGTATCCAATATGATTTATGGACTCCCTTCGACTTGTTCTACTCTCATTACGATCACGCACTGTCTTCAGTGTTATTTCCTTGTGTAGCTGTCACATTTCTTATAACTAACAGTAAATAACTGTAAACCAAGGAGGTTATTACACAATCTAAAGTGAAATCCGTACAGAATGTCATATCGACACGCGACGCGAGCGCGCTTCTGTTTAATCAACGTAATCACGGTGAGTGACTGAGCTTATTTTGTGGTAAGGGGCCAATGCAGAATGAAGATGGCTTCCAAAAGGTATTATAGAATAGAAACAAGTGACAAGCAGTGGCATTTGTTCTTGAACTGGAAAATAAGGAGCTATCCTTGCTGCTATTCCACGGCTCATGGCCGATTCCTATAATTTACAGACCGTTCTTGGTTAAAATTAAGACTCTTGTATCTTTACCAATAATGAAGCAAATGCCTCATAGCTTTGCATGGTAGACTCTCCCATAACGAAGTAGCTATCACAGGTAAAATTAGGTTATTTGATGCTAAACTAACCTAACCAGAACTTTTGATTACCAAAGCTAACATTCGTAGTGAGACCACTCCTGTACACAGTTAATGATAGAATTATAGTAGAATATTTGCATGCTCGATAGTAAATTAAATGAATAACCGATATATTAAACTCAAAGTAGAGGGTCTAGCTTCAATTTATACGATGTGAACTTAAACTCGGACTTTAATGACGTCTGAATCTAATAATTATAGTAGCAGTAGTAGTATAATTATTTCATTTAAAGTTCATACATTTTCATGCTAAATCAGACGAAATGATCTAAACCATATTTTAAAAGCAGGATTCACTTGATAAACCTGCCACTGCAACTATTAGGCATTACATTGTACCTACATAACCGTAGCATTTTTCAGCAAAAAAAGGCAAACATTAATAGGTTATTAATTATAGGAGTTCTGCTCCTTAACTACAGATTTTTTATCGACAAACGCATTGATTACACATCGTATTCGCATCACGTTGACGAGTCTAACACGTTTCGTTCGTTGCACAAGTGTGTACCCGGCTCAAAACAAGAAAATGAACTCGCCACTCTTTGTGTTGTAACTTTGTAACACTTATTTCCGCAAGATATTAAAAGCTGCCAATTTGTGTTACGAAACCACACAAACGGCATAATTTTTAATTTCGTGTTCGGCATAATTCGTCGAGTTTTAATTTTACACACACTTTTTGTTATGTTCAGACTATTCATATTGCTGACTTGTCGCTCATTGAACTTATGACCCCTCTATTATTAGGTATATTTACATAGATATATAAAGGTTTCGCATCTCTGAAAGATACGGTCTTTTAATACCGGAAATGAGAAAATCGTGATTTACGAATGAGACGTCTCAGTTTAAGATGAATCTCACCAGCAGAAGATTTACACGTTGGTAAACAGATATAACTTAGTAAGGCCTGTATAAATAATATTTGCGTAAAAATAAGACCATAATAACCATGCTCGAAAGGTTGGGTGCAGAGTACCTATTCAAATTTTATTTGTTTTAAATTGACGGTATTTCAAGTTAAACAAATATCAACTTTATATTAATGATGTTTAAGTTGAATTCAGAGTGACTAGCACTATTGAAAAAGTTATGAAAATGTTTGAAGTTGTAGCGTAAACTGAACTTTATTGTGTAGGAATTAAAGTTATTTTTCCATAAACTCGTATTTGTTTACATTTTTGGCAAATATGTCGCGATATTAGATTACCTATAGGTAGGCACCCTGCACCCAACCCTTCGAGCGTCTACACACCCAAGTTTGAGACCCATTTGGGCGAGCCAATTGCCGTCAACCGGCCACGAATCCAGATTCTGGGCTGTTATTGAGAAATTCCAGATGGTAAAAAATCAATAACACTTTTTCAGACCCAGGAATAGAACCCAGGACCTCATGCTCAGCTGTAGCGCTTGCGGCTACTATAGAGCAACAATGCAGTCATCAGCCACAATTATTGACAAAACAATCCAAATGAATGAATCGTGACCAATCCACTTAGAAAGAATTGCTCCAAATATCATAAATTGCTTATTTGCATAACGTTCAAAATATTTGCAAAAAATTACAGAATCTGATCAATTGAGAATGCTTGTCGTCACGAACCGTAATTAAAAGTGACGAAACGGATCTGCGAAGCGTTGCGTTATACTTGACAATGAAATTGACGCCGCACGATATGCGCCCGCGCAGCCTTCTGAAGCAGGGTTGGCAGCAGCGGATTCATGAAAATTTAAAGAAGTCCGATAAACATGGACTAGGTAATCTAGTTCTCAACGGATGGAGAAGTGAGAGAAGCGTCTACATATAAGAAATAGTGCTTAAAATTAAACCATCATTGTGACAAGATATACAAAGGCAATACTGAAGCACCAGTATGAACAGAAGTAGCATCATAAAGTACTTAGGTATGGTATGACACGGCAAGAAAGTAACAAAGAAAATAAATGAGCCTTTTTCAACGAAGCGCAGGTCAATTTGGATAAAGAAAAACTCATTTATTTGCGTTATGCAGCAAAGACCTACACAATAAAAATCTTGACTCAGCATATTCAGTCAACAATTCAACGTATCATGTCGTGAATTTCGACGTAGCATTAAGGATGCAAGAACTGACAGCCCTAAGCATATTTGAAAACAATGCAAGTCGAGCGTGCGCTGGCGCATTAGAAAAGCTTAGCAACGCTTTAACTGACCTTCGATGAACGGATACGAGTGATAGTGTAGATTATTACTACACGAGTTCGCTTGTAGACTGGGCTAACAATAGGTGACCTGAAAGGAGTGACAATGACGACATAGCTGAACCATGAATGGGAGATCGAATCACACGTATTAATTATAAGCTTAGTAAAAAATAATAAAAGTAATAATAATTTAAGTAAGAAATTAATATTCTAAGCAAATAGATAAAGAAGAAGAGTGAGAGCAAATATGAACACTTGGAATAGGAGAAAGTAAATGTAAAGACATTCAAGTAGCTCGCATAGAACACAGTACCTCCAAGCCTAGCAGCCAGGATGAAAATTCACTCAACGACTAGACACCAATATGGACTTATAGTTTACCTAGATCATCATCATCTGCTTAGCCTTTTCCCAACTATGTTGGGGTCGGCTTCCAGTCTAACCGGATGCAGCTACCAGTATTTTACATGGAGCTACTGCCTATCTGACCTCCACAACGCAGTTACTGGGTAATACGATACCCCTTGGTAAGACTGATCTGGTTTAATGTTTACCTAGATATAATACAAAATTTGATTATATTACCACTGAGTACTTTAGACAAAATAATGGAAACAGAATCTATTTGCAGTACCCGCATTTTCAAGTGAAACATTGCTGACATAACCACGCAATCAGTAGTTCGATATAGAACACGAATTTTCTAGATGAAGTCACTCAACACATTTCAGTACATTCCAAGTCGCGAACACAGGTGCATTAGCCAAATCTCGTCACGGACCAGAACGCAGGTATTACCATTGTTCGACCAACATCTACCTATTGCGACTGTGGTCTCAAGTCTTATCGAGAACCAGCTGCCAGTGCGCAAGCTTCCATTTCACGACTCGATGATTTTGATGGAGAAAGCAGTTATCGTTCGCATTTTGTACGACTGTGTTACACCCGTTTGATATACAAGACGTTTTTCTGGTCTACTTGGTGTGGTAACAGTTTTTAGGTATTTCACGGTCTGTAAGAGTTATTGATTCGATGACAGGTTGTGTGATTTAATACCTTGTCTTGATTTGATGATTACGTCTTGAATCCACATTATAACAGTTGTCTATGACTAGTATATCATATATTTTTATGAGGATCTGGACATGACTAAACATTCAAAATGCCTCCTCAATCCTATATGACATTTACATATTACCAAACTTGGACGCACAATTCCTTGACATACAGACATTCATTTAATAGCTAATAAAATAATTATATTGATGATTTCCTAATCATATTGCAGTGACAACATGACATGCTAGACAATTTTTCAACAAAGTCGCGTATTTTCTTGAACAACAGACATTTGGCAAGATTATAACATTTCATCAATCGCTCCTACGCAATTTGGACACTAATTGGTAAAAACATTGCAATTCACTTAGTAATAGCAAAATTAAAAGCTAGACTGGAAACTATTACTTTCAGTTTAGTTTATATTTCATTGAAATATTTTGTAACACTGCTGAATACGATAGCCTACGTCAACATGAATAGGCAGCGGCCGCGGCAGTACGATTCAGTAACCATCTCACCGTGAAAACTTAGGTGAAGTTAGCGTGGAGTGAGCTTTCATTGCGACTAATGCTAGGGATTGACACTATTGACAGCTCACTTTAAGCTCACTTCACCTAACTTTTCACGGTGAGATTTTTACAGAATCGATCGGCGGAACTATCGTCTTGTGTTTGTATGAGAGACTCACAAAATCAGAAAAGTTTTAAGTATGAATGTGGAGGATGATAAGAGTAGGGGAAGACTAAAGAAACGGATCGACTGAGTTAAGAACTTATTAAACAATTAGTTATTTTATGAATATAATACACATAAGTACATTATTATACTATAACATATAAAAACCTCACACACTACCTAACACACATATATACATATAGGTAAAAGAAAATATATATATACACTATATTCTAATCTACATCATTTTTAAATAAATATATTTACAAATAATAATAATTTAAATATTTTAATATACGTATTTGACACTATCTACATAATTAAACTCAAGTAATAATAATAAATAAATTCCATGTGGTTTTGTATCATAACATGACTATAGTAAGTAAGTTAAACACAATAATAACAACCATTTAAGTACTTTAAACGCAGTGAAAAAATCACTGTGTCATGGGCCTTAATAAACATGTACCTATTGATTTGGATCCATCAACTCATGCACACCTACCCGCAGTGGCGATACGCATACGACGTCGCGCAGTTAGTTTCGTGTGAACTTCTTTGCAACTACCCCTTTTACTGCTACTTTAACTCTTAAGAAATATTTATGTAATTTTGTCATAGTAGGTACTAACCCACTACGCCAATCAGCTATAAATATTTTTAATTATAATATTGTATAATTTCTCTGTAAGTGATTGAAAATGTTTTGAGAAAATAAATGTCTAAAACCGTAAGATTATATGGCTGGAAAGGGGTTGACTACTGAGACAACTAATAGAGGGGTATGCAAGAAGACATGTTGCACCGACCCGCGCAAGTAAATTGGGATAAGAACTAGAGAATGATGATGACTCACGAATTTTTGAAAACTTAATTTGGTTACAAAAAAAACAGCCACAGTCAACAACTGCTGAATATAGGCGCATTCCCAAGTCCTTTGTTTCTTCCCTCCATTATGATTAGCCACTGACGACAGGGTTCATCTTGAAACGACAACGAAATTGGGCCCAGCACTGATGGATGGCAAAATATAAGAGAAATAGTTATTTTAAAACCCGGATCTGATCCGATCTACAACACAGTGTGGCCGCAAAACAACCCATATTTGAGAAAAATAAAACAAAGCGTTTGTTACACGTTTCTGTCATAAACTAAAGGTCAAGTTCTTGCTTTTAAATACGAAAGTTCATTTCAACTGTTAGTTTTTATTTAACTGCTTCCTTATTGCCGCCATTTATTGGAATACCTACTGAAATGTTGATTAAGCATTTTTATGAAATATGTTACTTGGGGCTAATCAACAGCTGAACTTAATAGATGTTGTTTGTTGTTAAGTAATTTGGAAGTGTGTTAGTAAGTTAATGTTTATAGACATTGATGCTCAGAACAGAGATCACGAAAACATGATTGATTTGTAAAACTACAAATCTAGGACAGCCCTAGAAATATTCTGTTCATTTCATAATGTAAACTGACATATTGAAATATACGTTTTCCGATATGGATCATTGATTTATTCATGAGTCCTTATTTAGAAGCTTTTACACATGATTACGAGAAACTACCAGCAGAGCGTGAATATCTTAGAACATTGAGCCCACTAACGTTGACTGAAATCGATTAACGAGTTCCGTTATCGATAGGTGTCTTGTTGGTCGATAAGGCTAAAATGTTAAGAATGTGATGTAAACTGTAGAAGACCTTATAGGGGATTAGGAACGTGGCCCTATGGACCGCGAGTCAAAGGACAGTGGAACGGACACGAGGAGGTTTAAAATCTAGCAGTTGATGTTTACAGAATACAGAGCGAAGAGTAAATGGCTCTGGATCTCAGAGATCTCTCTCATCTCATTTTGTCAGATTGCATACGTTTTATATGAAATCTTAGTCATTGGCAAAATAGAGAGAGTAGTATGAAATTTGCCAATTCATACCTTGTAAAGAAACCTTGTAAGAAAACCCAATTATTGTGATTCATTAATTATGTGACAAAATATACGACTAATTATTATGTAACTTTATATTTTGTCAGGTGTCTTGACACCAAAAAGAATAAATTTTATCACTGAACAGCTTTCATCATAATAATTACGAGTAAATGCCGAAGGACCACCACACCCAAAAGTTACGCCAATATGTAATGCAACATTCAACTTTATATGTAGGTAAGACATATCAGACGACCTACTAAGGGTTCAGACTTATAATGTTCCTTGTACGGCCAACAACGATTCTTTTTCCGGTTATAGCCTATAGAATCTCTCGTTTTGGAAGCTTATGCAATGGAGTATGTATACCTATGATCGGATAATTAACCTGGTAGGGACGACATTTCGTTTTGTTTGGTGGCAGTTTTTGCATGGATATTTTTGAATCGAGAATGTTGAATATGCGCGTGAGAAACGAGGATAAAGATTTATTGTAGGTTGTCCAGATAGGTCGAAGAACTAGAGTTTGACCCACGTAAAACCTGATGGGTTTTATGCACCGACTGTATGTGTGCTTTCGAAAGTTACAACTTCCGATTTTTCTTCTAATCACAGGAAATGTCATACATGCTACAAATACTCCATGTATCCGAAGCCAAGTTCACACATAAATTACTTAATCACTAGCTAGAGTTTGCAAGACCTTAGTTGGAATTTCTTAGAAATGCGAACCATTTATGACCACATTCTGATAGTACCGTAATTGCATTCGTATTGGATTATTATCTTGTCAGCTGAGTCACTAAAATCTTCAGACAATTGGAGCGAATACGCAACTGACCTGATCTCACACCTGCTTATCATTGAACGTGTGCGAACCAGTTCCGCTGTCATCGAATTAAATCGGCGCACATTACACAACTGCCCTGCGCCTGCACACTGCAGCGTCCATTTTGGAGAAATTGCTACCATTACGTAACGCCGATCTTACCGTACATGCTTTACACTTGATATTTACAGAGATATTTATAGTTAATGTTGAACGAAAGTGAAATTTAATTCAATTCTGTCTTCCGACAGGCTGTATGTTCGCTGTAACTAATTGTGAGATGGATACGGGAAGTAACGATCTACAAACTGTAATTGAATCACAAACACTAGATTAAACTTGCAAATAAAAGAAACTAGCATAAATTGTTGAAGGCAAATAGACCTTACATTTACTTCGAAATGCATCGGTACCATTTCCTGAGAGCTCTCTATTAGATCTTTGTTAGTCTCTTCGAATAATTTAACTGAATAAGATTGTAGGTCTGCCTATCACATATTTTAGGGAAGCCGCTGGATACTGGAAGTACAAGACTAATCGTTGTGGCGATAGTTACTTGAGGGCTCCTTGTCCAGCAGTGGACGTCTTCCGGCTGAATGATGATAGAGCTTATATTGGAAGTCCAGAGTTTTAACCAAGCTGTTCTTTGTTCCAGGTGGAGATATTTGTTGACGTTACTTGTGCTTGGCGTGGCATTCGCAGCTGAAGAAGATGATATACCTGACGCAGGAGTTGATGACAGTGATGAGCTAGCCTTGGATCAAGAGGTGAGAAACGAATTTATAAAAGAACTTGAACATCTGTCAGAAAATGCAGATAATACATAGAAATATATCGAGAAAATAAACGTGATATGAAGTCACAGTCAAGAACTTTTCATCATTCGTTTGTTCTCAGACATCCGTTGCTTTTGCAAGACAGGTGTCCTTATTAGGAACTTCTTCATTCCATCCTCTGTAACTTCTGTGACGTCATTCAAAAGGATCCAGATCGTTAGCGTTTAGCTTCCCAATAGGTTCCGGATTCCGGATATAAAGAGAATTGCTCTTAAATAACATTAGTCAAATTGTGAGATATCGATCACGACATAGTTAGCCGACATAATTAACAGCTGATTGAACCTATCTGTTGATCAGTAGGCTCACAGCTCCCTTGCGGATTTCTGAGTCACGATTTAGCCTTGCCACTGTCGCTTTCTTTAACTACGAGTAGATCGAAATCAGATCGAAATAAATCTAATGACCCACGAGTGATGTCTACAGTCTGTAGCTCCACTATAGGCACTTACACTAAGGAGATACTGCTATGTCCAGTAATATTTTTAACTTTTTGCCAAATTATTTCAATTACTTTCATATGGCTAGAACATTAGACATCAAAATGATGGATGGCGGTAATGATTATACATTATGTGGTTGCAATATTGCCGATATTCGATGCGGTTCATTGCACTAGATCTTTTTTTGTGTCCATGATCCAAAGTAGAGCTGACCGTTTTGCTTTCACTGACTTGAATCTAGGTGCTGTAAGAAATTCTTTTGGCTCCGAATAGATCAAATTGATTAAATTAAGGTTAGATTAGTCAGTGGAAGTTTTAAGCCGTAACATATAGATATGAATATGAATATGTCGATACTAGGTAACACAAGAAGAGATCAAAGATAGGTCTGAATTGAAAACCCTGAGAATAAGGAAGCAAGCATTACGTAACAAGTTGGGAATTAAAAAATTGCAACTTGATATTTGAAACTGGTTAAAATATTGGTTATTGATAAAAAAAAATGAGTTATATGCACTAGTTGCACATTGAATTAAAGTTAGACGTCATAAAAAATCCCATAAAAGCAATAAAAACAAACCAAGTTTTCCCGGCAAATTGACAAGAGTCGTGACCGAAATCGAATGTTACAATATAGCAGTGTTACACGATGCAATTTTTCTAACGCCATTCCGTGTCAATGTCCGTCTAGCAAGGCCGTTGAGAGTGAAAGTCGAAAGCTACCCACTCTTTACGATTTTTTCTTATTTTCTTCTTTTTATACGTTTTCCGAACGTAATTCACCGCCATGCTACTGTTTTTGGAGGGAAAGTTTTATAAGCTTTTAAAAGACAGGTAGGAAAGGATAAACCTGTAACATGTAGGTTTCTAAATTCATTGTTGGTAATCTTCAACATAATCTCATTGTTCCGGCAACAAATATTTGCTTAATGATCCATTTTTATGATACAAAGATAGTTCCACATTTGCCGTTCGTTCGTTTTGCGTAATCGCGTGAGAAAAATGCAAACATCCCATTATAATGTATTCGTTTGAATTCGTTTAGAAACACGCGTCGGATTGCATGCGCGGAATCTGAGGAAATCCATTCGACTCGTTTCGTTAAAATGACTAATTTGAATTAATTAAACGCTTGTCAAAATGTTACGGTTACATTCGTTCATGTATAATGTGTGTGTTCACTTAAATATATTTTAATTGCCATTAATGTGGATTGAGAAACAATTGCGTGAAAGTCAGCAAAAAAAAATTAAATCGTAATTGCTAGATAGGTACATACAAACCACGAATTTAATAATTACTTTCTATACTTCAACAATGTTCTAACCCCCTGTCAATAATTAATAGCTCACGTTCCCCGGGGCAATGAACAGCAATTACAGAACGAATGCAGCTGCTCCGAACGAAATTAATAACATAAACTCATTAACGAGTAAAAGTCCTCTCTCCCGGATCTGGTAACATGTAACAGTGATATAATACCCGATAACAACACATTACCGTCGTCCCGCACGATTGCACGCTTGTACCTCGCATTTTTCCACAAATAATATTGCCGCATTTAAATTTGCACGCGTCGTCAACAATTGAAACAGTTTATGATACAAATTAGCCACCGGTAATTGTGTAAATTATGTAATTTTACTGTTACTGCTATACTTACTTCCACTTTTTTAGTTTGAACAAAAAACTGATTATACGCTGGTTTAATTGGCCGGAAAAATTTGCTACTAATGCGGGTACACGTGTGAATACATCGTCACTTGCCTTGTATTGTTTATGCTATAAAAATAGGAAAGTGTCGACAGTCAACGTTTCATAGAGTCATTCATATTTGAACATAGTTCCTACATTGGGAATAAGAAAGGGCTGAGAACAGAACCCTAAGGCATTCTCATTTTTCAATATAACATGGTGAAGGTACTGTGCTGTTAAATATAGCGTCTCTCTTTTTTTATGTCTTTTAAAAAGAGAAGGTTATGTGCGTTCAATAGTAGGTTACTTCTTTCAAGCGTGAGGCTTTATAAATACAAACGTATGCGTTCCATGATTCATGCTATCAAAAGCCTCACGAAAATGAATGACTATTAATGTCGTAGATTTTATTGCTATTTTAACAATATTCAAATTAAACCGTTATCTTAAAATTTTCAGGAGTCCCGCAACCTCCGGCCACGTGCATACACACCTACAGCTTACAACACATTGCCCAGCGGGTTCCGGCCGACACCCTCATTGGCCGAGCTGGCAGGCTACCAAAGACAACAGGAGCAGCAGCAGCAGCAACAAGATGAGCAATATGTGCTGCAACCCAGACCGCAACAGCAGTACATTGACGAACCCAGGCAACAGCAGCAGAGAGCGCCTCACAGGAAGGTGAGCGATAAAATATAGTATTTACTCTAAATTAAAAAATAAAATAAAATTACGATTGTGTAACTGAAGATAGCAGCAATGAAATTATTATGTGTCCATAACTAGCATATATAAACCTTACCAACTCTATAAAAAAACTTTAAGGGCCACCGTCGACGAATTAAATAAAAATTCTAATCAGAAAACATTCTATAGCAGGACCAACGCCCCGCGAAGCTGCAGCAGAGACCAGTCCAAGAAGTTGAAGAGGAACTAGAAGAAGAAGAGAAGGAGGAACCGGACCGTCTATCTATGTTACTGCAGCAGTCCAAGTTCAACTGTGTGAGCAAACAGACTGGATACTACGCTGATGAGGAGCTTAACTGCGAGGTGTTCCACTACTGCCAGGACAACGTGAAGCACTCTTGGGTCTGCCCCGATGGATTCTCTTTCCACCAGGTATGTATATTGTGGCTACTGTGTTGTTTGGTAGAATGAAGACAAAAGTTTTCCTACTAAAATCATCTTAATCTGACATCTCCAGATGCGATGATTTACTCAGTATTAATATAAGTATCAAGTATTTAATCAATGCCTTTCCTCTTCCAGGTGCACTTGATCTGCATGCCGCCAACACACGAAAACATCTGCCAGAAGTCGTCGAAGTACCACTTCGTGAACGAGTACCTGTACAGGCCAGTGAATGAGGAGGAGGTCCAGAGGAAACCCAACGTATCCCTCAAGTACTCCGACAGATACTACCCCGCAGAGGTATACAGGGACGACAGATTCGACCGGGAGGAAGAAGAAGAGGTAAAGACTTATAATATTGAGATTAGATAAGGAAAGAGAAAAGATGAAGAAGGCAATAGAAGGCAATTTGTAAAACATTCTAGTGAAGTTCTAGTAGATTCTAGTAAATATATATACTACACAATGAGAAACTTATACATGCATTTATCTCGGCAGTGGATGGATTCATTAGTGGGTCTAAAGTCAATGAAGTAATTTAAAACGCAAGTATATTAAATATATACAGAGAAAAGATATCAAATTATTAGCAATAGGGTTGTCCACTATTCCCTAGTGGGTGAATTATAGGAACACTTCTGCCTAAGCATTTCTTTTCTTTCTCTTCTTTTTTTCATTTGGGGATTACCGACGTGATGTTACGCTGTAGATTCATATTATTCTTTTAGTAACTAGCTTTTAGAGCAGTGGTTGACTGGTGGCCCAGTGGAAACCAGCCGCGACTAACGAGCTGTAGGTTCGAACCCAGACAGGCACTTTACTTACTGCAAATTATTTCATCACCACTGCTCTCAAAACGGTGAAGGAAAACATCGTGAGGTAACCGACATGTCCTAGATCCAAAAATTCGAAGACATGTTACATCCACCAACCCGAATTAGGCCCGCGTGGTGGATTATGGCTCTCCCCCTCTACTTATGGGAGGCCTATGTCCTAGCAGTGGGACCATTTTAGGGTGATAATAATGCTATGCTTATTGTACAAAAAAGCTTCTGTCCGCGACTTTGTCCGTGTCAAATTTCTTGTTTTAACATAAAATACATCCTGTGACACTTGGCAATACTGTACATAGCAATTTTCGGAATCGGATTATTCGTTCCGAGGATTACCCTCTACATACAAACTCACAAATTTTACCTCTTTACTAGGTTCTGCCCGCAACTTAGTCTGTGTGTTTAATGTTCCCCGACGCACCCTTTTGCATCGCATCGCCTGCCCGCGCTAGTACTTAGTATTCTTAGCGTTCTTTCACACTTTTTTTTTCTGAATAGCTGATAAGATAAGGATATATTCCTAGTAATTTGTACATATGGCGTAGTATTTTTTTTTTCACTGACAACATTTTTGATGAAGCCTTGGCAAAAATTCCAAAAAAAAAATGTTTCATTGGTGATATGTACCAAGGTTTTACGCATTTTTGAACTTTTGATTACTAACAAAGATTTGCTACGGCATCAACTATGGTAATAACAGAAATTTCAGTACAGTCGCTCCGTAGATAATTTTCAAAATGGCTTTAAATGATTTAATCTGGGAATTTTCATTATAAAAAAAACTAAAAATCTTACTAACTCAAAAACTAATGAACTTCGGTAGAACATTTGGTGGCTTAATTTCTTGCATTTTCACCCTCCTATGACGTCCTGCAAGGAATACGTCGAGTTACCAGTAACCCTGTATAGCCTATACCCTTTCTCATAAATTGGGCTATTAAATCCAAAAGATTGTTTTCAAATCCGATTGGTAGTTCTAGAGATTACCCCCCTACATACAAACAAACAAACAAATCTTACATCTTTATAATATTAGTATACATAGATTATAATATTAGTATAGAATCTAAAATCGAGCTCCTTCTTGCCCCTTGTGTAGGTCATTAGCGTTTGTATGCTTTTTTATGTCTACCGGCACTGCCTAGTGCCTTCGCACCAAAGTTAAATAATATTTATATTCCTAAATGTGGCGTAACTTTGCAGGAGGAAAACCAGCACCAGGCGCGCCGCGCGCCCACGGCCGCGCAGATCCAGACGCACCCGGCGCAGCGCGCGCCCGCGCAGCAGCAGGTGTTCCGCTCCCCCGAGGAGGTGAACATCCCGCTGGTGCAGAGGCGTCCGCAGCGCCCCTACGACTTCGACTTCTAAGCCGCCTCTCTATTTAGACGCCATTCTCTGGCTGTAAGCTCCTGCTCTGATCTAACAATTCCCTGTAATCTAGTGGATTAGCCATTTCTATTCAGTGGTTCTTGACTTCCAGTCGAGTAAGTATAGAAAAAATCGGTGCGGGATTTTTGTCATCCAAAAAATGTTTATGTATATTTCTTGTTTGATGGCTTCTATTCCTGAAAAATGTTTCCCATTATAAATGTATAAAGATGCAAGTATTTAATGGCCATTAGGTAAACTCTTGTGGAGAGCCACTGAAATATAAGTATGAACAAACCGGTGAGAACACTCGTGAGGTGCTAATATTTACTTGACTTTCTTCAATCGACCCTCGATCGTTTGTACCATCACATTTTGTAATATCTATTTAAGGTTAAGTTTTAATTAAAACTTATTTATGTTTCTGTACATTAAGTCACAAATTAGTTCTAAGCTAGTCTTTGCGTAAACTAGATAAGTAATAAAGAAAATGAAAATTTGAATCTTTTGTTTAATTATTATTTCTTTAGTCATCCATCATCATCACGAATAGTTAAATTTAGTACTTTCTTTTCTAATAGAAAAATATTAGGTTTTTTTTTTTTGTATAGTCGTGTGGATCTTTTCCATGAACATCTTCGCCGTCAGCATTCGGATCTAAAACAATAAGAAAACGATTCAATACTTATCCCATGTTATTGCAACGCAATGTGTGCGTATTGTGCGTAATAATGAGTTTAATGGAGATTTTTCAAACGAAATTCCAGTCTAATTTGTTTCAATGTACTCACAATTCGTTTATTTGTTGCAGTTATTTATTTTTAATAACTATGTAAGTAGGTAAGTACCTCTCTAAAACAATAATACCTTTGCCATCAGGCTTCATCATCTATGTCTGCCTGTTTATCTATCTGTCTTCCAAGCATCCTTCCAAACTGTGCGTCTAATAAAGCTTCACGGTCAGCATGGCGGGACATTTCGTCATTGGGACGCACACTGTACTCAGTCATATGAAGTCGGATGATGAACATATGAGAGTTACATACGAACTTTATAGTCCACACGGTGGCTTCCCTCGTGAACACGGTGGCTGCTCTGGTGGACACGTTGGCATCCCTAGTAGACACGGTGGCATCTCTGGTGGACACGCTGGCTCCTCTGATGGACACGGTGGCTCCTCTGGTGGGCACGTCGGTGGCGGCCTCGTATGTTTACAATCGTCGGGGTTAGTGCAAAATCTGTGATTATTAGGTTCCATAGTTAGACTGAAACCTTGCCTAATAGGTACATGTGAACAATTCGGGTTCGAATCTTGCGGCTCACAGACTGATTTTGAAGTGCATATCTCGCTGCGAAATTCAATAAATTCACACCCGAGCAGATTTCCTACAGGAAATTTTTCGAAACTAGTTAAACCGGTTACACTGGCCTTAAGCTCTTCAATCGATTTAGGAACATGATCTTTAAGACGTGGGTCAATATGCACGGGATTCTGCGGTTTACCGGACGACAGCGATGAGCAAGCTTCGGTACAAGAGGCAGGACAAGACTCAGAATCTTCATCAGAAGGCTTCAAGCCTTGTGAGTTGTTTATGCAGCCGGTTGTATCACAAGATTTATGCTCGTGAGTTCCCTCTTCTTCAGATACAGTCGGCGATGGCAGTGTCTCGTCTTCGCATTCGCAATCCTCAACAGAAAATGAGACAGGGTTGGGGACAGTTAACTTTGTACCGCATTTTTGACATAATTTTGGGCTCTCTGTTATTGCATTGATGCAATAACAACCTGGCTCAGAAGAAGACTGCTTTATATTTCCCGGCTTGTCAGAAAGGGGCAGCAAAATGCAAGAATGTGAGTGCATTGAGCAGCTATGTTGCTCACAATTTTTTTCTTCACTCATTTTGATATCAAAATTAGGTACTTATTTAATTAGTGATACTGCTATCGTTCCTCCTAGATAAATATAAGATCAATAATAGTATTTGTAGTTATAAGGATCTTTTCTATGAGCATCTTTTTCGGGAGCGTTACAATCTAAAACAAAAAAAAAATGATCAATACTAATTTAATTTTCAGGGTTTCGTACCAAAATGGGAAAAAAGAACCCTTTAGGGTGCGACTTAATTCGCCTGTCCGCAGGTCTGTCACAGCTGCCTTAATTTTTCATTGCAGCACTAGGCCAAAATGATTTGCTTCTTTTCAGCCCGGAATCACCCACTGCTGGGTATAGGTATCCCTTCCTTTCTGCCATCATTCCCGGTTCTGTGCGTCCTTTGTCCAGGTGATTGGGCAGGGGAGGGAACGGGCGCGACAGTGGAATGACTGACAGGAGGGTCTAGTAAAGTGAGGTAGCTGGATCATATGGGATATCATTTATGAAAGGACTTAATTTGCACATTATAAAATATATCTTCGTTTCCATTATTTTAAGCCGCAAATCGTTTCATGCAGGGACGGCTACTTATTATTTTTTCTGAATTCGGATATTGAAAAAATATTGATAGAACATGCTTTAATATTGTATCTACACCAAATTGTAACACAGACTAGATAAGGTCCAAACAGAATATGTAGCTAAGTGTCATATTGTCAGTTTTTCACCCTTCGGAATACAAATCTTCCCTTGCTTTCAATAAGGTAAGTGCCTATGCGACACGCGCGTGATTGTACACGAGCGGCACGCGTCAACCGCATAGGAAACGGCAGCCTTCGACACTTGTCGGCGGCGGCAGTTGCTTCTGCCGCCGACATGTATACGGCAGACGCAACTGCAGCCGGAGGGTTGCCACCGACGAGTGTCGACTGCTGCAGTTGCCGCATACACGAGCGGCGACGTGTCGACGGCAGCTGTCGACACGTCGCGTCGCTACATTAGGTCGACAAAACAAAAAAAAATAGAAAGAACGCTAAGCGAAAACGAAGTATTATATATAATAACGCGGGTGGGCCATGGCTGTTGGTTTAGTATAATGTGGTGCTTACGACTTCTACGCGAACGAAGTCGCAGGCAGAAGCTGGTTACATTATACAGGTTTTTGTATTAAGAACTTTAAGTTTGAACTTAAGTTAGTTGTTAGAATTCGTTTTGTCTTGAGACGTAACAGTTTTTGTGGTACGGAACCCTAAGTGCGTGAGTCCGACTCGCTCGTTTTTTGTTTCATTCAAAATGTACACAAAGATGAAAGGTAAAACACATATATATATGACCCCCTAGTACCTACAGTGCTACAAGGATCTTTTGGCACTTGAAAGACATTGACAGGGGTTGTTGTTGAGAAAACATATTTTGTGAAGTATGTTCAGATTTTAGCTACGTGCCAAAAACCCTTGTAGCTCTATACCAACTTTCGATGAAAGAGCTTTCCGCGAACTGATGATTTATATCCAGAGTGAAGGCGCAGTGGAAAACGAACGGTCCATTCACACAGTTGCATTCATTATCTAATCCACACAAAATTGACACGAAATTAAGAATTGTAACAGTACCTACGGCAAAACTACTTGAAACTGGATTAAAATATGTGAACAAGGATGACAGGTCTGCGTGATTCACTTTGGACGTAAAATAATAGGTATGTAATACAGGGATATAATAATACTACCTACATAAAACAATACTTTACCTTTGGGATCAGGATGATTACTATCAACACAAGTCACGGAGTTGCGACCGGATTTACATATTTTGTCTTTGCTGTGCACCTGTTCTCTTGGCTTAACAAAGACTTTTTCTAACAAGACTTCATCAGACTTCGTGCGGCCTCCTGAACTAGGACAAGGTGCTTCTTCCTTGCATGTCTGTCCTTGTAGATCATTGCCAGAATTCACAGGCTCTTCACAATTATCGAGAGATTCCTTTAAATGTTTCAAGTCCTTGGGGCCAGACCCAAATGTATCGTCTATTTTTTCCAAAGTTAGACTAAAGCCTAACATATCCTTAGGAGGTATATCAGTTGCAGAAATCAAATCTTTCGATACCTTCAAATCTTGCACACGAGGTTTTGAGTATTCTATGGTGCTACGAAAATCCAGAATTTCACACCCGAGCATATTCCCAGAAGATTTGTCTAAATAAGTTACACCGGTTATACTGGCCTTCAGCTCTTCAACCGACTGAGGAGTTTTTACTTGACGTGGACTTTTAGATAAAGTGGTCATGGACGTTTGCGATGACCAACAAGGTTTTTCAGACTTAATATAAGAAGGCTGTACGCCTTGTGAGTTGTGCATACAACAGGGTGTATAGCAAGATTTATGTTCGTGGGTCCCCTCTTCTTTAGAACTTTGAGCTGGTGCTGTAGTTGTTTCGCATTTGTAAAACATGGGGCAAGTAGTCGGTTTAGTGCAAGTAGCAGGTTTAAGGCAGGCAGGGCAACTGACAGGTTTGGGGCACGTGACAGGTTTTGTGGAATTGATGGGTGTAAGGCATGTAGGGCAAATGACAGGCTTGGGGATAGTGACAGACTTGGGGGTAGAGGCAAGTTTAAGACAACATACTGTCTCACACGACTGAGTTTTTGGGGATTTTGATTTTGAGCAATGACATCGTGACTTATCAGGACTAGGGGATTCTGAAATTCTCGAACTAGTGGAAGTAATGGAGTAGTTGGATAGCACACACGGAGGTGGACAAGTTTTTTGTTCAGTACTCATATTAAAATAACTCCACGCTTGATCGAAAATACTTCGCAAATAAGAACCCATTGTTTCTTTTGAATTAGCACAAGTGGGTCGTTTCGAACAACGTGGACATCTAATCTTGTGGTCAGATGCTAATTTGTTAATATAAACTTTAGCCAGTTCTACCAGGGACTCTTTGCAAATACTACTTAAAGAGTCATTAGAGAAACTGTGGTATAGACTAGTTTTAGAGTTCCGTTCAAGGTTTGGATTAGACGGTTTAGCTTTTGGACAGGGTGGCTGAAGGCTTGGACAGGAAGGCTTGGCGTTAGGACATTTAGCGTTTGGACAGGGTGGTTTAGCGTATGGACAGGGTGGTTTGTCTTTTGAAGAGGGTGGCTTAGCGTGTGAACAAGGAGGTTGAAGGCTTGGACAAGATGGCTTAGCGTTAGGACATTTAGCGTTTGGACAGGGTGGTGTAGCGTATGGACAAGGTGGTTGAAGATTTTTACAAGATGGTTTAGTGTTAGGACATTTAGGGTTAGGACAGCCAGCGTTATGACACGATGGCTTAGCGTGAGGACATGTTGGTTCAGCGTCTGAAGAGGTTTGCTTAGCGTTAGGTTTAGTAACGGTTCGTTTAGCGAGTACAATGGGTGATTTACTGTTAGGCCTGGGATAGGTTTGTTTAGCTTTTGAACTGAGTGGTTTAACGTCTGGACATGGAGGTGGAGGTTTTGGATAGGGAGAAAAAGCTCTTGAACAGGGTGGTCTAGCGTTACGACAAGAAGATGAAGCTCTTGAACAGGGTGGTCTACCTTGAGATCTACCTCTATGACAAGATGTCATACAACTTAGACAGGATTGTTGACAGCTTAGTCTTGATGGTGATGGTGATGGTGATGATGTAGAGCTTAGAAACGATACTACAGAGCTTTGACTGGGTAATTCAACGCTTGGACTAGATGGGGAGTTTGGATTACAACGTGGGCAACCACTCATACGTGTAGTAATGACTGATTGTAGGTATACCCATGCTTTCTGCAGCAGAGATTGAGAGTATAAATAGTTGGTGCCTGTCTGTTGTTGTTGACTTACTTCAGCCACTTCAACTACATGCTCCGTATTACTGACAGTTTCTACGTGACATGAATGTTTACCACACCCCGTGCAGCCCTTTTGCTTGCAATTCTCACAAATGCTGTTTTGGTCAGTAGTTACGTCGTCAAAATTATAATTGTTGAGGATAGACTCGTTTGAAACTCTCTTCGGACATTTGTTTTCCGAACCTGCTTGATTCATTTGTTGATATCCTACGAAATATTCAAACAAAATTAGACTATCACTTTATTTTATGGGTGCTGAAGTTTGTCAACGAGACTATGGGTTAGGTAGGTACTAATTTTTATTATGCGGGTAAAAAATATTTAATATTATTAGATTGCCAACACCACTATTTTTAATGATTATCTATAATGAATATTTATAGTAAGGGCTAATATAGCTTATATAGCTAACGTTCAGTATATCAACTTCGCTAAATGGACCATCGTTAACCACCATCTACCGCTGTTCATATTCTTATGTAATGCTAAAATAGCTTCACAAGGATCTTTTGGCGCGTGGCCAAAATCGGAGCTAACGTCGCTATCTTCTTTATTCAATACATTTCACAAAAGAAAATACACAGATGTTAACCAACAGCGCCCCCATGTCTACGTCATTTGAGCGCCATAAGATTCTTGCAGCAGCCTACTTGTATCAAAAATATGTATTTACACGATTGTGTCGGTGTATGCTTATTCGCATTGCATATATGTCAACAGAAGTGTATTGTTTTGATGCTGCGATGAGTTGGCATACCGTAGAACTCGTCGCAACACCACACATACCCCGGCAGAACCGGTCGGACTCGCGCCATTCATCCGGGAAGGTAATTAAGACAAACTTCTCCAATTAAATTTTACTTTTCTTAGTCTGTTAAATTATTGCATGGCATGCAACATAGCTGATTTTGAACTTTGGTTTCTAAAAGTACGTATTTTAGACTCAAAACTTGCTACAGTCGAATAGCATCGGTGTATCATATTTATCAAAAAAACCTTATCCTGAACTTACTAAAGTCCGTAATAAATTTCATCTTATCTAGGAAATAGGTACTTACCCCACGTAGTGGTCCGTCAAAATTGTTGAGAGTTTTCTGAAATTCTCTCTAGTTCTGTAAGTCCTTTCCAAATAAAAAATGTTCTGGAATTAAAAATAATCGAGTAGAAGCTACAAATCTACAATAAATTGTAATCTGATTGCAAGTGGAGACAACCAATTGAAAAAAGTTGACAAAGCAATGTACCTACACATAGGTAATGAAAACTCCTCCAAATATCAGTAATGATGCTTGTAATACCAAATCCCTACATGTTACACTAGGGAAACTAGGATATTTTTTGCTACTGACTATGTATTTCCGAGCATGTTTAAACTTTTTGCGCAGTGGTTGCATGAATAGGTACTTGGTTCTGTTAGCGTAGAGTGTGGAAGTTAAAAGTTACTGGACCATCTTGTTGGTTTAAATTAGTATTTAATTAAGTCTTTACTGGTATTTGTACCATAACGTGATATTTCTGCCAATGATGTGATGTCAGGATGTCACAGACATTTGCTGACTTATGGCTGACTTGCTGTTGCTTGCTGTCAATCAACTTGATTTCTGGAATTTTGTATTTTTTAGAAAATTAGAAGAAGGTTTGAGATTGATGATAAACTTTTACTTTGGATTTTCAGTGACCAAGTAGGTAGTATCCATACAGGGTGGCAGGTATATCGGCACGCTAGAACCCCTGGCAGCGGGGTTCGTATTACTAAGCTCGCACCGTGTATGCTGACGACATACACTACATATTTTACCTCCCTGATGGGCTGGGTATTCACATCAGGGTATATTAGTTCTGTGGGTACATCTGAGTGTACGTCAACTTAGACCAGCTTGACGAATACTGGCTTCCCTCGAGGCGATTGACCCCTGGCAGCGGGGTTCAGAATCATGTACTGAATCCATGGTAACAGGTTGCGCGTCGATGTCCCTGCCTGCCACACTGTATACCATGTGGATGACCTCTAAGTATAATCAAACCAGATTTCTGAGACATCATCATTACCCATCCATTACAATGTTTAGGTACACATCACACGGAACCATCTCATACAGGCTGAACTTCAAGGTTCAAAAAGGGCACAGATCAGACAGCGTAACAGCGACGCGGTGCCTGCAATGAATCGTCATGATATACTGGGTGGCCTGTATTACTATATCTCAGGGCTCTATGGCATAATATTATTATGTCAAATCCGCCAAAAATCCCAAACAAATTACTACTCTGTGCCGATACTGTGACATTGACAGAAGATTGTTTATTTTTGAGTATGGCTTTTGAGGTTAGAACGCAAGTAAATAAATAATCATGGTTATTTATTTATTTTGGCTGGTGAGTGTTAGTGTAGAACACAATAACTAAAGACACCTTTCTTCTTTGAAGTGAACTTCTTTCTGATGAGCTTTAAGTGGTAAAGCCATTTAACCTGATTATTTTTGCGAAGAGATTAAACTTATTAGCATTGAATCATAAAACTGCGATGAATCCGACAGAGTACAAGAAATACCATGAATCCTTCATGCAGAACAACCATGGCTCTACAGCAGTCCACACGTGTGCCTGTATATTGTTTACGGTACAATGTACTGTTTACATCGCCATAAAAAATAGATTTCCACTGTGCTGTCAGTATGCCTATGAATACCTTATGATTGTATTACCCATGGTCATCGCTCACACCATACTAGCGGAATATATATATGTACTAAACTTTATAATCTTCATTCTTTTGCAAATTAATTTTTTGTTCTTATATCCAAAAACAGTCCAAAAGTTTATGCAGAAAAATGTCTTTCAGAACAACAGAATAGCTTTAATATCTTGTTTAAGAGGACTGACGTATCTTATCACAGCATTATGTATCTTAGCTGTAGACTTTAAAGACTTCCCTAGATACTTAGCCAAAACAGAAAGATATGGTTATAGTTTAATGGATACTGGTGTGGGGTTATTTGTCATAGTGAGTGGTCTAGTCCATAAAGACCTCCGTCAACAAAGATTCAAGGATATCATAAAAGGGAATTTGAAAATGATATTGATACTTGTTGTTCTTGGAGTCGGAAGATTTGTATCTGTAAAACAATTAGACTATCAGGAACATGTTACAGAGTATGGTGTACATTGGAACTTTTTCTTCACAATAGCTGTTTGTAAAGTCCTGTCAACCATTGTTTTATATTTTTCAGATCGTGCTTCATTACTATGTGTTCTTTCTTTAGTTTTTCATGAGTTTGCCTTATGCATTGGTCTACAAGACTGGGTATTTGGTGATAGTCCTAGAAACTCTCTTATCTCAGCGAATCGTGAAGGAATTTCTTCCTGCTTAGGATATGTGTCCATCTACATATTCGGTGTTGTTCTAAAAAATATATTACTCAATAGGATTGTCACAAAAAATGAAACGCAACTAAAACTGATTTTTGGAACAGTGTTAATGTGGTCTTTAACATATTTAGTGGATGTAATTCGACCAACGTCTAGGACATTAGCAAATGCTGGGTATTGCATTTATATTGATACTCTTGTAATAACGATGACAACTGTATTATACTTTGCGACAGTATTAGTTGAAGACAAAGAAAATCTTTTTCATGTCCCTATTATTCTGTCCCATATAAATTCAAATGGGTTGTCATATTTCCTTATAGCTAACTTGTTAACAGGTGCCATCAATTTATCAATTAGAACATTACTAGTGCCAAGTATTGTTACTTTTATTATTTTAAATATCTATATGGTGGTCACATTAGCTCTAATAGTTTATCTAAAAGTATTAGGTTTGAAAATATAAATACAGACGCCAGCACATCAAGCTACTACAATCTGTCAAATTTTATTTCATCACAAACTGGCACGTATCAGGCGAACCTTCCTGCTCGGACCACAGAAGGATCCGCTTCACACTAACCACTAACACCAAGAAACCCGCACCGAGAAGAAATCCGCGGCGCACCGATGTGCCCGGGTACAAGCGCCTCCTGGCCGCCCTGCTAGCTAGGCATCTATCACATATCCATAAGAGAACCAGCACAGTTGGAATACACTGTGACAAAGCTATCAGAATATCTTAACGAAGCCTACCATGCATGCTGTAAACTAAGGACGCCACGAGCCAACAGCGAGAGAAATCCTTAGTGCGACGCCGAACTTGGTAAACTCAGACATGCATTACGAAAGCAATTCAACAGAGCTAAAATCACCAGACTCCCGGAAGATTGGGAAATATACACAGAAACCCGATACGCATACAAAAAGCAAATCAGCACCGCCAGGAGGACAGCATGGCGGAAATTCTGTGAATCCATAGAAACCAATAATGAAGCCGCAAGGGTAAGGAAGATCCTATCAACCGACCAGGACCAAACCCTCGGCGCGCTGAAAAAACCAGACGACACATACAAATTAACGGATCATGAGACCAGCAAGGTCCTTCTCGAACCCCACTTCCCAGACTGCAAACTCCTAGAGGACAGGACCTGGGCAGAAGTACCAGATTGGACCCCAACGGAACGGGACTGGACCTGTGCCCACAGGCTAGTAACGGAGGACCGGTTAATATGGGCCATCAACACCTTCCAGCCATACAAGTCCGCGGGACTGGATGGCATCTTCCCAGCCCTACTACAATGGGGGCTCGAATATATCACACCATGCCTGATGGAGATCTACCAGGCCTGCATAGCACTCAGGCATATACCCCTAGCCTGGCGCGAAGTGAAAGTCATCTTCATATTTAAACCTGGTAAAGCCGACTACACGCAACCCAAGGCGTACAGACCCATAAACCTCGCATCCTTTCTACTAAAGACCCTGGAGAGACTATGTAATCGGGCACCCTTAGGGCAAAACCACTCCACAAACAACAGCATGCATACTCCACAGGCAAATTAACAGAATCCGCGCTGCACAGCGTCGTATCCAAGATTGAATGCGCCGTGGACCACAAATGCTCAGCACTGGCCGCCTTCATTGACATCGAGGGCGCCTTTAACAAAACCACATTCAAAAGTATCAGCACGGCCTTAGACAGACACGGTATAGATCCGTCTCTGAGCGGCTGGATTACCAATATGCTCAAACAGAGAGCTGTACAAGTGACCGTAAATGACACCACAAGGGCCATCGTAGCAAAGGGCTACCCACAAGGAGGCGTCCTTTCGCCACTCCTATGGAATCTGGTCGTAGACAGCCTGATAAAGGCTACTTTACCGTAGGCTACGCCGATGATCTAACCATAATAATAAATGGCACCCACGAAAACACCCTGTGCAACCTAATGCACCAGGCACTGAAAATAGTAGAGAATTGGTGTAGTACACACCAACTATTAGTGAACCCAACAAAAACCGAATTGATCCTCTTCACAAAAAACAGGAAACTTGCTACACTACAACTTCCACGATTCTTTGGCACTACCCTAAGCCTTTCAACTGAAACCAAATACCTGGGCATCTTTTTGGACAAACAGCTGAACTGGGCCAAACACATCACCACAAAGGCCAACATATCCCTGTGGCAATGCAAGAGAATGCTTGGGAAAAACTGGGGTTAGCCCCCAGGGTCACCTACTGGCTTTATATCACAGTTATCAGACAATTACCACATACGGCTCACTAGTCTGGTGGCCCAGAACAGACCTGAGCACAGCCCAAAGAGAACTCGAAAAGCTGCAGCGATTTGCTTGTGTGGCAATTACTAGCTGCATGAGAACTGCACCCACCGCTGCCCTACAGGCCATGCTTGGACTGCCTCCCCTACACCTCATCGTGAGAGAGGAGGCGGCCCTGTCTGCCTTCAGACTCCATCTATCAGGAACCCTAAGCAAAGACTCGAGGATCAAGCACATACGCCTAAAGGACGAGGCGATCAAACGGCAGCCGATGATGGCATCACCCTGCGACAAAGCCACTAAGCAATACTGCTTGCAAAAGCATTACAACTTAGTGCTTAAAGAGGAGCAGTGCGACTACTCAGGCCCGGGAGAGCTGAGAGTTTACACTGATGGATCAAAGACCGACCGCGGAACTGAGTCAAAGTTTTCTCACACGACCTCAACATAAACATATCCAGCCCGCTAGGAATGCTCAACACGGTCTACCAAGCCGAGTTTGTGGGTATAATACAAGCGGCCCATGCCATAGCAGCCAGGAGAGTTACGGACATCCATGTTCGTATACTCTCTGACAGCGCCTCAGTCCTCGAATCCCTAAAAAAGGGATGCATCACATCAAATCTAATACTAGAATGTCACAAGGCTTGAACAGGTAACTGTATCGAACCGCAACACAGTGACACTACAATGGATAAAAGGACACAGTGGATCACTAGGTAACGACGCTGCTGACGAGCTGGCCAGAAGGACATCCAGCACGCCAGTCTACAGACCGGAACCAGTCGTGCCCATCCCCTTCAATCAACTACGCAGGTGGCTACAGAAGCACACCCACACACGGGCAGAGAACTGGTGGTCCTCGTCACCGGGCTGCAGGCAGTCTAAGGAAGCCATGCCAAGCCATTAGATGGCAAGCTAACCAAAAGATTACTACTGGACAGGAAAGACCTGCGCCTGGTGACGGGGACCATCACGGGACACTGCTCACTGAACAAACACTTCCATACGATAGGCATAACGGACAGCCCCCTGTGCAGAGCTTGCATGGAGGCTGATGAAACCGTCGCGCATGTGCTCTTTGAGTGCACAGGCGTCACCCAGATTAGATCACAAACCCTCGGGACACCCAGATCCTACACAGATGTTCTCGACAGACCAGGAGACCTAATAAGCTTCAGGAGGGAGGTGGGCTGGTTGGAATAACCACCGACGGCCGCCATGGCCCACGCACAATGGTCCACCTGAAGGGCTAATTGCGGAAACCAAACCCGTAACATAGAACATCTGTCAAATTTCTTTAATGGATTTTCAACTTAATCGCTAAATCATTAAGTTTGACAGTTTCGGGTAGCTTGACCTTCTGTTGCCTGTACCATCATAAATCATTACAATTTACAAGCTAACACTAAAATACCTATACACTTATTTAGTGTTAGCTTGTAATTAAGGCTTGCTGCAAATAAGATTAAAAATAAAATGAAAATACATATTGTTATAACAGAAACTCCTTTAATAAAACATTATAATATTTATTGCAATTCATAATGCATTAATAATACATATAACAACATTTAACAAGATATAGAAAATCAATCAAGTATATTACAGTACTAGGCAAAATCGGAAAATTCCATAAGTACTATATTTTATATATTTATTTTTATAAATAAATATACCAATGTATTGCATTGTTATCCCTTTTTCATAAACAATAATAAATAAGTTTCAATTAAAATTGTGTTTAATTCCTGTATTAGTGAATAAGTAGGGATGCATATTATTACATCATTAATATTAGTCAAATATTTTATATTAATAAGCTATATTAGACTTTAATAGAGTTTATATTTTTTATTATTATTTTGACGTAAAAAGAGATCAAATATAATAATAGTTAAGTTGTAAATAAACATTATATAATAATGCTAATATTTAAATATTGAATAAAAAAAAAAAAAAAATTGTAACAGTATTCCTGTTGTTGTTTAAGAATGCCTTAATTAATTAAAAATTATTGTAACACATAATCTACTCACATTCCATACTATTGTTCACTATTTATATTTTTCTACATAAAACGTTATGTTTTACAAAATATATTTAATGTTGCTACTACAGTTTTTGATTTTAAATGCCCACCACAACCTGAAAATAACGTTGGTACTTATTCAGAACTTTGTCAGATAAATTAAATCAAATAGTAATAAAAAAAAAATATACGCGTCGACTTGAGAACCTCCTTTTTTTCGTCGGTTAAAAAATAACAGAGTAAGGAGCTTCACGGAGCAGAGTAAGGAGCTTCTCGGACGCTTTTACCTGGCCCTACATGGACCCGATGTAGATCTAATAGAGTCCGTAGCCTGGCCGCGTTTCGGTGACCTCTTTGGAGAAACCGAAGGTTTTGTCTGTGCAATTATGGACAAAGTTATGATGACGAACAACCACCGGAGATTTATTGTGAAAGTCGGCACGGTTGACATCTGTCGGGCATGCCACGGGCCGGGAGAAACAATCAGGCATATTATCTCCGGGTGTTCTCGTCTAGCTAACGGAGAGTACTTGCATAGACACAACCTTGTAGTCAGGATAATCTATCAGCAACTTGCTCTGAAATACAGCCTTGGGGAATCTGAGGTGCCGTACTACAGGTATGTGCCCGACCCAGTTCTCGAAAATGGAAATATCACATTGTACTGGGATCGATCCATCATCACTGACAGGACTATTGTTGCCAATAAGCCTGATATAGTGGTGGTGGATCGATCAGAGCGGCGCGCAATGATTGTTGACATAACCGTCCCGCATGATGAGAACCTCGTGAAAGCCGAGAAAGATAAACAAATCAAGTATCTTGACTTGGCTCGCGAGGTTGTCGACATGTGGCATGTGGACTCAGCAATAATTGTGCCGATAGTCGTGACAGCCAATAGCTTAATAGCCAAGAGCCTCGACCAACACCTGAGGAGGCTTGCGTTGGGCAGCTGGATCAAGGGCTTGATTCAGAAAGCGGTACTTCTGGACACGGCTCGCATTGTCAGGAAGTTCCTCTCTCTGGAGCCCTGACCGTAGCTTGGAACCTGTTCCCGATACCGGTGGGCTACTATATTTTATATTTTTAAATGTTTTTTTTTTATCCTTTTGTTTATAAAAATATTTAAAAATGTAATTTGTAAGTATTTAAGTGAAATACAGGAAAATAACAATTATTTTGAGGTAAATAGGTACTCTTAAATACACTTTTTTTCTTGTGGAGGTTTTACATACATACTCGTACATAACCATCCAGTGTGAAAGTGGCAAGAACATTTATTTGTATGTCTTAGGTACAAGTGCAAGTTTGTCTAAAAATTTATAGCAGGAAGTGGTGAAATGGATTTGAAACCCAAAACAGTTATTTGACTCTGATTCCACAGTAGATACTAAAAATAAAACTGCAGACTGACATCGCGATGTTAGATAAAAATATTTAAATACCCACAATGACCGTAAGACGTACCAGTGGAAGGCCTCCCACAAGGTGGACCGAAGTCCTTATGAAGGCCGCAAGAACCAGCAGGATGCGGGAAGTACAGAACCGGTCGAAGTGGAGGTGCTTGGGGGAGAGGCCTATGTCCAGCAGTGGACGTCTTTCGGCTGAAATGATGATATTGATGACCCACAATGAGTCAAACACACAAAATTTTAGAAAGTGAGCACATATGAGCATATTTATGTATACTAATACTGTACATTGTCATGTCAATATTCCTGTTATAATGTCAAATTATTGCTTTTATACGGCCAACTGCATATTGGAGATTTTAAGTACAATATTGATTAAGAAAAAATATAGGGCATTCGTTAACAACAGAGTTAAGCTACAGATGATCAGTGGACATCATATCATCACGCCTGTGTACCCCTAAAGGGTAGTCAAAGGTATATTAAGTACTTACACGCAACGTCAGATAACCCATAACGTGAAATAGGGTAAGCCTATATATTGCTATTGCCATTATCCGGTCACAGAATCATATCCGGGATACTATTGAAATCCTAATAAACTCATTATCCCAAGCTCAGTCTCGCTTGCCAGGCGAGGCACACTGGCTGGACCATTCAATAAAAATATACAATATGCAGTCAGCCTTACTTACATAAAAACTAAATTAATATCTAATTAATTAATCCCTATTTGTACACTGTCAGTAAATTGAAGCTTTAAAATTAGGGCTTTTCTTAATAAACAGTTTTCCGTTTAACGATAATTTAAATACTTTTAGATACTTTGATTGCAACATTCAAGATAATAATATTGTTCAATTCAATTCCTTACAATTAATTATTTTAAGTATATAATATAATAAGTTAATAACACAAATACTACTAACATCGACGGGGTTATTATTAAAGCACAGCCAATATTGCAATCTGGCGTATTTTTAAACCATCACTGTTTTTTTTAAATGGGGCAATCCGCAGAACAGTTCAATTCAATTATTAAATCTATCAATCAATTCACTTGTCAGCGATGCGGACGAACTTTTTGATGCCCAATGAGCTCCTGCCTTTTCTTTATTTTTTTAATTATACATATACTTGTATATAATATATGTATATATTTTAGTGTTAGCTTGTAAAAATAGTATTTAATGTGTTGAGTACCAATAAAGTAGATATCAAGCAAAAAAAATAATCCACTGGTTAAGTACTAAATTCCAACCTACCCCTGAACCAATTAAAAATCTCAATTCAAGTTTTGTTCAATTCCCTCGATTATTAAATATGATTTAATTTTTAAGTCATTAACTGACCCTAATCATCTATGTTATAAGTACTAATTAATACAACCAAAGTGAAGCGTTAAACTCGCTTTTTGGGGCCATTAGGGCGAGTGTTAAATCCTTTCCAAGAGTGGGGACATGTCTGCACTCTTTGTCGATGGTTTGGACTTTCGGTAGAATAGTCTGGCAACACAGAATACTAGGCAATAGACCAGTAAAATAATCAGTATGCCAAGGTACAGGCATAAATATGGAAACCTTGTCGGTGACCAGAATACTGTGTATCTCATGGTTTTGTGGTTGTTTTCTGGAAAAAGAAAATAATCTACATAAATAAAACAAGGTCCACCATTTATAACTCAAGAACGGCTGGACCCATTTTTATGATCTTTGATTTGTTGGATTGATCTTCGCCCGGCGAGGTAATTGCGTAACTTACTATCAATAGCAATCGTTTTCATTTTGACAGTTTCAACAACATTTATAGCGTTATTTCCGTTGTTGAGCAGATTAAGTTTTCGAACGAAAGAAAGAAAAATGCGTTTATTGGCATTACACCAAATGAATACACCTTAAAACTATAAAAACAGAAAACAAAGATTATAATGCCAAAAGGGCCTCAGCTCAGCATAATTTCAGATGACAACACAAGTGTACCACCTGACGCTGATTACGAACATAACATATATGAAGCAATGGATTGGCAATATCCTTCAAAATGACTCAGATTGTGATTAATAGTGTGTTACGCAATTAGGATGCCGGATAGCTATTAAAACAAGGGAAAAATTCACGAAAAAATTATTAATGAAGATAATTCATTTTCTCAGGTACATTTTCCAATTTATTGATTCTAAGGCGGTACCTACGAAGTTCGCCGGGTCAGCTAGTTTTTTATAAATATAAGGCCAGCTACGCAACGCGGCAGGCCCAGAATGAGATGGCGGGACGAGCTCGACTCTTTCCACAAGGATTGACGTTTAACAGCACTGGATAGGGAAGTGGAAGGAGGGAGGGGAGGCCTTTGCCCTGCAGTGGGACAGAAATGGCTGAATAAATAAATAAGGCCAGCACCCTAATTGCGTAGAGATCGGCTAATTTAAAATGGCACGCCCCTCCACTGCTTGTTGCATACACATTTAAAATGTTTGTATATAAATTTTAGTGGAGGGGCGATCTATAACACACTATCAAACTCAATCTGAATAATTTTGAAGGTTATTAATAATCTAATAAAGCTAATCCATTGCTTTATATGTTCGAAAAATTTATCTGCTCAGCAACGTAAATAACGCAATGAATGTTGTTGAACTGTCAAAATGAAACCCTTTACTACTGATATGCAATTACCCCGCGGGTCCGTATGCAACGCGTGACCGCGAGCTCATGTGAAACGTATCATTAAATGGCTCATTTTCGAATCTTTAGAAGCAGTTTCGAAAACACGCGTCAGACGTTTATCATACGAATGTGGCCTAATTCTCACTTACATAATTAACAAAGCACCTTGGATGGAATTAAAATCAATTAACTTATTTACTCTCATTAACTTGTTTAACCCAGTTTACAGCTGGATAAAGACATATGTGCCTCTCCTCCATGATCGCATCGGTTGTTTTATGAAAGCATGAAATGCATCGATCCCATCGTGCTTAAACCAGACTCGATTAATCGAATGAATCCCAAGATTCGCACTAGCTCCTGTAGCCTCATGTAGACCGGGGGCGCGGTAATGGCAGGGAAGACGTGCCCGTAGGAAAGGGAAGGATTTAAGAGTCGTACTGGATATGCATCCTAGAGTAAGCATTGGACTAGTGGAGAGATGGGCATCTTTTAACGACGTCGCATGGATAAAATCAGAACTTGCCATGGATAGACTTTAGTTTGCGTCTTTTTATGGAAAAGTTAATATTGAAGAAAAAAAGGAAGTTTTTCTTACCTAAAACTGCAGCACCATAGCCAATATAACTTGTCCCCATTCTATAAGAGCAGGTTGGCACATAGATCTCGTACAGCGAGTCATCGTCAAATGTGATGCTGAGCGTCGACTTGGGTGTGTTGAGCCATGTCGTAACCTTGTGCGTTAGGTCCTTGTGCTGTTTCACGTACTTAGACTCGTGGTCGTGGGCGCAGAAGAATATTTGAGGATTTATTGCATTCATAATCTGGGGAAAGAAATAGGTACTATTTTGTTATTAGAATAGAAATGAAGTCACGTCGCCAAAATTTCTCGCAAAGACTGCCAATAGGTATATTTTTTCTCGAGATGTTTGCTTAATTATTTTTCAGATATTTTGTACAATACAGGGGGCCTAGGCTAGGACAAACGCGCGAAGTAAACGTAAAATTGAAAATACTCATTTCGCACATAATATTTATGTAGTTCGTAATAATTTTGCTTACCGCTTTAAACCAAAATGCAATAGGACAGTCGTATTTTCGATTAAAAAATCGATCGAATTTACGTTACCCATTATTCGAGCATTTATGCTAGAACTACAGATGCTATCTCACTCACAAAGCTATTACCACGCCAGTCCCGACTCCCGAGCGAGATGACATACATTTAGATTTTTTGTTTTGTTTTCTATACTGTCCACTGCTGGGCAAAGGCCTCTCCCAAATCAGCCAGCCCTCACGGTACGCGTCTAGGTCATCTCGCCATCTCTTTTTGGGCCGGCAGTGGCGTCGCTGTTCATCTTCAGGTACCCATTACATGGCGACTTTTGCCCAGCGGTCATCGTGCATGCGGCTGATGTGACCCGCCCAATCCTATTTGAGCCTGGCAGCCTTCTTTCCTATATCCAGTATGCCCGTTTTGCAGCGTGGTGTTCGGAATTCTGTCCTATCTTTTTACACTAGAATGCTGCGTTCCGGCGCTCTTTGGCTTTGCGACTCGGTGAGTAACCAGATCTCAACTATAATTCCTTCTCTGAGATTATATTGAAAAATCAGCTAGATTAAAGAGCTTTTTTTATCTTTGTTCCTCTCAACCAAAGCACCTGCCATCTAATCTCTTCACCACCCTTGGTGGACTGGTAGAGAATGCCTAAGGCATTAAGTCCGCCTTTGTACTTTTTTGTGCGAAAAGTTTAAATAAATGAATAAATATAAAAGTTATCTTACCATTTTACTAAACATTACTCTCATTGTAACAGGGTAATGGGAAACGGCAATCTTAAAGTTGTTGCCAGTGCCCGGTGGTTCTTCAGTCTTCTGGGGGAATGTATGTGTGATAGCATTCACTTTGTATATGGATACGTTGGAGTAAGTTATGACGGACGGTTGCACAAACACTTTCTCAAACTCTTCTATCTTGTTGCGACGGATTGGTTCGTTCTCACCGCCAATGTCGTTGTCACCTGGTATCCAGACTTGCTGAAATGGAATGGTAAATAAATTTTATTATTTACTCTGATTAAATTCAGCAGACATAATTTGAATACTTTGAATTTGCAACCTGCTATACATTTTTTTATCAATGTTTTCACTTACATAAAACAAATTCAAATAATCAATATATTATATTAATCTAAAGAAATATTACAAGTATAAAGGTGGTCCTCAGCTATTAAAGTATCTTATAAGCTTTAAAATACTTTAAACATAATTGAATCCTACATGGCCTTTAGCAAATAAACAGTGAGAGGAAAAGGTGACAAAACCACTACTAACCACAGCAGGGTAATCCCAATCAAATATGTTAGCCAATCTCTTAACATAGCCGTGGAACTGCGGTAATGTGGATATGGAGCCCTCGTCCATGAGGTCCCCCAAGTACACCAGGACATCGGGCTTGAAGTAGTCTGCTACTACATTGAAAGTTGACTTTAAGTACCTGGAAAGCAATGTAAATGTCTAGTTACACTTTTTAAGAGGTCAGAACTTTTTTGTTTTGTTACTTAAAGCTACTTTCCTTTACCTGATAAAACAATTTTTTTTTAGCCAATTCTTCCAATACTTGATATTCTTTATAGAGAATATAAAATGTTCCCATTTATGATCCCAACTTTTGAGATATGTCCTAAGTGTATCATTAAAGTTACTTAGGCATTATTTCTCATCACTAGGTCCCTACTTTTATAGTTTTTGGGATTAGATAAGCAGTTTATGAATTCAATATTTTATCTTACAGTCTTAGATAAATGGAAAAAACAAATATGATAAGAAAATAAAGTTGTATGAGTTGAAGTTATAATATCTTCTACCTATTTATTGTACATACCGGTCACTATCCCAATTAATGATGTAGCTCAAAGGAGGCGGGACGGCTTCTTCCCCTTGTATTTGAGGGTCAGCTATAAACAGGATCTTGGTACAAGTGGAATCATGTTCACTGCTACAATCCAATTCTGTCCAGTACTGCTGCTGTACGAGGTAGGTAAACCATTCGCAGTAGATAACAGCCCCGCAGAACGCCGCTAAGACGTATTTTACAGTCGTGCTACAATAAAAAAGCCATAAAATCAATCATGTGTGAACTTCAAGAGATGCGACTTTTTGTGTGATTTTTTACTCAATAAATTATAGCTTTCTCACCTTCGTCTTAAGTACATTCTTCCCAAAATTTTGTCGTTTGTTCGTTTTATAATTAAATTAAAATTAGTACTTCTACTTCCATCTCAAAAATTTAAAATAACACTGAAATTATTGAACTCAAAAGTCATAACAATATTGCGGACACTACATTTTACGTAGAGTAAACATCTAATGATAAGACAAAAGTGATCTAACATTTAGCATTTAGCGTAAAATTAAAACGAAATAGAATTTATGATAAACATTAGGCTACTAAATTGATAACAGAAACCAGATATACTTCCAGTAGCAAATGGTCCTTTAATTTAACTACAGTTTTCATATATAAAGAGATACAAAAGCTGTAGAAACGGAACGTTGAAAAAAATGATTGTTGACATAAGTTAAGGTGCATTCATAATTAAAGAGAAATGATAAAAAGCCTTATAAAGCGTTTTAGGATAAGATCATATTTGAATGACCTTAACTGCGCATGCCCATCTATTTTTTTTATAAAGCTGGCTAAATATGCAATTCACATTTATTTTATATCGGATTACACCGATATTCGCCATAAAATCTGTCGGCTTTATTATAAAAAATAAACATGAACGCTTCTCTATTGCGGCGATTTGACAGGTCAGCTTCGAGCCACTTTTTAGCTTTCCGAGTAGCGTATTTTCATTTTATTTTGTGTTATCCTTTCATTTACGCGTAATAAATAACATGTATGTAGTTGTAACAGTAGCGTGATTAGTTCATTAGAGTATTTGTAAGTGCACTTACAGTGTTACATAAACAGTAGAAGGCTAATCGTTTCGGCAATCCCAATGCATATAACTACATAGTACGTCAGTGAACGAATGGTGGCATTAAGATAATGGATGTGGATGCTCCTAACATATTAAAAAGGTGCAGCAGTGCACCGTTAATCAATGAGGCTGCTTCTACGACGGCCACATCGCCCACGACGAACGTAGCGCCCAGGTAAAGTAATATGTATGGAACACGCCTCCTACGGCTATGATATGGTTGTTGCTACGCTGCTTACCTATTTTTGACAGCTGCTGAGGTCGCCAGTGGGTGCTGTGCCCGTATTTAGTGATGTTTGTGCATTATTCACAGAGTATATTATAATATTATCGTTACTGGTTGGTTGTATATTGTTATGGTAAAAGTGCAGTAGCTTGGCGTCATTTTTCAGTGTTGAGTTGCAGTCTGTTGACAATATGTAAGCACTGCAGTTAGTGCTGAGCTATCAACTTGATATTGCCCTAAATTTTTGTGTTTACCGTTCTTATTACTTAGTCTTAGAAAATGTAATTGTCTCATCTATTTCTGTTATCATGCTTAATTAATTAAGTTTCATTTGGTGATAAAAGTGCTTAATACTGATTTAATGTTTCATGTTTTGCTAAGTCGTTGATTGGGAGCTATTAACCACAAGACTGGAATAGGTAATGTGCATAAAATAACCACATTATTACCAGACACATTCACTCAACAAATTAATTGTAAAAACTCAACAATGATTCACAATATTACAAATTGCTCATTCTAGCTTCCATATAAGATGTTAATTAAAATGGATTTTAACTCATCAACACCTACATTTACCACCACACAACTCAACTATACTATGTTTTTTTTATTGAATCCAATAATGTAAACAAATGAATGAAAAGATATTTTCAACAAGATGAGTTTGTAGAAAAATACTCACCTTGAAGGCTGCAATGATTATGAGATTTGATGTGACATTTGTTTACATATCAAGAATTTAATCTCCAAAACTACTTAACCAATTATGATGAAATTATGCCTAACATTTATTTTGCTGCCAAACTTCATCATTATTACTAGTAATAATCTAGAATCATGATTTATTCTATGAGTGTCTATCTGACTATGCTATCAGAATAAATTTCTTTTGATAAGTATTAGATTCTTTGATAAATTGTTTAGTGTAATGTTTTAAAATTGTTTATGAATGTTTATTATCATTCAACTTGGTATTTTCCATGAAAAATTATTCTAACTATTTTTGTAGACTTAAAACTGCTCAGAAATATATGTTGTGCTGTTTCATCAGGTTAATAAAATATTACGCTAGGTAGGACAGTAAGATTATTGTAGCATAGTTCTATTAGAGCATAGTTTCATACTTGTTTAATTAAAATGTTTTCTTTTTACAAATCTGCCTTCTCAGGTTTTTGAATTTTCAATGTTACCCAGTAACTGGGTTGTAGAGGTCAGATAGGCAGACACTCTATGTAACATACTGGTATTCACATGCATTTACTAACACTGGAAAAAAAGCCTAATCCCCTATTTGGTTGATCCCTTTTTGTTTTTTTTTAATGTTGCCCTAGGAATTACTCCTGTATCATGGGTGTGTTTACAAACATTTAAACTTACATACACAAACCCGCGACACGCAGCCCAACAGTCGATCGCTCAGCCTCTGCGCCAACCGTGTCGTCTATGCGTACATAGTTTCTAAACCTGGTTACATTGAAAAATATATTTTATTTTTTTTATAGAAAACCATCTTTATTCAGCTTGTTTTTGTTTCCTATTTAATACAAATTCTTGTGATATAACAATAAGCTCTCTGTACCTTGCGCATTGAAAACCGCAAAACATTCTACATATTTTCCTTTATGCAGCATACATTTTGTACATTCATAAGTTGTTTACGCTCCATACAGTACTGTGCCAGACTAATTATTGTATGAAAGAGGCTATAAATAATCGTTAAGGATGGCCTATCACCTGTGGGGACAATTACCTTAAGATTATAAAAATTGCTGTTGGGAACACTAATATTTCACATTATACTAAAGCATAGGTTCTCAACCTTATTTTGTCGTCGTTTTTTTTTTGTCTAGAGCCCCCAATTCGTTTTACTTACCATTTGTCGCTAATATGAAACAGCTGTGGTCACGAGTATACAGGCTGATTTTTTAAAGACCTGCCATATTTAAGGATGTGGTACAGACCATCAAACTGAACAACTTTCTCCATGGGACCAACATCGTAATCGCGAATAAAAATTCAGCCGTCCCATACATTTAGGTCGAGTAGGTATTGAAGTTTTCTATGGGACAGTTGATAAAATTTTCGCGATTACGCTATTTGTCCCATGGAGAAAGTTGTTCAGTTTGATGGTCTGTACCACATCCTTAAATTTGACTGGTCTTTAAAAAATCAGCCTGTATTTAAACGTGTAATATTATATAGTCGTAAGATATGATATATATGTATAATTTTCTCTGGGTCTTCTACTGCCCCCCTGAAAGTCTCAAACGCCTATGAGGAGTGTTAGCGCTCACGTCGAGAACTTATGTACTAAAGTATGTCTTGCATTTGTGGAAAAGAGGCTCAACTAAATTAAAAAAAAAAAAACTGCTGCATTAGTTCTCCCTTTTTTACCCTCGATGAACAAGTATTGGCTATGTGCTGATAATCCTTATAATGTCATGCCAGAATCAGTTTAAAAACCAATTCCTCTGTGCCTAATGAAAATCTTCCTCGCGATATGATCTGAATTTAACCGTATATAAAGTCAAGCCCAGACTTCGTAGTCCGAGCCAAGTGGAATGCCAAAATGTGGTTTTTCTGGCGTATCGGTAAACTGGCAACATTTGATGGTGCGGTCGCGTATTTCATGCTAGTTTGTGCATATGATTTGCGAGTGCAATGAATGACCCGTCAGTATGTTCTAGAGTGGATCGTGTATATCTGATGAGCCGGCGACCTTTCATTGCATAATACAATGAATACATTATCGTCTTTTAAAGCTCTGTCGCACCGAATACAGCACGATTGCCTCTGACACGTGTACGGTGACTAGAACGTGCCCCGTTGCAAAAATAGGTGACAATTTTGTACGCACCATACTGCGCAGACACCCATTGATGAGTTGCCAATGTGATAAATTCATACGAAATTGCATACTTTACATCTATGCGTAGTGCGTATTTCTCCACTCGTAATAACTTAAGGGCGACTAATGTAAGTGTGACAAACAAGTATTTGCACCTCCAATATCGGGAGTATGACGAATAAATAAAAGGCGAATCACGGAAAGAGACGGTGGCGAGTTCGGAAGTTTAAGGAAGTTCGAAAGAAGCAAAAGCCTCTGCGCCGTATAAAGTTTTACGACACTGAGTAGTCAAACGCTGGAATCTCCGCGAATCCTAGCCCCAGGTACAGGAACATCGAGTTAGCCTATCCTACTACCAAAGTGGTGAAGGTCTGATGGCAGTTGTTCTCTTAATTACTAACAGTCAACTGCATTTTGTTACAATAAAGTCAAAGTCAAAGTCAAATCATTTATTTCAAATAGGCACATAAAAGGCACTTTTGAACGTCAAAAATAAAATTAGAATAAAATTGATTCTAGTCGCCCCTTCCAAAAGGTAGTTTTCGTATGGAGAAGAATGGGCAAGAAACTCTACCGTTACTCTTTTAAAATGTTTTACAATATATTGCATACATTATTTATATAATTATATGTGAAGACGATGCACCCAAAAATAAACTTACTATACCACAATAGGTAAAAGAATTAAAATGGATAAATGTAACCATGACATATAGATAAACTATGTGATAGATACATGGTGCTCACATATTCACAAACATTCCAGTCAATAGAAGTCGGCCCGCTAATTACTACCGTGATTTCACGCAAGTATCCTCTCTGTCATTCGAAGATCGTGATAGATAGAACACTCAACAATAATAGTTGAAATGAAACAGTATTATAAACACTGAGTAATTGTTATTGAAGCACGCAACACTGGCCATGTTATTATTGTCTCACGACGAGCGCAATATATGTATAATGTTATGGTATCGGAATCTACGTGTTTTATAAGCAATTGTGTTTGTGTCACGCTGTTTGTTCAGGTCTAGTTAGGAAATGCCCATTAGCAGCCAAGCTGGATTTAGGCCCGAGACTACAGACTTGTCCCCTAATATACATCCCATGCCGATTTCGGCCCCGTTGGTCTCGTGGTCGCAAGCGCGACTGCTCATGGTTTCGATTCCCAGGTCGGACAAAGTGTTATTGAGTTTTTCCAATAAGAGCTTCTGAGTAACAGCCCAGAGTTTGGAAGTTGGCGGTGTGATAACCCCGTGCCTCGAAAAGCACGTTAAGCCGTTGATCCAGCGCCTGATCTCTCTCCGGTAGTGTCGGATTGACGTCCCATCGGACTATGAGAGTGAGGTAGTAGGGGAGTGCACCTGTGTCTGCGCGCACAGTTGTGCTCTATAATATCGCGCGCCGAAGTCTAGTCTCCATGAATATTGGCCGCCGTGGCGGAAATACGGACTATTTATGCCGATTTCGGCTACGGAGACTGTTCTTCTTTCTGTTCTTCTTTCCGACAACTACAGGTTACGGATGTGTGCTCTGATGTGGCTAATGTAACCTATCTTGGCTGTAAAGGTAGGTGCACAGCGAGGACACGTTAGAATGCCATTGTGGTAATTATATTGTATGTTGGAGGGTGGTGGCTGTCGGAGGGTTGATCATCGTCCCCTAATACGTGGTATTTAAACACAACTAGCGAACTATGGGCATGGGTGTCATATACACCTCTGCCTTTCCCATCGGGGAGTACAGGCGTTGTGTTACATATTTCAATACATCATTGGCTTATCACCATATGCATTGCAGTAATTTCCCAGTGTTTCTCATAGGGGATTCCGCTGTTAAAGTTAATGGTTGGAGATTCCACGCATATTAGTATAATATACTTCATGCGTGCACATGCAAGACTTGCCAGGAACTGATATTGCCACTTTGCCAGCCCGTTTGAGCGGACTTGGCTATGTTCCCTGCCAGTTTACTGTAAGGGCGCCATTCAAAATAAAGTAATTTAATCTCATCAAAGTTTATAGAGCTTCTGTAAGACTAATACAATTTCTCAATAATTCTATCCACCACACTTCGACATTTACGTGATCCATTATTTGCTTCGCCTCGGTACTGAATCGAACGCTAATCACAAAAGACAAACGCTACCACAGATATTTAAGTCATGGGTACACTTTGTAAAATACTTGCGAGTCCTCCATAAAAAGAAAATCTTGGACACTATATTGCCCTAAGGGGTAATAAAAAATTCTTAATCGAATATCATAAAATTTATATCCAGAATTCGTGTAGGCATAAAAGTTTTAGTCGTGGATACTTTGCCAAGTTACATCTACGAACTACTTTCATAATATCGGCTTCGTCTACTTCCGACTTCGATCTTCGTCATCTCGAAATCTGTTAGTCTTTCTAGGTAACAGAGATCTAACCCTATCGGGTTGTCAGCGTCGGCTTGATTGCCAAACAGTTGCAAGTAGCTGTTACTCTGTAGGGTAATAGTGTTCTGCGGTTTCGAGGTAACCTAACGTGGTTACGATACCTTTATATGCACTTAAAAATCATCTTATTTTTTTTTTAAACGTTTCCCTACACTGGGAATTACTCCTGTATCGTGGTTGCGTTTACAAACAGCTAAACTCACATACACAAATAGCCAGACCCGGAACAACTACCTGTAGGCAATACAAATATTTGTTCGTGCGGGAATGAATCGAACCTGCGACACGTAGCGCAACAGTCGATCGCTCAGCCACTGCGACAACCGTGTCGTCTTTAGTTAGCTAGTGTTAGTCGTAGTGAGATAGGGCTCATTTTCTTTCATGTTATACACAGTTCCTCGTCAGGCTTAGGGGCGTAGATAGACAAGAAGTAAGGATATTATTCTTCTCTGGTGTCGGGACGAGCTATACAAATATTGGCTCATGCTGTGGTAAATGAGTCTAGCAAAGCAAGTTTTTAACGGGGTTAGTCGAGAGTGTACCGGAAGAACGCCTAGACGAGTAAAGGTATCACTCGTGCAGGGTCTTTTATTGCACCCACGTCTTCACTAGGACAGGACACAGGGACTATCTTCATAGTACCTGTGTTATTAATTGTCAATTTGTGAGTCGTGTCGAAATAGCGTTACGATACATCAGCCACATCGAAACGCACAGCTCGTTTCCTCTGGGGGGACGAATGCAGTGCGGTAAGCCCATAACGCAGAATATAATTTGAAGGAAACATAATGTGGACTTGTCAGTTGAATGATCATAAGCGCATGAGAAAATAGGGGAGTCTAACCAGACCATACTTTGATAGATATTCCTACCAAACTGTATATAGGTACAACCGACAGCACGTCGCGCGTCGGTGGTAACAGTTTAAACTTCAGCTGGTCTAGCGTAATACGGAGTTTCAGTAAAATAAGAGGCCAGCTTATACTGGTATTCTTACATGTATTCCTTCCTCATTGCAATATATTCTCTTGCTCTCAAAGCATTGGTTCGGGAAGTCTCGGCTTTATAATCTAATTGAGTGTGCCGCCACCGATGCGTTGCTACTCGCTCTCAATTGATGCCAATTCGCTTGCACAGTAGTTGCGTGCAAGATTGCACAAAATTGCCATGAAGTAAACACGGCCCGGGAATGTTATAGATGTCCGTTGTGTTAAATCTCGCACATTTGTTGGTAGATATTGAAGAAATTGTTTTGCAGTGGCTATGGGATGCATTGCTTTGAATCAGAGACGAGATTCCTGTATTTAGAGCTCGCAATTTAATTAACATGTTAATGGTGGCTATCGATTCCAATATATGGCATCGATAGCCACTTTAGGTGCCAGGGGCGGTACGTTAAGTTCAGTGCACGCCATATTGAGAAAAGCAGCCCTAATTAAAGCACACACAAAACTGTGACTGCAAGGTCTCAACTGGCCCCGAACTCTTACGAGGGGCGTCCAATGTATTCTCGGTATCGGCATGAAAAAAGACGTAAATTCAATTATAACAATTTTTATTTTCAATGTAATGTAATCCCCATTACCCCATTTATTACATCACAAAATTAACTTTTCAATACCCTGTAATAAATAGCTTTCTTTTTTCTCTAAAAAATACGTACTTATTGCCGCCTTGAGCTCTTCATCGTTTCCCTCGAAGGTCTGTTTTCAAATTAGGGAACAAATAATAATCACTCTGCGCTAGATCTGGCTTAATTTCTTCGAAACCTCAATCTCACACAGCAACCTTGGAAACACGCACCGTGTGGGCCGGAGCGTTGTCGTGAAGAAGCATCACACCTGTGGTCAGTTTACCCCGTCTTGTTTCTTTAATCGCTTCCCGTAAATTTCGTAAAATGGATGCGTAGGATGCTGCGTTTATGGTTTCACCTTTTTTGTGTACTCAATCAGCAAAATTCCTTTTGAGTCCCAAAACACTGTGGCCATGATTTTTCCGGCAGACGGAACGACTTTGAACGACTTTGAATTACTTAGGGGGCGCAGTACTCTTCTTGTGCCACTGCATGGACTCTTGCTTACTTTCAGGGTCACAATGATGAACCCACGTTTCATCTCCAGTAACAATTCGATCGAAAATACTTGATGGAACTTCACCACAGAGCTCTAAAAACTCTCTACAGCACTCGATTCGAACTTGCTTTTGAAAGGTAAAGGTCATGAAGAATAGTGTGTAAGGAAACAACAGAGAGGTGGGTCATCTCTGCTATCATTTTGATCTTCATTCTGGCATCCTCCAGTATAAGCTTCTCAACTTTTTTCACGTTTTCTTCCGTAGAGGCAGTAACCGGGCCGTCGTCGTCGTCGGAGTGTCGTCTTCAATACTCTCTCTCTACCCCTTTTAAATTCACTTGACCACTTTTGAACCGTAGATAACGAAGGTGCGGAATCTTGGTAAACAGCCACCATGTCTTCGTGAATATTTATTTGACCTTTTCCTTGTTTGGTAAGGAATTTAATAACAGCGCGGTGCTCGATTTTCTTCAACATTGTCACGTTAGCCATTCCAGTTGTCGCTGACTAAGGATAACTAGCAAACTAGTGATCACAACTATATATATCCCCTGGTCTGTTAGGTAAGCTTTTTAAGTTCGGTAACAATAGAAAAAGTAATTGTGTCTCATTAGTGACAGTGGAGATCATATGAAATTTCACCTTTAGGTATACATTTAGATGATGTCATTATAAAAAAAATGACAAATTACCCACATCATTAGTAAATCACCCTGATACTGAGAATACACTGAACGCCTCTCGTAACTCTTACTCAATTCGTAAGGTCAACTAGATCCCACACAGACCTATAAGGACAAGATTCCTGTCGCTTCAGCCAGGCTATTGATAATATTCAGCTCTAAAATCTAACCTAGCCAAAAATATTGTTTCAGGAATACGTCCATCTTCAGCATGTTCTCCAACAACAACCTGACGCGCACGCGCAGGCATAGTGGTACCTTCGGGCCTATCACCTCCCCGGTCAACGTAGCCGTGAGTATCTTATTAGCAATTTAACATTATTTATTGAGGAAGATTGACGCCAGGTCAAAGGTTCAAATGCTGCATCGTAACTAACAATAGTTTGCAAGAAAAAATTATATTTGTTTTTTTTTTACGATACATAATTATGACATTGTACTCAATGCAAAAATGGTTGAATTTTATTTTAAATGCAAAAAGAATCTAGTTACGATGTTGATTATGTAGTTGTGTATATTCAAGTGTGTATTTTTGGTTTTGGTTTTCAGCATTAAATATTATGGCTACTTTGGGTGGTGTAAGAGATGATTGAGGAAGTATAGAGAATTTCTTGTGCTTTTATAAAAAATGACACTTAAGATTTCTCTTCTATAACAGGTGCTTATTTGTTGCTACAGAGCTCGTGGGCGCGAATGGCGCCGCGCGTCAACCAACTGCGAGCCGAAGAGTGCGCGGACGTCAGCAACACGCGCGAGGTGGCGCACGAAAGGGAGATACACACGGCCATGCAGATGGGCCAGTCTTGCGAGGACCTGACGCTAGTCGCCGGCCTCGCCAACTCACCCACAAGGACACCTAGGTACGGACCACTCTGTAAATAAAAATACTTCGGGGATCATCGTCTATCTTTGGAAATACGAACGCGCGATGATGAGAGCTCATATAGAGCTACTTAACTATGTTGCAATATTATAGATACCAAAAACTTTTCAAAAACCAAATCTGCGACCAGAATAGGTAACCCGACAGAGAAAACTTCATACAAACTTCATGCACACCGGCAAAGTGCGCAGTTGGTACAAAACTTAGAAGCTTTGCCTCTGTGGGAAGTTATTCTGTAGCGCGACTGTACTCAAATCAAATCAAATTGTTTATTCATCATAACAGCATTGTAGTACATGATAATTTACAGGGTTGACAAATTAGTGTGCTAAAACTACAACTTGAATGGTGGTGAGGTGCTGCACTGCCAGCTAGGTTATAGAATAACCTGAATAAGGGAGTACAGTGCCAGTCCCCATTGGGTATTATAATTAAATTGTACACAGATGTGGCTTAACACTAGTCTTCTACTACAATTTTATTATTAATGATGACATAGTGCAGCTAAGGTAATATAAAAGGATAAATTACATAGTAAAAGGACACACACAGTACTAATTCGGAAACACGAAGATTTCCGAAGCGCATACCTTTTCTGGTTTACTTTTACGGCCATGTAGATGGGGGCCAGTCCTGTGAGGACTTGAGCTCGCCAACTCCCCCATACTAGGATACCTAGGTACCTACTGAAAATGATCTGCATAGCTATCCACAATCATCCGACAGGCTATCGTATCGAAAATGACACATTTATATAACCTGGCTTGCCTTTCCCCCGACAGAAAACAGCGGTCGGAAGAATACTGGTTGTCTATTTAATTTAAACTGACAAAATTTTCGGGTTTTGGACTTGTGTTTGAACAGCGTTTAGAGGAATCCTACGATAACATTGATTGATGTTCGGTACGGTACGGAAGCGTATCGAGAGGTTGTGCATAGCTATGCTATATATACCTATTGTTTTTGCATCGGAATAAACGCTATTCCTTGGCTATTAGATATATTCATAGGCTGCGGTGGCTGTTTACTTGCCACACAATAACATTCAAAATAATTGTTGACGTAGGTCCACAGAAAGGACAATTTTAGATGTCAATGTCAGATAAAAACCCGATGTTTCCGATAAGTGTTGATTGTAATACCGATACTTAAGTGCCTTGTCATATCTTCATTTGATTGTTACTTACTATGCTAGTTTGGGTATGAATATGAAATGTTATTTCTGACTTAAACCGGTTACAGCCACGATCTCTACTTTCAATCATCTAGAATTTGCAGCATTGATAAATTGATAGGATAAGACGGTAGTTTACCTTTGGCTAAATAAGCCATTGACAGATATACAATGAGTTTGATCAATGTCATGACGTCACGTCATGGCTTTGTCAGAATAACAGTACCTGTGCCACAAGCCTACAAGGACCTTTGGCGCCTAAATGACAGACCGGAATGACAGACAGAACAAGATGGCGGCGTTAGTTCCAATTTTGGCTACGCGCCAAACGAAGGTTCTTTTGGCTCGTGCCGGTACATTGTAATGCCTTAGATAAAAGCAGTTACAAATCAACAAACATTTATATCCTTTCCAGGTTTTCACCAGTAGTGTCCCCCTCCCCGACGCGGAAGTACACCACGCGGCGGAGTTTATCGCCCATCGCGATCCGCGCGTCGAGCTTCAGCCCCGTCAGCCGCCCCAACATGCTGCCCGGCAAGCGGCGCTGCGACGAGGCCGACTCGCCGCTCTCCAAGCGTATGTGCACCTCCGACAGACTCACGCCCTCCACCCCGGGGACCCCAGACTCAGACTCACTCGAGTGCACATTTAGGCCAGTCTCGCCCCGCGTACAACCCATGAACGAGTGCTCACACGAGTCCACAGATGTCCAAGAAAACCACAAATCTTCAAATACTAGCTAATAGTGTGTAATGTTTAAATTGACAGTTGAAACTTTTGCGTAAATAGTTTCGCTAAGATATCTCTTGCCAACTTCTCCGGATTTAGTCCAAACTTTTATTATTTGGACGTTCTTTTGTATAGCGTTTAGAATAGTAGCTTTTATAAAAATACCATTAAGATCTAATATTCATCGTGGATAGTTTTACGCAAAAGTTTTCAACTCATTCTTAAACTACGGGTTTTAATAGCTTTCTAATATTGAAGCGTCTTTTAGTAATGTGCGTGGAAGTATAGCGAGCTATTATAAACCCAGTATTATAAACTCTTCATAGGGTTCAAATTCGTGTATTTGTTCCGATACAGTAGCCTACCACGTTGGTTCCTAACGAACTTGAAATTATTAACGTAGTTTTATAGGAATGAACTGTAAAGCTCATCTCTTATGTTACTTGTCCCATTGCATGCCCAGATTTTTGTATCACAGGATGACATTTTATACGGAAACCTACTTAAGTTCATCAAATATGTTGTCTTGAGACTGGCTGGAGTCAAGGACAACTATTTAGAGCTGTTATTTAAAATGATCTTTCTTTTTTTAAATACGTGTTGTATTTCTTTCTTACATCAAACAAGGCATGTGTCTAGCAGTGTGCCAAGTACCCTATGAGACAGACTTAAGCGAGTGCCCTATTGTTAGCCAAAGCATCCAAAACTTTATTGTAAATATAACTAGAAGCGTTCCCGTGTATAGAACGCGTAATGTATATAATTTATATCGTAAGTTAGCGTAGTAACACTCGACAACGTGTAGGTATTATTGCAGGAGCGATATCGTCGTGTAGTTTTGTTTATAGTCATTGGTATTTAAATATTGTATCTCGTTCGCGTTGCGACAAGTTGCGTGCTTTATTACATTTGGTAAGAAAATAGCTGGTTTTGTTTTTTTGGTCGATTTTTGTATGTGCTTTTGGAGATCAGTCGAATATTTCTGTGATTTTTGAGGTTTGTTGTCGTAATGTGAAGCGGCTTGCGTGGATTCAGAAACACGTAAAATATCCCCATTTGCTCATTTATTCTGTACGAGAATAAATATATTATTTTTGACATCAAGGAATGAATTAATCCAGGCATTTAATTTTACGTTTTTCATTGCTCAATCACTATTTTTAGCACTCGTATAGTGTAATTTTAGTAGCACAAATTAACTATCATAATTATTTACATCACGAAACTGTTGCTGGAACCTGCGAGCCGCATCAATTAATGATTTAATTAATCCGCCGATCGTAATTTAAGTTATAACCGAAACAGTCATCATTACTGACGAAGTGAACGATTTGACACTTTCTTACTTATTGTGTCACCTCATGAATTTGAAGGCATATACTAATTATAAAGGTGGATTCACACGTTACGGTTTGATAGAAGCGTCTCATTTACGCAGGTAGAAATGGATAAACTATAATGGCGTGTAGGTACAAATCCAATGTTATAACTACGAGATAAAGCAGCGAATCAGATTTACTCCCCCATGACTAATGTCAGTTCGAAAGGTGTCTGATGAAAGTATAAACAAACCCTGTTCAGGGTTTGAAATAATCCAATCAAACCACTCAATTTGTAAGTAGCAAAGGCTTAGGTTCGTTTTCTGATCCATTTGTTTACTTTTCATCAGGTACTTTTGGAACAGAGCATTTACGTTGTAGTTTGTACAGACTAACAAAAAGCCTATATTTTACATACGACACATGTATCCAAACGAAAACATCTCATTCATGTGATGATTACGGTCCATTCAGTTATTTTACCTAATTTTGCATCACGGTCAAAATCACAGTGGTGTTTATACTCCTTGTAATGGTTGCTGTTCGATTACTGCTACTGACAAGTCTGTCAAAATCACGATGATGTTTACTGCCGTTATAATAAGGTTGCTATTGCTGCTGTCAGAGGTAAAATAACTATGAAAGGACTGCAGGTTCGCATATTTGACAAGCGGTTTTTCCATACCTTGCGTCAAAGATGGACACTGCTATTATTTTAAATCCGGCCATGCGTTAGCGTGTTCGTACGATGTGCAATATTTTATATCAAGTTTAATCCTCCGATATCTCGTAACGTGTATAGTCGCCTAAACATTGCCTTATCTGATTTTTGATATCTTAGGAAATGTGATCTACATAATTTTTAGCTATAGATGACCTAACTGTTATTTACACGATTTAGATCTACGGGAATTGTAACTAAGGGGGATGTTAGATTAAACTACAACTGTACTGTCAGTACGTATTGCTGGAGGCATTAGTAGTCCTTGGTTATTGAGAAATTGTATAGTCATGATTTATAATTATGTCTTCTTAATGTTTGTTTCATTGTCACCTACGATGCAGGCGTAGCATACAATGCCAGTAAATAATTCCTATACCGCGCGTCTTTAAACAGAACGTAAGTTGACATAATATATTGTAAGGCTGGTTTTCCGCCAGGGTTTTGCGAGAAAAAAAACGCCAATAATGTTGCTTGATTTTGATAATGAAGCAATATTATTGGCAGACTTTCTGGATTTGGATAAACGGAATTTATAGGATTAGGGACTTACCACACTTATTCAGCTCTGTTCAGCTTTTGTCCATAGAAAACAACGATTTTGGATGGAATGCGTACGCATCCGTTCAGCTTTACGTGCGCATTCCATACAAAATCGTTGTTTTCTATGGACAAAAGCTTAACAGAGCTAAATAAATGTGGTTAGTCCCTAAGGGTGGATTCTCGGACATGCGTTTCCGTGTATCGACCTTGGGGTGGATTTTTTGGTGCGGATAAACGGAAATTTTTTTTTTTGCTGGATAGCCAGCCTATGTGATCTAATAATCAAGACCTCGATATTACTATAATTTTTAATAATTTCCATCTCAATAATTTGTAAATACGTTTCTATATTGATGAGCCCTCTCGGCACCGGAATAATAAAATAATGTATTGTGATAAATTTTTGATGTATCAATTGTATTTTTTTTTATTACAAAATTTCCACTAAAATTTTCGTCGGAAATTAATAATTTTTCTTGGAATACCTCACGGTTGCGGTCGTGACCCAAACATGCATTTTGTTAATATAGTTTGTGCTATGTATATAAGTTGGACCACGTTTATGCCCACGACATCTTGTCCCGAGCGTGATTACCTATGAATATAAGTAGGTATTGTTTCGTAAATTTTTTGTATGTATGTCAAGACGTCAGGTTTGACTGCTGGAAAAACCATTTTGTTTTCAAATGTGATTAAATCACAACATGAATAATTTTCTTTGTTTTATTTCCAAGTGCATGGTTTAACTAACGACTTGTATTACAGTATTTTTGTCTCACGAAGTGACGCGCGCTTTACTTGTGGTTACCAAGTGTACAAACACGCTGTGTAAGGTGCGAGCGAGTGAATCGCAGCGAGTCTCGATGTGCCATCAAAGTCAATAGAAACTATGAATCAATCTCCACACGGCGATATCATCGCGACGAGAATTTGATGGCACCGCATGACTATCGCCGGGATTTTCTCGCCCGTAGAGACGGCGCCTTAGCGCAGGATATCTCGACATCGTTCGAGACAATGGCCGTTTTTACACTGCGACGATAATGACGTATATACCGTATCGTCAGCTCGGACGACAACGATATCGTCCGACGATATGGGTGACACGATGTATCCAACAGCTTATTGTCATGCAGTATGCCACAGTATACCCGAATAGTCCTGTTGCGCCAGCTAAAGCTTACATCGCCGCGTAATTCCAAGTGTAATAGTGTATTCGAGGTAACAATGACAGCAGTGAACAAATTACATTTGTTTTATCTTTGCAAAGGCCTCTACTCTCCTTCCACCTCTCTCTGTCCAGAGCCACAAAGGACCAATTTTTATTAAAGAAGTCCAGCACATCCCGCCATCACCGTCTGGGCCTGCCGCGATGTCATTTGCCATTAAGCGGCTGCGGGACCCATTGGATCGCAAGTTTGGCCTATTGATCGTCTTGACATGCGGCAGATGTGTCCAGCCGTGAAAACGGCCAATGGCGAAGTCGAAAGTGTGCGTATGTGTTATGTGCTGACGCTATTCGTATTCACGCATAAATTCACAGCGCGTTAGTACACTTGGTTAACACAAGTACAGCGCGCGTCGCTTCGTGAGATAACAATACGCGCTGTTAAACTTGGCGCATGTCTAGCTAAGACCTTGTCCAAAAAGGGCGAATTCGCCGCGAATCTCTAGCGAGTACGTTGCGTCCAGGAGTGTACCAACGTGCGAGCATTTGGCGACGACTTTTGCTGCTCCATTTCCCTTGATATGTGCACCAACTATGAAGTTCGCGCGTAAACTGGACGCAACAAGGAGTCTCAGTGTCCCGCGCGAATCGAGTCTGGCGAAGTGCACGCGATTTACGCGCGAATTTTAAATTCGCGCGATGCTTGTGGACACAATGTATTGGTGACTAGTACCTCACCAACGCGTGAAATGATTTGCAGCGACTTCGCACTTTCTGGACAAGGTCTTAGGAATTTTCTCGCTCCTACGATATTAATTAAAAACATATTACCAAACCAAAATCACTTTTATTTACACGTCAGTTTTACATCAATCTTGTATAATTAGAGATTAAACGACAAATGTTATCATGTAGAAAACAGTTTTCAAAGTGACAATTATTCTAAAACTTATTATTAAACGAACAACATTATTATAACATTCCAATATTTTGTACTCTTTAAAATGTGATAAATTACAAAACATATGACAAATGATGCGAATAATCTCACAATAATTACTATGTAAATTAATTATATTAAAACATTACAAAAATCCATTAATAATAATTATAATTAAAAGAGTATTAGCAAAGCTTGCCAAGAATACGTAATATTATGTATAAAAAACGTTTTCACATCCGGCGCTCGTTGAACCTACACAGTACGGTCGGGGACATAAGTGTTACTGCAAGTACGGAATATAACCTAATATAAAATCTAGAATGATGAGAGTATGATTAAAACAGTAATAATGAAATTCATGATGATTTTATGCATAACACTTATGATCGCGACTTTACAGTCCAGGCCTACGATTTCTAAAGATCAACAAATCCTAGTCGTACAATCCTAAGCACTGCATATTTCTCGTAAAAGCGAAAGCACTCATGTACAGGTGTACACTTTGACAACTTTCAAACTAGTTACGCGTTGAGAATGCTAATCTCAGTCCCGGAAATTATCTATCAAAGCGTTACAATAGTTGTACATTTTTGATAAATATACATTTCACTTAAGCCGATTAACACCCATAATTCACTATAGGAAGACAGTGTTATTCTAATTAAATAATAAGCAGCAAGGCGGAAGTAAAACAATATTGGAATGTGGATTTTAGGCATTGATTTTTGGTAAAAATTCTGTTGAGGTCAGACAGGACATGATGAGATTTTGGTTTGAGTCTTTTATTTATTTATTCAAACGCTTTTTGTGGAAACTAAGTTTCACCGTTCAACTGGTGTTATTTATTGAGGGTCCGTCCTCTGGTCAAATGTTCCGAGTTTTACTTGCCATAGCAGTTTATGGCACATATTTGACAAATTAAACTAGTCAGGTAATCCTGACGGTCGATCATGTCACCGAACATTTCAGTCTTTATTAAATTAATTTACCGAAAGTAAATAAACTTCGAATAAATAACTCATACCATGGTCAATAACGATTAACAATTCGTGCGCTTACACAAATTCTTGTTTTTCCATTACCTACACATTCATCTAATGGCAGTGTTCTATCTACTTGGATGGTCAGCCCAAGGGAAATTGTCTAGTTTAGTCAAACTACTTAAAAATAAAACGTAGCACTAATGAGCCAATGTGGCACCTTACATTTTACTGGTCTTTTTAGATGGCTGTCTTTGTAGCTCGCTCAAGGGCCCGAATTTTGGTCAGTTTTCATTCATATCTCGTGAACGAGCTACACGCAACATTGGAAGTTTTCACACATCTCAAATAAGACAGCACATAACAATAATTAAGTAACACAAGTTATCAATTGCGAATTCTTAGTCTACGGCAGCGCGGACCAAGTTCAGTCTGACGCAAGATCACTTTTGAATTTGTCATTTAAAAATAAAGTCTAATCATAAACTAAAATAAATTGTTAAATCGATTAATTAATAATAAAGGCACTGACTTTTTGTCCGTAAAATTCATAAACCTTTCACTGAGAAAATTAAAATGTTAAGCAATACTCCAGATTTACCAATTAAATCCATTTACATTCAATCAAAAGCGAAAAATGTATGCTAACAATATTAAGAATAAGAAACTTTGAAAATAAAGCTAGAAAATTAAACAACAACAAAAAATATTAATTACATAAATACGAACACAGAAAAAGCGTGAATTTTATGTACATTGCAACTTGAGTCAGACATCGTTCGTCCACTAGCCTCCAAATAATATACACATGACTTTACAAATGTATTTATTAGAAAATTTGGACCCACCTTAGTATAGTCTGTACAGCATGTAAAGCACCACTTGGTTTTCCTCAGCTGGAGAGCACGGAGTCTTCGACGAGAGGTACCTTGGCTACTTCAAAAAAGATCGTGTGGGAGTACTTGTTTCTGACTGTGCTGATGGCGGATTTTGGCTTCTTGTGTAGTGTCGCGTTCTGTGCGATGGCGATGGGGAGGATGTCTTTGACGCCGTATCCTGCGAATAAAGATTGATTATGATTATCAGTTGTAATGACTACTTGAGATTAGACTAATGGCCGAATTTTTCGCTGGACTGCCGTGACTTAGTTAACATTCGCTAAACGATATGGGGCCAGAAGTAAATGGCTTAGGAAAACCATGTTCCTATATCCTTCATCAGCACTGATTTTTCTGCTAAGAATGCAGATAGCAGTCCATATATTGCTGTTTAGAAGTTATGTTTTTTATCACGAAATTATAGACTTTTCCAAAAAGTTCGCAGCCCAACTAGCCAGGCATGTGCGCAGTTCGCAATTTCTACATATCATACAGGTAAAATCCCCTAATCCTACTAATATAATATTATAAATGTGAAAGTTTGTATGGATGGATGTTTGTTACTCTTTCATGCAAAAACTACTGAACGGATTTGGATGTAATTTGGCACACAGATAGTTTATAACCAGGATTAACATATATGATACTTTTTATCCAGATATTCCCACGGGATCGAAACTTATGCGGGTGAAACCGCGGGGCGCAGCTAGTACCTGTATAATACTGTAAGGTAGGCGTCCAGTTTCCGATGGACTTCATCCTGAGCGCGAGGTACAGCGCGGCAGCGGCCATCTTGCTATCAGAGTACTCCAGCAAGCTGTACTCCAGCAGGCACTGCTCCAGCACGAAGCGCGCCAGAGTCAGCGTCGGCATCGACACTCTTGCGCACTGGAGAAAAAACAATAAATAAATGATTTATCAGAAAAAAACTTGTCGGTTATCCCTTGACGGCACCAAAATAATGCAAAATGGAACCTCTCTGAATACGCCGCTGTCGTGAGACGTTTTGATCTTGAACCATATTTATGTGCTGAAAATCTAAATAAAACTTTTGCTAGATAACTAACATAAAGATAGCTGCGTCATGCTACTGCCGAAGCAGCTTCTGGTAACTGAAAACTTTTTAATCTACTCTTGAAATATTATGTCCAAAATAACATTAACTATCCTTTGAATGCAGAGACTGGAGATGTGAAATCCATAGTCCCTTTCTTTTCTTGTCTCTAGTACTAAATGTGGTCCTCACCCTGGCGTATCTCCTGAGGAACCGGTACGATAGCGGGACGCCGAGATCGAAGTCCACGACGCGTAGAATGTTCATCTCCATCTTTAGAAGTTGGCTCAGCGTGTACGCGCCGTCGCAGATGTACAGGAAGTCGTCAACCAGAGGGGGGATACGCTCCTGTACATATAAATGTTTTGAAATCATTTACTGTTTACGTTGCTTAGTACAGTAGATCATAGTTAAAAAAGCACATACTATTTAGAAAGACATTGTCTCGGGTATAGTGACTACAGTATATACCAAACTTATTAAAAAATCGATTTACTTTATTTACTGCCTTGGGATATATCTGAGGTCAACGAAACTGTATGCAGATAGACAGTATTTTGTAAGTAATGTAGTCATAGTAAAAGTAGTCATTGCAATCATGACTCAGTAGTAGCCTTTTATGAACCAAGCTGTTTAATTGTAAGCTGTAGAGCCTTGTTGAACCAATAACTTGAGTGCTTTAAAGCTCACTACTGCGCTATAGTGTGGTTGGTAGTCACCCTAAAACTAGTTCTTTAAAATTTCAACAAGTCAACTCACGTCAAACTTAGAAGCAATAAACAACGCAGAAGCTCCGAGCAACTGCAGTTCTTCCTTCGAGAGATGGTCCTTTTCAGGTTGCGTCTTGGTAGACCGTGTCAGAAACAGGTCCACTAGCTTCACAGCCAGGTATAGAGTCTCGTGGTTGAGCTCGAAGCTCTCCTGAACCTCCACCATCCAGTCCACTAGCAGCGCCCGCATCCAGGAGGTGATCCCTTTCATCCGTTGCAGGTAGTCGTCGATGGGGAAAAGGCGCTAAAATCATGAGATTCGAGTTAGGTTTATTTGTAGGGCGCATCGTCGCAATGTCTACCCGTAAGTATTCACGCTCATGTAGGCGCAACGCAAAGCTATAAGTAATTTTTTTAGGCGACTGTCATAAGTAACATAAGTAATTTTCTATTAAGTATCACGAGATTTATCATACGCAGTACTGCAATTCAAGAAGGAATCGCAGTCTCGGAGACACAACGCGACAGTCTCGCCTGTCTGGTGGACTCTTTATCACTAGTCTTGCATGCAACTCAAACAAAATCTAGTTTTCAGTAATCACTGGTTTCAATAAAACATGAACATTATACATGGTAAGGACATAACATGCACCACAATTTATTTTGTAAGAATAAAATCAGCAAGTATACACAAGTACATTGTGCGAGGTGTGCAACTGACTACAAAATTGTGACAAAATCAGATACTATACTTACTTCTCTGCCCTTCAAATAGTTGAATATATCCATAGCATAGTTGGAGACCTGGTAAGGGTCATTCCAGTTCTCCTGGTCGAAGTCGGGAACATCAGAGGGGGGCTTGTGAGGCACCTCCCTCTCTTCATCCAGCGACCGGACTGTGTCATCAAGGGTCACCTTGTCAAGCTTCTCACTAATTGTCTTGTACTCCTCCTTTGTGGTTTCTGCAGGGCTGCTAAAGAAATGGCAGCGATTAAGTATTGGATAGACCATGCATGGGAAAGTTGGTTGCCTTTTAATTTGGAGACCAAGCAAAGCTAGTAGGGTTTTGAATAATATTTTTAACATTGATAAATAAAAGATTTCAATTTTGAATGTATACAGTTGTTACAGGTAGTCAGAAGACCTAAAGTTGACAACCAGTCTTACCGAGGGGTATCATATTAACCAGTACATTTTTTTTGTGGGTGCATTTACAAACATTTAAACTCACCTACACAAACAGCCAGACCCGGAACAACTACTTGTTGTTGTTTGGTCATACAAATATTTGTTTCGTGCGGGAATCTAACCCGCGACACGCAGCGCAGCAGTCAATCGCTTAACCACTGCGCCAACTGTCACGACATACGTCAACTGGGTTGTGGAGGTCAGATAGGCATTTACTCCATGCAAAATACGGGTATTCAGCTGAATCTGGTTAGACTAGATGCCGACCCTAACATAGTTGGGGAAAAAGGCTAGGCAGCTGATGAATTTTGAATGTATGCAACTGTTTTGCATAACATACTGCTAAAGCACAAGGTTTTTGCTTTCATAACTCAGCATTAGGCATTGAATACTTGAATATCAGAAACCTGTGTTACTGTTTATATTGAGAACAAAATCACCATGATATGATTGAAAAATGTTGGTAAGTGGGTCATTCAATTAAGGTCGAAGAATATCTGGGACACAAGAAAAAAATCATCATAGAAAAAGAGGTTCATTGGTGCTTGTTTTGAAACCAAACAGATGTGAATACAAACAAGAATTGCAGGTAAAAGCATCTCAAATACAGGTAACTGTAATGAGGAAAAAGGACTGCCTATTAAAATTAGAAACAATAAAAATATAACAATACTACTGCCCTTCTATTATTATAACAAAAGAGGTATTATTACCTTGGAATAAAACAGTAGAAATTGTTATTTGAATAACAATGCAAGTAGATATGAACAAAAACTGATTTGCCTCATAAACACCGTGCTAAATAATAGCAGTCAGGTGACAGTAGTTAAGATAGTCTAATTTTATGGTGTACTATCAACCAGCAGCCTGTAGAAACCCACTATAGAACATAGGTATCATGATAACTGCTACAGTACCTATAGTAAGGGAACATTGAAAATCTGCTGTGCAATCAGCTGTTAGGCAGCATACAGGAAGAAATTGCTGCCCTGCTAAAACTAGACATAATTCCCAACAAATCAAAGCTGTTATTCTCAAAGGAGTTTACAGAAGTGTTAAGCACACCTTCAGGTCAGCAGGCTAAATCCCATAAAGGAGGGGGGGGGAGCATTAAGAATTACATAAAAAAAGTAATAAACCAAGGACTAACGTAGTTTCTAAAGCTGTCATATACAGTGATGGTTCAGACAGATCACTCCTGGCCGACTTCGCAGAGTTCTGGCTCTGGTTCTGATTCTGATTGAGACTCTTGTCTTTCTTCTCCACAACGTTCTTGAGGATGCCATTCTGTGCCCGTGTAGCGACCGGCTTGGGAGGGTCCTTAGCAAAGTGCTTCTGAACTGCATCTATGGCATTTGTGGCCACTCTCTGCAGTGTCTTTGCTTTGGACGGCTTACCATTCAATATGGTTGTCTGTGGTTTGATGCTCTAAAAGTACAGGACTTGGTTAATATTCTTTAACATAAAGGGAGGATAAGGCAAGGATGTAAGTAGTTTCTTTGAAAAACTGATGTGAAACAATGATAATGATTAATACTCAATGAGTTATCTACATTTTAAGTATCATGAAAGTAAAAAAAAAACTGTAAGAAGTCCTCTTTCTTGTATAAAAAAACAAACTAAGTACAGGAAGTGTTTTGTAAATATAGTAAGTTATAATAAAGTTTAAAACTTTGTTATCTCTGCACATTTGGTTGACCTTGGCCCCATTTGCTGAAGTTTTATCAGGGCACACATTGATTTACTCAAAATGTCGAGGAAGCTTTTAAGTAAGCACATACTTACTTAAAAACTTTAGACAAAAAATCAACAATTACCTAAATGACACATTCAGCTAGCAAAAAGTTTTGGAGGGAAAGTTCATTGACCCATATTACACTTGCAAATTCCTTTGTTATTATTAGAAAATTAAACCACATGTATTCTGACGACTTATCACCATCGTAGACGCCCATAATTTTATTACAAGGGGTAGAAGTACCCTCGACGGATAACTGATAGAAAAAATTGAGTGAAACCTTTACAGTTGGGAGCATTTTGCTCTCCACAATAACCTTCTTCAGCCCCATGACTTTGTCCTTGTCCTGGAGCGCGCTGGTCTTGTTGAAAGCGTTTGTGATGTCCCCAAACGCCGCCCGCTTGGCCGTAACATCTTTCAAAGGGCTATCAGCTTTCCTCTTATTTGGAACTTTCAAAATATCCTTGTGAGTCTTCAGAGAAGCCAACTGCTTACTCCTTGTCGTAATTCCATGCCCCAGTAAACCGTTCAAGTTCTCATTGACGCCGATAGGCTTCGATGCCAACCTAGTTGGCGCCATTATGGAGGAACTGAAACAATCCCACAATTATCACGTGCACTCATTAACGTGGTAAAATCACACGGTTCAACAATTATCTAACGGTCCCTCATATAAAACTACGAAGTAAACGTAAACAAGCGTTTCAAAATCGTCACGTCTAACGACTGAAAATGGAGGCAAAACAAGCGAAGATCGACACAGCGTCAAACGGATATCTAACGCTCTTTTCGTACTCACATTTTATTAAACGGTGGTGGCCGTTTTGATTGAACTGTGGTTACTTTAGAACTTGCACGGCCTGATATTAATTTCAAAATAATAATTTTTATCTAAATTTTAAGATGAATTCAACAAGACACCGGACTGATGAAACGTCTTCAAAAACCGTTGAACTACTTTGAAATATTATTGGTCCAACGGTAAACCAATGGGGAGGGAGGATGCGTTTTTTTTTTTTTTTTTTTTTTTTTTTATATATGGCATCTCGTAGTTGACCTTGAGAGGTCGTGACTACTTAACCGGACTATCCTGTGGTTGCCTTAAGAAATCTTAAAGCCTCCAGCCAGGGCTAAAACTAATTAAAACTAGGCGACTGCACGCTAAGGGCACCCCCTGTGGGGTACGAACCTCGGCTTAGGGCGTCGCTGGGAGAGGGCAGCAAAGGGACAGGCTGGAACGAATTTATATTTTTAGTGCTTTGATGAGCACGGCGTTTCCTAAGACTATCTCTGAGAAGAAAGGCCGAAACAAACTCAGAGGTTACGGTCGTCGTGAATTTACAATTAATAGCTCAGCTGCAACGCGAGCTGGCTCTTCATCAACAATGAAGGGTCGGGCTGGTGGTGAATTTACTTGGGGACGTCGCGATGGACCCCGGCGGCGGGGTCGGAATGACGGTTTTTTGTATTTGTGAGCTGTGCTGGTTGCCCTATCGCTCTCCTGGAGGAGTGTTATGGGGTCATCGGGGTCACCGAGTACATGCCTTGGACGGCGAAGCTTACTGATGTTGGAGGGGGTGTATTTTGCGGCCGCGACAACCAGAGGGTTGCGGTGCTTGGCGGCTGTGTCAAAGAAACGCTTGGAGAGGCGTTTCATGAACTGCTGGATGGTGGGGATCTTGAGATCAATATGGAGGATCTCGTTGCGAACGAACCAGGGGGAGTTTGTGGCCTTGCGGAGGAATCGGTTCTGTAGTGTTTGCATCCTATGGATGTGGCGGGGCTTTGTATGGGCAAAGACTACGCAGGCGTAAGTCATTATGGGACGGATGCAGGCTGTATACAAGCGCATTTTGCACTTGAGTGACAGCTTGCTGCCTTCGTTGAGGACGGAGTGGAGACAACCGAGAGCGAAAGCGGCGCGCGAACGGACCGTCTTTATGTGCTCTGAGAAGGTGAGGTGTTGATCCAGGATAACACCGAGGTATTTGGCTCGCTTTTCCCACGGGATTGGCTTGCCGAACATGGTGATGGGCGGAGGGGGGGTGGGTTGGAGTCTGGGTTTCAAATAGAGAACCGCCTGACTCTTATCGGGGTTGACTTCGATGCGCCATTTCCTGAACCAAGCAGCCAACTTGTTGACTGCGGTTTGGAGGCGAAGCCGTATTTGGGTGTGGCTGCGACCAGTGTAATAAATGGCTGTGTCGTCTGCGAACAGAGCCAGATGGGTCTTAGCGTCCTTTGGGGTATCGCTAGTGAACAGCGTGAAAAGGAGTGGGGCGAGTACAGAGCCCTGGGGGACTCCTGCTCTGATGGGGTGGGGGGATGAGAGCGCTCCTTCGATCTTATAGCGGAAGGTGCGGTTCGACAGAAAGTCTCGTAGGATGAGAACGAGCCGGTCTGGCACACCGAGTTGGTACAGCTTGAATAATAAGCCGTTGTGCCAGACTTTGTCGAATGCTTTCGCTATGTCGAAGTAGATAACACCTGTCATCATGCCGCGCAGGAATCCTGAGTGGATGTGTTCGGTGATGCGGTGGACTTGTTGGACACAAGAGTGTTGGGTTCGAAAACCGAATTGCTCGTCTGGAAAGAGGCCCTTTGATTCGGCGTAGACCCTGAGACGCTTGTAAATAAGCCTCTCGTAGATCTTTCCGAGGACTTTGAGCAGACTGATAGGACGGTAGCTTGCCGGTTCGGACCTGGGCTTTCCGGGCTTGTGGATGCCAATAACTGTGGCTTCTTTCCACGATTGTGGGAAAATGTTGTTGCCCATGGCGCCATTGAAGATGGTGGCCAGTAGCAATATAAGGGGGGCTGGGAGGAGCTGGATCACTTTATTGGTGATCCCGTCCGAACCGGGGGCCTTTCTGGGTATGAGACCTTTGATGATATCCTGCACTTCGTCTGGAGTGACGGGAGGCAGAGGATTTTCAGGGTCTTCGACGGGCGGGAGGGAGGCTCGACGTTCGACTTCCGCGTCGACCTCTGAGAGGTGAGCTTGGTCTACTGGTTGAGTGCTGGGTGAGCATTGAGCTTCGAGGCTGATGGCCAGGCACTCGGCCTTTTCATCATCATCGAAAGCGATGGTTTTATCAGGGCGGACCAGGGGTGGTACGGTGACTACTTCGCGGGATTTGAGTCTCCTTTGAAGCTCCCAGAAGGCCTGATGGGTGGGCTCTAGTTCGCTTAGCATCTTATTCCAGCTAGCTTCACGCCACTCCGATAAACGAGACTTTACAGCACGCTGCAAGTAACGCATATGGGCTTTGTTAGCGTCGCAGGGAAAGCTACTGTAGGCACGAACGGCCGCGTTCTTCTCATTCAGCAGTTCACGCACGTCGTCAGGCAATTTCCAGCGACGGTCGTCCGTCACTAGAATTTCCCTAGAACAATCGTTCATGACTGACTGCACGTGTTCCGTGAATGAGTCGATCGCGGCCGTCGTGTCTGCGACAGAGTTGAAATGACCGGGGATGGTGTCCAGGTGGGGGGATGTGGTGGATTTCAGGCATTCCCTTACTTTCCTCCAGTCCGTTACCACTTTTGTCAGGGGAGGTAGGTCAGGATCGGTGAGACCAGAGCGAGGGGCCAATCGAATGATGATTGGTCGATGATCTGACGTGAGCTCTTGAACTACTTCTAGAGAGTCTAACCGTAGGTTGACTTTCTTCAGAAGCACTATGTCCAGGACGTCAGGGGTGTGGGAGGGGTCGTGGGGAAAGTGAGTGGGAGTCATGGGGCCTATGACGTCGAAATTGAGCAGGGGGCAGAGGTCAAAGAGCTGCCTGCCCCGGGTGTTGACCGTGACACTGTTCCAAGCAGTGTGTTTAGCGTTGAGGTCACCCGCTATGATAACGGAGTCACTCAAGCCAAGAAGGGTAGAGAGGTCATCAGACAGAAGCTGTGGGTTCTCTGGAGCGGTAGAGGGAGGAAGGTAGGCCGAGACCAGCGTGATCGGCTGGTGGCCTGTCATGCCTAATCGGCAGATTGACACTTCGAGTCGTGAGAGGGGGGGAGGGTCCATAGGGATGCAATACAGAGCCTTTTTGTAATAAATTAGAGTACCGCCCTTGTGACACCTCGTCCTGTCATTACGAACCAGACGATAGTTAGCAATGGCGGGGCTGCGGTGGTTGGGCTTGAGGAAGGTCTCTTGGACGAGAAGGATGTCGATTTGATGATCGCGGAGGAAGGTGGCGATCTCATCTCGGTGTGGTCGGAGGCCGTTAGCATTGAAAGATGCCAACTTGAGGGATCGGGGTTTCGTTCGCGTTATTACGGTTTTATCCATTACGGTTTTGTAATGAATGATGTTAGGGCTTGCGTAATCTCCGGGTACGCGTTGTATATCGCTTGGATGCGATAGAGGTCGCCGGAGGCCTTAGCGGCAGTGATTTCCTGTGCCATTTGCTTGGCGCGGGGAGTGAGGAAAGTCAGGAAAGTGCTGCTGATCACGTTGAACGGATCAAGAGCCGCTGACTGGGTAGAGGTGGTGGGAGGGGGGGGAGCTAAAGCGGCGGGAGCGGCTTTAGGAGCGGGGGTGGGGGGCTTTGGTTTACCCGCTAAATATGATTGTAGCGAGGGGGGGCAAAGTCGGGGATCCGCCCTTGCAGGGGTGGGTGAGGGTGAGGCTGTCACGAGAGCGGGGAAAGCGCTCTGGTGGTTCAGCATGTTCCATGGACTAGGCCTGTGGGGGCTTAGTCGCTCGGGGAGCTGGGTCGAGGGGTATTGGGGCGGAGATTCCCTCTGTTGGCGGGCGTCTGCACGCTTGGCCAACTTAGGGGAGGAGGATTTAGGGGCCTTAGGGCAGCCACGGTAGTTGGCTGGGTGCCCTGTTTCGCCGCACAGTACGCAGCTGGGGGGTTCCTTGCAGAGGGAACGATCTTTGGGACGGGGGCAATCAGCCGTGCCATGCTCACCCAGGCACTTGACGCACCTGGGTTTGGCATGGCAGTGTGCCTGGGAATGGCCGTAGAGCTGGCATCGGTGGCATTGCCCGACGATGCCGCTCTTGCGGGGTTTCTCTATTATAAGGCCTGTGAGACCACAGATCGCCTTAATCTTGAAAATAGGGTGATAGGATTCACCCTCTGCAGCGGGACAGACCACGAGGATCATGTCGAATGCAACTTGCCCTCTGGCACGGTGCATTCGGTGGACGTCAGACACAGGGATGCCCTGTGCCTGGAGATCGGCCTTGATATCCGAGACGGGGATTTCCTTGGGGATCCTGCGGATGACCACTCGGGTCTGACGTTCTTCCGGGAGGGAGTAGGTGTGAAAAGACACACCTCTCTGCCGGAGTAATCGGGTTAGTTCCCTGTAGTCTTTCGACGTAGGGACTATTACTTTTATACCCTGTTGGGTAGATTTAGCATTGGTGAAACCGATCTTGAGATCGGTGCACCATTTTGAGACGTCCGTCCACTTCCCTTTGTCCTGAATGAACACAGGGGGTGGCGGGGGAGATTTCCGAGGGGCGGAGGGGGTGACGTCAGCGCTGTGGCTGGCGGTCGGAGTGGGGGTAGCGGCGCGAGGGGCGCGTGGGGCGGACGGGGCGGGGGTAGCGGCGCGGGCGGCCTGGGAAGCGGGGGCGGAGGGAGGGGTAGCGACCGAGACAGGGGCCGCTATTTTGATGGGAGAAGAAATTTTCTTCTTCTTCCGCATACTTTTTTTCCCTGACGCCAGCGTGAAGCCGTCGTCATCGGATGAAGTGGCTGAGGAGGAGTCGGAGACTAGAAGGGAATCCTCGTCCGAAGAGACGTGGGCGCGTTTGCCCGAGGCCTCTTCAGCGTCCATTGGCGCTGGGGAGGTGGGCGACTCAATTGGGGAGGTGGGCGACTCAACGAGCAGGCTCGTTTTGACAGTCGTGGCGGGGGAGGTAAGCTGCAGAGCAGCTAGTTTAGAGCCATATTTGGCGAGGATGTCGGGGTCCTTGAGGAGGACCTCCTTTAAAAAGATTACTATGGCATTGTCTGCCATAGTCGGGGGCGGGGGAACGGGGTTTAATCCGTGATTTTAGAATAAACCTATTCCTAACTAACTCCCCGGGTGGATGGGCCCGGGGGTGTGTACCCTCCCTGTCGGGTGTAGACAGGGAGGTGAGTGCCTAAGGGTGAGCCCTAAGCTTGTAACCCGTCGCCAGTCTTATTGTGCGAACGGGGCCCTAGCCAGTCTAGCGCGAAGGGTGTAGAGACACCCTAAAGACACTAGGTGTGTTGCTGTGGAGAAAAACTGTCACCAGCACCGACTAGGAGACCCCCCAAGGCCGGGAACTGGGACCCGTCCAATTGACTGCCTAGCCCTGAAGGGGTTCGGCGGGTGTGATTGGGACAACACCCCACTCGGATTCGTTGGCACCGTAAGGTTTCCTCCGAGGACCACGAAACTGTGGTTTTAGCCCAGAAGGGGCCAAGTGACTCTACGACGAACTATACGTCAAAGAAATAGTATTAGCCTTGAAAAAGGCAGTTTTAGAGATCTTATATTTCGGAGAATAAAATTCAACAGAAAAGATCGAGTGTAGTCGGGGCGACTACAGAGAGCCGTTACGAACGTAACGAGAGCGACAGCGAGGGGCACTAATCCGGGAGGGAGCGCTTGGGCACGTCCGCTAGCGGCGAGTGTCAAACGGTGTCTGAGGGAGGATGCGAATTTACGTTCCGTTCTTATACAAGCTCTCTCCTCATAAAATTCAAAACTTTACATGACGACTTTGAGATAGAATAGTTCTTTTGGCTACAAATTAAGTACGGTGGTTTATAATATTTTAAAGCATTTACGCGGTAGTTTTAGTATTTCTTGTGAAAAACGTAAACCATTATTTGATGAAATCTCTTCCTTTTGTTGACTGCCTTGTTGGTTTCGTGGTTGTAAGCACGTCTGTAGAACTTGGGGGCCTTCCTACTACCGTCCGGGGGTAAAGTATTATTGGTTTTGTCTATCAGGATTTATTCAGTAGGAGGTGCGAGTCTGGATTTGAGCCAGATAACTAGCAAGAAAGGGGTGATGTGTATACATTTGCATACGCTATCGGGGAATACAGCTGTGTTGTTTAGTGTTTTATAACTAATTATAATACACGAAATCATCGTCACTAATAATGGAACGTAAATGTCAAAATACCAAAATTTCTAAAACGTTACAGTTTAATTACAGCATTCAATTTTTAGCATAAAATATTTTAAGGCTTCTTAGAATAAACTGACATAATTAAAAATCTAACTGTCAACAACTTTAAAATATGGGTAATTACGTGGTAATTACATAATTAAACTTGAAGTTAATGAATTATTTAGGTTGAATAAATCGTTAACTTATTCATATTCACAGTTTTACTAACAGTAGACTGCGATGATAATGCTCAATAAAGTAACACTGTTCGGCATCGAAACGCGTTTGATAAGTTGTGGTCATTGTACTCTCTGTTTGAGTTTTTATCAAAAATAATAATAAAGTGATACCTAAATAATTGTTTTTAAAACTCAGGATACCTCATGAAAGTACTACAGTGCCTGAAATAAAAATGTTGGGTGGAGTAAAGCTGAAAGTAACGTTTACTCATGAAAAGACTTGCTTCGCGTATATCAGTCCAAAGTACAGCACAAACAATGAACAGGTCAGTCTTTTGACCATGTAATGAGTAGGTTTGAAAGCCTTGACCTTGCTGTGTAGATTTAAAACTCATTAATTAGTTAAGTAATGCTAATGATTGAGGTTAGAATGTTGTTTACTTCTATTCAAATATTTCTTTTGTTTCCATTGCTTTTGTTCTAGTAATGAAGTGCAAGGAAGATATGTTCCACTGATTATACATTTATTCATTCTTTAATAACACTACTTATTAATCAGCATCTTTTTCTACATTGGCCTTGGTTTAAACACTGATTATTCATGAATATGAGAGAAGAAGAATAATCTGTGTTTTGGAATAAATACATACATAAACTCACAGCTTCTTCCCATGGAGGAAGACTTTAGACTGTTCTGATATTGAGCTATTCTTAACATATTAAAGAGTTTATACATAATAAAAATTATTATTCAGCCCAAAATTTCTTAACTGATACATTAACTTAATTGAGCCACTAACTAACTTGTTATCAGCAACACAAAAACATGTTCTTGTAATAATTTTGTTCAACTTTGGTTAACACCATATTAATACACAATTGTTCAAATTCACAAAAAAATATTTATTTCATAATTATAATTTTGTCTCAATTTTACTCATTCCAGACCCAATGCGTCCAAGTCCTCTGCCGAGACAAGCAGATCCTTCTATGGGTGGTGTTCAACAGTGGTGTCCCAGAGGGCCATATAGCCTGCAACCCCATATACAGTCGGATGGTGGGACTAGAGGAAGCAGCAGACGTGTTCGTGTCTCCGTATGCTGATGTAAAGGTGCTGGAAGAGCTGTATGTGGAGACTGATAGTCCTGATGATCAGGAGATCTTGGTACGTTAAGCATTTGTTTCACTGCATCCACTAATGAAAATGATATATTTTTTGGTAGTTGTTATGGCAATTTCTCATTTAAATATCTGTTAGCTGTCAGGAATTAAGTATCAAATTATAATCATTATTAAATTAATACCCCTGGGCGAACTTTTTGTCCTGGCTTTTTTTTATTGCGTACTGGATATTCAGCACAATGCTTAGCGCTGAGCGTTGAATATGCAACAGTGCATTTTTTGGATGCATTGATTCTTAAAAAGTGAGTTCTTGGGAAAAGTGAGGCCTGGCATGACACTGTGTGCAATCTTCTCTTAAGATTAATAAACTTTTACTGATAATATTTCCAAATACATTAAATCATATTCATAAACATATAATGGGATTCCAGTTAGATGGAAGCCGACCCTAACATAGTCGGGAAATGGCTAGGCAGATGACGATGAGTGAGACGATGGATACTGGGATTGATTTTTAATTACAATTTTGAAGGTTTGGATGGTAAAAGTCTATTCTAATTAATACATCATTTATTTTCAGGAACACAATACGGAACTGCTACAGATGCGGATACTAGATCAGCTACGTCTGGTAGTAGCCAATCAGAAGACAGTGGTTTGGATATCAGCATCATTACCAATAGTGTTCACACCAAAACAGACAGGGATTCTAGTCAACCACAGCCAAATCATTGTCAAAATCGATGCTTTCAACAGCATACATAAATACCCTGCTCCAACTATCAATGTCCCTAAAGAAACCGATCATTTTAAAAACATTGGTACTATAAACAAAGGAATGCTGGCTCCGTACTTAAATGTACCAAAAAAGTTAGTCCTAAGAGCAGTTCCTATTGACAGTGATGGTAAAAAGAACTTGATACATCCCTACACAGTATTTATCCATGAAGATTTTATTGACGAAAAGTATAAAGATTTGACCATTATTTTGTCTACTATGACGAATATACCGTCTATTCTAAATGAAAGTGATGATGACAGTGAGAATAATAATATAGCAATCAATGATGTGTGTGTAGAAATCGTTCCAATAGACTCCGTGATCTACAGGAGTTTGTGCCGCGAAGTCCACAACCGAAACATACCAACAGTACTTATACCAAAGTCTTTGAATGTCATAATTAATATTGAGAATGGAATGAGAATAATTTTCACTCTAATAGGAGATAGCATAGACCAACCTGACCACATAGATATAGTGACCTACTCAGACCAAAAACAATCTGACCAGGATGTCATAGAGAGCTTCAAGAACTGTGTCATTAGTAGCACACATTCTGGTAAAAAGTTCCTTATCAATAATGGATTGATAAAACAGAATACTGAAATTAGTACTGGCTTTATACAATTTAAGTTAAAACCAGAGAAATTGAAATTCACCATGTTGAATTCGGAATCATTTAGGAATTGTACCATAGCTGCTAAATGCTTGAATGATACGGACATGGTACTGCCAAAGGCGGTGATTTCGAAGATGGATTATGATTATAAGAATTATTGTAGAACAATGAAATCTATGGAGTCTTTGGTTGAGAAAGTTTTGTCCCATGTGAACTTTGAGATACATAGAGAGGCGACTTTTAAAGGTTCTTCGGAAATTAAGAGTAATGTTTTAATTACTGGTAAGTCTAACTTTCTATTGATTCTTTTTTTAAATACTTTACAGGGAAATACGAAGTTGTAAATTGTTTTCTTTATTTCGATTATCATAATTTTCTGTTAACAAAAACTGATATAAAAAAAAAAAAACTCACATTGAAGATATTATAAAATGATATTCTTTAATACCGATTTAGTAATTTGTCAAAATTTATTAAACCCTACAACCTTCTTTCCCTTCTCTATTTTGAATTGGTTGTCAGACCATAAGCGGATTCTCTCGAAAGATTAAATAACCCTACAAACTATGGTGACAATACATCAATGTTACTTATGCCTTTTTTTCACAGGTCTAAGTGGCACAGGAAAATCGTCATTCTGCCAAATAATCCAGAAGGAGCTGACAGTTTGGTCTCACATTCTCCAGTGTCGGTCACTCAGAGGTCGTAAGGACATTCCTGAAGTGCTGGGCAAGGCTATCCTGATGTGTCAGGAACATAGCCCGGCTGTGCTGATATGTGATGACGTGGACGCGCTGGTACCGCCGAATATGGAAGGGGCTTCGCCTCAGGATATTGCTTATTATCAGAGGTAAGGCTATCGAGAATTTTTGAAATAGAAAGTAATTAAGGTTCTTGAAATTTCTCTGGAATGGCCAGATGATGATGGAATGGCCTCTTTTCTATATATGTGAAAGCAGAAGCTAACTGACTGTCTGACATATTTACGCATAGCCGAAGTAAGTCAAGGTTTTTCGAAAATCTAACCCTAAGGGGGTGAAAAGGGAGTAGTTAATTTTCCAGGGGCGGATTTTACTGCGTGGATAACTCGTGGTTTAACTCGAAAATTGGCATAAACAAAATTTGAGTCAAGTTATGAACACATTCTGGTTTTGTGTTTTGTTTTTTATAGAAAACTTTTTATTTTCTGGGCCCAAAAATAATAAACATGATTATTGTGATACTCAAATAGGGAGTTTAAACCGTCTCTCCTAAATACAGATTACTCAGTAATCTAGCTAGGAGAGCAGCGAATGAAGACGATACACCTAAAATAAAATAAAATTACTATACCACATTAGGTAAAAGAATTAAAAATGAAACCATGGCATATAAATTAATTATGTGATAGATACATAGTGCTCACATATTTACAAATATTGCTCACATATTTAAAAATTACATGTAATAAGTGTCTGAGTTAAAGTAATTACAGAATGTAAATCAATGTCAAAGAAGAATAAATATTACAATTAAATTAGATTTTGTCTAGACAAAATCTAATTTAATCTAGATTGAATAATCTAGATTGTCCTATGGAGCAGGACCAGCATGTTTCCAAGCGTTCTTATCTTGGATATAATACTCTAAATCCTCACTCAAAAGCGACGTTACCTCGTAGTGCAAACTATCACGAAGCTGTTAAGTAAGTAATACCGCCAAAACCTATATTTGACCATTTTGAAAATAAAAACCCACCACACAAAAAAATAATCCCAAAATCCACCTGTTGCGTCCGTAAGTAAAACAAAAGAGGATCCTTTTGGGTCGCCTAATAATATGCCCTGCAAGCAAGAATAGTCGTTACGGTGGTCAGATGTAGATTTTGGCGATAGTAGCTATTCTACATATTTGCAACAAAAAAAATCTCGGCATGTCGCCCGCTTGCATCGTTGCCGCTCTTCGCGGGGTAGATTTTACTGCTTGCTTCCTCGAAAATGGGTATAAATAATCTTAAAGTCATAAAGTTTTCACTCTAAGACGGCTGAACGCATTCGGATGACATTTAGATAGACCACCTGGAGGACTTGGGACGACATAGGCTACTTTTCATCCTGGATCGCAGACGGAGTCGCGGCCAACGGCTAGTTTTTCGTTAATTTTGTAGCCGAGTGAAAGTGCGGAAAAAGTGCCGAAATCGAATTCTTTTTTTGTGTGTAGATATTTCACTTCGAGTGAAAGTCATTGATGAACGAAAAGTGAAGCGACTGATATCGGGTTTAGTAAATGTTATTTTGTGAAAGGAGTATTTTCAATATTAAAATCGTTGGAATTTACGTTACGTTTCCAGTGTGTTCGCGCAAGGTGAACTCTTTCATATTTACGTTTTCCTTCGCAGGTTAGCAGTAGTAATAAAGCACCTGCTACAGACTTGTGCTGGTGTGTGCGTGCTGATGACGTCACTGAGTATGAAGGATCTACATCCAACGTTACGGCAGTTTAGTGGCAAACCACTGTTCACTGCTCAGTTCGATGTGCCGGAGTTGGAAAAGGTTAGTCATAGTATTTTATAATATCACATAACTCGTTTTCACGAACACGAGAGCCAGTACGAGTTGTAGGTGGTGGCTTCGCAACCAGGCACTTTACTTTGTGTAAATAATTTCATCACCACTGCTCTCAAAACGGCGAAGGAAAACATCGTGAGGAAACCGGCATGTCCTAGAATGAAAAATTCGAAGACATGTGACATATACCAACCCATTACTATCACACTAGTCTAGGGCCTGCGTGGTAGATTACAGCCCATTCCCTCTCGAAGAGAAGGGGCCTGTGTCCCAGAAGTGGGAACATTATAGGCTGGTTATGCTACATAACTCGTTTTCGCGAATTAAAATGGGACTTTAGGGGCGGAAACAGTTTATTGGAAGTAAAGTCTGGTCAGTGGATCCATGAATGTCCTATGTTTTAATTAAAAGTTTCTTGAAAACCTCTTAGACGGGTCGCCCACACGAGCTAGAGTCAAGTCGCTCACAAGCGGCGCGCCGCTTTTACGTTTTCTTTAGGAATAAATGGCAGCGTGCAAAGCATAGCCGCCCGCGCCTCGACTCACATAGAGACCACGCCTCGATCGTGCCGCGACCGCGCCTCGACTTACCAGTGAGTGACGCGCCTTAGTTTATCCAGAACCTAATTTTTTGTGTAATCAAAACACTTTGTATAGCCAGGGATGGAGTAGTGTAAGCTAACATCGTTATTTAAAGTTTTTACTATACTTCTAGGCAGCAAGAACCGAGTTATTCAAGCATTTACTAAACGATAAGATTCGTCAAGAATTCGAAATAGAAGACGATGACGTCATCAAGCTAGCGACGGACACCGCCGGGAGTAGTGTCAGAGATATCATCGATTATTTGAACAAGAAAATATTTAAAGCTGTGAAGAAGAAAAGTAAGAATTGGTTTTCTGCCTTTTTATTAAGTAAAATAATTAGGCTCAAAGTTATCAAATCAAGGGTAAATGGTTGCTCTAAAACTGATTGTTAAAACGGGCCATATAACCTTTAGCGGGATTGAAGAATGCAGACGTGGTTTCTTTGACAGCAATTGAAAAATGTGATCCTGACAGTTACTGAAAAAAAAGATGTGTAAAGGTGATTCGATGATTGTTATCTGGAGCCTGGCGTACATATCGTTGCGCCATTTTTGTTTTCTTTTTTCAAAATGGCTGCTACAAATAAGACCAAACCCCGTAAAGTACGCTTTACGGCGTTTGGTCGTATAATGTTTTCTGGTGGCATTTATGTTAGCTATCGATATATATTGGTTTCATGCGTGGCCGCCATTTTGAAAAAGAAAACAAAATGGCGGACAGGTACCTACCTAACCGGACCGAATGGTGGCCGGTCCAAGGTGGTCCACCTTGTGGCGGGCCTTCCAACGTTACGTCTTCCAGTACGCGGTCGCCACTCCAGAACCTTTCGGCGTCATCGGCCATCTGTTCTGCGAGCAATGTGCTCTGCCCACTGCTACTTAAGTTTGGCAATTCTTCGGGCTATGTCGATTACTTGGATAACCTTGGACAAAATGGCGGACAGGTACCTGGTAGGCCACGGACCTTCAAAGCCCCTTATACTCACTGTCAACCTCACATTTGTTGTGATTACCAAAAATATTACAGTTTTCAATGCAAGATTGGTCTTTCATCAGCATCTTGGGCTCACAGCCCAAGATGCTTCAAACATTTTAAACATCACCTGTAAGCAGTGCCGGATTAAGACAACTTGATGCCCTGAGCAATCCACGCCTGTGGGCGCCCTATCCAGTAGTAAACAAGTATCGGTAATTTTAACGTATTAATTAAAATGAGATAGATCATTACGTACCTTAGAATATGTACGAAAGACGTAAGAGATGCGTGGAGTAGGTATTATATCAAACAGCCTTGCCTTTCATGTGCTAGCAAATATTTTTTCGGTGCTGTTTATGCCCTAAGCAATTCGCTTATGGGCTAATCCGAAACTGCACGTAAGAGCACTATTAATGCATCAGTTCTCTTACAGAATCGCATCCAAACGACCCAAAGCCGCGCCTTGTAGAAGACATAACGAAGGACGAGGAGAAAGCGAACGAGTTTGATATCTGGGGACCTGTGGGAGGACTGGAGGAGGTCAAGCAGGAACTTACTGAGTGTATATTTTGGCCTATTATGGTGAGTGATATGAGATCATCATCTTCCTGCCCGAATCCCATGTTACTTGGGGTCGGCGCCGGCGCAACACGTTTTCTTCTTCCATTCTCTCCTGTCAACCGTCACGCTATCATTCACTCCCTTCTCTTTCATATCATTCCTCACACAATCCGTCCATCTTTTCCTCGGCCTTCCTCTCCCTCTCCATCCATCAACATGTATATTCATCACTCTTTTAGTCACATGCGTTTCGCCCTTCTCATCACATGCCCATACCAAGCCAAACGATTTCCTTTCAACTTTTCCGTCACTGTGAGTGATATGAGATACTTTTTTTAAAATAATACTCCTTATGTCCAATGGTGTCCTCACCAGTTCAAACGCCAGATGCCTGAACTTGTATCATTTTGATGTATCGTATTATTAACTAGGTTCTGCCTGCGTCGTCGTTCGCGTGTAATGTCTTGTTCACACGACCCAACGCGTCGCATCGCATCACCAGCCCGCGCTGTCACCTCGTTTTCGCTTAGCGTTCTTTCTGACGTTTTTTTCGTTCGGCCCCTAAGTTTCGTAGCGTGATGTTAAATCAAAATCAAAAGTTATTTATTCAAATTAGGCTGAGAATCAGCACTTTTCGAACGTCAATATTACAAAAGACAGTCCCCCAAAAACGCCCGCCCTTCACCACTTCCTAGTGCTATCGCTGGGAAGAAGAAGTGGCGCAACAAACTCCCCAGCAGCACAGCTGTCTGTTCAGTTAGAAAATACTTGATTGTATACAATACTAGGTGTTAAGTAATTAACATTACAAGGCACAGAACGTAAAAGTTAAATAGCTTATAACCTTCCTCATGAATTGGGCTATGAAATCCAAAATGAATTTCAAACCCGGCAGGTAGTTTCCAGAGATTAGCGCGTTTAAACAAACAAACAATCAATTCAGCTTTATTATTATTTTTTTACATTGTTGGGTTAACATGAGTTTTGAGGGCGGATTTGTATTGGTAAGGCTTAGTAAATCTTGGGTTAGTTAATAATAATAACAATGCATTACGATTACACGAACACGACGTATTGAACACAACAAGGCGCCACGAGTATTACGACTTGCGCGCAATCACGTATTGACTACTGGCGATTGACGATTGGCACAAAATTCGCCCATTCTGGACTTTGCACACGAATGGGCCAATCGCGTGCAGAGTTTGGCTAAGCTGCTAATTAAACTACATTTAAAAAAAAAAACATATCTATCTTTGTCTCTCTCCCAGTACCCAGCGCTATTCCCGTCTCAATCCTGCGGCGTGCTTCTCTACGGCCCGCCCGGTACCGGCAAGTCCCACATAGGCTCCTGCCTGGCCCGCCTGACCAACATGAACATGATCACTGTGAAGGGGCCCGAGCTACTGTCCAAGTATATCGGACAGAGCGAGAAGGCTGTCAGGGATATATTTGACAAGTTAGTACCTTCAACTGTGTTGTGGAACGTGTGGATAACCTGTTGATAGTTGCTAGTATATTCTACAACTGACTATTTCTTCGTTCTTAACCTAATACATAATTAAAGGTCTTATACTTTTTCTGGGAGCCAAAATGTCGCAATATAATTATAATTTGTACACAAAACCTGTGTTCGTAGACTTTTCATATGCGATTGTCGATGGCGATGGAGAAAACGCCGCGCCGGTTGTTTCAAACGGTTGGTTAACATTCGTACGTCAAATATTAACGAGTAGGTAATCGTAATTATTTGACGCAAGTCAAGGCCATAATTCTGTGATTGTAATTTGAAACAACGCTTTTTTTGGTTTGACGATAGTTAGCGCCATTTTTGACGTATACGCAGGAGTCAAGTGCACGTGACTTATTACTTTTTTTTTCTAAATATGTATTTTACCGAAACCGAACCATGAAACTCCTTTCCAAAGTTTTAGATCCTTTATTAATTTGTATGTATTTTTTATCAACAGAGCAGACATGAAGCGGCCTTGCATTTTGTTCTTCGATGAATTCGACAGTCTCGCGCCCAAGTAAGTTGTTATTGTAAGTGTCCACCTCGCTTCATATTTAGTACGCATTTTCATTTATTTATAGGAATCAGGAAGTATTATCCTGTAATATTATAATTGTTCGTATTCATTGAATTGTAGCTAATAGCTAGGTTTGTAAAACTGTTGAAACAGCGATGACCTGCTTTGGGTTTTAGATAATAATGTGTTTTGGCTATATTGCTCGTATTTATTTTGACACATATTTTACTTTTGAGTTTAACAGCCGCCTTGTTTTTCTAATTAATTCAAATCTCGGACTTACAGTGTTCGATTAATTTGTTAAAATACCAGCTTATTATTGTCCCTCTGCGAGGCAAAGGCCTCTTCTCAAACAGAAAGGAAGCACGAGCATTAACCACCACGTTTGTTCAAGATGGGATGGACTTGTCGATTTCAGACATAGTTTATCGCAATAGTGTTCGAGTGATTCCCTGCATTACCTATGTTACTATCATACATTTAGTAACATAGTTAGCTTTAAAAATCACTTCATTTATAGAAGAGAAGACAGACAGATTCATTAGATTTAATTTACCAGACTTTATTTAATACAAAACCCGTATTTTCGTGTTGATCATCATATTCTTTTTCCTAGACGAGGCCACGACTCGACAGGAGTGACAGATAGAGTAGTGAACCAGGTCCTAGCTCGCCTGGACGGGGCCGAGGGCGGCGCCCGGGGGCCCGTGCTGGCGGCCACGTCGCGCCCCGACCTGCTGGACCCCGCGCTGCTGCGGGCCGGCCGGCTGCAGCGACACGTGTACTGCGCGCTGCCTGACCGAGTTAGTACTACATGTTGTGACATTGGACCAGCTCCTAGCTCGCCTGGACGGGGCCGAGGGCGGCGCCCGGGGGCCCGTGCTGGCGGCCACGTCGCGCCCCGACCTGCTGGACCCCGCGCTGCTGCGGGCCGGCCGGCTGCAGCGACACGTGTACTGCGCGCTGCCTGACCGAGTTAGTACTACATGTTGTGACATTGGACCAGCTGTAGACAGTGAGGGGGATGCCAACGAGCTGACCAATTACAGTGCCATTGACAATAGCATTACCAAACATATTCTTACCTTTATTCCTATCTGAAGTCATTGTTTTAGACTTTAAGGAAGGTAAAATAGGACAAGGGTGGAACTATATTACCGGAAACCCTTTTTTCTGTTACTCGCCTCCCTTATAATACTAGAGCACCTGCCATCTTACCTATAACTATGCCTAAGGCAAGTCCTGCTTTGTACCTTATTGTGTGCTAGAAGTTTAAATAAATAAATAATAAAATAGCCGACAATGTCGATCGCCGGTGACTCGTGAAATCCTCAATTGATCAAATGTGTATATGTTCGTATTGTGGCAAAGCATCTGCGGTGTTATTAGATTTTAATAATATACTCTAATACAATCCGGAACATAATAAGTCTTAATTCGTCTATTTGTCTTCCTCAGCAAGGCCGCTACGAAGTCCTCCGAACATTAACGAAGAGCGTGCTAGTAGACGAGGCAGTAGACCTTCAAGAGTTGGCGGAGCAGACCGAAGGGTACTCACCCGCTGACCTCAAGTCCATACTAGTCACTGCACAACTCACCAGGCTGGAGACACAATTGGTAAGAAAAGGAGCGTTTGGAATACCGGACGATGATGTACGTTTAGGCGAACTGTTCCGGACGTGGACGAAGTGTTTTGATAGTTTAGCGCAGAGTTGTGCTGGTTTTCCTTTTTTCCGTCGTGCTCTTCAATGATACCAAAAATTCTAAAACCTGTGACATCTACCAACCCGCACTGGGCTCGTGTGGTGTATTACAGCCCACTCCCTCTCACAGAGAGGGGGCCCGTGTCCCAACAGTGATAATATTATAGGCTGATTATGCTCTTCACTGATGGGTTTTGGTTTCTATTGAACACTTTTCTTTGTTCTATGTTCCGTCATTCTTTAAAGACTACAACGTAAATGTTGTCACTTGGCTAAGGCGTATCGACGCGTATCGAAAATTACTTCGTCCAATATGCGCGACCCCGCCCTCTCTCATTTCTTTTCCTTCCACCTGTTTACAGTTACAAGAACCTCTAGTTCGCCAGATATTGCATTTTATATCGCAGAAAATGTTTTTGAACTATAAATGGGCATAATCGTTTTTTTTTAATGTCGACCAAAAACGCTACTTTATTTATTTACTTTTTTTTTGTTTCTAGACGGCAAATGAGGAAAAGTCGATGGAATCAGTGGTGGTATACAAGGAAGACATAGAAAGTGCCTTAGCAGAGACCAAGCCTTCACTGTCCATACAACAGAGAATGTTCTATGATATAATGTAAGTATTACCTATTGTAGTGTGTAAATTGATTAAAAGCCCTGTATTTAAAGACGCCAGCACATCAAGCTACTACAATTTGTCAAATATATTTTAAACTTTATCGCTAAAGCATTAGGTTCAAGGTTGATTGGGAAAATTTAACAGTTTCGGGTAGGTCATATGAAATTAATGGAATTTTGGCAACGATTTGAATCGATTCGACTCGATTGAAAAATCGAAAAATGTGTCTGATGGAAATACCACCTGAAGCTGCCAAAATGACAGGGCCGAAGCCTGCCGGGGTAGCGGGATTGTCCGAAAGGGTTACCGCTGCCCTGGTACGTAAAGGGCTAAGGAAGGAACACGGGTGGGTTTTAGTCAGTAAGAGTCTGACGGGAGTCCTTCTGCTCCACCCAGAGCGGGAGGAGTCATTTGATGATTTCCCATCCACAAAAAAAAAAAAAAAACTGCCAAAATTCTACCGGCGCGGGGGAATTGCGCAACACACTAACAGTAGCAATGGCTTTCATTTTGACAGTTCAACAACATTCATTGCGTTATTTACGTTGTTGAGCAGACAAATATTTCGAACATATTTTTGAAAGAGATTTTTATTTATTCTGCTCTAACAAAACGCACATTACAAATAAATCAAAATAAACACATACAACGTAATCAAAAGCCTCGTACTCAAGCTTATAAAATGTTGTAAATTTTGTCCATTGCTTGATGTCAGGGCCAGGGACCAGAGACAACACATCAATACTCAATATCTTTATTGCTTTACCATAATGTGTACTTAGGGGGTATCTATGTAATTTGGATCATTATGGACCCTGTAGGACACAGCAAAAAGGGTAGAAGAGAGGGAGCCCTGTTTTAGGAAATGTACTTAAATATTTTAGATTATTTTTATATCTATACCTGTATTATAATTCTATTTATTCATAATAGTATACTATAGCATCAATTGACATTTGACAGCATATGCAGCAATGGATTACTAATATCCATCAAAATCATTCAGATTGTGATTGATAACTAACGACACCGAAGTGTATTGCGTAACACCGCAATACACTTCGGTGTCGTTAGTTACTAATAGCATTTGTTAATGGCATCATATTTTTTAAACTAAGTGAAGATCCAGTGCCAGTCTACTCTGTTGGCTTAACAGTGATAATCTTTTTCGAAAGAGAGCGAGTGATCCAAAAAGTATTTATAATTTTGTAAAATCTCTTTTCAGATACAAAAGATTCCGAGGTGAGAGTTTGACGTCTGAACAGAAGATGATATCGAGTTTCCAGCAGAAGCAAAGAGTCACACTAGCATAGAAATTGTGTTAAAAATAAATACACGCCTTAATAAAGTAGAATTGCCATAGACTGCAGTAGATAAAAAAAACATTTTACACAATACGGAGATTATTTATAAACTTTGCTTAAAGTTAAGAGATGTTTAACAAAAAATATATGGTTACATAATCAACCTATAATATTCCCACTGCTGAGGAAGTGGACTGTAATCCACCACGCGAGCCCAGTGCGGGTTAGTAGATGTGACAGGTCTTCGAATTTTTGGTATCATTGAAGAGCACGACGGAGAAAAGGAAAACCAGCACAACTCTGCGCTAAACTATCAAAACACTTCGTCCACGTCCGGAACAGTTCGCCTAAACGTACATCATCGTCCGGTATTCCAAACGCTCCTTTTCTTACCAATTGTGACTCGAGCCTGGTGAGTTGTGCAGTGACTAGTATGGACTTGAGGTCAGCGGGCGAGTACCGGTGATCAACACGCCGGCCCAGTGCGGTTTGGTAGATATCAAATGTTTTGGAACTTTTGGTTCTAGAACCTGCCGGTTTCCATATTTTCCTTCCGATATTTTCCTTCACCGTTTTGAGAGCTGTGGCGATGCAATCATTTACACAAAGTAAAGCGCCTGTCTAGGTTCGAACCTACGACCTACAACTCTTAAGTCGCGGCAGTGACTACTGAGTCTCCACTGATCTCTAAAAACTACATAGTTAATCATTACCTAACGTCAAGCAAAGTTTATAAAATAAACCCCTACAAGTTTAATGAAACTGGAATTTAGAAAATTGTGACATGTATTCACCGCTACTAAATAATAGAAATAATGCGGTCTTATTGCTAAACGAGGCGTTATTTTATTCCAAGTTTAAACCTTTGAGCTGCGTTTTGTATTTCGAAATTAATTCCGGCTGAAGAAGTATTTACTTCAGTACTGTTAACTTAGCACTGGATTCAGTTTTGCATTAAGAATTTAATTTTGAGCTTTCAATTCAATTGGTTTCAATGGTTTTCGGAACAAATATAATTTGTATGGCCTACAAGTAGTTGTTCCGGGTCTGGCTGTTTGTGTATGTGAGTTTAAATGTTTGTAAACGCACCTACGGTACAGGAGAAATTCCTAGGGTGGGGCAACGCTTAAAAAAAAAAAAAACTTGAAGACTTGAAAATTACTAAGAACCTAGTCAAAAGATAATCCCTGTTTTATAATATGGCCATACTGTCCTGACACCGCGCTATGACCCCTTTTAAATAAGTGACCTACAAATGAGCTTATGGAAACATTTCGCTGACTTTACCATGTATTCAATGATAAAAACTCATACTGTACTGTTCGAACATACTGACTGTCCGTGGGATAAGACGTAGAGGTTTTTGTTAGTCATGAACTTTTTAGTTTTTGTGTTTACGGTATGTCTCCGGCATTTCGCAAGCAATTAGAATTACTATGTTTTAGTAGGAGTGCTGTCACAGAGCCTCTACGACACTAACGTCTGGTATCGGGAACGAAGATCAACACTTATAAAAAGAATGATCAAAATCGGACTACTTTGTAAAAAGTTATGCTTGGACATACATAAAAAAAAAAATATACGCGTCGACTTGGGAACCTCCTCCGTTTTTTTCGTCGGTTAAAAATTGATAATAAATGTTGATACGCATGTAAACTTCTGTGGTTGGTTGACTGAATAGGCTATTTTCCTAAAAAAATCTAATTAGTCCGCCAGTTAGATTATCAAAAAATATTGAACCCGTATTTTTTCTTTTGTCAATTAAATAAAAAATGATGAAGATATCGCCCGTTAAAGTTCCGCGTGACGTCACTTGCATGCGACACTTTTGCAAGCAAGTGACGTCACGACACCCCACTCCCAAATGACGCGCTTTATCTCTGTCATTTTTTGTTTTACTGACAAAAGAAAAATACGTGTCCATTATTTTTCGATAATCTAACTGACGGACTAAATATAATTATTATTTTTTTACCCAGGCAACCACCCTATTATCAACAGTTGACATTTATGTTGACACGTTGATTTTCATTCCAAGAAACGGGTTTAAGAAGAGTGTTCTTCTTCCGTCCCCTAATCCCAGTTCTACCTGTGGTCGGGTCTTGTACAGCGGCATCAAGAGGATCTTTCCGGGGTTGTCATAAGAGTTTACACTATTTATTTATCATAATCTGGTGAAGCATTTCGGAGAGATTGGTACTCTATACACACGAGCGGCACGCGTCAACGGCAGAGGTAACTGCAGCCGTCAACACCCGTCGACGACCGTCGTCAACGCGTCGGCGGCTGCCGTCGACAATGTGCCGCTCGTATATTTGAGTACGGTGCTCAAATACACGATCGGCATGTTGTCGACGGCTGCAGTTGCCTGTGCCGTGTCGTGCCGTGCTGTGTCGCGTGTCGCTCGTGTATATGAGCACTTAGGATAATATCAATTTGCGATGGATAGTCAGTATGTTTTTATACAACGTTAAATTTTGATCGGTTTAATCCTTAAAAGGGGTCATTGTACTCAACATTGTGAACAACTTTTACTACGGGATCAACCCTTAAATCGTGAAAGAAAATCAGCTGATGCATAGATTTATGTTCGCATAACTCGACATAATGTATGGATCAACTGATTTTTTTTCACGATTTCAGGGTTGGTCCCGTAGTAAAAGTTGTTCATAATGTTGAGTACAATGACCCCTTTTAAGGATTAAAACGATCAAAATTTAACGGTGTGTATGTAATTAGTGCTATAAGCTTAAGCTGTGATGTATAAGCTAGTATAAGTAGGTGCTAGGGCTATTATGATAAGCGCACATAATTAAAAATGGTTTGTTTTGTATATTTTGTTGCGAATTTTGTATTTAATTTATAAATTGTTATGGATAAATCGGTATTGAGGTTTTACTTAATTAATCTTTCCTGTTACTTGTTAGTACCTACTGTTACTGCATCATCCCACTGCTGCGCAATGGCCTCTCCCATGACTTCCAGCTCCTTCGATGGCTAAAGTGGACCACTGGTCGTTTGTTTTCTCCAGCTCGTCCCGCCATCTTCTACGGGGGCTGCCGCGACGCCTTCTAGCTGTGTAGTTCGTAACGAAACCATTTTGATTTAATATTAGGGACTAAGAAGACGATGGACAATTTGTTCGCGACGATAGAGCTTACGGAAATCAATGCAATAACGCACACGAAGGACAAATAGACTGCTGGGATTTCCATACGCACATTTCCGGCGCCGGAAAATTGTCAATCGTCTATTTTGCATTGTGCATTTTCTTGCATCTAAATAACTATTTTTACTAAAATACACGCTTCCTCATCTACCTAGCCTATTCCCAACTGTATTGGGGTCGGCTTCCAGTCTAACCGGATGCAGCTGAATACCAGTATTTTACATGGAGCGACTGCCTATCTGACCTCCACAACCCAGTTACTGTATAATACGATACCCTTGGTAAAACTGTTTGTCAGACTTTCGGGCTTCTGACGATCCGTATAAACGACTGTCAAAGAACCACGAATGACAGCCGGGAGCAACGGCTTAACGTGCTTTCCGAGGCACGGAGACGGTCTTGGTATGTAAAGATGGTCACCCATCCACAGACCAATCGCAGCAAGCGTAGCTTAACCTGATTGACCCTCGTGGCTGTTATAACTTAGCCATACACTCATCCTACTAATATTATAAACGTGAATGTTTGTATGGATGGATGTTTGTTACTCTTTCACGCAAAAACTACTGAACGGATTTGGATGAAATTTAGCACACAGATGGTTTATAACCCGGATTAACACATAGGATACTTTTTATCCTGATATTCCCACGGGATCGAAACATATGCAGGTGAAACCGCGGGGCGCAGCTAGTATAACATATTAAACAATGCAAAATTCTGAAAATTGCACTAAAGAAAGAAAGAAATAAAATATATTTATTGGGACTCTCACAGGAAGATCACAAACCAAACCAAACTAAACATAATCACAACAACGTATAGAAAAACAAAAGATATACCACATACCTACACAAAGTACTCTGTTCCAAAAGCTCTTGTCTAACACAATCCTTTCCCCAAAATCTCAAGTCTACATTCCCACAGTTTCCTAAACTTCAGATACAGCTAATAATGTTGCCAGTTGATGGCTAAACTTTTATCAGGCGGAGTTAACAGCGCCTCAAGCGACTGTTAATTAGCGCCGCCGGCTGCCAGGAGATTGAATATTGATAATATCTAATTGATTGCCTCGCGAAATGCAGCGGTATCGGTATGCGATTAGTACCGAATTGTTGTAAATATGTATGTTTTTGTTTAATTATAACAACGACTTATTAAGAATATTAATATAAATTGGCAGTAGGTACTGGGGGCCTACTCCGAAGTGCAAAGTGCGAATGTTCGGATCGGACCGACATCGACACATGGCCGAACCGAATATTATTGAAAAATGCGAAAAAAGTTCGGATCGGCTCAGTTGGGTCGGGACCATAGTCAATATTCGAAAGAGTGTAGGAGTATAGGATCGGAACCGACCGAACCAAATAGTAACTTCGTAGCAGGAAACGGCCGAACATTCGGCCGATACTACTTCGGAGTAGCCCCCGGATTTCTTCAAATCGGCAGTAGTTATGCTGCTGTTTGTTTTTTAATCTTTAGCCCAATTTTTTTTTCCATTTCTGTTAGATAAAGTTATTACGTCGGATAAAAGCATTGGTACAAAAATACCTGGCACTACGTACTTTTTTAGAAACAAAGAAAAAAGGAAAATACATTTATTTAACACAGACTAAAAGACACACTATTACACCAGAGAGATACATCAGATAACAACAAATAGAAAGTATAAAGACCGATGTAAGAAAATAGCAGGTAAGTGTGCCTCACGGCTGCACCAAAAAGGCCCAGTTCAGCAAAAATGCCAGACAACTAGTGCCTGACGCTGGTTTTCAACTGAACCGATGTGTGAGATGACGGATGTAAATCAGTTTTACACTGCAACGTGACGTGTGTATGCATACTTAAATAAGATACATAAATATGACATGTGTCAGATAAAAAATAGTAACGAATATGTAGACGCACATCAAGCTACTACAATCTGCCAAATTTCTTTAATAGATTTTCAGCTTTATCTCTGAAATATTAGGTTCAAGGTTGATTGGGAAAATTTGACAGTTTCGGGTAGCTTGACCTGCAGCTGGCGTCTGTACATAAATAGTGTGATGAGTAATTTTGCAAAAATAAAAAATACTGACAAATATAATGAGATGGCCACGTGATAGACCTTCGTTAATATGTAAATAAATAAATTCTTCGAAACGACTCAGAACAACATAAACCTGTTTTAAACGATGCCTGACTTCCACGTTCCAACACATTGTCATAATTAATTAATCTGTGCATTTTACAAACTTTTATTTAGCTTGCAATGTTGCATGTATGTATGTTCGGGTCAATGAATTTTAAAGCAGTTATCTGCAGTTTTCAGCAGTTAGCAATAAAGAATTGAGTATTGAGTATTGAGTATTGAGTATCCTCAATCGAATGAGATGATTTTTTTTGGTTTACGGTGTTATCGGAGGATGTCGGTTCTCGCTATTCTTGAATGGATCTAGTAACTATTTATGTTTCCAATAGATGGCGCTGCTGAAATCTTATTTTTGTAGCTTCTTTGAGGTTTTGGTGTTTGAGGCAATGGCAACGCTATGAAATATTAGGTTTGCCGTAATTGTAAAAACTCTCGCATCGGTTAAAGTAGATACCTACTATACAAAATTTGGAAACGACTTTTTCTATTTAGAATCTACTTCTTTTTTAAAATTAATCATAGGTACCTATGTAGATACCTACATTTTACATAATTTAAATGTTGGTACTTAATTCAGCAAAATTATAATTATTTCATTAACAATTTCGTCCCTACATAGCTTCAAAATGATTTACCTAAGTAAAAACTTTCCAACTCTGTAATTAGCTGTTTACTTACACCAGCGCGGGAGATAAGCGTGTTTTATTGAAAAACTTAACCGCTGGCGCAGTTTTGATTAAGATTAGTTCGTAACTTGCACAATAATTTAGATTGAGCGGTGATTTGGAACGCGACGCGAGCGGGATGCCGCGAAATTTCGCGGTACACGGATCCGTAACGATTTTACTGGATAAGATATAAATAAGGAAAGGAAGAAAGGATCTTAGCAGCAGTGCGATTCTGTAACCATCTCACCGTGAAAATTTAGGTGAAGTAAGCGTGGAGTGAGCTCTTATTCCAAATAATGCTAGGGATTGACACTTTTGACAACTCACTCTAAGCTCACTTGACCTAACTTTTCACGGTGAGATTTTTACAGAATCGATCGGCAGGTGGCACTCTGTAGTTTCTGCTTATCCCCAAGGAAGGAAGGCGTGCGTTTATGTATATGTTATCTGTGTATATAAATACCGACCTATTCCTTTTTGTAGCTATAGCCTACCTATAGCTATCCACGATAAATAAGCATCTTTTGCCCGTAACGCATAGCCACTTGTTGTGATGTGAAATGATTGCTGTTGCTTTTATTTTATGTATCAATGCCTTATTTGTAAATATCTTGGAATAACAAATATCAATCTTTTGTAACGAAGTACGATTTACATTCAAATGATTGAAGATGATCATGAGAAAATCACATGTAGGTAAATTTCCTTTAGGTACCTCCGACCTAATTATTATACAAGGTAGGTAGGTAGCGATGAGGTTATTGCATTAATTCATACATACCCTAATGCTAGGGATTGATAATATTGACAGCAGCCACTCTATTCTGTACATGGATCTCACCGTGAAAATAGAGGTGAAGTGAGCTGTCTATAGTGTCAATCCCTGGCATCGTGAAGTGACTACTCACTTCACCTAAGTTTTGACGGTGAGATTTTAACAGAATAAATCGGCTGATGCTAGGGGATTGACACTATTGACAGCTCACTTCACTTAAGCTTTCACGGTGAGATTTTTACATAATAGCTCAGCTGCTCACTTCAAGCTCACTTCACCTAGTATTCTATATTCTAGAAAAATCTCACCGTCACCGTCACCGTGGTGATCTTTGGTGATCTATTGATCGGCAGAATAGTAATAGGGACTTATACTACTGTCTCATCCAGTACAAACACCGCTCCACATCCTACCTCCGAGTACCACCATCTTGTAAACTTTGAGCGTTGGTTAATAGCTTAACACGCGTTTGTAACGAGTTGGTTAATGAATTAAATCTGTATTAACTGCCTGTGCCAAGACGGGTATATTTCACTTGCATACGCCGCGGTTTGAGATAAGTGATCTCGTAAATAAGTGACTACTTATATCCTGGTTTTGAAGTAATTTCCGCATTTCGTTTAAAACATATCTATTTTATTCTGTTTTGCCAAAGCAGGGTATTGTAGAATAGGTAAAACGATTGGCCCGTCAGCAAGATGAACAGCTGGGTTGACTGCACTGCACTAGTGCGTGGAACATGCCCACAGTGAGCCTTACACGATCACGAAGTGAATGGTAGTAAAATTCGATCGATTTTTTAATAGAAAATACAACTCCCTACCAATTCATATAAGTAATCAATAATTTTGAATGCAAGTTTTAGCGAATTGTTTTAGAAACTGTTAAAAAACCCGACCATCTGCAATATATTCTTGCAAAAAATAAAAAATCATTTCATTTCTTTGTCCCATAGCATTTTGGTGTAAATTTTTGCGACAAGCACAATTAGTATCACCCATAGAATAAAGTCTTCAAGCTAAAGAATGTGATTTTGCGAAACGAGTAAGTATTTGCAACTCAAAACGTTATATTTTACGTTTCGCTTACTTCGCGTTACTTTCGTGCTTTGGCCTCTACCCTCTACTCTTTATGAGCCATTAGGTACAATAAAGGGCAGGTTTAAATATCATCACTGTGGACGCTCCTTTATCCTAATTCCCATTGCAATATCTGGTAAAAAGAGTAGAAACACTATCGGATAGATAAGAATAAAAAATCCCCTTCAATGATACAAGAGATATCCTAAAATACTACTATAAAAAATTTGTTTGAGCGCCACAACATCACGATCACCAAGTCATTTACTAAGCACATTCATTATGATAATTTTCACGACCATTCTGTCTTTCAATTTAGATCCATGCAAATTCTAAAAACTGTACCCGGAAAAATCATCATTCGTACCTCCGTATAAACGTCGTCTTCCCATCTAAATCCAAGGAGAATCGTTTCATAAATAAAGGAAAATAAAGCGTCTTTGTAGGTAAAGGTCCACATCAAGTCAGGAGAGGTGGCGAGGTGGAATTAGGGCCCTTGTTGGACCGAAGAAAGCAGTTTTTATTCCGTCTAAAGTAATTATTGTGTTTTTGTGAAAGAGTTTGTTAGCGGACCATTCAGAGTAGAGGACACGGACGCTTTCTTGATGGAGGGACGGATTTGGGAGGGCGAGAAACCCATTTCTCGCCCAAAATTTGTGTAAAAATTTTGTGATTCTTTCGCAGTATTATGATAGTGTTTTTCTTTATTTCAATGCTTAGATCAATAATACTACTAGATTCCCGATAAGCGCTTCAAAAACGGCCCGAAAAATAAGACCACGAATACCTTCGTGGTCTTATTTCAAACAAAATGTTTTTAACCTTATTACTTAGACTTTAAGTTTCATTTTAGAATTAATGACTGAAAATTTGAAAATAGAATGACTTTTTATTTTCAAGCGACATTTTAATTCAATTCAATTCAAATTCTTTATTTCAGACGTAAGTCCATAGTGTTAGTAGCAACAAAATAACTTAATTACTAGTGTTAGTAATAAGGAGGAGATAATAGAATAGAATATCAATTGGTATGGATCCTCACCCAGTGGCGCAGCAGAGGGGAGTCCCACTTATCTGCGAACACGGTCAGGAGACTATTGGTGGCGGTGCGTAGCCGGCCGGCTATGGAGGCGGTCCTTTTTCTTATAATGGCGTAAAAATCGTCTGTGCGCGCCTCCGCAAACATAGTGGACGCTCTACAACGCCACGACAGCCCCAACAGTATCCTAAACGCGTTATTATATTGGACACGCTGATCGCTGTTTGTCCTCTGCGTAAAGCGGATCCACAGACTGCACTGACTGACTGATTTTAAATATATTTTGCAATGGTAATTAAACTTTATGTTTAAGCATTAAGGTTTATAATAAACTTAATTTGATTTAAGCATTAAGGTTTATAATAAACTGAATTTGTTAATATTATTAAACTTTTTTCTAAGAAATGTAGATGTTTACGTGTGTGCAAACGTGGCCACTTGAGCGACTGTGTTTTGTTCCTGATCCTTAATCTAGTACTATTGTTGATCAAAGTTTCATTGCTATATTCTAAGTACCTACAGTAAATTCTGTTAAATGATAAATGATTTTATTTCTGTAATTTGGTTTGTACAAACAAACCCTCACACACACATTTAAAAACAAATGTGTGTGTGTGTGTGCCATATCAATCATATTTTATAAACTAGATGAGGTCGGCGTTTCCTATCATCTAACTACTCTGAGAAGAAAGCCGAAACAAACTCAGAGGTCACAGTCTCCTTTAAAGCCCAGACAATCTTGGTCAGATTATGTGAAGACCATGTCGATTGATGTCTGAAATGGTTTTTTGAGGAAAGAACCACACTGATTGAGCGGAGCTAACCAGTTAGTGAGTTTGTGATATAGCTACCTAAAATACTAGGAAAGACAATAGAATTACTGTAAGATTGTTTACCGACATTAAAATGACTGTCAGATTGTGGATCGCTTTCAAAAAGCATTCGTAGCTCGTAGCTAATTAGCGTAGACAGCAGCTCGTAGACGCGTAGACGTTGGCTACGAGAGTAGGCCAACCCGAAGACAGCTACGACATACGATCTCTTGTTTCTTGGAGATATGAAAGGTTACTCAACACACAGTTAGCGAATAGTTGATCATAGTTTTTTTTTGTGTGCCTGAACTCGCCTTTCGCATAGTGTAATTACATCGTTTAATTTACACTTTTCATTTATTAATGTTATGCAAAAAATGCGTCCAAAACTAAATGATTAGGTCACCAAAGGAGATAAGTAACCAGGGTCCTCGGCAGTAGAAAGTAGGTTAGTAAGAAAGCGATGGATGTTTTCAAATAAAATTTAATAGAAAACAAACAGTTCATTTATTAAATCAAAGGACATGGCCAAATATTGTATGGGCTTGTACCCCAGAATGTACAGATATAAAATTTATGTCATTTAATAGTACTGATCTTCTAACAAAGAGACTGTGACCTCTGAGTTTGTTCTGGCCTTTCTCCTCAGACTACTCAGATAGCAAACGCCGACCTCATCTAGTTTTAAAACATGATTGACGTGTAAAAGTGTTTGTACAAACACTTTTACACGTCAATCATGTTTTAACCTACTTACAAAAATAAAATCATTTATCATTTAACAAAATTAAAATGATGCATATTGCTCAGCAGTAGTGGACAATAGTTATGAAGGTTTAAAAAAGCTGATTTTTGCATTACGGCTATGTTAATTTATATTGATTAATGATAATGATAAATGACTTTTTTTTGTTGTAGGTTTGTACAAACACTTTTAAAACTGTCATGGAAAGTGTCACTCGAAGTGCCCTACTCTACTAAATTGTACACACAATCCAAACATCTCCCTATAAACTAGCGCCACCCAAGTCCGTCCCCGTTCATTGCCCGGAATATTCTTGTTTTCCTCGAGTTTTCTCAGCTTTTCATCGCGTTTTCTTTCGTTTGGTGCCTTAATTAGCTCATTCAGTGGCCCCTTCTCGCCGCGCCCCACACCGCACCCCCTAAATTATCTTATTTATTGAAAGCACTTTTATATTACATTTTGACAACCCGAATGGTGTATTTAGTGAGCATTTAAGGATCGGTGAAGCCCCCGAAAGGCGAATAAGGTGATATTTTATTGGTTGGGGCGATGAACTTTATTCATGCTTTTTTTTTTTGAATAATCAAATATTTATCGGTTTTCAGTTTACGTCACGTTACGTATCTTTATTTGCGTCGTTGAGATGGCGGTTTTAAAATGCATATCTGTCAATTATTTTATTATATTGTAAAAATCTGATAGCCTATCAATATCAGCATCGTCTGCCTAGTCTTTTCGCAACTATGTTGGGGTCGGCTTCCAGTCTAACCGGATGGAGCTGAATACCAGTATATTCCATGGAACGACTGCCTATCTGACCTCCACAACCCACTTACTGGGTAATACGACACACCTTGGTAAATGACTGTCAAAGATCTACGAATGACAGCCGGAACCAACGGCTTAACGTGCTTTCCGAGGCACGGAGGGTCTCGGTATGTAAAGATGGTCACTCATCCACGGACCAACAGCGCCTGATCGATCGACCCGTGCTGCTGTAATTACCTACTTAGCCACAAGCCTATAAACATGAGATAATAATGTACCTATAGGCACCCGTAACCTAAAAACTGCGCAAAAGTCAATGATTAAAACATACGATTTCCTGATTTCATTATGAAACTATTTTAGTCACAGCCGATGTCTTCAGACTTCATATCTCGTTTGCGGCTAGACTAAGTTCTATCCTCTTTCTCCGTAGAGGCTCTTACCTACTTAAGGCTTATGAGAATATATACCAGCGGAGCTATGCATCGTTAGCTCGGTAACTTAGTACTAAGAAAAAAAAAAAAACATGATATAGATATTACTCCATTAAACTAGTTTTTTAGTAGTCCGGTTAGTTACTTAATAATAAAAACAAGAAGTTAGTACCCGGGCTTACCTATGTACATCACAGTTGCACTCTTCAATTTAGCAACGTTATTAGCGAATTATAACGTTGCTAAATTGAAGAGCACAACTGTGACGTAGCATGACAACTGAAGTGACTGGAATTACGTTTAGGCGGTTAACTATGTCACGTGGTTTTTTTGTTTACCTTTATTTTATTATCTAAACAAATGGAGTATAGATACAACATGTTCGGAATTAAAGCTCATCGCCAAACACCGCAATTGGAATATAATGTTATAATCATAATAATACATACACTGATTTTTCACTATTATGTATAAAACATTGTTTTTTATTAAACTAGTTGTACTGATTGTGGTGTCATTACAAAACTACGCACGCACACGTATCTCTAAGGGTCTAGCGTAGTAAGTATTTCGTCCATTTTGGTGTGTTTTAAATGTACAACGGAAGTGTGACTGTAACTTACGTATTTTAAATTATTTTTGCGATAAAAATTTATCTATATTAAAAATGACACAAATCGATTCAGTAAATCATTCTGAACAAATTACTTAATGTGCATTTACACATACGTATACATATCTTTTTGTCGTCATGGACACTTTCCATTATTTGCTGTCCTTTGTCAGATTCCTTTCAGTGGAGGTTTACAGATAAGATGAATCTCAGACTATGAAAACCACAGACAACTTTGAAACCTTTGTGAAAAAGATAAAAAAGGCCAAAATAAACAAAACAGTAAAAATTAAACGAAGAAAACGTGAAACTGAAACCACTATCTCCACCTGAGCCAGACGTGACCGTAAAAGAAAAAGGGGCGAAGTCTTGGCGGAAGTGTCGCTGATAAGCCGCCATAATGGCCGCCGCTGATAACGGCGCTCCCGCCTTTTTCTCCCGCCAAAACAGGGCGCCATTGTTGACACAGAATAGCGACACAAAAGCCACTTCGCGACACAATGCGTCGCACTCACACAGTGAAGTAATAAATTTTTTGTAGTCTATTCACAGTTTTATGCCATTTTTATAGGTGGTTTAGGTGAGTTTGATTTTTGAGGTCGTATATGGTAGGTTAATGGATATTGGCTGATGCTGGCTGATGATTGTGAGAAAACTACTGATGCGTGAAAAGAAAAACCAAGATATGTTATTTTTATGCCCCTCTGAGGCTGTGCCTTTTACTTAAAAAAAATATTAAGAAGATCCTACTGATCTTCTTTAAAAAAAAAATTAAGTAATAGATTTAACAGTGTGTCAACGTTTCACAACTACTTAACAAACATACCAGTCACTTTGTATTGTTCGCCATTTATCTAAAAAGTTCCATTAAATAACATTACTTACATGAAAATAATAGACCTAAGTAGGGTAAAGGTTATGTAGTTCCCTCTGAAATATGTTTAAGTTTTATCTATGGATACACATAGGCTGTAAATTCTGCGATCCTCTTTTTTACCTAGGTGTTGCAATTTCGATAAAGACTTACTTTACCTTCGTCAGTACCATAATATTTAACCATCATATTTTATTTCCTTTACTGTACAAAGGCGGATTTAATGCCTGAGGCATATTTTGCCAGTCAACCATAGGGTGATGCAGAGACAAAATAATATTCTCACAATTACCTACTTAATTGAAATAACGAGATTGTACCTTGTATAACATAATATAAACCGTTTAAATATAGCAGTGTCGTTAATTTTCTTGGAAGCACATAATAATCTCATAATAAAGCGTCGACATTATTAAAATATTGATAAACCGTAACATACACACTCAAGTGCGTTCAATTTGTGGTTTTAATAAAATTTTAATTGACACGTATTTGGTTTTCAAGTAAATTATAAAGGAGGCAGAGTGGCCGCTTTCCTTCGCCACTCCGTGAACATTAGCGACGGGGGTGGGTGCTGGGACAAATTTTTGTTTTTCACTCGCGTTAGAGACAGCGATAATGGTAACACAGTGTGTAAGAAAGAGACAACAGCAGGTGCACACATTGCCTTTGTTAAAGAGCAAAAATAATAGAGAGAACGGTCGTTTATCTCTTTTTATGGCGGGAGCGCTATCTTCCCGCCGACGCCATTATGGAAGACAATTTTGGCGCGAAAGAAAACTGCTTATTACTTCTTATTCTTGGTGGCTGGTTTGGCAAATTTTTCTTTTTTTAAATCTGGTGAACGTCAAGTGGGTCTTTAGAGTTCCGCTTGCGTACTTCTGTTGTTTTTGCTTGATTTAAGGGTAATTAGGTAAGTAGGTAACTGTCATTTGAGGGTAATGAGAATAATGTTCACCCACTTGATACCACGAAGGTACGGAAAATGTAATTGTTCATATTATTAAGTAGTATCGGTGTAATGTGTATATTTTTAGGTTTTATATTTTTTATATATTCTCACAAAGTCATACACACACAAACACACCCCTACACACCAACACAGATACATTTAAAAATCGTGTAAAGAATTTATGCAAATACCTACATTTGTTAAGCTAATTAAATATATTCTAGTTAAGGGAGTGCGGCTTATCCTGGCACAGGTGTTTTCACACTTAAAAGGAGAAGTCAACCTCATTATTGTTAAGACAAATTTTGCTATCGAATAAAACATGTTTTCATTTTTTTTTAAATTTTTACTTGATATAAATTGAGGCACTGTAAATAATAAATAAATTGAGGTATTTGTACGCCATCAACGGTAAGACATGTGCCCTATATTTTTATTTACACACCTGTTTTTACACCCACCTATGTTTTACAAATATTTAATAATATTTTGAATTAGACTTTACTGTCTTCAATATGTTAAGGATAACATTAAAAAAATGATTATCCTGTTACTTCTTCTTAGCATATCGATGGAAAAAGTTTTAAAAAAATTAGCCCAAAATTCAGCTGCACGAACTCCGCTCACTGACGAAGTCAGAAGATCATCAAGTGCACAGGTGACAGGGCATGCGGCGCAGGATGGAAGGTGGGCCATTGTCTGTAACTATCTTCTATTATGAGAAAACAGCATAATTATCTTTTCCTACACATTGTTCCACTCTCTCTATCTTTGGTAAAACAACATTGAATGAAACGCCTTATTTTCTGTCACAACAGATAATTATTTCCAATAGCTTTAGCTCATCCCAGTGGGACGTTGGCTCTGTTCTCAATAAACCGAATTAATTGATCGCTGACACTTTTGTGGTCTACGAACAATGGATCAGGAGATGACGCAATCTTGATACTTTAGTTGCCTACCTGAGAACTTTTTCAGTAGAGCGAGCTTTATTATCAAATCAAAAGTCATTTATTCAAATTAAGCTGAGAATCACTTTTCGAACGTAAAAAATACATAAAACAGTCCCCCAAAACGACTTCCTAGAGCTTTTGCTGGAAAGAAGAAGTGGCGCAACAAACTCCCAAGCAGTACAGTCATTAGTAATTTGATTTGATTTTTTTACACAACGTGTTGTACTGAATTGAGTGTGACAATGAGTTAATGGCAGTACTAGCTGCGCCCCGCATAAGTTTCGATCCCGTGGGAATATCGGGATAAAAAGTATCCAATATGTTAATCCTGGTTATAAACCAGCTGTGTGCCAAATTTCATCCAAATATGTTCAGTTGTTTTTGCGTGAAAGAGTAACAAACATACATCCATCCATCCATACAAACTTTCACATTTATAATATTAGTAGGATTTGCCTCTGGAACCCAACATCAAAATAATCAGTTATGGGAGGAGAAACGATACCGATTACAACTTTTCTCGTTTCACAATCACAAATTATGCAACAGGCGAATTATTAGTCATCTTTGTCAGAGAGAAAGGAGAGACAATACCGCAGGTAGTCTGTGGTGTACCATTTACATATATACAAACATACACAAATTATGTACTTATCTATATAAATAAATATATATAATAATAATCATAAAACAAGTGCAAAATGAAATGAAATGAAATATATTATTTGCTATGAATGTAGGTACAAAAAGTATGGTGTTAAATAAGAGAAGGATCCAGTAGAAAAAAAAATAAATGACGTTGGTAATAAATGACGTTTAAGGAGAGAGATAGTGTTTTTTTACAGGTAACAGGAGGCGAGCCTATTACTAGTGTTTTACTCACAAAAATCATATGAATGTTATTACTGTCGGATAATGCGCCTCATGTTCCAAGCCTCTCAAGTATCAAAACCTCTCCCGCCTCTCTTCCTCGGCTCTCCGCTTCCATTGTCGCGCCATTCTTCTCATTTCTTATATCAGTGAATTAGATCGTTCCCGCAAATGGATTAAAACGTTAAGTATTTATTTATCGCCCACTTTATCTGAGATCGTGCGGTTATACCAACAGACTGTTAAATTATACGCTTTGTTAATGTTATAACGAAGGTCTTACGCTTGATTTTGTGGTCGATTTTTAAGTTTGTACAGCTAAGTGATGACGGCTGGTGTAATTGTGTTTGTTGGGGGATAGTGTGGGGAGTGGTGTTCGGCAGGGTAATTGCGTAATACACTATCTGTAGCAATGGCTTTCAGTTTGACAGTTCAACTACATTAATTGCGATATGTAACGTTGTGGAGCAGCAAAATTTTTCGAACATATAAAGCAATGGATTAGCAATATCCTTCAAAATGATTTAGATTGATTGGTAGTGTGTTACGCAAGTAGGGTGTGGATATTAGTTGATGCGTAGTTGTTTTCCTGTAGATTTATTTCATATTCGGGAGACAACGTTTTGATTTAAGTACCAAAAAAGAAGGTTTCTAGAAACATTATCTTCTACCTATATTTTGTTATTTCAGGTTATGATTTAATAAGTATGGAATGCGATCAATTCAACCTTTATCAGAACACGGAATTCAGTAATTTTTATATTTATCAGCATTCATCTAGGTACTTTTCCGTTCCCAGCACATCTGTTTTTCTAATAATGGTTTATTCCTAATCCATCCTATTTGTACGTATTTCACCTATACTGAACCATAAACATCCAGCTCTACGAAACCACTCAGCCGAACCGAGGCAATCATTGGAAGTCTTGGCGCTCATTCAGCAGCATGTTGACACAGCCAGTCATTAGGTGTGACGTTAAACCATTTACAGGCACTTTTGAATGGTCCAGGAGTCGGTCAGTTAGTGAGAAAGTTTAAGTTTTTTATTACCTCTCAACATTATTAAATTGAGCTTATACGGCTTTTGATCTCGGACGTTTGGTAAACGCCTCGTCTAATGACTGGTGACATTAAAATAAGGTAAAAAAAAGGTAAAAATTAGTACAGTACAAATTTTTACCAATCTACCACAATTTAACCCACAACCTGCATCATAAACCTCCAGCTCTACGAAACCACTCAGCCGAACCGAGGCAATCATTGGAAGCGTTACTTAGCATTCATTCAGCACCCTGTTGACACAGCCAGTCATTGAACGAGGCGTTTGCCACCAATTGTCAGAAATAATCTACTTTTTAATGTCGTTACCTTGGATTTTGTTTGACTTCCATGTTATTGCGCTGGTTTGAATTATACGGTGGATTTTTTGATTGATTGAATGAATTTAACATTTAACAGTGTACACAGGAAACTTTTATAAATTAAAGTCGTTTTTCGTGTTTGTCAGTGTGACCGCGTTGTTCTGCTAAACTATGCAACGGATTGTGATGCGGTTTTCACCATCATTTGAGAATTTATTCCGCAATGTTTATGTGTCTAATATTCAACAGAACTGTAGTTACCCATAAGTAGGTCACAGCAGCCGCAGCGACGCCAGCACAGCCCGCCTTGCTTCGAACGTAAGATGGCGCAATGGTGACAAAGGCTCGACGAATAATATCGTTGATGCTGGCGTACTGTGCTATGCGACCTGCACTCCAACAGCAGGACAGGACAGGCCATGGTGCCCGATATTTGTATTAAGTACCTACATAGTCCCGTTCTAGGGGAATAAAACAATGAACTGTCTAAAACTCAGTTGCCAAAACCACACCAATACCTGCTTCTGAATCATATGACAGCATTTCTAATTTCCGGTTAACACAAAATATATTAAAGGAATAGTCTGGAAATGTTCGCATAAGTACGTAGGTATACTTAAGTTTTGCAAATAAAAGTATATGTAGATTAAATATACTGTTCACGGCGGCTAGGCATTTGGTTTCGGGCGAGGTGTCAGATTGAACTCAATTTAATTTGTACAAAATGGAAATACCTCCCGTCTGCTCAATCTCGGGGGAGTGTGTTTTTTATTTAATCTTTTTTTCTATATAAGAAAATTTATTTGATATCACCGGAGGCCGCGGTCGCTCCCGAAATCATATCATTCAATTGTCATATCCCTATGGGAAGACCAAGGGTGTACTTTTTTGGTTGAAATAACAGCATATTGTCAACCGTTAACCTGTTTTTTAACGCCGGTTGCTCTTCTCAGTGTTTTTCAGTCCTCCTATATTAATTAATGAAGGGTTTTTTACCGTTTTCTTTCTTCTTTCATTTCTATAAAATAAAGAACTAAAATATATAAGAGTTATAGTATATAAACATACTATATCTCTTATATGTATTAGTTCTTTGGGCACACATCGTTATAATTATTACAAAAACAAAACAGCTTTGATAAGCTAGCATCACTCCGTATTTTCCATCCTCCGGTTGTCCTACTAACCACTGCAGTAAATGGTAGTTATATAGAAAAGTTATTGTTACTGTTAGCATCATCCCACTGCTAGGAAAAGGCCTCTCCCCATGACTTTCAGCTGTTTCGATCCAGGGCTAATGTGGACCATTGGTAGTTTGTTTTCTCCAGCTCATCTCGCCGTCTACTACGCGATCTGACGCTAGCTGTGTCAGGGCTCCACATAGCGTAGCGGGATCGTCCGAAAGGGTTACCGCTGCCCTGGAACATAAAGGGCTAAGGAAGGAACACGGGTGGGTTTTAGTCAGTAAGAGTCTGACACTCCCTGCCGCTCCACCCAGAGCGGGAGCGGTCATTTGATGATTTCGCATCCGCAAAAAAAATAGGGCTCCACATAGAGGTTATTTTGGCTCACAGCTCATTGGGCATACGGCAGACGTGGCCAGTCCAGCCCAGATATTTATAAAAGAAGTAATAAAAATATCCATTTATTGAAACTGGTGCGAAAACAGCGAGATTCACACACGAGACAGAGAATCGATCGGAACGTAATGTCATTTATAAGAAAAACTTGGCGTCTCACCGTTTTATGCGAAAAGTAATGACACACTGCAGATCTACGCAGAAGGCCCACTACACCGGCAACGGAAGTATATATGACGCTGATTATCATTAAGAGATCTTAATGATAGCGTCATATTATATACTTATATGTGACATTCTATTCTATTCCATTTCACACGATGATGATGATTCTTTTGCTTATTTTTTCACATGTACCTACATATGTATGTATTATTATTTAAAATGTTGGCTTATATAATGTAAATTGTTAATTAATAAATAAACAATATTTCACACGATATCGAGCTTCAGTTCTCATAATACGAGTATTTACGTAAAGACACCGATCAAAGATTCATTTTTGTTACCTACAGTTCCGGCCGCTGAGAGAATACGTTCCTGACACCTGTCACTTTCATACAAAAGAATACGTGTTTTGCGACTTTGATCTTTATTAGTTACTAGAATTGTCGCACTGACACCTGTCAGTGCGACAATTCTAGTAACTAATATGAGAATGCGTTCCTGACACCTGTCAGGAACGCATTCTCTCGACGACTGGACTGTAGTTGAAGTAATAGTGGTTATTGTACGTAATAATGGAGTAGATATTATAGGAGCTCGTTCAGTAGGTAGGTACAAGTACAACTACTTATTCTTGGAATCAGACAGATATTCTGCCAACAAGCAATGCAGCCGTGTTTCACTTTGAAGGGCATGGCATGGTGCTAGTGTAATTTCAGATATGTGAGATATTTCAGCATTTTCTCTGGGATGGTAACGAACTTGCATTGAATCTGGGATTTCCACAAGTGGTGGTGACGACGCTTACCATTAGGTTATATTTTATTAGGCCATCGGTTTGTATCGAGAGTCACGTATATTTCTGGCTGGGAACTACGCGGACCTTCTGAATTTCCTTGTTCTGCGGTAATGAGGTGTGTCGGATCAGACAGAAATCGTCTTTATCACCACAATTGTGGTTCTATTTTGCGCACGATTCATTCGAATGCTATACCGAGCGACGCAATTCATAAACGAGGACACTTCATGAATTGAATTTAATATTTTTAGAGATTTTCCACTTCAGTTGCATATTTTGTTTTTAACTTTATGAAGTTGTGCGGTTGTTTAGTTTTATTTTAAAATGCTAGAGTTACATAAAATTAGGTCGTTTCTGAGGGAGGGTCAGGGGTCTTCATAAAATGTATATAATTATAAATTATATTATCATGGAAAACGTCTTTTCCATGATTAAATTTGCAATAGTCCACCTTATTTTTTATAGGCACCCGCTGGAATAGGTCTGGTAGGTACTTGTTGTTCTTAGTTTTATTTAACTTATGATTAATATAAACTATCATCGAGCTAAACATGTTTTAAAGGCTGATATAAACTAAACTATGTCACCCAAAGACGACAGAGTTACTAGCAGACAGGACACAATTTAGCAAGACCAAGCGGCTGCCTCCAGCGAAATTAAATGACGCTGCATTCGCAAAGAAAATGCAATCACCGCCTCGGTATATTCCCCGATGCAAATCTCAATTTCCGACTCAGTGTACCCCGCTATTCCTTACGCTAATAAAACGTGCACCAAACTGAGATGCTGTTTCGCTCGCTGATGAACGCCAAATGACGTTATGACAGCGCACGCCGCCATTTAACGCCTATTTGGTTCCAATTTCAAATCTCCCGCGCTCCCCTGCGGTTCCGGACACGAACGGGGCATAGATAATAGCGTTTTGTTTTATAAGTTTAAATGTTTTTTCGGCCAGTACCTATTAGATTAAGAAATGTACGGAGTTTATATTCGGCCTTACAAACTAGATTTTTAATTAAAACAGTGTTTTCATCAAAGTTTGAAACATAAACCGCTTGCATAGGAGTTTTATCCAAATGAAATTTGGATGGACTGCTGTATGTGAATGGCGGACAAATAGGAATAAAAATGGTTCGCTTTGGGTGGAAAAAGAAAATGAAAGAAATCAATATGGCCGAAACAGAGAGGGGTAAGCCGCTAGCTCTTCGTCGTACCTACTGATACACAAGGTATTTTGGAAACTCGGAATAAGTACTTTTTGTCGGACCTATTTTTATTTTGCAGTTGTACCAACCTAATTGAGCCAACTAAGTACTTTTATGAATTTGGGTTTTTCGAGAATATAATATGTATATAAGAAAGTTCTACCATTAAGTTACTTTTTTCATATGATTACTAAATGGTAAGGCGTAAAACCATATTCGGTATTTCGTTATCATCTAAGTACCTATGTTTATTATTAAAAGTGAAATAAAAGGGGGAATATTTAGCTGATTGCTTTTGACATAGTCGTATATACTCAATACAGCATTACGATTTTGAAATACGTCATTAAAGATAAAATTTCTAGCAATTCAATTTATCCTGATTGGCGTTAACAATCTCTGGAGTTGATTCAATATCGAGGTACTTGGTCCCATGCTGGGCGCCAAAACTTTTCAAGATCAACGTTATTCAAATATTATCTCAAATTGTCAAGTAAACAAACTAGAAGTAAAATGTCTTGCTTTCCAAACAAATAGAACATTGTCTATAGCGTTGCTATGTCGTTGTCTTTTATTCGTAGCGCAGCGATCGCGTTTCGAATCCCGATACACGAATATCCGTTCTGCCATTTTGGCGCGCGGGCGGCCGGAAACCCAAGGATATAAAGTTTCGCGCGCCTTTCTGCCCGCCATGACACTTTTCAATATTTTTACTCTTATTTACCGCTATTATTTATGTGTGCCATTCTTTGGCGAGGGAAACCGACCGTCTATATTGTCTGTTGTTGGTTTTCTATCGCTGAGTCCTTTATGTTTTGTTTGTGTTTGACCTCCGATATTTTTGTTTGGGGTGAGAAGAAATGTTGAGAATAACTTCGTTCCAGTTTTTGCGGAAAATTTAAGGACTGAAGTGTAATTTGATCGCATTATGAATCTTTTTTAGTTCATCACAGTTTTCTTGGTAGGAGGCTTCATGTACCTACCTACCACTCTGTTAAAGAAATCATTATAGGCGTTTTGAGGAATTTGCTGAAACATCTCTGTGAAATTCAAGGTTACTGTTTTTCTAAATTGAATAAATTACATATCTGAGAGGTTAAACAAGTTTCTCAAACCGACTGTACACAGGCATAACTGGGCCGGCCATATTAGCCGTAGAATCGATGACCTTTGGGGTAGACGTGTTCTTGAGTGGAGACCGCGGCAAACGTAAGGTAGGACGCCCTCAGGCTAGGTGGAGCGACGATCTTCGCAGGGTGCAGCTGGATGTGAGTTGCCGAGAATCGAACTAAATGGCATGCAATTGGCGAGACCTATGTCCAGCAGTAGACTGCTGTAGGCTGATGATGAGAGGCATAACTACAAACGAGCAAAAGTGTCAGAATGTACAATTTTTTTTTTTTGAGGCTGGGAAATCATCAAATGGCCCCTCCCGCTCTGGGTAGAGCGGAAGGGAGTGTCAGACTCTTATTGACTAAAACCCACCAATGTTCCTTCCTTAGCCCTTTAAGTATGTTCCAGGGCAGCGGTAACCCTTTCGGACGATCCCGCTACCCCGGCAGGCTTCGGCCCTGTTGGGCCCCGTCATCCCTGTCGGGCCCCGTCATAGAATGTACACTTAACATTATATTGTATCTTGAATATCAACTACCCACAACTACATAAATCTAAATACAGACATCTGTCAAGTTCTCCAAAAGATTCCCTCGCCATTCATGATACGTAATCGCATAGAGATTTAAAAAGCTAAATTGCGTCCCCAAACTGGTCGGTACGTTTTTTATTCGGACAGAATGGCTCTTTTCACATCCATTGCGGCGTAAGGTGGTCACTTTGTGGAAGTGTACTTGCTGGATGAGCTATCAGCGTAGTGGATGTTAAAATGGTTGGACATACCTATTTTCGGATTGGTTGTGATTTTGGTTTATTGTGAGCGGTCCATTTGAGACGTAGAGAGTGCAAGACAATAACTTTCAGGGCCTCAATTCTGTATTATTCCCCTTGAAATCTTACCACGTGCAAATCACGTCAATATCGTGTCTTGTTAACGGCAAGGAATCGAAATGTCAATCGTACGGACAAAATATATTTTGACAGTTCAAACCACGCCATACAGAATACGGAAATAGCAGATGTTGTGATTAACTAAGGAATTGATGTGGTTTCGTAGTAAGGAATCGTTAAGTGGTCATAGTGAATTTAGAAAGTAGTTTCCACAATATTTTCGAATCGCAGTGTTTTGTTTTTATCATGGGGCGATATTCACGTAAAGAGAGTCGATCGTCTTTTTTTCTCTTTTCCAGCAAGAAATATTAACTGTAGGTATTATAGGTTTCCATTGATATACTTCACAGAAGGCTCACAAGAATGTTTAAGTATCTTGTAAGAAGTCTGTGAAGAAGCGAACCTAATCATTCGTTTTGCAAAATGAGACGGTTTATTTTCCGTTTCGTACAAAACCGAACAATCAATCAATTCGTATCTTCCTGTTATCTCTACATCCTCGTGCACAAGCAATGGAATACACAAATAGGACTATGAACACGAGACTTTTATACGCTCATCCGATTAGACTGTCGTATATGCTTATGAGCTCTTTGTCGTGCGTTTTTGTGATCGCAGTTAATCGCAGCGATCGTGCGCAACCGTGCGGCAACGCTTACAAGTCCTCAAAGCGCTACTACAATGTGCGCTTTATATTATTTTGTATCGGGATGTTTGGATGTTCGGTGTGACGTCATCGGATGAAATGTATTGAGAATTGGAAAATGTAGATCTTATTTTTTTAAGGCATTTACGAAGGATGGGGATGGTAGTCGTATAATGAATGAAGAATTATTGAATGGTGAAAACTGACACAATCATAAACGTTGTTTATCTAAGTAGTGAGTTACAATTTCTGGACAATTACCCTCTTATAAGCGTTGCTTAAAGTTAAAAGACGTTTAAACGTCAAAAACTCTATGGTGAAATAGACGTTAATCAAAACCAAAAGTCATTTATTCAAATTAGGCTGAGAATCAGCACTTTTCAAAGGAGGTTAGAGACTGCGTTTCTACGGCCGATGTATATTCCGAAAAAGTTAGATACAACACAACGCAAAGAACTAAAAGTTACGCTGCGGGCTAAACGCGTAACACACTGACAGTAGGCATGGTTTTCATTTTGACAGTTCAACATCATTCATTGCGTTATTTACGTTGTTGAGCAGATACATTTTTCGAACATATGAAGCAATGATTTAGCAATATCCTTCAAAATTATTCAGATTGATAGTGTGTTACGCAATTAGGGTTTTAAATTCAAGGCTATCACTACCTACTACCTCTAAGGCTCAAGAAAATATTGGTCCTCCCTATAAACTGAGCTCATAATAGCTAACTAGATTTAACGGGAGGTGGGAAATAGCCGAATTACGCTTGTCTTGTATATGTAGATTAATTTTGTAAGTTTACAGAGCCACTCGTGCTTAGCCACCAACGCCGCACGTTCTACTTGTAACCCATCAAAAATAGGGTAGTTGCCTGGGTAAAAAAATAATAATTATATTTAGTCCGTTAGTTAGATTATCGAAAAATAATGGACACGTATTTTTTCTTTTGCCAATCAAACAAAAAATGACACAGATAAAGCGCGTCAAAATTTGGGAGTGGGGGGTCGTGACGTCACTTGCTTGCAGTGTCGCAAGCAAGTGACGTTACGCGGAACTTTAACGGGCGATATCTTAATATTTTTTTTATATAATTGACAAAAGAAAAAATACGGGTTCAATATTTTTTGATAATCTAACTGACTGACTAATTAGATTTTTTTAGGAAAATAGCCTATTCCGTAAAAATATGTTTTAACGACACAAAATCAACTTTAAAATGCTAGCTAGCTGTTTTAAAAGGAGGAGGTTAGCTGTTTTGTATACAAAAGGAGTCGAAAGAATCTTAGAGCATCAAAAAATTCGTCCGCATCGCTGTCAAAAGGAAAAGTGCCCAAAAGACTGGTAGCATTGCCACGTTGTATGACCATGCTGATTCTTCTGTACATCATAATTTCTCAGTCCCGGCTGTCATTCGTAGATCTTTGACATTCGTTACGGTTAGTCAGAAGCCCAAGTCTGGAAACCAGACTTTCCAAAGGGGTAGAAATTGTGTGAGCCACTGGTTTGTGGAGGTCAGACAGGCAGTCGTTCCATGTTAAATACTGGTATTCAGCTGCATCCGATTAGACTGGAAGCCGACCCCAACATAGTTGGGAAAAGGCTAGGCAGATCGATGTGTTGGTAGGTGTGATATTTTTAAAACATTTGTATGGACTGCCTCGTTGGTCGCAATCGCTACTGCTGAGCTTGAGATCCTGGGTATGATTCCCGGGTCGGGAAAATTGTTATCGGGTTTTACATCTGGAATTTCTCAGATGCAGCCCGGAGTCTGGATTTTTACCCGGTTGATGGCAAAAGGCTTGCCCCCTGTTACATGGGACTTAAACATAACTTGCGAAGTGTGGGTGTACCTTCTATAGGTTCACCTCTGCCCAACCTTTCGGGGAAACAAGGCGCGATGTTATGGATGTATGTGTATATCATAATTATTATTTTAAAGACTGTTCGCTTCTATATTATGTACAGACACATCATGCTACTGCAATCTGTCAAATTTCTTTAATAGATTTTCAACTTTATCGCTAAAGTATTAAGGTTCAAGGTTGATTGGGAAAATTTGACAGTTTCGGGTAGCTTGACCTGCTGGCGTCTGTACTATATTACCTATATTTAATATTATGACGAATAAACGTTCCGATCTTCAAAAAAATTAAAAACAAACGTCATATATTCAAACTAGGCTGAGAATGAGCAGTTTTCGAACGTCAAAATTACATAAGACAGTCCCCCAAAACGCCCGACCTTCACCACTTCCTAGTGCTTTTGCTGGGAAGAAGAGGCGCAACAAACTCCCAAGCAGCACAGCTGTCTGTTCAGTTAGACAAACTTCCTTCTATACAATAGACAAAACATTAAATTAAATTATTGCCATATGTCAGCTAGCTCATGCCAATATGCCAACAAAAATATTGAAAAGTATACTCAAGCAGAAATATAATAAAAATCCAAAAAGCTGGCAGTATTGCCACATTGTATGGCAATGCTGATATTTCTGTACATATTATAATTATTATCTTAAGGGCTGATTTTTCAATCGACTGATAATTTTTATTCGTGGAATAAAATTGACGTCCGATAGTGTTTGTATGTAAAAACTGTCAAAAATTCAAAATTATTCCTCCGATAAAGATAAGTGGCGTTGGAAAAATAAGAATGTTAGTTTATATATTATGTACTGTATATAACCTACTAAGGGCTGATTTTTCAATCATCTGAAAACTTTATTCGAGAAATAATTGGGAAATTTTGACAGTTATTTCATACAAAAACTGTCAAACGTCAGTTTAATTCCTCGAATAAAAGTTATCTGGCGATGGAAAATCAGCCCTTAGTCCTTTAACAGTGACGATTATTCGTTTCTAAACTTTAAAATATCTACAAACGGCTAATTAACCACATACCAACAAAATAAACAGAACTAGCTACACAGTGTAGGCAGTAACTCAATTACGCGCCCACAATTCGTAATAAAAGAGCCTTTATCGAATTACAGAGCGTTTTGCACCCTGCTATTATGCGAAGAATCGTCACAAACGAAGTATTGTTAGGGACACTAGGTGCCATTGTCTGTGTTATCGCTCCACGTCGGTTTTTGCCGTCTCTCTTCCGTTTAGCTAGGGCTTGAGGAGACGTGGCAGTAGGTAGATTACTTACTTAGTCGTGGTTAGGTTTGTGATGTGAGTTAGTTTAGTTTGTAATGTTTTTAGGCAGATGTGTTTAAACTGAACTATTGTGGTCTCTGGAGGAACATTTTTGCAACTTGGTTATCTAAACACGTATTATAATGGCGATTACATTCTCACGCTTTTTCTTAGTTTTATGTGCATTGAAACTTTGAAGATGGTCTTTGAAACTTTGGTCCATGGATTTTTGAGTTTAGACTCGGATATCTATGGGTTAGACGTTAAAAAGTGCCTTTTTCTTGTGCCTATTTGAAAAAATGCTTTGACTTTGATTGCAATTGTCCATGGGTCTGTCTTGGACACAAGTCTTACAAAGCAGATGCAGCAAGTTTGTATAATTAGTGTGTGTATTTTATGCAGAATAACAAATATTAATTTCTTTTTTCAGTTGATGAGATAAACAATTATCGCCATATTTTAGCAACCACCTTCAAAATTAGATAGGTACGTTAATTATAAATGAAGTCTGACTAATGTACAACAGCTCACATCCTCACAAAAGCTAAACCAGTATAGGCAGAAGCCTATAAGCCCTATTCCATTCTCCCCACTTTTATTCAAACTCGTCATTGATTGTCGACCTAACGCCCTTACAAAAACTTATCGCGACGTTTGTTCACTTTTTATTTTCACTACGATATACACCTTTACAAAATTTACAATACATTTAGGCGGGACCTTTATAACTCTTGTTTCGAAGGTCATAAGGTTAATTTTGGCTTGGATTTTTGTTTGGTATATAGAGGTGTAATGTGGGTTTTTATAGGCAGACTTGCAACGGAAATAAGTTCCTTTGTATGACACTATCGTATCGCATCGTCAACCGCTTCCTTTCCGAAGATTATTGTAGACGCCAGAGCAAATAAAAGCTATCGGCCAATGTTTGAATATTAGTTTTTTTGGGTTTATGCTGGTTCATGTTAGGTGTTTTCTTGTGTATGTTCAGCTGGGGAGCAGGATTGTTGTCTTCAAGTTTTTGGGCGTAGATTGTAATGTACGTATGTACTAGTAAATGAATTGATAGAGGATATTGATACAACATTGTCGCAAATGGAAGGGCTTAAATATGATGTAGTTTCGGACTTGTTCTAATTCAAATAATTTTATTTGTAGAACACAGTTAAAAAATGGATGGATGCGGATGGCGGAGGACAGGGTGTTGTGGCGCAGCCTGGGAGAGGCCTATGTCCAGCAGTGGACTGCGATAAGCTGAGTTGAGTACCTACAGATGATAATATGTCTTGCCGTCAACGTTGTGTTTTTCATTGAAATATTTTTTTCTGTATTGATTTCGACACTAGTTACATTTGTAAAACAAAGAACAATATAGTGAAGATTTGTGGACATAATGATCTGAGGGGCAATTATCGTAATTTTAAGAACGTTCACAGTGTGTTTTCTCTCTAAATCTGTCAAAAATACCTCTAATCTCCCTACATTTTTGACAAGTTTTTGACATTTGTTTGTTGCTGAGATGAGACTGCGACTAGATTTTAAACGTTTTAAATTACGAGAACTGACCTTCTGGTATCGTAATGGTTGTCCCTTCTCTGTATAAGGAGAAGTCTTTGTGCAACAAAGGGGTTGCTGAAACTGGGATTTTTACCATGGATACTTCACTTTCTTTGATACCTTCAATGAGGTGTTTATCATAACTTTCCCAAAAAACTTAAACTTGTCCCAAACAAATAATACACCAAATAATGCGCTACATTCGAGAGTCGAACCCCGAACCCTTTGATTCGCATTCCGTGAGTACGGGCCGCTCGGGGCACAAACAAATAACCCGACAAAGTGACTACAGAAATCGCTATGATTGAAAGCGAGTGTCTATTACGTGTCATCATAGACGATTGTTATTGACTGTTATTCCAAAGTTTTTCCTTGTGTTTTCCGGACCATTAGCGAGTCCTGTTTTTGGGGCCTGCTAATTTAACCGTTACCCTTAGTATATAGCTAATTGGTAGTTAGTAATATTGGTTCAGTAAGGGTTGGTACGATACTTGTTTTTTTCACCCATTGTTGACATATTCCTCCTCGTTTATACATTCTACTCTATTATTTTTCTGCTCCGATATCGCGGTTAGTTTAATATTGACTGTATGATAAACCCCTTTATTCATAAAAGTTATTTAAAGTTGAGTAGTGATTAGCAACTGTTTAACCATACATTTTTGACGTTTAATCGTCTCTTAACTTTAATCATCGTTTATAAATAAACCCCATAATATTTCAATTAATTATTGTTGTGATGAAGCCCTCTAGATTGAAAACAGACATTAGCATTAGCTTCTTGTCTATTCAACCACATCTTCTCTTCCCAAAACAAGGTATGTCTTCCCAAAGTATGACGGCGTTTTTGGCTCAGGGTCGAATCTTCTGCCCTGCTTGCTGCCCATGTAGCACCATATAATATCAATCCAAAGCCATTGCTTCCCATCCCAACACGTTACCCAACATCCAGCTAAAATGCAGGTCACGCACGCGGCCGTCCGACACAAAGGCGTCAAATTTGCACGTCGGCGCCCGTTTACGCGACATCTCGCATTCATCGCATTGACGCTGTGTATACGAAAAATTGCCATTATGCGCCCCCGACGCCATGACACCCGCTGACGGAACTTTTTTTCTCTCGTTTGTTCTTTTTTTGAATGTTTTATTGTTTGTTTTTGATGTTATATTGTTTATGGTGTAGGATGACTATCCTCATTTTAAGCACAAGCTATTAGGAATGGTTTAAGTTGCTCAATGAAGAAGATTGTAGAGTGTAGAGCGTTTATTAACACAGGAAGGGATTGTATTAATCGAAAAGTTGTCCTCAACTATATAATTAATCTAAGTATATATAATGATGTTCCCAGTCTGCAACCAATAAATCAATGAAATATATCCAATAGTTGAGTCACTATAGCTAGTCAAAGATTGGCGAAACCCATAGTCGGCCCATGATTACAATTTAGTTTGTTTAAAAAAAAAACCCTTTTTTTATTTGGTGTTTGGATTAATTTGGTAGTTCTAAAGTAATCTTTTGCATGAGTATTGCCAGTGTTTTCATTTATTGTCGTATTGTTGTCTCCACATTGTAGAAGGGCTAATAATGGCTGTTGAAGGAAAGTTCGTTCTTAGCAGGCAGAATGACGCTTCACAATTCTATGTCTGCCTCTCATTTTCATGGTATACATCACCTTTTACCAAACCACAGAAGAAGAAGTAGAATTACATGAAAGGCTTTTGGATACTTTAGTTACTTTCCGCCAATGCCAAGTAGTCGTCTTGCATCTTAAAAAAGCAACCCAATCTTTGCTTTTACTCCATTCACTCCACAACCCAGTCGTAATTCGTTTGAAATCGAATCTATCACTTACCGATCATAGAACTGCATGAATGGCACGTGAATGGCGGTCGTTCAGGTTGATCTGAATGTCTGACTGTCGGTAAACGGTCTGGGTGGCTGTCGACTGACAAATGACTGTCATTATCAGCATTGTAGGGTTAGTTAGTGTGTGCTGCACTTATTGGGCTGAGAATGGATCGTATTGGTGATAAAATAGAATGGTTTACAAAGTACTGGAAAGTTAAGAGAATAAGTAGCTAGCTAATCACACTGGTATAACTGTGCACTGTCAGGCTTCTTACGTGATGTTTTAAGCTAATATCTTGGTTAATTGCAACTGTACCACTTCTATTGTATGTATTTCAACAGCTACTCACATGTCGCTTATTAAAAAAAAAACTATCTTTTATGTAAAGAAAGAAAGAAAAAGTATTTATTGCGACTTGTACCGGAAGATCACAAACTAAACTAAACACAGTTAAAAATAAAATACCAAACTATACAGGGTGGCAGGGACATCGACGCGCAAACTATAACCATAGATTCAGCACATGATACTAGACCCCATAGCGTCGAAATTTTTGGTCGGTTATCAAAAAAAAAAATCTTCTGTTTCATAGATAAGTGCAATAAGTAACAAAAAGAAAAATAAAACAGATTGTCCTATACGAGGCCAAAAGGCTCCCATCTCAGAACTGTACCTAATAATGACAACGAACTTCTGATATTTGTTAACTATTCGCAGCACAATTGCTTGCCAATCAGGAAAATAGTTGAAGAGTCACCATATTTTAAGCCAGGATACACCTATTCCTTGGCGGACTAAGTACCTGTCTATAAAACATCTGTAAACAACATTTGTCATAAGAAACTCTACTTCAATGAATTTCGGTTTTCCTATTCATTCATATTACCTATTAATTACCTAAATTTTCTAGTGAAATTCTTTCAAATAAAAGGTTTTAGTTTTCGCCTGTCAAAATAAAAACTAAAACCAATTTTAACTCTCAAGTTAAAATATACTGCTGCAGTATAGACTTTTTAAAAACTTATAAAGGCAGACCTGTCCCCCTAACTCGTAGATTATTACTTGATATAATTTCCCTCCAGTATAATTTTCAATCTGACCGTCTGTGGCCGCCGGCGAATTGCATTTTTCTTCTAGTTTTATTTTTAATCTCCCCAGCTTAACCGCGTTTCAACATATTTATTTCCTGTCAGGATCGTACAACGAGGTAGGTAATATGCCTACAACGATGCTGAAGCACTAACCTCGAGTATGTATGAGGGTTATTTCTTCGATTCTCTATTAAATTAAAGTAGGTACCGTCGACACGGTGGATGGGTGACCATCTTTACATACCAACACCCCTCCGTGCCTCGGAAAGCACGTTAAGCCGTTGGTCCCGGCTGTCATTCGTGGACCTTTGACAGTTGTTACGGGTAGTCAGAAGCCCGAAAGTCTGACAACCAGTCTTACCAAGGGGTATCGTATTACCCAGTAACTGGGTTGTGGAGGACAGATAGGCAGTTGCCCCATGTAAAATACTGGTATTCAGCTGCATCAGGTTAGACTGGAAGCCGTCCCCAACATAGTTGGGATAACGCTAGCCAGATGATGAGGTACCGTCGACACGAAAAGAAGAATAAGAGGACTAGTTTGTAGAGTTACGACATTGGCTCGCAATCATGATATTTATTTTCTTCGTCTTCTAATAGGTACTTCAAACCATTCATGGCTTTGAAGTAACTAGCTAAATAGCTTGATATTTTACCCACAATCTTCAAAGTCACGATCCCTTTGTTTCTGCTTGTATGATAGGCAGACTTTACTTTCAACTAGTTTCCGTCCGCGGCTTCACCCGCGTGGTATGTCGATAAAAACCTATGTCCTTCCCCAGGGCTCAAAGTATCCCTATACCAAATTTCATCAAAATCGGTCCAGTCGTTTCGGAGATAAGCCGGAACAAACAGACAGACATACAAATATACAAAAAAAAATGTTATAAGTACATACTTACATATGAATTTAGTAAAAAGCCGTTGTTTTGATATTACAAACAGACGCTTCAATTTTATTTATTTGTATGTAAGTATAGAGTACCTCATTATAACAGAAAGTCGTTGATAAATTAGGCACATCACATTTTATTTTTTTTAAGCACCATTGTGATAATGAAAATCTGTCTTGTAAAGTTAATCACGAAAGCCACTCCATCAAAATAACATGACATTTTAAAATAACCGAGATGATGCGGAAAATAACTTAGTACCCACCTAGTAAGATAATCACCCTCAACCGTGTCCATAAAAATAACAGACCATAACAGCGCGCCTGTATAGCCCGAACGGTTAGGCAAAAATGCACCTATAGCACACCCACATTTCACCAGTTATGTTTAAGTCCCATGTAACAGGGGCCGTGCCTATTGCCATAAACCGGGCAAAATCCAGACTCCGGGCTGTATCTGAGAAATTCCAGATGTAAAACCCGATAACAATTTGCCCGACTCGGGAATCGAACGTAGGACCTCGTGCTCAGCAGTAGATAAATGATTTTATTTCCGTAAGTACACTTTTACACGTCAATCATATTTTAAAACTAGATGATGTCGGCGTTTCCTATCTGTCTAGTCTGAGAAGAAAGGCCGAAACAAACTCAGAGGCACAGTCTCTTTTAAAGTCCAGACATAATCTTGGTCAGATCATATGTAGACCATGTAGGTCGATGTCTGAGATGGTATTTTGAGGAAAGAACCACACAGATTGAGAGGACCCAGAGTAGCGATTGCGACCAACGAGGCAGTCCATACAAATGTTTTAAAAATATCACACCTACCAACACATCGATCTGCCTAGCCTTTTCCCAACTATGTTGGGATCGACTTTCAGCCTAATCGGATGCAGCTGAATACCAGTATTTAACATGGAGCGACAGTCTGTCTGACGTCCACAAACCAGTGGCTAACACGATTCTTACCCCTTTGGTAAGTCTGGTTGCCAGACTTTTGGGCTTCTGACTACCCGTAAAGAATGTCAAAAATCTACGAATGACAGCCGGAATTGAAAACCAGCGCTGGGGCTCTGTCTCGTATAGGGTCTTAGCATATTTGATCTTTTAAAAGTGATAATGAATAATGTGGATAAAAAAAATTCCGTATGTGCAATATTCACAGATATGACGAAGGCATTCGATTATGTAAGACATGACATCCTCTTAAATAAACTTAGTCACTATGGTTTAAGGGGTAATGTCTTAAATTTAATTAAGTCTTACCTCACGGATCGTAAACAGTTCACAGAAATATCGAGAATATGCCATAAAACAAAACGCGAATTAAAATATCTATCCGATGGTAATTTGGAGTTCCACAAGGCAGTGTGCTTGGGCCTTTGTTGTTTTTACTATATATTAACGACCTACCTCGTCAAATACATCATCCTATGACTTTATTTGCTGACGACAGCACAGCCATAATTGAATGTGAAAATAAAGCGCAATACGAAAGTGAAATAAATAATACACTTGAAGAAATAATAGATTGGCTTAATAAAAATAATCTTGTTGTAAATCTACAAAAAACAAAAGTAATGCATTTCTTCCAACGGCTAATGCCAAATAATATCATAACTAAATATAAAGACGAAATAGTAGATACCACTTCAGTTACAAAATTTTTAGGAGTACATATTGATGATAAACTGACATGGAAAAACCATGCTGAAATCGTGTGCCAAAAACTAAGTAAAAACGCATATGTTCTCCATAATCTCTCAAAGAAGTTAAATATGAATACGTTAGTGACAGCTTATCACGGTTTAGTTGCTTCATTACTGAGGTTCGGTATCATATTTTGGGGAAACTGTAGTGAGAGAGAAATAATATTTAGGGCCCATAAACGTTGTTTTCGTTCAATGACAGGTCTTAAACCTTTAGAAAGCTGTAAACCTAGTTTTAAATCACTAAAGATCTTAACATTTCCTTCCTTGTACATACTTGAAGTAGCCCTATTCGTTAAGATGAACAGTCAATTGTTTATATCAATGGTGGACGCAAAGGACCAATGAGGTCTCAATATAAAAGCCAACTTTATACGGGTGGCTACCAAACGTCCTTACTTGAAAAAAAAATATTTTTTGTATAGGTCCTCTTATATATAATAGATTACCAATACATTTAAAAGACTTACCCTTCACCGAATTTAAATAACAGTTAACAAAATTGTTGTTGGACAAATGTTACTACTCGCTTAAAGATTTTTTTGATGATAAAAGTTTCTGCTAATCGGATTCTTGATGTAAAATTATGATTACTTTTTTGACATTTCTATAGTAGATAAGTGCCTAATTCCGAATTATATGTGTGGTAATATTTTTTTATTTATTTCTTTTTATATTTTTTATTATTAGTTTTATCAATAATAGTATAATTTTTTATTTTTAATATTTTTTTTAATACCATTATATGATGATTATTTTATGCTATTAGTAAGCGAAAAATGTTATATGTAATTCTAAGTCATTATGCTGTCTCAATTGTATAGAAATGTTATTCAAATGTTAACGTAGCAATTAAGCAATTATTACATTAATTAAATAACTTTGCATGCCGTAAGGCAAAATGTATCAGGACTCTCCATAAATTAACACCATATTTGTAACCTACATTATTGGCAAATAAATGATTTCTATTTCTATGCTGAACGACGGCCGTTTTTATTTTGAGTGGATGTGACGCATGTTTTCCCCCGACTTGTTATTTTTTTGTGTTCTTTTTATGCGTTGTGTTTGCCGCAAATAAACGTATTTTGTTTCTTATTTTTTATATTTTTTTCCGAGACACGGAGGCATCCCGATATATAATGGATGGTCACCTATTCACGAACCAACCATTAACCTTCGACCACCCCGTGCGGCTGTCATTATTTAGCCACAAATCCATATCACACCTACCAATCACACCTTAAAATACCAATAACTCCAAAACGCCATAACTGTGGGTACAATAAAATAGCGTAAGTACATCTACCACAAATCTGCGACAGGGTGATCTGGTAAAGCCATGGATTTATGGTGGATGTAATAGAGATCGTGCCACCTCCGCAATTAGCCGCTAAAGGGTGTTTGTTTGTGGGGTTAGGGGGTGGCCATCTTGTAGCGGGGAACGGGATAAGTAGGGTTAGATTTTCGTTGAATTTGTTTCAATATTTGGTGTGAGATTTTCTATTATCAAGTAAATCCTGAAAGATCGTGTTCTTCTACTTTATTTTAAACTGCCTGTAGTGTAAGTATCAGAAACTGACTGCATATCTTCAAAACATGCTTGACTGAATGTATATTTTTTCCAATCAAGAAATTATGCGAACTATTTCGAGTGCCTTTCAATTTATATTTTTCACATCAAATGCAATCTTCATCAACTTTATGTGATCCCTAGCTGGTTATGATGAACCTCCTCTATTTGACTCTCATCTTACCCGTAAAAAATACATCGGAATCAACAAAGAATTACTTATTTAGTTCCTATGTTACATATTTTATTTTAGCTGCATCCGGATCAACAGAAAGACGATCCAAAAAAAAATTAATTCGGTGATACAATTTTTTTTTACATACATGTTTATTTATTTTTATTTATTTATTTATAAGTAGGAGAACCAACAGCTAAACCAAATTAATAACAATTGTATAAGCGACACAGAGATAATTACAGGTTCTCACGAGTAGACACAGAGAAGGTAGTAGAAATCTTAGGATCACTAAGTAGCAAGCACGATAAAAAATACAAATAAAAGGAATAAAAAAAAAAAATTACTCATCTGTAATTGCCATAATTATGGGTAACCATGGCTATCCTTCCCCTCTTTTATTAAAACAACACTGATGTTTCCTAGTTGTTTTGGTAAATAAAAATGATTACTTACTTATCTTTTCAAAGTCTTTCATACTTGCCCAACTAAAACAGGTTCCACTTATTTTCCTAGCCCAGTCCGATCACTACCCTCGACATTGTTCTTTTATTGAAAAAACACTGATGTTACCTAGCCTTTTTGGTAAATAAAAATGATTACTTACATATCTTTCCCAAACCTTTATATACTTATTGAACTAAAACATGTATTACTTTATTTTCGAAGCCCAGTCCTGTCACCATCCTTCGTAGTCGTCACCCTACAACCAGTAGCAGCACGGGCGCCCCCCGCCGCGCTCCCGGCTCTAATCGCCCCCGGCCGATACATAAACTGTGATTATTGTCTTTTTTATTGTACATGAATAAAATATTAATTGCCGATAACTTAAATGTCCGCTCTATCTCACATCGATGGCTTTTGAACGGGTTTTCTGTGATTTAATTTTTTAGGGAGGTTTATACGTTTTGGAACGTAGGCTTTCTATTCTCATTGCCCGATGACACGGTCTGTAGCAGGAGATAACCTGTTAAATGATACGGTCTGTAGCAGGAGATAACCTGTTAAATGATACGGTCCGTAGCAGGAGATAACCTGTTAAATGATACGGTCTGTAGCAGGAGATAACCTGTTAAATGCTTACCGGTGCTGTACCGTTTCTTTATTTAATGGTAAGGAAAGAGGTATAGTGTAAAGAGCCCTATTAGGTATTTAGAACATAACTAATTAGAGATAGATTCAACTTCTTTTAACTGAACTGACAGCTGTGCTGCTGGGGAGTTGGTTGCGCCACTTGTTCTTTCCAGCGAAAGCACTGGTGAAGGGCGGGCGTGCCGGGGGACTGTGTTGATTCTCAGCCTAATTTGAATAAATGACTTAACTTTCTTTTTTCTTACGCTTGCCATTTTGCATATTGATAGGTCGGTATCGGTAATCTTATCAAAAACAATTTGCTAAAATCCTTCTAGTACATTTTTATATGGAATAAATAGAACTGCCATTTCACCCATAGAATTAGCAATAGTGTATAAGAACTGCGTTACAATAACAATAAAGTTTTAGAGGTATGAGGAACAGGGTGTAAAGTTCACTCATCCTCCATAGAAACGGGAGGATCCTCCGACCAGACGTGTGTTTGGTCTGGTGGGCAATTGCCCCAACGACTGATGTCGGGAAGTTTGTATATATGCTAATTGCGCGGTAAACAGTTAAGAAATTTAAGAAAAACAGTCTCCCTTAATTATATAGCTTAGGTAGATTAGGTATCTATCTATCAGATATTGTCCTCTCGACTCTCTCAGAACAATAGATAAAACATTTTCCCTTTATTTACCTCCAAATCCATGAGTTAAAAACCGTGAAATCCCCCAATGCCCCCAAGCTGGCATGTGTCCCCTTATTGTTCACACTCGAGTGTTTATTCGCCGATAATTGAGTATGTACCGTATTTAATCGTGAGCCCCCTGAGCCCCTCTGTTTAAAGAAATACTCGCACCGCTGACTTTTTGAGTGGCTCGTGAACACATGGCGATTGGGAGTTTAATCATTTTGAAATTGTTTTGGAAAGTTAATAAACTGTTAAGTGTTTTGTTTGTAATTTAGTTTTATAAACTGTCTGGCTGTCTGTCACTTTATTTTGAGGATTTTGTAATATCTTGATTTTAAAAAGTGCCCATGGAGTTGCTCGTCATAGAGACCAACGTTTTGTAACGGCCAAATAGTTTCATCTTTCTGACTAACTGTCAGACTTCTTGACAGTTCAAAAGTGTTTATATCCAGCCCAAATATTCTTATACAGAGTTCATTTTATAAGGTTTTTTTTACTATTTGAACTTTGAAAAGTTTTCTTGTAGGAAGTGCCTTGTATAAGAAGCGCGCTTTTCAGCGTGAAATCCGCTCGGTTTGTGATTTTTCAAGCATGGAATTACCTGTCTATTGATTCTTTCTTTTGCCATTACTAAGAAAGGGTTATTACTAAAACAACAAGCTTAATTCTGATGTATCGTTTATTATTCGTATCATATAAAAATTAAACATTCGTGAGTACAACTAAAAACTTCAAGAAATAAAACTTAAATTACAACAATAACATAATATCAACAATAATTCATTAATTGTAATATACAAACATTATTTTATAACTATTAAATTAGACCAATTAACTATATTATTATTTAAATTGATCGGTGGGTAAATTAAACATAAGTTGGAGAAAATTATTATAAATTAATAGTGACGTCGTCGTGTCTCTATACCTAGTCAATTAGTAGAAAATTTTAGAGATGTGCATCATTGTTAAATTTGATTTCGGCTTCTGCATGTACGAACCATTCTATGACGAAAAAACCTGAATAAATTTAAGTACAAGAATTGAGACACGAAATATGTACATTTATATACAACATTTTAGATGGTTAGTTTTAATTTACCATTCACTTTATATTAGACGTAAGCTGTTTTCTACAAAATGACGTAAAAGCCAACCAATAAGGACAACGATCTGTATCAGTTTTGTCATACTTTGCTCTCAAATATTAACTTTTAAGTACAATAAAGACAATTTCTAGACTTAAAATAGAAAATAAATCCAGCTTATCATAAATAGAATGTTCTGAGAATGCTGTGTAGGTACAATACTTATGAATAAAAGAGTGCTAGAATTGGCTACGTTGAAATTGACAGCGATCCATAAAGTTTTACTTTACGATAATTTTCCAACACAGATTGCATTTCTGAATGTCAATTGTTAAATCTCATGTCAATTTTGATTGCTTGTTGTTATTTTGGTCAAATAATCACACGATAAGATGTCAACAGAATAAAAGATTAAATTATGATTCATCACCATCATAATCAGCCTGTAATGTTCCCACTGCTGGGACACAGGCCTCCTCTCTGTGAAAGGGAGTGGGCCGTAATCCACCACGCGGGCCCAGTGCGGGTTGCTAGATGTCACATGTCTTCGAATTTTTGGTTCTAGGACATGCCGGTTTCCTCACGATGTTTTCCTTCACCGTTTTAAGAGGTGTGGTGATGAAATAATTTACAGAAAGTAAAGCGCCTGTCTGGGTTCGAACCTACAACCTACAACTCGTAAGTCCCGGCCGTTTCCACTGGACCACTACTGCTCTCTCAATCATGATTAGACTTTCTGAAACTGGGGCAAATAAACAATTATTTAAAAACAGATTAAGTATGTATAAGATTTTACAACAAAGTATTTTAAAAATAACAGAACAAGAAGGTACGCTATACATAGTTTAAAACAAAACAAATAGTAGAGATTATTTACAAGTGCTATTTACAATATGTGAAGTTTTATTTTATCCTAATTCACACTATTCTCTTCAATATTATATACTCGAACAGTCGTAACAACACCGAAAGTAACAGTATCGAATCGAAAACATATCGAGGGAATAGTGTAAAATAATCGCCTATTAATTCATCGTGTCCAAAGTCGTCTTATTTTATATAATGTTGTATGTTTTTTGATTACATAATTACAATATTGCACTACAATTTATTAGTGATTAAATACATTTAATGCATTAGTGTTGAGCTACATTTATAGACAAATCCAGTGTAGATACCAAGAGTGTTTTAAAATATAGTTTATTTTAACCAAGTACCTATAGTAAGATGTCAAACAATTAAAACTATTCATCAAAACGGTAATGAATAAGAACAATAACTTATTAAATCTGGTATCAGTGAGAATGGAAACCGGTTACATGGTATACACGTCATACAATAGTCTTTATACAAAATTGACATTAATTGACCTAACTAACGTCTATTAATTACACAGTTGAAGAGTAAATTCTATGATATGTTATCTATTCAAAGTGCGAGGTGCGCCTCACGAGAAAACTAAAAGTAGGTACATTGCACATTAAAAGTAACATTGATTGCACATTCATTGAAAATTCATGTCACGATCAGCACCATTCCATCATTCAACATTTTATTTAACCAGGATTATGCTTACATTTTTGACTGTCCATTAAAAACAGAAACCATTTATCGCCGAAACTAACACATCGGCCGAAACTGTCCCATCCCTATACACACTGTCCATTCTAAAGCAACAAAAGTCAATAACCTTCCATTCAGTCTTACACGCTGTCAGGTGAGCTGGTCTCGCGCTCCTGTACGGAGGTGGAAGGCCGCTCCCAATGCGAGGGCCAGACCCTCGCTGGGAGCGCGACCGGCCTTCAGATGACGTGCTGAGGCGGTTCCTCGTCGCTCTTCATGAGGACGTAGGCCACGGGGCGTTTGACGTCAGCGGGGGGAGGGGATGGCGTCCGGCGAGGTGGACAACCGCAGGGGGATAAAGCGCTGCTGTAGAGGGCACTGCTGTATAAAGCTCCGCCGTATAGTGCCTGTGAAGAAGACGGGAGATTAGGGCACATGTTTTACATATCTTGTCAACAATTCAAAGGGAATTTAAAATAATTATTGCATAGGTTTTCCTCATAAATATTTCTACTAACTGACTACGCTGATCAACGATCAAGAAAATCATTTTACGTGCCAGATTATTGACTCTAGGTGTCATCATCATCAGCCAGAATCTTTATTATGTAATATCATTGTCGTTGAATCTATAAGAATCTATTTCTTTTTGGTGAAGCATCAAGTTAACAAAATAAACTTAATATTCGTAAATCAATACCTTATTGAAGATTACCTGCAAATGCGCCAACTCGGCTGCCAGCTTCCCATCATCAGACGGTATCTTCGCAAACGGATAGAACGGGTACGGTAGCGGTGGGAACAAGGCTCTGCTTAACTCCGGTTTATCCGCGAAGTGATGTGGCATCGAGTGCAGCTGCGGATGTACCGGGTGTGGTACCGACGGCGTTACCAGTCTCGGTACCGGCGCCATCAACCCGTTGATGCCAAAACCGAATTTCGGCTCCTTCTTGACAAGCGGTTTCGGCTTTCGTCGTGGCCGGTATTTGTAGTCGGGGTGTTCTTTCATGTGTAGCGCCCTAAGGAAGAAAAACGAAATGAGTTAGGTACTTAGGTAGGTAATTATTGATATGTAACTAAGTTTAATTTGGGTTTGCAAAGTGTCAGTATGCAAAGTGAATAATCATATAATTCGGTTGCTCTTGGACTATCATTTCCGGCGAACCCTTCCCTTTCTGGCGCCAAGTCATAAAATTTGACCCGGTAATATAAAATGGAGTCATTAGATCTATTAAAATCAGGTTGTTAGAAACCACAGGAAAAACTCAGGTCTCCCCTATTTCATAGAAACAAAAATTGACAAATTATCACTTCCCAAACAATTTTCTGCATAATTTCATTTGACAAATTATTGCTTCGCAAATAAACGACACGGTTGGCGCAGAGGCTGAGCGATCGACTGCTGCGCTGCGTGTCGCGGGTTCGATTCCCGCACGGAACAAATATTTGTATTGCCTACAGGTAGTTGTTCCGGGTCTGGCTGTTTGTGTATGTGAGTTTAAATGTTTGTAAACGCACCCACGATACAGGAGTAATTCTCAGTGTGGGGCAACGTTTTAAAAAAAAAAAAACTTCACAAATAATTGTAAAACAAACCTCACGCTTGGCAAGAGAACGTGTAAACAATAACTTGCTAACCAACTATTACTTTAACTAATTTTAATGTAGTCAAATATTTCAGTTGGTTTAACATATTTTACGTAAAATAAAATAAGCCAAATATTTAGTATCGTTAGTTTTCACCATTTCTATTCAGTCAATTGCTTAGTCAATGATAAAATATTTGTATCTTTATGTCAGTTGCACAAAATATACAAATTAAATTAGGTACAATGTGTTTTGTTGGTTTGGTTTTACATTAAAAAATAATGTTTCTGGCGTTGTGTGGTCACAGTTCTGACCTAACCTAACCTAGCTGATTCAATTAAAAAAATATTTAAGCGTGTTACGTTGCAAATTTCACTAAACTTCAAGAAAATTATAAACTATACATGGCAATTAAGTAATATTAAAATAGATTCTAACCTAACCTACAGTTCTGGTAGCAGTTCGTTTTTTTTCGTTCGTAGTTCGTAACCATAAATTTGACTTGTTTTAAACAAATTAAAGCACATAAACTTACAAAGAAATACGGAAATGATATCAAATAAAAGTGCATTTTTTATTATAATATATCATTCCCATAAATCTTATTTTAGTCTTTTTTTATTTTTACAACCAATCATTTGACTAAATGTTTTTTGTCTAAAGATCGTTTGCTGTAATAAATCATTTGATTAAAGACCAAGGCCCAGGCCAGGCCGAGTATAAATTTGGCCAAATGATAATGTGCGTACTAAAATCATTCCAAATATTGCATTGGTTAAAAAAAGGTTGCTAAAATTTGTTTGGATAATGAAATGTATTTTTTTTTTGGCAAAACGGCAGGAACCCTGTAAACTCCGCTTAACATCACGATTTAACGTTTTTCTTCTACTTTGTGGCTTAATTCTAGCGTTCTGAATAAACTTTATCTTTCGTGTAACGACTGTTAGCTCTCCCGTCAACCTCTTTGTGGCCCGTCGCTCTCGACCAAACATCAACACTTCGAGAATTATCAGCAAAAACAACACGGAAGATATCCGATACCTCTGAAATCGAAAGCATAACTCAATTCGCCCCACAATAGTATAAGTTTAGCGTCAAAATGCCACAATGAAACGCCGCTGGGCGATATAACATTATTATTTATGCAATAAAGCGTGCAATTGTCGCGAACGCCTGGCCGCCCTTAAAACAACAATGTCGATTCAACAATGCGCGGATTATTGCATTGTCCCAGTCACAATCGGGTATCTGTGTATACCACTGCACTATGTGCATTCGAAATGGAAGCAAAATTGAATTGTATTGTTATGGAATAGAGTTGAATTTGGGATGCGGGTGTGTGTGTTTACGACGTGTAGTATTGGGAATGAGTCGACACAGCGTCCGATTATGCGAGCTTTGTGATAGAATCGCGATTGTCAGCGAGTCGATTGTAATTATTCGAGTGGACCACGCTGGCGGATGATAGTTCGTCATTGCGCTGAGGTTTGAATGCGAATGTTTGTTGAGTCTGATTGTGTAGCGGATTTAGATTTATTTTTTTATTTAATTTGCGATAAATGCTGCCGTGTTTACAGTTATTTGACTTGAGCCATTGAGCTACGTTCTTTGATTGCAATGACATTGCTATTGCATTCTGATGATTACATGATGTATATAAGCAGTGTAGAATAAGCAGCAGAATAGAAAAAAAGTTGCTACGGCGTTACGAGCCGCGCGATGGCTAGCAACATTGATATAAGCAGTGACATTTTATTGGCGGTTTTAATAATTATGTTCAAGCTTTGACCAAAGTGGCCACTGTAAAAGTAAGGTTAGGTAGGGTTAGGAATATGGTGTAGCCCGTTACTGCGTATAGGTATTGTTAAAGTTATTTGAGAAAAATATTTAAATGTCAAGATGTCTTGTTGTTAAGTAGGATCATTCAACAGTTGTGACATGCACCCCTGGCACAACGTAGGTTGATAGGCCGATCTTTTTTATCAACCTTAAGCGGCTGGTTGACACTTCCCGTGACCCAAGGGCTGGCTTACCTAGGCCAGAGGCTAAGCATTGCCATACAACGTGGCAATGCCATCAGTGTCTTGGGTACATTATTAGTCGACAGCGATGCGGAGAAGAAAATTCAAAATTCAAAATTCGACGCATTATTTTAGTTTTTTAATAGTTTTAGTTAGATTAGGATATTATATTTTTATTTTGAATAATTTGTAGTTTATTAGAAGTTTGTACATTATCTTAATATAGATAAATAAATAAAGTACACATGGGCACTTCTGAAACGTCTCAAGTGTGAGATATTTTCTAACACTGTCCCCAGTTCCCGACAGGCAACCAACTAACTTCTGAATTGAAAGCGCCAAACAATAATTATATGGTATCTCAAAGTAACATAAAATATTCAATAAATCCTATCACAAAACTTTTCCATACACAAGTAGCTACCTATTCACACCAAACATATTTATCAGCATTCACAGAAACTGTCCTATCTTCGAAACCAAAAAAACTGAGGTCGTCGAACCTGACACTATCACTTCTTTCATTACAGTTTGTTAACCAAATAAACACGATATCGCTAAGGAAAATAACACAATCATCTTTGGTCAAGAAAAAACCTATCGACGCACTTTTATCAGACACGTTTTGGCGTATTTTTTCTATGGAGCTAATCGAATTCGGTAAATATCGATATATTTATACTATGATTCTCGATATCAAGCACCGCTTGTATATTGAATTTGGAACGTCAATAAGAAGTTATTGGGTTTTTTTATTAATGCCTTTTTGGTGTAGCTAGTGTTGTGCGATTGTGGTCCGATTTAAGTTTTTTTTTCAAGATTTGTGAGATAATTCAACGAAGGGGCGAACTGGTAAAATATGTTCATGTTTGCCCACATTTGTATTTTGAAGGCCACCTGCTACGCGTTAAATTTAATGTTTTAGGGTGGCGCCTTTTTCAGTCGTGCAAAATACTGGTACTCAGCTGCACCGGTTAGACTGGAAGCCGACCTTAACATAGATGGAAAAAGGCTCGACAGGATGAGAAAAATGATGGGTGGCGACTTTTGAAAATCTACGCGCTTCTGTGACATGGCTGAGGTGCATTCTGTTCATGGGATATTTCCTTGGACTATCTTTGGAAATCGGAAACAGTGTCTTAACACTAAAAATCGAAATGCCACTTGCCTGAAAGCATCTTATCTTTGTTTTTACTTTGTGTAAGTATTAATTATTCAATCATCAATTTTGATGATCTTATGCTAATTAACAAATTCCCTATAAAAATCACAAAAAAAAAAAATGCATACCCAGTTAAATAACATTAATATTCCCTACTATTAAATTAAATTAAATAATAATTTATTTCAGGAAGTTATTCCCATATAAAGCACAATAAATTACATAGAAATATACATAAAACATTAATCGCCTTGCATTAAAAATAAATTTAAGTTAAACTACAATACAACAAAATTCATTTGATTTCATTTTATTATAATGATAAAACAATAATCACTTAATAAATAAATAACCAAAATATATAAAAAAAAAGTGACATAAGGAAAAATGAAACAGAAAGTCGTATACGAGGCCAAAAGTTCTACTTACTTTCTGGTGTATTGTGTAATTTTTGAAGATCATATTGTAAAACTAGCTCCAATACTATTGATAATTACAAATGAACAATCGAAGGACATACAATCCCTGATCACTATTGATCTAAGTAACACTTTAAGTTGGAACATCATGGTGTTCCCATCCTTATCGGTCAGCACAATGGTGTAAGACACGTCTTTAATTCAGCTTAGGCCGCCCTAAGCTGAATTAAACTTTACCAAAGTCAGATATATTTTATTCGAGGAATAAAATTGACGTCTGAAGTTCTAGTATGGAAAAACTGTCAAAAATTCCAAATTTATTCTCAGGATAAGACTTATTCTAGGTATAAAAGTTTGGTGGTATGCGCCCTTAATGGGTTATCCCCATTTATTTATAAACATAACATAAAGATAAGTACTTAACGATTAGCGACTGTTTAACCACACATTTAATGACGTTTAAAGTATTTTAAGTTTATGCAACGTTTTTGAAGTTAAGGCGTAGGCAGGTCTTTTAGATTTGATTTGTTTTTCGCTACGGTTCATCAATTGAAATTTTTAAAGCTGATGCAAATCTAACTTTAATTTTCAAATAGTCCAAGTTCATTTAAATTTGCCAAAAATAGCAATAAAAAAAAACGTAACTTAAAATCAATAAAAAACCATTAAAAAAACTAACATACCAAGTGAAATAACATCTATAGCCCTCACTATTGATTCAAATTCTAAGTAACCACACTTAAACTTGGGACATAATGGTGTCTTCCCATCGTTATCGGTCAGCACAATTCCAATGAAGTAGAGGCACGCCTTCTTCTTTTTAAACTTACTTAAAATGAATTGCAAGATGAAATTAAATATTTGCACACCATATGTAGGTAATGGTAGAATGTGAAGGGGCCATTATAGTTTTAAGATAATACGTAGTAAACCTACATTCTGCAAATAAATGCACTTGAATTCGAATTTTAAATCATCTAATACCCATTTATCAATAACCAATTTTATTTTTTAGAATTATTTTTTGTTCCACTTAAAAATGCTAAAAAAGTCATAAAAATTATAATATTATGTACAAGTAGAGGATTACGGCCCACTTCCTCTCACCGAGAGGAGGCCTGAGTCCTAGTAGTGGGAACGTTATATACTAATTATAGTGTAGTATAGGTATAAAAAGGGGGAAGACCCCTTATTATTGCTACCAATAAAAATCAATATCATAAAATCCATCATCTGTACTTAAACTTGGGATATGATGGTGTCTTATTCCCATCCTTATCGGTCAGCTCAATGCAATAGCGTATGTAGGGCACGGCTGAAATTATTTTATTGGGTAAGTACCTACTGATTAATAAAAAAAAACAGTTTTTTTGTTTTTTTTCTGGCTGCAGCATGCTACATCTTTTGAAGGGCATGTAAAGCTAATTATTGAAAATTATCGATAAAAATCAATATCATAAAATCCATCACTCTTTATGTAAGTTACTTAAACTTTGAACTTCATGGTGTCCCCATCGGACAGCACAATATGGTTTAAGATGCGCCTGTAATTCGGCTAAATAGGGATCTGAAGAGTTTATTCATTAAGAATTTATTGTGGTGCATCAATTGCGAATGCAATTTTGGAAGCTCATATAGTGCTAGATTCAGATTCATTTATATTTGCAAAAACATGTGTAGATAATATACATGGTATGATGCTTATTATAGGTGTTACAAGGTATTTTTTGGCTCAACATGTTTGACCATGGCTGCTGTACAAATTAGGTCGAAAGACAATAAGATTTCAAAATAAAAATACAAAGAATAATAATATAAATAAATCAACAATTAACATTAATATTAAATAAAAAAATTAGGTCATTAGTTATGTGATTCAAAATAAATAAAATAGATTCAGTCAGTATCTTCAGAGCGATTTATCATTTAGAAACTAACTAAGCCAACTAACTACTGCTATTTTTTGATGCCCTATGATTCTGTTGCTTATTTTTTCACATGTACATAAAGTATTGAGTATTGAGTATAATGACTTAGCACTGAACTACTATAGATCAAATTAGTTTATTGGCCCTAAAAATTAAACTAAGCCAACTTAAACTTTCAATATTTAGTCCAAGAAGTTCATTGAAAATTGCCAATAAAACTCATATAGGTAACATGAAATCCCTCACTATTGATCTAAGTATCCCACCTTTTAAACTGGGGACATCATGGTGTCTTCCCATCCTTATCGGTCAGCACAATGGTGTAAGGCGCGGCGGTGTTTGCCGCCATACTTACTTTATCACTTGTTTGATCGGCACATAATCGGAGGATTCAATAACGGTCACTAAATAACATTCGATACACTGTCTCGGTTCTATTGAGCAATCGTTTATCGGTCATTTATATAGAATTGTATATGAATAACTTCCTGTTATCTTTGAAATAATTTTACGGATCATAAGACCATTCTTCATTTTTCTTCATCATCTAACTCGCCTTTTCACAACTCAGTCAGTCAGTCAGCCAGTCAGTCAATCAGTCTAACCGAATGCAGCTGAATACCAGTATTTTACACGGAGCGGCTGCCTATCTGACCTCCACAACCCCATTCACTGACTTTTTCAGTCAGACATTCTGGCTACTGACTAATGACGACCGTCAAAGATCTACAAATAATTACAGCCGGGAGCAACAGCTTGTCTCTAGTATTGGTATCAACTAATTATCAGGCATATTTATAATATTAATATATTTAGCAGCAGTGGTAGCAGGGCTGACTGCTCGGTTGCATCATTTTAATAGCTTGCAGTAAAAATCTACTTTTGGAACACCTCATGGTTATCCAACCATGAGGTGTTCCAAAAGTAGATTTTTAGTAAGTAGAAAAATTGCAAAATATTAGAACGGGGATCCGTTCCAATATTTTGCAATTTTTATGTTAGCTTTCTGATATTTATTACTTAAATGTGAATTCACTTACTTTGCACGTGCCTGTGACATATAAACCAATTTTTCTTTCAATTTCTAATTGCGAGCAGATTACACTTAAGTTATCTAACCATTATGTTCCAGTTAGGTACTCCTAGTCTTTTTATAAAGAGGATTCTGATTTACATGTCCTTTGTATTCTTGGTAGTGAAAAGACTGTTTTATTTTAAGATTTCATCAAGAAAATACAGCATCAAAGATCTAAAAACCTGACGAAATCAGGCTTACGTTTTATTGATTGTGGTTGTTGCGGTACCACGACGAAGTTAGAAGCGATTCCAAAGACATTAAAATATATGTGTTTATTAAATCTCTTAAGACAGAGAGACGCACGGAAAGCGGACTGAAAATAGCTGCAATTACGATGACAGCAATTTCTTCAGACGTCTTCTCGCTAACCAAACACCAGATTTACCTCAAGCAACTTTTTCATTAAATCGTTCCTTGATTTATAAAATACTGTCTCTATAAACAAATCGGGAAAACAGTTACACAACTTGGCGAAATGCGGGTGTACTAATTCTGTTCCTATAAACAAAAACGAATCGTTTTGCTTACCAATGGTAGCAATTTTTTTTTGCCAAACTGGGCATATAAATAGATTCGTAAGCTAATTTTACCTGTGATAGATACTTCTATGTATATGGGAAGGTCTACTTTGCAAAGCTGATGAGGTCTTTGCTTTATTATTGGTAAAGATACAAGAGTCTTCATTTTAACCAATAACGGTCCGTAAATTATAGGAACTTGCTCATTCAATATCATTACTTATCTGGATAAAAAAAAATTCTGTGGTTTTGTAAAAATGGTTGATATTGCATAGTTTTTATTCTGTCGGCGAATAACTGAACAAAAAATCTTGTCAGTCTTCCACTTCAGAAATGCATTGTCATAATTTTTCAATTATTTATGTTCGTTTGTTGATTTAGTTGACTACGTTATTAGTATATTACTGTATGTTGGTACTACATGCCTACTTTATGTATTAAATATTTACATACCATCATTACATGGCGGAATGTGTCAGTGCACTACAATTTTATATACTTATCATCTTTTCTACCTACCACATTTTATGCAAATAAGCGATTTTGATTTGATTTGTTTTGAATAAATAAATAATCCTATGTTAAAGGTATACCTCTGCCCAAACCTTCGGGGAGCAAGCGTGATATTATACGTGTGTAAATGCCTTGGATAGTCACGAATCAGATAACCCATATTCGTCTTCCCCACGTGGAAATCAAGCAAACGTCTCCACAATACCCTCTATACATCATTTATCAATTCCAGCACATATTGTTATCACTAACAAATAAGTTAAAATAACTGTAGCCTTTACAAAGAAGTCTTTCTACTCATAAGTGACGTCACTTGCTATTGATTTTAACAATGAAATCATTTGATTGTCAGTTATCTTCAGTCAATGGTAGGTTAAGGATTCTTGGCTGAAGATGTGTAGGTACATAATGTACTATGTTACAGGGTACAAGGTACGTGATTTTTTCTTGATATCAAGATGTTTTTGCATCGTGACTGTGTGTGCATTATGATAATGTAAAGGTAGGTAAGGTTATTCGGAAAATCATAGTGATATACATATTATAATAGAAACACCAGATCATTGAAGCGATATCAAATTATAGTATTGATTGTAATGGTAATCGTTTTTACCAAAATATACTGTTAGTCCTTTTAAAAATCCTTCTCTATCAACATTTTTTAAAGACCTGAGGTTTAAAGACTTGATTGATATTGCTTAGATGCGAGAGATAAACTAACTTATGACTACAACAAGCCGCGTAGTTCAAGAACCTGGCATTCTTGAACTACATGGCTTGTTGTTAATCTCCTATAAAAATCTATTGTCTAAGAGGAGAGAGGGTAAGTAAGTAGTGCTATTCTATATAAATCTCACAGTGAAAACTTAGGCGAAGTAAGCTGTCAATAGTGTCAATTCCTAGCATTACGTGGAATGATAACTTACTTCACCTATCTTTTCACGGTGAGATTTTTACAAAATCGAGCGGCAGGTGGAATCACAGCTCACTTCAAGCTCATTTCACTTGAGTTAACACGGTGATATTTTTACAGAATAGCAACGTTGAACAGCCTAATCTATAAAAATCTAACCTAACGATCGATGTGAAACAGAACTTCCTAAGGACGAGTCTCCTCTGATTAGAAAACTGACACGTTAAATATTTTTCAATAATTTAATTTCATACTCATTGAATATTATTAAAGCCCATCGCACAATGAGCGTTTAAATAAGATATACGTAACAAATGAATCCTGACGTGAAGCGTGCGCGCCTTACTCCCCGCTAATAAATTCAACCCTAACAAAATAATTCTTACTGCTCCATCTCATATAGAAATGTTAATACGACCAAATGTATTCATTGTAGGGAATAATAATAAAATAGTTTTCTAATAATAACACTATATTTCAAGAAATCTAGACAGATTATTTATTGTAGAGCTACCTATGTAATTAGAAAAGTGCATTTTCTTTTATAAGTGTAAAATTAAAAGCTGTTTTTATATTTCTACAAGTTTATTTGTATTTAAAAGTTTTTCTTGATTTTAAAGGTATTTTTATGAGGCGTTTTAGCAACACCAGCTGATTTAAAAGAAATGTAATATTAAATAAATGGTTTTTATAAGAGAAAGTTATTCTAACTGAACAGACAGCTGTGCTGCTGGGGAGTTTATTGCGCCACTTCTTCTCCGCAGCGAAAGCACTAGGAAATGCTGAAAGGCGGGCGTTTTGGGGGACTTTCTTATGTAATGTTGACATTCGAAAAGTGCTGATTCCCAGCCTAATTTGAATAAATGACGTTTGATTTTCATTCATAGAGATTCTGTTAAAGCAAGACGTTGTCTTCAGTTTTAGCACACACAGACTATGTTTAAACACAGACCTTTGTCATGATAATAACAACTATTCTAATTATGTTTACTTGACCTCATCAGCGCTCTATCTCAATCAAGGCCAAATTAGAATTTAAGTTAAATTACACCCATTCAAAAACAACACAAACTCAAATTCCCAGTAGACAATTAAACCCGAATTCGCAACAACAGCTCTATATACTCCGCACTCGAGTTAGACTGGAGGCATAAGCTCATTTTTATGGTCCTGCCGACCCCTGATAACGCGCTCCCCAACAATGCAAGATATTATTACAATGAATAACAGATAATTGTCGCCTTTCACCGACCTCTATGGATAGATTAAATTGATTTGTTGCTTATTTGTGACCCGTAGTTGTGTTCTTGTAAAGGGTTGATTTTTTGGAAAGTGTGGTTGCAAAACCCAATTTCTTGTTGTAGATTTCTGCTCCAGAATATAGCTTATCAATAGATCAATTAATGATACTAGAAAATGGCATGATATGTCGTTGTGCCTTAGAAGGGACTAAAGATAGGTGGTAGAATACAATTTTGAGATTTTTGTTAACACTTCTTAGTTTTTTACTTTGTGTCAATTATTTCATCACCACTGCTCTCAAAACGGTGAAGGAAAACATCGTGGCGAAATCGGCATGTCCCAGAACCAAAAATTCGAAGACATGTGACATCTACCAACCCGCACTGGGCCCGCATGGTGGATTATGGCCCGCTCCCTCTCACCGAGAGAAGGCCTGTGTCCCAGCAGTGGGAACATTATAGGCATTATATGCTTAAAGTTTTTTGATTATTTAGTGAAATTGTTGGAGTCTCAGTATCACAGTCAGAGCCTAAGAAACGGTAACTAAAAATTACAATGGTGCATTTAATTATTAAATACTGGAACATGAATCTCTTTGCTTGTTTTAGTTGAGGTTAAAATAATCCATTCTTTTAATCCGTTGATTTTCTGGCAAAAGAATAAAAAACGCTGTAAGTATAAGGCCCTTGTTACTATGTCATTTTAATCTATGAGTAGGTTTGCCTCTTATTATAAGATTCAAAGGAGTGTGGTGTGGTATCAACTTGTTAACATTACAGTTAAGAATACATGTAAATCATTTATGATGATTCAATATAGGAATATTTTATTTTATACCTTTGTATAATCAATTCAAATATCTGTTGCATGAGATCCGTGAAATTTTCATTTACGTAGATCAAGAACTACCTATAAAACTTTTTTAAGTCAGTAAATCATTTAATATCAGCCCTCATGGCCCCACCGGTGGGTGAATGTCTTTGTTAGATATAAAAATAAACCTTTATAAGTATTATAATAAAAAACTAAAGAATAAACAGCCTAATAAAACCCCCAGTTCAATATCGTAAGTAATAAAGAAAAGTTCACGTTTATATGTAATTAGTAGGAGATAAGAGCGTCAAACATCCGGCGGCACCGTTCTGTTTACACATTGAATTGTGTCGCCAAACTGTTGGCGGCTGTGACCGTGTGTTTTATAAATTATTATCCTAAGGGCTTCATCAAAATCTTGAGTAACATAAAGCAGAACAGATCCCTCTTGGTTGTTGAGTAGATATCTGACTGTTCTATCCAATTTGGGACTCTACAGTGCAGTCGATGTCGGTGTCGTTGGTACCACATTTTCGTTTTTTGACATCGACTTCCGAAATTAAAGTTATGTGTTTTTCACTGTTTAGTGTTTTTTTTGGAAGTTACGTTGGCTGCTTTTTTTTTTCAAAAAAGTTTTTTTGTCTCTTTTTAGAATAGAATAGAATATATTTATTTGCTTTAAAACATGGAACATTAAGGTCTTATAAATAGAATTATGATCTTACATGTTTTGCCAAGGACTGGCATGCAAATATTTAAACACGTTACATGTAAAAAATTAAATGGATATATTATTCCAACATGTCCAACAACTTTAGTGAATTCTTAACAATAATAGGTATTTACAAAAAGTAGGTAATAATTATAATGAAAATTAGTAACCATATTTATCTGTCTTTTTTATCAATAAATTTTTTCATACTATAAAAACAATTACCAATAAGCCATTTATGTTGTTTGGATTTGAAGTATTTAAGAAGGAGTTCCCTTATTTTTTATGGAATATTGTTAAATATTTTAATTGCTGTGATAAAGCTATTTTTATGGCACAATGTGCTTTGATGTGACGGAATTCTTCACCGTGTTGGGTCTCGACGAGTATATTTTGAATGCAAGTCGCATGCTATAAAAAATGTTGAATGCTCTTTTATAAATACACCAGCTTGCATTATGAGAAGACCTGTTAGTGTTAAAAGTTTTAATTTTTTAAATAGAGGTCTGCAGGATGTTAATGGACTGATACCGCAGATTGCTCTTAGGCATTTTTTCTGCACTAGAAAAGCTTTATTTACGTTCGCCGAGTTCCCCCAGAGTAGGAGTCCATACCTGAGAAAAGAGGAAACATACCCGTGGTAAGCAGTAAGTGCAACTGCTTCACTCGCCGTACGTCTTAAACGTTTAAGAGCAAATACAAACTGATTTAATTTTTTGCAGATGTGCTCTATATGTAATTTCCAGTTACCATGCTGGTCTAGGATAAGTCCAAGAAATTTGTACTCAATAACTTCGTCAATTTGTTGTCGTTGACAATTAACTTTGAATGATTTTGGTTTTGAATTGTAATTTTGAAAATTCATGTATTTGGTTTTATTTAGATTTGCACGGAGATAATTGGTTTCGAGCCATTTTAACACTTGGTTTACTGTTTCAATAAGGTTTTTTTCGTCACTGGTTTCTGATTTACTATCATTTGGTACAATTACTGATGTGTCGCCAGCAAAAAGTATGCACTGTTGTTGTAAAGCTGAAGGTAAATCATTAATGTAAATGAGGAAAAGTTAGTCGTATCTACCCCACACGAATTCATTTAACACTACTTGCTATGTAAATATTAGTGACAGGAAGTTATTAAAACATAATCAATATAAACTAAGTGGAAAAAAATTGTATTATTGAAGCTAACTTAAAAAACCTATATACCTATGCAAAGTTAATCAAATTTATACCTTATCCGTTAAAAAAAAAGAATTTCGCAAATCCGTCTGTCTATAAATATATAGACAGACGGATTTGCGAAATTCTTTTTTTACGTATATTCGGGCATATGTTGTATGTTCGGGCATAACTCCATCATAATAATGATGGAGTTATGCCCGAACATACTCGTACATCAAAAAATATATAAACATCCGAATTGAGAACCTCCTCCTTTTTTGAAGTCGGTTAAAAATAAGACCTACAGTTCTAATTTATAAGTACCTACTTAAAGCATTGCTGTGAGACTGTGATCAACAATTTCAGAAATAATTTCCGCATTTTACGACGCTATGAGCTACACCAGAATACCAGAGTAGTGAGATTATTAGCATGTTTTGTAGTGTGAGGGTGTAAGGGTGTGTGTGAGCGCGCGACGACGATGAAATGATCAATTTATTTGTTATCTTCCATTGGACACTAAAAGTTTCAGCGATTTTCTTTGTGAAAGTCAGCAGAAAATATGTGCTTAATTCTGGGAAAAAACTACATCTGTATTTTTGTCAAGTTGGTTAACTATTAACCCGTCTGCCTTCAAAGCAAGAGTGAACAGGCATCTTCTGGGCACGCTCGTTCCATCATAGACCTCATCCATCGCTTCCCATCAGGCGTGATCGAGGTCAAGAGCGGGCTCGTTTAGCAATAAAAAATAAAAAAAACAGTGTGGTGGTGACTGACTGTCATTGAGAATCAATAAGACTTCATTTATCACAGCCTAGCCCAAGGGTGATCCAAAAGTAAAGGCTGCGTATTAAAAGGACCAAACTTTACCTCCGGCAGTTCCTACACGGCATTAACTAGGTACATTCATGCACCTGTAGTGTGGATATCAATTAAGACATCAGTTTAAGTAGAGTATATCTCAAGCAAGCAGAAGCCCAACTCTCGTAATTTAAAACGTTCAAAATCTAGTTGCAGTCTCATCTCAGCGACAAATGTCAAAACGTTGTCAAAAATGTAGGGATATTAGAGGTATTTTTGACAGATTGAGACTGAGATCAGACTGTGAATGTTCTTAAAATTACGAGAATTGCTCCTGTTATGAAATAAATTTATCTTAACAAGTAACAAAAAGGTAGTGTATTCAATAGAAATTATTCTAAAACAATTAAAAGCGTGGAGTCAGCCGCCTAGAGAAATGGTATAAGTGTTTAACTAAACAAATACAGCTTTTTGTTCCATAGATAACGCAATACAGGTGTGTGGCTTTTGTTCAATGTTTGCCTACAGATATGAAATTAAAAAAGATAATGAACGAGACTCGAAATTAAATACTTTTGAGTCGCACTGTTTGCTTTACAAATGAGAGGTTACGAACTGTGTGTGGTGCGTTTCTTTAGTTTAATTATCTTAGTTTTTTTGTTAGAAAAAGACATTTGGGTTGATGACAAATATTTGTTTTGTTCTTAATAGTGTTGAGATAAGAGTGGCATTTCTGAAATTTCCTTATTAAATAGGTTGATATAACAATCTAGCAATCATAACTTTTATATTTATTTTTTGGTTTTGCAGAGGTTTGTCAAACCACTTGAAGTGTTTGAAGACAATAGAGTATCACAATTAAAAGCGGCACCATTTTTTACAGGCAGGTGTCCTTATCTACGACTGTATTAATAATGGGTCTCATCATTTAAGATTTATGATAAGCGCAAATGATAGTCAAGTTAATAATTTTCTTACTTTTATTTTTACACACCGGGCACTGTTTATTTCTTTATCAGGATTTCAATAAAAGTTTCAAAAATTCATCTTTCTAGATAAATAATAAAATATCTAAATGGCACCTTCTTGTAAATAAAGTTTATGTAAAAAATAAATAAAAATTTGTCACCATAAACATCGGAAATGAATGAAGAGAAATCCCTGAAATTTTCAGTGATAACATTTATATTACTCCTGACACGCTTTGTAATTTTTTTTCAATGTCAGCCGATCAAACTTCCCCTCGAACTTTTTTCCCATTCTTTGCTAGGAAATTAATAGCGTGCCACTTGGAGACTCACCTCAATCTCTTAGCCTCATCGATGAACGGCCTCTTCTCCATCTCGGTCAGCAGCTTCCACTCCGCCCCCAGCCTCTTGGAGATCTCCGAGTTGTGCATCTTCGGGTTGTCTTGTGCCATCTTCCGGCGCTGGCCCCGCGACCACACCATGAAGGCGTTCATAGGCCTCTTTATGTGGTCATTGGGCTGTTTACCCAGAGACATTGTTAGATCAATTTTGACGGATTTTAATAACAACTTTTCAAAAAATCAATTTTCGCCACACCAAAACTCCACGCGCATTATTTTTCAAACTTTACTTGTTACGGTTTCGCTTCAGTTCTGTTTATTTATTTTTTGTTTTTAATTTTATGCGTTACATTCAAAATATCGCAAAACCGATTAATTCCCGCGCACGTAGTGAAAAGCTCGTCGAAAGCTCAATGCGGCGCTTTTCTTGCTTGTGTCATGTTAACGGCGAACTCTGCCTTGTCCCCCCTCGGATTTCCCCCCTCTAAAGTGACTGGCCAATGATGGTGGGCCGTGGGCGGCCGCTGGGCGCTGATTGGCTGAGGAATCGTTTGTCTCGCGCGCTTCAACAGGTAGCCGCCGCGTTCGTGTTTGCATGTTTATTAGCAAGATTAAATTTCTTTTTAAACCACAATCTTGGGGCAAAAAGAACGCGCCTGTTCGCAATCGAATGTTGATTCGATTGCGATTCGGAGAGCGCGACCGGTGATTTGCACAAATTAATTGTTGACATTAGACCGAGTTCACACTGTGCGTTGGAAAAAGTTAATTCTAGGATCGTTGATGTGTTGGATATTGGATGTAAAGATGTGGATTTAATTAAAGGTCTTTTAGAATTAATGTTATTTTCATTTCCTTCTTTGTTAGTACTGTGTCATGAATATAATTGTGATTTTTATGATGTGTTTAAAATACTCGATAAAATATTAATCTCTAAATAAATAGCTAGTTGTGTAATTTTTTTAATACTTTCACAGGCACTGTATTTTTTTTTTAATAATTAGAAGTTATTGTAATATAATTATTTTGACGTTTAGAACTAAGTTTCTGTATATTTCTTTAGTAAAAAAATGTGAAACTGTCTCGAAGGACCAATAATATGATTAATTAGCTGTTGCTGGTTTTCGGTTATGCTTAGATATATTTTATACTATCAATACTTTTGAACCAATAGCTACTGAAAAAAAAGAGTCCAGACTAAGAGGTAGGTAAAATCAGAGACTTTGTGTGTATGATAAATACTAATAGGTAGATAGTTACTTAAACAAATAAATATAAATATTAATAAATGGAAACTAGAGTAACTATCAAACCACATATGAAATAACAGAATATAAGTAGTTACTTATATTCTGTCATTTCAATTATTATGTGGTTTGATATACAGGGTGGCAGACATGGACGCACAAACTGTAACTATGAATCCAGGACATGATGACCCCAAAAAATCTGCTGTTTCTTCTTCGCGGTCAAAATGTACTGAACAACTATTTTTTTTATAAAACCGACAAAAAATTCAAAGCATTTCAGAATTATGTACTGACTCCATGGTACCAGGTTGTGAATCCATGTCCCTGCCACCGTGTATTACTTTAAGGACTTATAAAATAATACTGAGTTGGCTTGGTTTCATTGTCCGCAAAAGGAACTAGAAAGCCCGTATTAGTCAGAACACAGCTTCGTTGCATTCTATCAGCACATAGTCTAATCTTACTTAAAGTTCTTAAGTAGATACTTTTGTATGTTTTATTCTTTTATTGCAAAATGGTCCAGCTCTTGACTCCGATCTCGCCTGGTGGAAAGCGATGAATGAGGTCTATGATGAAACGAGCGTGGAGATGCCTATTCACTCTTGCTTTGAAGGCAGACGGGTTATAAGTAGAAGGGAACACTTTTAATGGACCCAGATGTTTGTGAAGAAAGAAACAGCCACCATCTGCCTTGCCATTTCCCAACCATGTTGGGGTCGGCTTCCAGTCTAACCGGATGCAGCTGAATACCAGTATTTTACATGGAGCGACTGCCTATCTGACCTCCACAACCCAGTTACTGGTTAATACGAAACCCCTTGGTAGGACTGGTTGTGTTTTCCACACCGAACAACAGTCAAAGATCTACTAATGACAGCCAGGACCAACGGGTTAACGTGCTTTCCTAGGCACGGAGGGGTCTTGGTATGTAAAAATGGTCACCCATCCACGGACCAACCGCGGTAAGCGTAGCTTAACCTGATCGATTGAAAGAAACAATATCAAATATTATTATTTTGAACATGGGTAGGATGCTCCTTTAGCATTAAAGCGGCTTAATCATGCACCGTAAAGTCAAACTCCGGTGCCCAAAGATTTTAATCGCTAGATTTGCCCTCACCGTACTTACCCTAGGACACGACGGTTTCTTCACGTTGTTTTCCTTCACCGTTTTGAGAGCAGTGGCGATGAAATTATTTACACAAAGTAAATCGCCTGCCTGGATCGCCCATCGGCGATCACCGAAACCGGCATGTCCTAGAACTAAATATTTGAAGACATGTGACATCTACCAACCCGCACTGGGCCCGCGTGGTAGTTTATAGCCCACTCCCTCTCGAAGAGAGAAGGCCTGTGTCCCAGGAGTGGGAACATTACAGGCTGATTATGTGTACTTACTTAGTCACGCGAAAAAGTGTCCATACTAGGAAGAGACGAGCTAAGGAAAAGGGAAATGTCTACCACTGGTAAAAAAGCGGCTTTCGTGAAAATGTTAGTAAATTATGAAGTTTTAGTTATACGAGTATTTACTTTTAAGTTTCATTTTTTGGTAATACTGGTGGCTTATGACAGAAATAACCTGATCAGAGTAGAACGTCAACTCGAGGACGATCTTCCTAACATTCTTGCACTGGAAATCTTCAGAGATGTGATGTTAACTCTAGCACTGATCTAATATGATAATTTAAAAACACACACTCATAATATACCGGGTAAAACGGGGTGAATAGGGATGTAGGGGTGATTCGAGACGAAAGTTTAAAATGGATTTGTACTTTAAAATAATATAGTTGGTTGCTAACAAGGACACTTAATCTTTAATTAAAAAACAGTAAACACATTAGAGTCTTTTCTGGCAATAAACTATATTATTTCAACGTTAAAATCCATTTTGAAGTTTCGTCCCGATTCACCCCTGCATCTCTATTCACCCCGTTTTACGGTACTCCCGGACTCCTAAATCGAGCCACCTTACATATTTTTGTTTAAAGGTCTTATGGTGTTTTTGAAAGCGATCTTTTTTAAATAACGGTATTTAGTACAATGAAAGAAAGATACGTGGTTTTGAAACCAGTCACTCACTATAATTTCCCTTCTGTCATTAAATAATAAATAAAATATAATAAATAAATAAAATGTATTTAGGTCCTTTTACAAAGTAATACATTTACAAACTTATAAATACTTGGTAGAACCAAGTTCTTAACAGATTGGCTTAAATACTAATATAAAAGCTAGTCTAATTTATACGTTTTTAATTACCCATGAAAGGTGCGTTGGTACTGACATTATAACTTGTGGCAACCTGCCTGAGCTAGGCTAATAAAAACCTGTGTTTCAGGCCATCCCCATACTAAGCGATCAGCTGATTATTTGTCCATAGTTAGTTATTTTTTAAAATAATAATATCCTACTTCTAGTAGGTACTAAATACAAATAAAAAATTACTAATTTAATAACTACATCATTATTAAAGTACTTCTAGAAGTCTTTCTGTGTCTGTGTAATCAAGTTTACCCAAATATTCGCGTATCTTCAGACTACTATAAATATCAAGTATTCTATTATAAATATCTAACTATAAATATCAAGTATTCTATTGAGCTTATTATATAAATCGGTGCTGGTCCTAAATAGACATAGAATCGGTCGACATTATTCTAAATTAGAATTTGAAATACAAAAAAAAACAGTTCAATTGCAATAAGTCGTCTTTTTGCGATTTTCAGGGCAAAATAAGCGTGGAGTTGTTGATAACAACAACATCATCTGCCTTGCCTTTTCTGAACTAGATTGGGGTCGGCTTTCAGTCTAACTAGATGCAGCTGAATACCAGTATTTTACATGGAGCGACTGCCTATGTGACCTCCATAACCCAGTTACTGGGTAATTCGATAAGTACCCCTTGGTAAGACTGGTTGTCAGACTTTCGGGTTTCTGAGTACCCGTAACGACTGTCAAAGATCCACGAAAGCCAGCCAACGGCTTAACCACCAACGGCATATCGGTATGTAAAGATGGTTACCCATCCATGGACAACCACGGCAAGCGTAGCTTAACCTGATCGATCGACCTGTGCGGGTATTATTATTTGGCCACAAGCCCCTCATTTGATAACAACAATGGTTTACATAGAGAAAACGTTTATTTAGTATCTTGTGTTATCCTCCAAGAGTATTTACGACGGCCGTCATGCGGTTCGACATGGAATAAATTAATGCCAGTGTGACGTGCTGAGGAATGTTCTCCCATAGAGAAGTATGGGGGAACATTCTGAGATGGCAGTGTTCAGGTCCTACAAAAGTTTCTGGAGTTGGTTGATTAGTGCAAACACGTCTCTTCAGCTCATCCCATAAGTGCTCTTTTGGATTCATATCAGGGCTTCCTGCTGGTCATTCCATTAGCTAATTGAATTGGACTATGTATAATAAAGCGCTGTACAGTATAAAACAAGATCCATATTTCTAGTTACCATTCAAAACCCACCGACAACCGGCAAACACATGACAATACATATACATACACACGATCCACGCTCCACGCCATACGTCGCACACAGACGGTATCCAATTTGCATGAGACAAGCCGCGGGCACAAACAATTCTGGCTGAATGCGTCCTAATGGTCACCTCTGTTCATAATTGTGGACATACGGACGTGTCCCTCAAACTATCTGGCTGTGTGGGTAGTCTAGTGTGGGTTTGTTGATGGTTTCAATGGATATATTTGGTGAAAAGATGTTGCTAGAAATGGCACTTGATATATTTAGATCCGTTACTAAATATGTCCTTTTAATAAAAATATAAACATTCAAATTGAGAACCTCCTCCTTTTGAAGTCGGTTGATAAACCAGTGACTAGCCGTGGCTTTGACGTTTTGTATGACGTGACAAAACATCGAGTTTTATTTATTATATGTCACTATTTAGTATAATGTTCTATACACGTAAACCTCCCTTCACTAAATAATTGTGAAAACCGCATCAGAATCCAGTCTGTAGTTGAAAAGAACTATGCGTTCACATAGACAGACACGAATAGTGACTTAAATTTATAATATCTATAGATATAGATGCCCGTATGGAAGGGCCCGAGACTAAACAATAACAGCCGCACAGGTCGATGGATCAGGTTAAGCTACACTTGCCGCGGTTAGTCTGTGGATAGGTGACCATCTTTACATACCAAGCCCTCCGTGCCTCGAAAAGCACGTTAAGCGGTTGACCCCGGCTGTCAATCGCGGATCTTTGACAGTCGTTACGGGTAGTCAGAAACCCGAAAGTTGACAACCAGTCTTACCAAGAGGTATCGTATTACCCAGTAACTGGGTTGTGGTGGTCAGTATTAATCAATTTTGTTACTGTTTTTTTGTTTTATTTGCATGGGCACGATATAGACGATATAGACGTATAGATTTTTGGCACTCAGTGCATGTTTCTCCGCAGATTATATTGGGCACACAGTTTCTTATAAAATACTTGGCCATGGTTTGACTTAGGTATAATTTCTAGGGGAAATCTGGTAGAATTGTCCTGTTTAACATTCTACCTCCAAATCTAAACAAAATAGAAGTATAGTTATCAGGGTTTGAGTTTGAAAAAATCCTTTCTAACACACATTTTTCCACATAGTATATTTCTATCTTCACACAGTTTAGCGTTACACTGTCAGTGAGTCAATCAGTCAGCCCAACAATCCACACATATACATGAAGGTATGTATAGGTGTCTGCCTATGAGCTCTGCTTTGAGGTACTGCTGCGGTTTCATAATTGCTCAATAGAGGCAAGTTTCAACTCTATTGTCATAGTAAAATTTGCTTTTAAGGGTATATCTTCCGGACTGCCACCATGGGATCTGGAGGCGATAGTCCTCGCGCGCCTGTATGACTGGCGCGCGGAGGCACTACGTCGGGGGGAAACTCCGCACCCGCGGCAAATTGCTGCGGAGCGGACGGACCTCCGGCGCGGTCTTATGGCGGAATGGAAGGCGCGACTATCGCAACCCAGCGCAGGGCACGCCACGATAGCGGCGGTAAGACCCCTCTTTGAGGAGTGGCTAGAGAGGCGTCACGGCGCTCTCACCTACCGCCTGACGCAGGTCCTCTCCGGACACGGATGTTTCGGGAGGTTCCTGCACATGATCAGGCGGGAGGAGACGCCCGGGTGTCACCACTGCGAGGATCGCCCAGAGGACACGGTGGAGCATACGGTGGAGGTCTGCCCCGCTTGGGCAGAGCACCGCCGTGTCCTCGTAGAGGCGATCGGCAGCGGCGGCGACCTCTCGCGCCCGGCCCTGGTGCAAGCCATGGTCCGGGGCGAGAGGGAGTGGGAGGCGGTCACCTCCTTCTGCGAAGCAGTCATGCTCTCCCGGCCACCGTAGGCGCGGGCCTGCGGGCGGAGAGCAATGGGTAGCTCTCCGTCCGATCAGGACCAGGCCCGTGCCGGACGGCGCGTATGTGTTCCACGTGCGCCTCAAAGAGATGTCAGCGTAGTTGACGGGGCCCGACAGGGCCGAAGCCTGCCGGGGTAGCGGGATCGTCCGAAAGGGTTACCGCTGCCCTGGTACATAAAGGGCTAAGGAAGGAACACGGGTGGGTTTTAGTCAGTAAGAGTCGGACACTCCCTTCTGCTCCACCCAGAGCGGGAGGGGTCATTTGATGATTTCCCATCCTGAAAAAAAAAAAAGGGTATATCTTGTTTTAGCATCAAAAATTTTACTTTTTGTATATGGTATGTTGTGAGGTATGTGTGTACAAGAAAAACCTTTAAAAATATTGTAAGTAGATACAGCTTTATCATTACGAATTGACTCCCTTACTATAGAATCAGTCTATATAATGTTCCCACCGCTGGGTCACAGACCTCCTCTCAATGAGCCCACTCATTGAGAGGAGGTGTCATGGATGACGGCTCACTCATTGAGTGAGCCGTCATCCACCACGCGGGCGCAGTGCGGGTTGGTAGATGTCACATATCTTTGAGGTTTTGGTTCTAGGTTATGCTGGTTTCCTCACGGTGTTTTCCATCATCGTTTTGAGAGTTTAAGGCATGAGGGACAGGGTGTAAAGTTCACTCTTATCCTTATATTTTTACCCCTTAATCAGTATAAAAATATCCATGAATCTGATATAATTTTACACAGAATGTCATTATGGCGGCGCGGCGTTTGATTGGCGAGCGCACGTGAAATTGAAACAGAGCGGCCGGCATGATTCAGTTACCGACAGGTCACTGTACAGGCGGACACAGCCGCGGGAAATGAGGAAAATTGCTAAAAAAGGAAAAAAACAGGGTGTGTTCTTATGAACACACGATGGAAGTGAAAACTTACGACTGGAGCCGAGTATACTCGATTCAGCGTCACCGAGCCGAGCGTGACGGTTCAGTTTGGCTCAATGTTCAGAAAGAGCACAAAGGCGCTTTTTGAAAGAAGAAGTTTTCAGTTCAAAAACATTGGCTAGCTTCCTAGACTTGAGTCAAAAGCAATAAAACCAGCATGGTCTACAGATCCTATCCTTTATCATATGTAAATAGTTCCCTCACCCATGGTATAAAATCGCCTGACATGCTGCATGACACTTCTCTGTAGACTGAGCTGATATAATTCCTTACTTCACGAAGACGACAATATTTCAGTCACCGTAAGGGCACTGTGTAAAGATGACCAGCACCTCAACTAGGCCCTTTTTGTGAAAACAAAAGCTACATAGGCAGCAAAGGGTGTTTGGGTTGTCAACTAAACTTTTAAATTCAAATGCACTACTCCTATAAAACTTGTCTCATAAAGCATGCTTAGATTTCGTGTAATATGTTCTTAGTTAAAATACTGTATGTAGTAACTTATACATGTCTACTGTGGTCAGGATTATTCCGTGACTACGGCTGCTGCAATTTGACCATAACATCGGGATGTGATGCCCACTGCTTATAGTCATATTTACCAGCCTATAATGTTCTCACTGCTGGGACACAGGCCTTTTCTCTTCGAGAGGGAGTAGGCCGTAATCCACCGCGCGGGGCCAGTGCGGGTTGGTAGATGTCACATATGTCTTCGTTTGGTTCTAGGACATGCCGGTTTCCTCACGGTGTTTTCCTTCAACATTTTAAGAGCAGTGGTGATGAAATTATTTAGACAAAGTAAAGCGCCTGTCTGGGTTCAAACCTACTACTCGTAAGTCGGAGGTCGTTGCCCCTGGGGCACCACGGCTCTCTGCATACCTACGTGAGCCACCTTAATTTTACCGTTCATTTTGTAATTTCTTAACTTCTTGGTCGTCTAGATCTAGTGGGGACAATGTAGCAACGACAGTCGTCACTGACATACTAGAAATAGAGCCAGAGTGTTTGTAAATTTGCGAAGGCTTAAAAATCCATACTCCAATAACGTCCTCGTGAAAGTATTTTGCCCGTACATGTACAGTAAACAATTCGGTGTGTCGCCCACAATATCGTGTTATGTACCGTTTTGCCGCGTCGCTGCGCCGGCCCCGGGCAACAGACGACCACCTACCTACCAGCTACCTCTGTTCTCCACAATGCCGCTGTTTTATCCGGGTTTTAAAAGGGATATTTTAGTTTATGAAGGTTTTAAGCGTGTTTTTGTGACGTTATGTGTTTACGGCGAGGATAGGAAGTATCTATGAGTGGTAAATGATTTTATTTCTGTAAATAAGGTTGTAAAAACACTTTTACACGTCAATTATATTTTTGAAATTAGATGAGGTCGGTGTTTCCTATCTGACTACTCTGTGAAGAAAGGTTGAAATAAACTCGGAGGTCAATCTCTTTCAAACTTGAGACAATTCAATCAAGCAATCAACTCAGCCTATCGCAGTCCACTGCTGGACATAGGCCTCTCTCAAGCTGCGCCACAACACCCTGTCCAATTATTGCAAGAGACAATTATTGAAAGTTACATTAATAACAGAGTTCTTTTGGGCGAGTTCGCCTATGCACTCTGACTTGTTTCACCAGTACCCATTGGTTACCATTACCCCGTTACCTGTCCAGCAGTGCGATTCTGTAACCATCTCACCGTGAAAACTTAGGTAAAGTGAGCGTGGAGTGAGCTGTCGTTCCAAATAATGCTAGGGATTGACACTACTGACAACTTACATCAAGCTCACTTCACTTGAGTTTTCACGGTGACATTTTTACAGATTCGACCGGCTGTACTTGTGTACTGTCATCACGTGTTTACAAACGCAAACACAACTCACATGCACAATACCCAGACCCGGAACAACTGGCCATATCATCTGGGTCATACAAATATTCTAGCTAAATGCTTCGAGCCTGTCGTCAATTTATTGCTCTTTTTTAGGGTTCCGTACCCAAAGGGGGCCGACGGGACGCTATTACTAAGGCTGCAATGTCCGTCCGTCAGTCTGTGTATCTTTTGTGCCGTACATAATAGACACTTGAAATTTTCACAGAGTATGTATATTCAAATTTTATTTATGTTTCTAATTGATGTTATTTCAAGTTTAACAAATATCAACTTTGTTTTAATGGTAATTAAGTTGGTTTCAGAGTGACTAGCGCTATTGAAAAAGTTATAAAAATGTTTGAAGTTGTAGCGTAAACTGAACTTTATTGTGTAGGAATTAAAGTTATTTTTCCATAAGCTCATATTTGTTTACATTTTTGGCGAATATGTCGCAATGTTATTTTAGGTACTACTATGACCGATATATCAACAAATAGTAAAAATAATATTAAGTTCAAAATTAAAGGGGGTTACAATACAAGAAACGTGTTTTTGCTGTGGGAGTCCGACTCGCACTTGGCCGGTTTTTTCTCTTATCAGCACAATTCGAACTGAAACAATAATTACCGTGGTAAATTTTATATTAGGCGGTACCAGGGTTAAGGTCTTACCCGACGTACCTACATTTAAGTATCTTTCAATCAAAATATTTTATTTCACTTAAACGAACATGGAGACGTCAGAAGCTAGGTGCACGGTTCCAACTGGTCTTTTCCTATGGAGAATAGCCGGCCAGAAAATCCACGGTTACTCTTTTAAAATCATTCATTCTGCCTAGCCTTTTCCGAACATGGTTGGGTTCGGCGTCCAGTCTAACCGGATGCAGCTGGATACCAGTATTTTGCATGGAGTGGCTGCCTATCTGACCTCCACAACCCAGTTACCGGGTAATACGATACCCCTTGGGCTTCTGATGACAAACGACTTTCAAAGATCCAGGAATGACAGCCAGGAATAACGGCTTAACGTGCTTTCCGAGGCACGGAAATACTCTTACGGTTTACTGTTTTAAAAATAATTGGCTTTTACAATGTTTTCAAATTACAGTGTTAATAGGTAAAAGGGAGGGCAGTGTAGGCCTGTCAATAAGTACCTATCAGATACTTAATAAAACTTTGCGCCTGGAGGCTATTTTAATGCAACCCATTTGTCAAATTACTAATTTCCAAGCAAAATTTCACCTTATACAATTGCGTCCACCCTAGTGAGTAATCAGGGCAATTAACGATAATTTCCCAGCCCACAAATCAAGTTTATTGACCATCATCTGTGTCGAGCTGTCATGACGTCCGCCATCGATATAATATCGTTTGATGCAGCGGCGCGCACATCACTATGCGGCAATTTTGTTACGCGAAACCCGCGCAACACTATTTTGGTATCGACAAACATTACTTGGATTTTCACGTGGGTTTTATAAAGGTCAGAGGTACGACTAACTGTGTAATTTCAGTATCTAAAACTTGCTTGTGGCTTGTGTATTTATTCACACAGTCATTTTAGTAATGAGTCATTTTCATTTATTTATTAGGATATGCTAGTTGATTTGGGCTCGTGTATGGTAAGAAAATAATATTACAAGTAATGACGTCATGGTAGACAGAAGAACCTTAGCAGTGCAACCCGACCATGAACTTGAATTGTCTAACGCACTCTTGCTTCAACAAAAAAGTAAAATTATATTTCAATGATTAATAAATTAAGAAGAACATCCTATAACCAAGCTGCGCCATAAAGTACAAGAGGAAAATGAAAAAGAAAAAAAAAACAGTTTACAAAAACCCAATGAAGAAAGTAAAATTGTAAAAAATTAAATTATTTCAGGAAACCGAAGATAGTAGACAATCCGAGCAATTCATTAGGATCAGTATTGTTATGTACAGAGTCAAAACATCAAATATTTTTTTTACCGACTTCAAAAAGGAGGAACTTTTTACGCACGACTACACAACTAGCTATACATAACCAGTACAAGCTGACTTCTGATTGTACGAAAAACCTATACAATGCGAGGTCAGCTAAAACTGGAAATGTATAGCTTGATGTGTAGCCGTGTGTACCTATTCTTTATTTTATTTTAATTTTATCATGCTTAGATATATCGATATCTAAGCATTAAATTAGCTAGCGAGTACAGTAGCTACGAGAACTCGTAGCGCGCCGTAGCCTCGTAGCATCGTAGCAGCTACAAAACAAACTAATTAGCTAATTTAATTAGACCCTGTATATTACCTTTTTTGTAAAGTGCGTCTTTTTTGCAGAATAAACAATTTTTCTCTTTTGCCTATTCTATGACATCACCCAAAATCATTTTACTATGTAAATAATTACTTCAGTTACAATGCTTGTCAGCAGGGCAGAATGCCACGTAAATAGTAAATGAATACCCTGTATGTCCAGCCGTGGGCCGCTGGGCATGTGGGTCACATGGGTCACGTGGGCCATCGTTATTGTGGCCCGAGGCTAAGGCGTACGTGTCGTGGGCCGCGATTGACGCTAGATTGTGTTATTGTGGCAGTGTGGAAGGGCTTAATTGCATTGTATAAGACTGTGGCTTTGGGTACATTGTTGTGGAGTGGGAACGAGTGTATTTTCTCGTAATATAACGGAATTATGAAAACAAAGAGAGGAATAATAAATGAATAAACTTTTTTTTTTTTTCTTGTCTTCGGACATAAAAATGTTACCTATCTGTATCACAACATTATTAGCCAGTGAGACTTAAATAATACATTAACTTTTTTCTAAAAAACAAACAAAAACAAAGCTGTCAAGAAATATTAAAACTTGTACGTGATAACTGTCTGTGTACTGTCTACGCAGTTGCGTAGACAGTAGCTACGAGAACTCGTAGCGCGTCGTAGCTTCGTAGCATCGTAGAAGCTACAAAACAAACTAATTACGTGGCGGCGGGTTTTTACACCACGAGTCGTATATAGTTCTGTAACTATTACAACCGATTATATTATTATAATATTTAAACCGATTTTCCTAGTAAACCTTCCACCTAAATCAATTTCAATTACTTACAAAAAGTTTTTTTCGTAATACTTCTTCAAGTTATTATAATATGTTATGATACAAAATGTTAAAGTTGTATTGTGTGTACTCGATCTCGCACCAGTATTGAGCAGCTAGGAAATAAAAATATCGCGTCAATAGCGACATAAAAGGGCCTTCTGTTGTTGAGTACACACGAGATGAAGACCCGGGGATATTGCAATATTAGTTTCAACCAGTATAAGGAATGGTTACTTTGTGGTATGACTTTAGATTTAGGGCTGATTTATTCAACGCCAGATAATTTTATCAGAGGAACAATTTTTGACAGTTCTTCCATACAAAAACTGTCAGACGTCGATTTTATTCCACGAATAAAAATTATCTGTCATTGAAAAATCAGCCCTTAGTATAATATTACAGTTACATATTGGAATTACTGAATGGCCGCCGGCTTTTGTAACTTGTGCAAAAACTGACATAATTATTACTTTTATTTGCGACCAGCTGGATTCCCATTCCAGGATCCGCAAAGCTTCTAGTTATTCCCTTATTCTTCGTTCTGCCTACATACCGTAGTAGCTATTTTTTTGGTATTTCCGTGTTCGTGGTTAAGTTTTACTGATAAAATATTTTGGTATTGAGTTTGTTCGGTTTCTAAAAGCATAATCTTATGATTATGCTTTTACTTTTATCAAAAAATCACAATGCCATTATTGGCATTGTAGTTTTTTGATAAAAGTAGAAAAAGTCTACTAGAAAGAAAATACAGTCGAATTTTTGGGTGCGATCGATTCAGTAAAATCTTGTTCAGAAGAACAAATTTTGCTTCTAGAAAGAAGCAAGCTTATTCATACCTTTCCATTAACAGTTCTAACAAAAGCATTCACCTCTATCCGCAGACATATCCCGGGATATTCCTCCTCGTATACCAACACCCGTTCTTATATAGGGTGGAGGAATAACATTTCACTCCTTTCTACTCACCCGCATTATTTATATTTGTTTGTTTGTCTGTCCGTGCTGTGACTGCCGGCTTCCATTCCTCTTTATGTGAGAACTGAGATGGCTTTGCTTTTATATACATTGAATAGGTTTGTGTGAAGAGGATTTTCCTTATGATAATGCTATAGTAAGAAGGGAAGCATATAAGTTTACAAATAAGCATAATTATGCGTCTTAATGAGTGTAACAGTATGTAAATGTCCATAGTACCTACGTGTAATAGCTCCAAATAAGGGGGATGCGCTTAGGTAGTCCGAGCAAATTCATTACTAGCGGTTTTGAAATTTGCTGGTCAATTTCAGGTTGTATGTTGATTAAAATATGATTTGCGACTTGCAAATTGCAAAAAAAAAACCTAAGAAAATTAGAATTTCAAAAAGTTTTAATTTCAGTAATGTTTGCATAGCCAGACCGTTTTTCAAAGAGTTTTATCGAAATTAAAATACCTAAGATAAATAATTCAGTTTTATCACGATTTTAAATAAAACTGAAGTTCATTGACATTGTTTCGGGTTTTATGAATCAGTTTTCAAAATATACCTTGAAAAAAGAAAGCGCACTTTCACTGTAACTATGTCAAAATGTGCAGAACGTTAGAAAACACATAGGCCACAAAAGATAACTGCTTTACAAAACACTTTACTAACACAACACCAGCATCTTTCTTCCATCTTATCAGACATCGTCCACGAACTGACCGTATTTTATCATTAGAGCCTTAAGTTCACCTCAAGTGACGTCATTCCTTGGCCACGCGCCAATAAATCTATATAAAGTAAATAGATGCAGGCCCGCCGATCCTCACATAAAACTAAGGCTTAAAACTTGCAATAACAATAAGTTAAGACTAAAAGGAGTCTTTAGGTTTGGCGATTTTAAAATGGGGGCGACGATCGATCGTAAGTTTCGGATACGATTTGTGGTGTCAGCCATTATAATTTGTATTGTCAAACTTGTTGTAGTATCGGTAAATTTGTTATTGATCATCTGCCCTTTTCACAGTCTCAGTCAGTTTTTGCCTTTGACAGTCGTTGCGGGTCGTCCGTAGCCCGAAAGTCTGACAACCATTCTTACCAAGAGGTATTGGTATTCACCCGCATCCGGTTAGACTGGAAGCCTACCCCAAACGAACCACCCAAAGCCTGCCTGTGGGTCAACTTCACTAGCGGGCATACAGCGACCTACGCGTTCAATATAATAATGCACTGAGAGTACTGTTGCGGCTGCCGTGGCGTTGTAGTGCGTCAGGGATGTTTGCGGATAATAATATTAATGGTTTTACCGCCGTTATTAGGAGTAGATGCGCATCCCTGATGACGCGTGTTCGCGACGGCACCAATAGTATTCTCAGTGTGTTCGCAGATCGGTGGGATTCCCCGATGTTGCGGAGGTGGATGCAGCTCCACGCTGAGTTTTAATTGTATGTACATCTGTGTCTGTAACCTACTAACACTAGAAGTTAAGTAAAATTGTTACTAATCCTATGGAATCCTGTCTGAAATAAAAGTTTTCTATTCTATTCTATTTCTATTCTAAAATAGTTGGGAAAAAGGCTACCCAGATGATGATGATGTATTATTAATAGCAAAGACGATTTCAGAATAACACCAGTAATTTTTTGTATAAACAGAACATTGTTGCAGTCAAAAATTAATTTTCTTGGTTTATTGACGAAAGAAGAGAAACGATCATATACCTATGTATAACAATTTATCCAGTGCAGTGAAGGAATAGCTAGGATTTTGGATTATTGCAGTTTGTTTGGTCAGTGGTGAGAATGTTCGGAGCATTTCATTCAGGAAAGAAAGACTGAACAACAGCTTCATAAAAGAATACCTACAAGAACTGCTTTTACGAAAGGTCAAGTTAGGCAACAATGGTGCATATAACCTCCTCGAATGGCGATGGTTCGAAACTGACAGTCAGCCTTCATCTAACATCTTGCTGTCTAACTTATAATTATACAATTGAGCAATTATTTTATAGTTTGCGCCGATACGAGAGAAGACGGCATATGGTATTTATTTATTTTACCATTTATGTACACACATATATAAACAGACAAGAAAAAACAGAACAGAAAAATAGGTACAGAGGTGATGCTTATTTCATAAGAAATCTCTTCCAGCATACCTGCGATAGGACAATAGATAGAGAGATACAGCGTGTGAAAGAGTAAAGGAGACAAATTGTATTGATTCCGATGTAGTTCTTACCTTCAGTATAAATTGTAGAGGCATAAGAAGAAAAAGATGCATTCGCTTATAAGTATTCTTTCACCAACAAATCCGAATTTTAACAGTATTAAGAACAAGTACCTACTGTTTGACTTTCAAAATGTCTAGAAAACCCCAGCTAGAATTAAAATGAAAAAATGCAAAAGTTTGAATCCAATCAACCCGTGCGAAATAATTGAAGAGCTTGAAAAAATGTATAGTCGGTATTTAAAAATCGTTTCGCCATCGTGTCGTGTCATCTAAACCACCTGTCCCCGCCCGCCTTACGACGGTCGGGGCGGGCGCTTTTTGTATTTTCCATTATGGCGCCAACGGTCTTATTATCATAAATATGGCGTTAAATACTCCCCTTTATGTCGCTCCGTGATTTACAAAGTCGCCTCCTGTTGGTAAGGGATTTATCTCGTGATTCTCAAGTGGGTATTTGTTTCTGTGGTTTGTATCTTTGTTGGTGTCATTTTCGGGAATTATTAACTTAGGTACTGATTATTTTTTATGTAGAAAATATGTTTCTCTTCTTCTTTTCAAAGATACCTATTTCCACCAACATTGATCTTAGGCAATAATGGAATTTCACAAAGTTAACAGTGACAACTAAACATTTCTTACAAAGAAATAAATAAAAAAAGAATAAAGATTTTGTTCAACTAGGACTAGATTACATGGCAAATTAATGAAAGTAATATAAAGCAGAAGCATAAAGTTTATTAATTTAGTTAGTGGGTGCCGTACTGGTCTCCTAGATAGGTTACAAAATAACCTGTGTTTAGGAGAAACAGTTCCGTTCCCCGTCATAAATGGTTGACTTATAACAGCACGTGTAAATATGTATATAAATTATACATATGTTTAATACACATATCTATGTGTATAGTACACATTACAGCAAGCTACAAAGTGAGAGACAATATTAGGATATTGAACAAAAAAAAAATGTTGCAGTAGGTAATGGCTAATCAAGTTTAATAAGTTTGTTTGTAAGCGAGATTTTGAGTTTACCACCGATCGCAGTCGCCCACTTCTTATCTAAGTAAAAATGTACCCCAAAAAGCCAACGTCACGCGGTGTTCCCAGGCGGTCACCCATCCAAGTACTGACCGCGCCCGATGTTGCTTAACTTCGGTGATCGGACGAGAGCCGGTGTATTCAACGTAGTGTGGACGTTGGCGAATGTATTCCTAAAATGTAGGTATACAAGAAGTAGGTGTCAATTAACTACGTAACTTTTAAATGGTACCACTCATCTACTTGTGTGCATTTTTTATTTATTTTGTTTATTATTTTTCCTACGTCATCAATTATAGTAAATAATTTGTGGTAAGCTTTTGGGTTGGTTAAAGACCCTTTGATGCCATAAAAAAACTTTGTGCCTTTGGGCTATGACTCCCATAATATTATTTAAAAAAAAATATCTGGCTGAAAAGAAACATAACTAGTAGCGCCATCTGTAGCAAATATTTTGTCGATGAAACTTTAATATTGTGTTCCCTGCCATCTGGTGGCGGCACAAATAGCTGGCCGACTAACTAGTTATGCAGTATTGCATTTAGTACTACAACTCGTTGCTAGATGGCGCGCTTATACATTGACAGAGCTTAAAAAATATATAAAATTTTGATTGTTTTCCACAGGTAACAGTTTTTAGTGACGATTTTGATCGAATCTAATGAATTTTACCATTTTCCTGGGCTCATTTTGTTAAGGGACCGAAATTGTGTTATTAAGAAAATCTGAAAAGGCTCTTAGATCCATCAGAGTACTGGATCAAAAGTCCAACAAAGTGGTTTGAATAAGAATAACGAAAACGTATTCTTAGTGCCTGTAAATACAATTTACATTGAAACTAAGTACATGTTTAAACCGGTTTTTTGTAACCTATTGACGATAAAACGAGTTGTATCGTTCAATGGCCATCAATTCACCATTATGTTGCCAGGATTAGCCGCTCCTCAAATTCATTCGGAGTCCCAACAATGCACAATCACATACAAGGTACTTAGTTTCTCTATTCGCATTTAGAGTTGTAAAAGCTAAGGTGTGGATGAGAACGCGTAGTGAGTAGCGACATCTGGTGAAGTTTTATGTTACTACTTATGGAACAGGGTGGATTGATGAGGGTTGGTAAACGAAAGTATTTGTGACTGCTTCGGTAGACAGGCTTGTAACCAGAGGGCGCAAAGAAAGATAATTTAATACAGCATTGCAGAGATGTCGCTTGGTTGCAGATTCTGAGAATGTCTGTTTGTAGGAAAAATGGCCACATCATATCTACTGCATACACTGAAGAGAGAATAGACATTCTATACTGATTGTTATAAGTTAGTCGCTATGAATAAGGTGGCTAAAGAGCGCAAAGTTCAGATTTAATATAAGAATGTAGCTAAAAGTTACCTTTAACCTTATTTTAGAATCCGATAAGTAGCTAACCTTTTTTTTTTTTTTTTTTTTTTTTCAGGATGGGAAATCATCAAATGACTCCTCCCGCTCTGGGTGGAGCAGAAGGGAGTGTCAGACTCTTACTGACTAAAACCCACCCGTGTTCCTTCCTTAGCCCTTTACATACCAGGGCAGCGGTAACCCTTTCGGACAATCCCGCTACCCCGGCAGGAAGTAGCTAACCTTGAGGAAGGTAAGCAAAGATTGGATTACTCATCACATATCTATATAAAACATGTCTGAAGTCACCACAATGTCCCAATACCTGCTTACCCCTTTTTAATATTGATACTATTCGTATGTAACTATGCAAAAACTGTCTAGAGTTAAGCCATTTGAAATCCACGTGTAAGGTACCGTTTGAAAACAATACAGATAGAAATATTTGGTTTGCGATAAAATAAAAATTTCTAAACGCTAATAATAAAATATAACCGTACCATCAAGGTAGGTATAAAAACAGAGACATCAGTGTTCTCGTAGTTAAAAAGATAAATAAAAATAGCTGTAACGAAAGCTTTGTAACAGCCAATGAATAGGAAGTCAGTAGATATTAAAAGATGAACGGTAATATTATTTTCAATTTCACATGACAAGCAACGACCACACTCGTCTTTTCATTCCGGTTCCAATACATTTCACACTTCAATCTACTAATTTGTAAAAAAATCAATTCGAACCAGTATTTTTTGTGCACCGTACAGTTAATAGATAGCGGTGCGCGGGCGCGGCTTACACAAAACATACGACGAGTATCATTTGACAATTTGCGAGCAATCAATGCATTGTCACCGCTCTTTATTCAACTCCAAATAATACATGGAAAATTGTCCATTCCAATTGTGATCGGACCATTGTTGGTCTAATGACACGATTCAGGCTTAGTTGGCTTTGAAACCGACCATCAGTGCATGTTCGGACGTGTTAGAGATGAGTATTACAATATTCTTAACTCGGTTTGGTATTTAAGATAGTTTCTCCGTAATATGGACGTATACAGAAGTGTTGAAGCACCTAAAGCCCTTGCTATATTCCCATTGTTTTGTGATTTGAAGTGAATAATCAAATTTTCGGTCATGACAAACTACAAGAAGCAATGAGAGTAGAAAATCTGACATAACCCAAAAGTTCTCAGTCTACTAAAGTGTATACTCAATATTTACATCATTTTACGCCGGCAAATGACGAAACATCAATGGCATATCAACTGGAGCAGCAATCAACGAGACATCTTCCAAAATTATCAAGACATTCCAATCCTTACCACATAAAGAGGCCCATGAACGCTTTCATGGTATGGTCGAGGTTGCAGCGGAAGAAGATATCCATGATGAACCCGAAACTACACAATTCAGAGATATCAAAACGCCTTGGACTGGAATGGAAGAGTTTGGACGAGTCAGAAAAGAGACCATTTATCGACGAAGCGAAGAGGTTAAGGATAAAACACATGCAAGACTATCCGGATTACAAATACCGTCCAAGGAGGAAGAATAGGCTGGATACAGCGGCATTTTCCAATCCAGCGCTTTACACAACTAGGGAGACTTTCATGGAAGTGGAACCTCGTCAAGAAGCGAACTATCAAGCGCTTTCTTACCCTGACCAGTTTGTGTACAATAATATGATCAGCTATACAGTGCCTTCTATACCTCAGCCGACGTTTGTCCCAACATCTATGAGGCCTAAGGAAGAGGCTTTACCGAGCTTGGATCTGAGGCCTCTGCCTTCGATTGAGAGCATTTCTCCGAGGCCATTTGCAGTAGTCAACCAGCAGATGATGGTGAAAGCTTACCAGGACCTGCATTACGTACCCAGTGACGTTACTAGGATCTCTTATCATTATCCGTTTGGAGTGCAGTAGAATCTTTTTATCCGTTTGGAGTTCAGTAGAATCTTTTTAATTATAAAGTTTTCTGAGGCCATAATTTATTGTTTAAGCCGTAGTTAGTATACAGCTAACAAATGTTGTTTATTAATGTGATTGTAGTGTTTTTATTTTAGTTAACAGTGTAGAAAACGCACTGAAGTTAGCTGATCAATGAGGATATGTGGAGTTTTCTTTAGATTCTAAAATTACCAGTGTTCCCATATAGTACCATTCGCACATGTTAAATTAATGCACTATATGTCAAATGTCATATGTTATTGTAAAAACTTCTACTAAATTGGCATTATTAGCGTATTGTAATAAACGATGTAACTAGCCTCACACCTCATGACTTACAAAACAAAATAGCACACTAATTGCGTTACACATTATCAATCATAATCTGAAACATTTTGCTAATCCATTGCTTCATATGTTCGAAACATTTGTCTGCTCAGCAACGTAAATAGCGCAATGAATGTTGTTGAACTGTCAAACTAAAAGAAACCTCTACTTTTAGTGTGTTTCGCAATTGCCCCGCAGTACCTATTTGATTTTAAACATCTTTTAGTTTAGAGGCTAATCATCATAGGACATTGACTGTTACATAGTACATGAGGCAAAAAATAGCATTATAACACACTCAATTCTTCTCCACATAATGACGATATTTATCAACATTTCATATAATAATACACTCGTAAAATGAACAAACTAATGCTTTTAACATTGGAACAGACATAATTTTCATGGAAAATGTTATAATTTCGAACAAAATAGAGTCTTAATGGTAGGTAAATGACACAACAATTTGCTGCGTGGTGTTGTTTTGTTGCAAGTGTCCATGGGATTCAAAGTACATATATTTTATATTATGCTTGAAAAAGTCATGTTAAAACTAATATTGATAGTAAAAATAAATTGTTTTGAAAGGATTGTGGTTCATTTCCTTCAAACAAGATCGTCTACAATGTCTTCGGCAACAACAAATCAATTTAGACGAGGGCCAGTGGTAAACGGTGGGACAGAACGTACTTACTGGCTGCGAAGACAGATTGAGTTTATTTATTTAAAAGAGCACAGCCACTGCCCATACATTAAACTTTTGCTAGAAATAATCTTAATAACTAAGGGAGGGTGCTCACGGGCAACTTAGTTGCTCAGCAACTTTTTTGTCTCCTCGCCGAAATTTGGACGAATGCGTACACGGGAGCGCGCTACTTTTTGTTAAATTTGAGCGGTTGAGCGGTTGAGCGGCAACTGGGTATCCGGCAACTTTCTTGTGGCCGTGCGCGTACTTGCATTGCAACCAATAGACGGACTACAGTAACTGTTGCGTCCAAACTCGCGGACAAAAATGTCTTAATTTATTCAAACCCGTAGACTAGATGTGAGAGACAAATTAATTGCGGAGACAAAAGTTGGTCGCGGGCGCCGTCCCTACAGAACGAATGTACATGACAACTTGACGGCACGGTTGGCGCAGTGGTTAAGCGATTGACTGCTGCGCTGGTTCGATTCCCGCACGGAACAAATATTTGTATGGCCTATAAGTAGGTAGTTGTTCCGGGTCTGGCTGTTTGTGTATGTCAATTAAATTGACATGCACAAACAGCCGGTGGCCAAACTGCCACGATGCAGGAATTTCTCCTGTATCCTGTGCGTTTACAAACATTTAAAATGTTTGTAAACGCACCCACGATACAGGAGAAATTCCTAGCGTGAGGCAAAGTTTAAAAAAAAAAAATTACGGTATACATAGCATTGGTTACAATATCTTGCTGCCTTGTATTTCAATATACTAAACTAAATTCGAACTAAAATAAACTAAAACAGACTTACTGTAAGTTGCGGTGACAGAAGTAGAAATCCAAAAAACAACATGTCTAAAATCTACCATCCCTAGCAAACAGCCAAGCAGCCTGCTGGTAAAATAAAAATAAAAATATTGTATTTCATATAAACCTACTTGGGCACTTATGAAACGTCAGAAGCTAGGTGCACGGTTCCATTTGGTCCTTTCTTATGGAGAAGAGCCGGCAAGAAACTCCACGGTTACTCTTTTAAAAATAATTGGCTTTTACAATGTTTTCAAATTACGGTAGGTATGGGAGGACAGTGTAACCCAGTGGTTACCAGCAGGTATCGACTGCAGTTGTTGTAGTCACTTGAAATCTGTTTTTTTTTTTGTGTACACCTCACAGAAGTGTTAGGTATTGACATCTAAACATATTAAAACAAAAGAAAACTGGCTTTATCAATTCATACTTCAATTGACTTTTAGTGTTGTCACAGCGGTCGTTGACTCCCCAAAAAACATCAAACCTTTTTTGTTTTAATTCTATCGTGTTCAGATATCGATAGGTACCTATCACATCTGCGGAGTTTTGCTAGTTATTTTAATTTGACCCTGTATAACATCGTTCTAGTTCTGTACCCTAATTGCGTAACCCACAATCAATCTCAATCTGAATCATTTTGAAGGATATTGCTAACCCATTGCTTCATATGTTCGAAAAATTTGTCCGGTCAACAACGTTAATAACACAATGAATGTTATTGAACTGTCAAAATGAAAGCCATTCCTACTGTTCTACCTTTTCATAAACTTTGAAAACAATTATAGTAGATCAACATTTAACACTACAGATATCCTAACCTCTCTATCCACTCAGAAACACACGACCCCTTGATCCCCTCACAGCTGTTTCACAATATTTTCTTCTCAAATCACATCCATCCACTTCACCCGTCATTTCCTAGAGACGGAGACGTCGCGAGATGCCGTCGGAAGCTGTGCCAGAGATAATGTGAGAGCAATGACGCGACACTTCATATTATAGATTGATGATCTCGGCATGATATTATAATTGATTCATTTCTGGTGAAGACGTCGTATTTTTCTCGATGACGTTTTTGTGAATAATTGTTTTTAAGGTTTTCTCGTGATGGTTTGTTTTTCGCAAATGTTTGATAATATTTTGTTGAATTAAGGGCTGATTTTTCAAACGACAGATAATTTTTATTCGTGGAATAAAATGGACGTCTGACAGTTTTTGTATGGAAGAACTGTCAAAAATTCAAAATTATTAATTATTAATAATATAAAAAAAAAAAAATAAGCTTGATGTGGTCGGCGTTTCCTATCTGACTACTCTGAGAAGAAAGGCCGAAACAAACTCAGAGGTCACAATCTCTTTTAAAGTCCAGACTTCTTGGTCAGATCATGTCAAGACCATGTAGATTGATGTCTGAAATGATGTTTTGAAGAAAGTACCACACAGATTTGAGTCGACCAGTCTACTCAGCTCAGAACTTGAGGAGCCCAACTACTGCTTGTAATGTGTTAGGTATATCTTCAAAGTTATTTTACAATTTAGTTCAATCTTAATGTGTGTAAATTGAAGAGTTTTGGTTCACTCTTTATGAGCCTAGGTGCCAGTAATTGGTCCCGACCAGGATGAATGACGAACGGTCCTCTAAATGGCCAATTTCCTCTCCTAACTTAGATGAAATGATTCATTACTGTTCTATAGGTTGGAATATATCAGATAGAAGAATAATAGCATACACTATTTGGTCATGATACTTGATATCAATCGCAAACTTGCTTGTTTATGTAAATCTATACATAATTATTATAAACTAGCAGCTCCTCGCGGTTTTACCCGCATAAGTTTCGATCCTGTGAGAATATCGGGATTAAAAGTATCCTACGTGTTAATCCTGGTTATCAAATAAATATCTGTGTACCAAATTTCATCCAAATCCGTTCAGTAGATTTTCGTGAAAGAGTAACAAAGATTCATCCATCCATCCATACAAACTTTCGCGTTTATAATATTAGTAGGATTAGTAAGATTTATGTGTGTTTTGTGTACGCTAGAAGGACTTTCGCATTTATAATATTACTAGCAGCATCCCGCGGTTTCACCCGCATAAATTTGGATTTCGTAAAAATAACGGGATAAAAAGTATCCTATATGTTAATCCTGGTTATCAAATATCTGTGTGCCAAATTTCATCCAAATCCGTATAGTAGTTTTTTCATGAAAGAGTAACAAACATCCATCCATCCATCCATCCATCCATCCTCACAAACTTTCGCGTTTATAATATTAGTAGGATTAAAGTCGCTTTTCGTGTCTGTCAGTGTGACCGCGTTGTTCTGCTGTTTTCACCATCACTTAGAGAATTTATTCCGCAATGTTTATGTTTAAAATACTTGAATTAACTAACATAAATAATAAAGAAATCTCAATGTTTTATCAACTCGTAAAAACCGTGCGAAGCAGAGGCTGCTCGCTAGTATACTATAATAGAATTTTACCTCAAAGATTTTCCATTCACATTGCCAATTCGTTACAGCATCTTAAGGAAACCCAAGATTGGGAGTAATTGTTAGAACTGCTATGTATACCTAAGTCCTATAGAAAAATAAATTACCCAAAACAAACAATAACAACCAATCACAAATTATGGAATTTCGATTTATTCGATATCGTACGTTTTGAATCATTATTAGCAATTTAACCGAAGAAAGATCACAGGGTTACATAAAGGGGTGTTTAATTATTATTGCGCACCCTTCACCCCCTGTGTTGGGGGGCGAAACGATTTTTCTATAATGAGCTTTCCAAACTTGATTGTTGCAGAGTTATATGGAGCTGATGATCTGCAAGGATTTTGGATCGCATTTGATGTGTATAATTCCCTTCTTCTTCATCGTATCGATTATTCCCTTTATTAATTTTATATAAGCTTCGACCAGAATTCGGCCACTTCGACAGTGTTAGTTGGCCTCGCAAAGGTCTTCCATAGTGCAGGTGTTTTGCACAGAGGGCAAAATTCCCACACAATTTACTCTAGGATGCATATCCAGTATGGCTCTTAAATTCTTCTCTATCCTACGGGCACTTCTTCCCTACTATCACAGCGCCTCCCGGTCTACTCCTTGATATGCAATAGTCGCTGTAGCACCATGAACATGAGGCTACAGGGCCAAGTGCGAATCATGCGATTAATGGAGTCTGGTTTAACCACGCTGGGGTCAGTGCATTTCATTCACCACGGTCCCCGCCAGTATTATCACCAAAGGCACTATTCTGAGCCACCATGACCGGAATATCACAATTCTACCAATAACTGTATGCGCAATATACTCGTACTACTCATAGTTAATCTCTCATAGTTGGGGTATCACCGCTTCGTACAATTCTGCGAGACGGATAAGAGACTGGACTTACAGAAAAACTTCCGAGCCTGCGTTTGCCAGGATTTCTAAAAAACACACACAGGTGAACAAATGTATCATATCTCCATTAATGTGCGCTTTTATAATTTGTAACATGACGATATTATCGTGGACGTCCACGTCCAAGTCATGACGATAAGACAGGGAAGTAAAATGTAGGGAAATGTATGAAGACGCTTTTAACGATAACGTTGTAACGTGCACACATTTCCATACATTTTAAGGATGTAGATAAAATTACAAATTAAAATAGCGCTCCTCCCAAAATTTTGTTTCAGTGCCGTTAGTGGAAGTGCTCAGGTGCAGTTCGGGCAAGTGCTGTTGAAATCAGTGCTCTGAGGGGAATACCTCACATTGACTTGTATAAACATGCAAAGCATTTTTTTTATTATTGCAACAAGGTAATATGTCAAATAGACTTCACATTTTCTAAAAACTACGATTTGTAACCTAAGCAATTCATTACCAAGTCAAAAAATCGAGCAAAACCACTTATACCAAGCTTCAACTGGTAACATCAACTCTATATCACCCCCAACCTTTGAAAAGTCCTCAGTTATAACTAAAATAGTAATTAAAGAAGCCTCACCGGTGCATTGGTAAATTGACAAATTTGCCAATGCACCGGTGAGGTTTCTTTAATTACTATTTTAGTTATAACTGAAGACTTTTTAAATTGTAGAAACAAATTTCTTTGTTTCTACAATTTAACCCCTATTTCGATAAACAACCCGACATTTTAACCACCTCGGAATATTCCTATGTATTTTACAAACAAAGTCTTTTACTGCTTTGTAGAGTTTTTTAGTTTTAATGTAAGGGTACATTGTTTTCTTGATGTAAAATGTTATCCTTGTTATTTTCCTGGTTCTTGCTTGGCTCGTTGCTACTTACCATATTTGTTTGTTACGTCGCTTGTTTTTTTATATATACGTTGATGATCCTTGATAAACACGGAGAGATGGGTAAAAATCGTCACCCACTGGACGCCTGAGGGAGGACATCGCCGTCGAGGTAGACCACGGAGAAGGTGGTGTGACGATCTGATCTGATAAGGTTTGCATCCATCTGCCTAGCCTTTGGGGTCGGCTTCCAGTGTAACCGGATGCAGCTGGATACCAGTATTTTACATGGAGCGACTGCCTATGTGACCTCCACAACCCAGTTACTGGGTAATACGGTACCCCTAGATAAGATTGGTTGTCAGACTTATGAGTATCTGACTACCCGTAGCGACTGTCAAAGATCCACGAATGACAGCTGGGACCAACGGCTTAGCGTGCTTTCCGAGGCACGGCACGGAGGGGTCTTGGTATGTGAAGATGGTCATCCATCCACAGACTAACCGCGGCAAGCGTGGCTTAACCTGATCGATCAACCCGTGCTGCTATTATTGCTTAGCCACAAGGCCCTCCATCGAAAGGTTGTGGCGTTAGTATCTTCCCGGAACAGAATTTTCCATTTACATAATCTACTCTCAAAACGATGAAGGAAAACATCGTGAGGAAACGGCATGTTCTAGAACCAAAAATTTTAAGACATGTGACATCTACCAACACGCATTGGGCCCGCATGGTAGATTATAGTCCACTCCCTCTCGAATCAAGGAGGCCTGTGTCCCAGCAGTGGGAACATTATAGGCGGATTATGCTATGTACCTAAGTAACTATTACTACACCTTACGCAGCACCGCGTCTCATGAAAAAAAATGAAAACTATACAAAAAGTGTAAAAACATTCCAAAACAATAACATTACCGTAATACGTTACGTTAGCCGTATTACAAACATAACGCATATTGTGATGTAACACCCCCCCGGTGCGCGTGATGCCGAAACACGTTTTTGGGGAAAAACGTGTTAAGCTCCGGTTTGACATGAAAGTTCAAGAAGTTTGTGAACAGTTTCGGAAAAGGGGATAAAAGGGGTTTTAAATGTCGTAATATGGGGGTAGGTGTGTCGTAATGTTGTTTGTAAAGTGGAAAATTGTGAAATCTAAATTATGGATATTGGACTGTTTTTAATACGAAACAGGTAATTGGGCATTAGTTTTATTATCAGAATATTGTCAGCTGCCAGTATGAAAATCTAATTTATAGCATTGTGTGGGCTAAACTCGCACTGAAGTCACGCTTTTCTGTGACTTAAGTAGTCCATTTTTACACACACGAGCTATAAAAAAGTATACGATACTGGTGAAGCAGTATATTATTGCACGGCACTTGGCACCCTCGCTACGTTCAGGCGATAATTTCACGCCATTCAATAATTTTATAATCTAATAATAATTTATTTCATAAAAAAGTTTACAAATGTGTACATTTAGCCAAGAGTAGTTCCGATACAATTATAGTGCCTAAAAATAAATCAAAACTTAAGTATTTATTGTTACAGGTGCAAGTAATGATGGTTCGGAATTACAGTGTTAGGTAGCGACCCGCCCGAGTTAGGTTTATTCAAACCTTTGTTTCAGTCCATCACTTTACATTTAAATTAAATTGGGGCATTACATTTTTAAATAAAACTGGTATAAAAATAATTAATTTCACAACTCTGAGAAAAAGCAAATTGTTAATAGTGGATTACTTAAGTCACACGTATCTATAATAATGTACTGTTATGGTGTAAAAGCACTTATTTATTCATTAACCCATTTTGGTATACAACAACAGTACAAAAATTCCTTTTTTACAGGAAAAATATGAACAAACGTCTTTTAAACCTTTTTTTCCGTTTTGTTTTGTTTAATTTACCTCGATGACTTAATAGTTGAACAAACAACCCTTTTGTTGCGCAATACTTAAAAACTACGACTTACTTTACCTTTAAGCAACAATGAGGCAACAGTTACGTCACAACATCATTACTTTGTTGAGCACTTGAGGGAACCGTATCAGCTTTTGATGCAAACACAGTACGTATCCTTTTGATACGTTTCTCTTGTTCACAAACATTCACGTCTCGCGTCATTCAATATCATGCGACGCATTCATCCAAAACATCTCTGCAAGAGCCAAGAACAATGCTAGACAACTGTCTAACACCTAGCTCACTGGGCTTAAGCACTATCCATGTGTTGGCAAGGGAATTTAGACTTTGTGCAGAAGATGAAGGGTTTGGTTTGGTCTGGTAAAGATCACGAGATGCAATTCTGACGAATAACTGCTACGTATTATGAAAGCTTCGTTACACTTAAGTGTTTTACTGAAAAGGTTTTCAGTAAACTTTTTGCGTAATCAAAATTTGAATCTATTCTTTTCAATATAAAGTTGAAACTTGCTTGTGGAGATGGGTAAGAAACGACGTTCCAAAATGGAAACGCAACACAATACTGTTCAAAGTACAACAAACTTAGAACGTTGTATTGACAATCAAAAAACGCATTTAAAACAATGGTGTTAAAGGCGTCGTCGCCAGCATTTGCCGTTGTCACACCAAAGCGCACGTCATAATCGTCACAGACGTCTTTCACACCGCACATGAAGAATGAATGATGGATGAATCGCAGCATGAGAATCCAACTTTTTCCATGTATGGTGGATACAAATTGTCGTTTTCCGGCCAAGGAGTCGTTCTCCATGCAAGTTTAAACCTTATCACTACAGCACCAAGGGATGCTGTATTGTTTGAGGGTTGCAAAGTAAGTTGGTCGGGCAGATATCTGTGTATACTCAAACGAGTCACAAATGGGCCAAAAGTTGTATGCTGAATGTGGGACGGCCTCCGATGTAAAGAAGTTAGCAAGAAATGATTTGACGGAGTCTAGAAATATTTGGGAAGGATTATTGTTTGGTCTTTTGTCACTGGCTAACAAGAGGCCACTCTCGAACAGAACCAGTGTCACATTCTTTGGACCAAATGTATCCATTGACTATAACTACGATGATTTCTTTAACTTCGATAACTTTAACTATCTAACCATGAGTGATTAGGTTGTTAAAGTTATGTACGACATCGACATGAGTGTCTTGATGTTAAATATTTAGGATTTCAATATGAAAATGACGTCATATTCCAAAAAGGAATCAGTCAATCAATACGTACTCAGGAATATTATACCAATGTGGGTTTTGTTTTCTTTGGGACTGGACACTTATTTATTTTTAGTGTGCGCTGAAAATAAAACGTTATAATTAAACCTGGGTCGTATCGGGCGGCCAGAAATTCAAGTAAATTCCTAGCTCTGAATTTACTCGAATTTCAAACCAATAGTAAAATCAGGGAGATGAATTGTTTATTAAATTTATTACCAACTCAAATTGTCCGCATATTCACATCACAGCTGTCATTCTGTGACAGACAAAATACGGAAAATTGACGTTGTGCGTCAATTTAATAAGCAATTCATTTCTCTGACTTTACATACAAATTCCCGCTTTTCTGATTTTCTCAGACTTGATGTGTGGTAGGTAAATAAAGTTCACAAAAAAGAGTTTAAGCTTTTAATTAAACAATGCCTGTGTTAGGAGACTCCGCTTTTCCATAGTCTAAATACTAATTTAATTTAATATTACTTATAATAAAGAGAAAAAAATATTTACTTTTTGTATGTTTTAGGCGCTCTCATGCTAAACGGCTGAATGGATTTAGATGAAATTTGACATATGAGTAGACCATGACCTGGAGAAGGACAGGCTACTTTTCATCCTGGATCGCAGACGAAGTCAACGAGCAACCGCTAGAACCTACTAAAATACTAATCTTTCAGCCGTTTCCAGTACTTCCCACCCATCTGTTCCATTACCGCGACATTCGGTTATTCTCAAAGTATATTCAACTTTGCCAGTTACACGTATTTTTATCCGTTTGTCGTTCTTAACAACTTCGCTACACGTTGATATAATACTCCAAAGGCGTGAAATGTGCTTGAATACGATATTTTTCGCGAAGGCTTTCATGGTACAATGTTTTTTAAGGCTTGTATATACTATGTAGGTAAGAAGTTGAGGTTTTTTTTTGTGGATGAATGTGGGTGGAAACGTCGTGTGTTTATATTTCTTTTTCCTGAAAAATGTTTGGGTTTCAGCACTAATGATTGTTTGGACATGTTTCTTTTATTAAATGTCCCTGTACTTGTCGGTTTGGTAGGCAGACGTTGTGTACCACACTGTCAGTAGCAATAGGTTTAATTTTGACAGTTCAACATAATTCATTGCATTATTTACGTTGTTGAGCAGATAAATTTTTCGAACATACGAAGCAATGGATTAGCAATATCTTTTAAAATGATTCACATTGTGATTGGAAGTATGTACGCAATTAGAGTGGGTTAAATTAATTGTTGCATCTTGATTAACATTAATTTTATTTTTTTATGAGTTGCAAATGTTTAGCTGTTTTCTCCTTCAAAATGGCTACTAACCTTGAGGTAGCAACCTTCGTATTTATCGCCGAAACTACCTACTTAGTAACTACTATGACCTGAGAATTAAATTGGATAGTAATTTTTCTCCTAGCCAAATCTATAAGATGATTTATACTTAATTAAGTACTTAAGTGGTTCACAAACCGTTGGTTTACGTCTTTATTTTTCTCCTAACACAGATAAACACTTACAAAAAACAACAATAAATATTTATACCATCCCTATTTGTCATAAAAGCTATCACAACTTCCTTAAATCAATTCATTAACATAAACCATTAATAGTTAGTTGCACATTGGGCCCGATATCTAAATAAGTCGCCAAATAATGCTCTTAAGCATTATGTCCCCTAATAATGAGCGGTCTAATGCCCGCACAGTGCGCAGAAACGACGCTCTTGTGTACGAAATGAATTGTGTACGGAAACGTATTAACGGTGTGTCAAATGACTCGGAACTAGGGTTGGGATAGTTCGCCGGGAATTGGGACAGTCTTTTTCGCAGCAATGCAGTATTTTTGCGAAGAACTGCGGGGTAATTGCGTCACACACTATCATTGCATACAAGCGATAACATAGCGCATAACACGCGAAGCAATGGATTAGCAATATCCTTCAAAATGATTCAGATTGAGATTGATAGTCTGTTACGCAATTAGGGTGCTGAAGACATTTATCTTCTTTGACCGATGTTGGGTGTGGTTTTCAAGGTGACTAAAGCCCACTTGCATCACAAATAACTAAATTCATTTAGCGCTAAGCTAATTAAAAACATCGTTTCATTTCTATCAATCGTTGGATGTTGAAACAGAATTATGTTTTAAATACGTTTACCGTTAAATTCATTCAGTGATTTGTGGTGCAAGTGGACCTAAGAATTAGGAACTAGTCATGGAAAATACCCCCCCCCCCCACCGAGAGGAGGCCTGTGTCTCAGTAGTGGGAACATTATAGGCTGATCATGTATGTAATGGAAAATAATGAGAGTGATTCCTCTTTTCTGCTTTTAACAGGGTCAAGTTATTGAGGAATAAATACCATATATTTTGAAATTCTCCTATAGGTTAAAGGACAATGCCCATGGATGTATGGAATCCCGTACCATGCTGCATCAAACCCAAACTTGGTTTTTTATAGACTACACTTATCATATTAACTCCTAGAAAAGTTCTTTTTGTAAACAAAACCCGGGTATCGGAGATTTCAAAAAAATCGAAATAACCTAAAAATTAGGTACCTACTTTATTTTGTTTGACATGTCATACACGAACGGTCATTATTGCTCTAAAGAAATGATAATAGTTTAAATAAAAAATCTGTTCAATTGTATTCTATTTATTTTTAATTAACGTAGAATCGGCAAAGTATAAGTTTTTTACATGTTTTTTGAAAGTCCTGATCATGACACTTTCAAAATTCAAGGTTATATTAATCATATCATTTGAAACGGAACGTCATGTAAAGGGAATAAAACAATATCAACACTTTATTACTTTAAATTAAATTCCCTGTTCAAAAATCAAATCCCCGACGCGTAATGTCGTTAAAAATTATGAAAATAATTACTATAATATATCGATCTTGATGCATGAGACTTTTTGGTACGACTTTTGGTCATTCTCCTTTAAGACTTCCGTCAATTTATTTAGGCAGCCAGTGTTATGTTTCACTGTCCTGTAAGTATGCTTACATAGCATAATTTTAGTCCCGGAGTTAATAAAACCCGGGAATCTCCGCAACTATCCCGCACATTAATCCCGTTCTATCCGAGCCCTATTAGAAACTTATGTCGAGTGCCCGGAACCTCGGAGCATGATTTTTTGTTTACATGTTTGTGCCATCCCATGGGGGATAACTATGCTGTTATTTATAGGACCTCTAAAAGGGTGGCTGTGTCTTCTTCTCATATAAATATGGTTCATGACCCGTGACGCGTATTAAAGATGGTGGATTTGTTATAAAAGTTGGGTTAGTTTAGTATTTTAGTGATGTGACTTGCCGAAGAGTGAGGGACTGAAGATATAACTTAAATGTGTTGAAATTTTTGTGGTTGAGGCGGATCACACACTACAACGCGCCACGCGACGGGGCTTGGAAAACAAAAAAAAAAAAACAAACAAATTTGTACGTAAAAATCACGCGCGGTATCTGCGCCCCATCGCGTGGCGCGTTGTAGTGTGTGATCCAGTCTAAATCATCGGACCTTGAGATAATATTGATCTTTATTATTTCAATATTTTTCTGGCCCATTAGAGGAAAACAATCTGCACATTTTACCCATAAATTGATTAGGTACTGTGTGTTGGTAATTTGAAAACAGTATTTTTTTCAGCTCATGCCCATATTTTCATTTTGTGTCTTACACCTAGGTAGAAGCATGATGATGATAATGATGCCAGGTTTGGAACCCAAAATCTAGTGCTCAAATCCTCAGCGACTTATTTAAACTCAACTTTCCACCTTATAAATTATACCAAAAACCAAGTATTTCATTACTCCATTTCACTTACATCACAATAAACAAAAAACGCCCCACAACAACATTACAGACAGACAATGCAATTTAAACACAGTGCCCAGTGCGCCAGATGTTCAAACATGGACAAAATCAACACTAATTCTATCGAGTTACGTTCCGTATGCTTTCAATTAGCTCGTTTTACATTATTTATTTCACACCACCCGATTGCCGGAGCTTTGGGTTTGATTTGTAATCGTTTTTGGATGTTTTTAGGGTGAAGTCATAAGAACATTGATTCTGTTTGTAATAAATAATGGTTTGTAGTTTTCATTTTCTTGTGTTTATTTGAATGACGTACTAACTTTGAGCGTAAAGCCTGAAAATTCTGTAAAAACAAGATCCCATCTGATGCCATTTTAGGTTTAATACAAAACTATTTACGAGAGTTAGTTCATACTACCTGTCGTAAAAAGTATTGAGATCTGATGCAGAACCACCGTTCACCATCATCGTTTTACAGTTGACTTCTTATTTATATTCCTACTTTTATATCTGTAATTTTTGTGGTGTTTATAATAAAAAGTAGGTATTCTATCTATCTATCTTATTTTAAAAAAAAACATAACATTGTTTAAAAATCGATTGATTGTGCCTTTAAAATTGAACCAGTATTATTGTTTAATGAAGTATAAGCAATTCTGCACTTATTTTTAAAATAACACCGTGTTAACTAATTTACCGAAATAATAAATTGGAAAAAGATACCACTTAAATTCTAAATGATACTATTTACGATACAAAACAGCCATTATTACCATTATTATTATTACCCTTCGACAGTAAACACAAAATATTCACAAAGGGGACGAGTGTGATTGAAAACCCATTTGACCACCCAATCGATTGGAAAATTATATTATTTTTTCCAAATCATTACAACCTTCGTCTCATTGGGTCTCAAATACTAATAGTTATTGGAAGATTAAGTTTGTGAATAAAATTGATACCCTAATGGATTTTTTAGTTTAAATAAAAATCTATTGCTGCTTGTATTAAAGATTATCACTTAAGAACGACTCGACCGACTTGGCTGATTTTTTTTTGTTATGTTCGTAATTGTCAGGGACAAGGTATGAAAGAAACAAATAATAATTATCACGACTATAATACCCGAAGGGTTAGGCAGATGTTTACCTAGATATTAACACCCACATTTTGACAGTTACGTTTTAGTCTTTATGTAAAGACTAGAAGTGCCCCGCGGTTTCACCCCTATCAGTTTTGATCCCGTAGGAATATAAGAAAAAAGCCAAATAGCACAAACTCGAACAACACTTGCAATAACCAACACTAAAAGCGACAACTAAAACGTTTTCGTTTCGAACAAACTTTCCTAAACGATACAAAAACACAATATTTCACAAAAGTACGGCCATTTTGTATGTTTATTATCGCAGTTTACTTAACGATCCATTAACTTATTTACACAAAAATACTTAGTTATTTATTTAACTTTTATTTATTATTCGTTCGAGCCCGGCGTCGCCAGGTTGAATTTCATGTCTCTCATATTTCATATTTCATTTCATATTTATTTCATGTCTCTCATGTTTAGGCTGTGCGTTGTCTGTCAGTAATTTCCGACGGATTTGGATGAAATTTGGCACACAGATAGTTTATAACCAAGATTAATACATATGATACTTTTTATCCCGATATTCCCACGGGATCGAAACTTATGCGGGTGAAACCGCGGGGAACTTCTAGTCTGTGTCACAAAACTCTATCAAGTAAAAATAGCCTACATTGTAACCATCTACCACCACTACAAATTAAGAACGTTTCAACTAAGTCCTCTAAAGCGTCCAATAAAACCTAGAGTCCCTCAACACTTACCTAAGTGGCATAGACAATAGTATTCAATGTATAATGCAAATTATCCCTCTGGGAGGGCCGGACGACAACCGAGTGCCTTCAGAATATTTTAGACGAAGTGGATAAGATTCAGTACTTATAGTAAGGTTGGAAGAAAATGGCGTGGGCTTAATATTTCATTAGTACAGCTATTCGATTTTTACTGATGAACATGGGCACTGCTATTTAAGGGTCTTCCCTACAGAAGTTGTGTTACTAATAATGTTTGGCTAGCTTGTTGAATGGATTCGACAAATAGTCATGAAAACCATCAGGAAAGATAGACAAGTAAAGCTGACTTGTTTCCAATAAATTCTTCGCATTTCATGGTGGTGCTTCGTCCCAAGGACATTTGTCTTTAAATATTTGTGTTAAATTCTGACCTCCATCAACAATGTCATTGCATTAGAGTAGTGATTATCATTGTCGAAAAGGACCTTTAAGTCCTTCTGGACAGGCACGTGCAGTTTCAGAAAATGTTTGGCTGTATGCCGTAATCTCTGTAATGCATAGTTTCCAAAGTTCGATGTCATGTGGTGTTGTATCTGTAATGCATAGTTTCCAAAGTTCGATGTCATGTGGTGTTGTATCTGTAATGCATAGTTTCCAAAGTTCGATGTCATGTGGTGTTGTATCTGTAATGCATAGTTTCCAAAGTTTGATGTCATGTGGTGTTGTATCTGTAATGCATAGTTTCCAAAGTTCGATGTCATGTGGTGTTGTATCTGTAATGCATAGTTTCCAAAGTACGATGTCATGTGGTGTTGTATCTGTAATGCATAGTTTCCAAAGTTCGATGTCATTTGGTGTTGTATCTGTAATGCATAGTTTCCAAAGTTCGATGTCATGTGGTGTTGTATCTGTAATGCATAGTTTCCAAAGTTCGATGTCATGTGGTGTTGTATCTGCAATGCATAGTTTCCAAAGTTCGATGTCATGTGGTGTTGTATCTTACCCGGTATTTATGGTATTTTTTTATCTAGGACTCTTCTTTTTATTCAACCATCTCACTGAAAATACAATTTTAGGGCATTTCAACTCCTCCCCACTGCAAAGCCTAGAGTCATAGAAACAAAGTGATTGAATTGGAAGAAGCAACTCTGTCTTAACCCATTCACTGCTACGAGATTGGTAATAAACAGCATTTTAGTCAGATGAACGGTTAAACTCGTTTAGTACCGACAGCAAGGCTACAATGTGGCTGTAGTTAAATGTTATTGGTAGTTTATTTGGTCTTTATAACTATTTAACTATGTTATGTGGACATTAGATTGGATGGAGTCGAGTAATTGTTTTTTTTTAAATATAATGTTGATCGTTTGGTTATTTATTTTACATGTGACCTGTCCATAATATAGCATAGCATATACAGCCTATAATGTTCCCACTGCTGGGACACAGGCCTCCTCTCTTCGAGAGGGATTGGGCTGTAATCCACCACGCGGCTCCAGTGTGGGTTGATAAATATCATGTCTTCGAATTTTTGGTTCTAGGTAATGCCGGTTTTCTAACGATGTTTTCCTTCACCGTTTTAAGAGCAGTGGTGATGAGATAATTTACTGACACAAAGTAAATCGCCTGACTAGGTTCGAACCTACGACCTAGAACTCGTACGTTGGGACCGTTACCACTTGGCGACCACTGCTACAGTGCTCTGAACCTGTCCGAGGAGTATAATTCCAACACGTGAATTCTGACATTAGATTGGCATAGGATTTTGATAGTGTCAGTTGGTATCATTGTTTGGGATATTAACTCAAGACAATGTTCATGTTCTTTCTCCAGAATTAGCTTACTGACTGGTTATTGTTATTAGTATTAACTTATTTAATAATTATACTTCGATGGTCCTAGTTTATCATCTGTGACTTCAAGTGACAGCTATGTGACCAGAACCCAGCAATGCATAAATATAAATATGTAAGCTGTCACGCACTTTATGCCTGGAGGCTTTTATTTTGGCTAGTAACTCTTTATTTACATCTTAATCTTAATTAATTATTTTTTAGCTTGAGTACGTATAGTTTTTATTATATTTGTTGGTATATTAGCTTGGCTAGCTGACTTATGGCAAATAATTTAATTTTATGTTCTGTGCCTTGTTATGTTAATTACTTAACACTTAGTATTGTATACACATATAATCAAGTATCAAGTATTTTCTAACTGAACAGACAGCTGTGCTGCTGGGGAGTTTGTTGCGCCACTTCTTCTTCCCAGCGATAGCACTGGGAAGTGGTGAAGTGCGGGCGTTTTTGGGGGCCTTTCTTTTGTAATTTTGACGTTTGAAAAGTGCTGATTCTCAGCCTAATTTATAATAAAAAATAAAAAAGCTTTATTGACACAAAAATATTTTACAAGTTGATTTTGGTAAACAGTAGGTACAATTCTGCTTTTGAATAAATGACTTTTGATTTTGATCCAAACACATAACTAAATCATCAACTCTGCCTATCGCAGTCTGCTACTGGACATATTATGCCTCTCCCCGGCTGCGCCACAACATTCTGTCCTCCACCTTCTGCATCCAGTCTGTCCCAGCCACCTTTTTAAGGTCGTCGGTCTTTCTCGCTGGGGAGCGTTCCACACTACGCTTGCCGATTGCATAACTCAATGCTCAGAGTAATTTTTACTATTGGTCTCATGTACTAATTAATGGCTGGTACTAAGTGCTAGCTTTTGTTTAAAAAATATTTCTTCGTTACATACAGGAAAACTTTTAATAGAATGATGATCAGTACTGTTAAGAGAGAGTGACGAAACGTTTTGGTAAAAGGAAAAACAGCACCCTGATTGCGTAATACATTTCCAATCACAATCCAAGAGTTTTGAAGGAAATTCCGAAACCATTGCTTCATAGGTTTGAAAAATTCGTCTGCTCAACAACGTAAATGTCGCAATGAACGTGGTTGAACTGTCAAAAGGAAAGGTAATTGCGAGCAATTGTCATTTTATGTGTGATACGTAATTACCACGCGTTATGTTTTGTAAAATTGCACCATTAGCTGTCCACAAAACTGAAATTCACGTAGAAATAAAGCAACAAAAACTCGTGGATACTAAACATAATATTAATGTGGGGGAACGCATTAGGGAGCGGAAATGGTGGCATACACATTCAGTATTGTGCTCGGGGAAAAATGATATAATATCGTAACATCCTTTTATGACCATTACTGGGCTTGCCCGCCCTGACAAAGATGGGGGATGGGCACATGTGACAGTGGAAGATGATCAATTTGTGCCTAATTGGTGAAAGCTTCTGTGAGGACGTTGTGGCTATGGTGTGTACCAAAAGTATCTGATGAAAATTTAAACAAACTTTGTTTGGATAAAATTCTTACGCACTCACTTACTAAAGGGAATTAGTAACACATTGCGGTTATTGGTGAGATGTAAAGTTGACACCCTCATTTTCCAACAATTAATGCTTGAATAACATTATTAAGTTGTAATTGAAAAATCATCGATGAAAATTAAGGTAATCACCATAAAGAAGTTTTTGAGGTTAATTTATAATTAACTTCAATTGTCAAAAATAAAATCACTTATCATTTAGAAATTTTACAAAGAGTGAAAAAAGATCGCTTTTAGCGATAAGACCGCCCATTGTGGGCGGGCGGTCTTATCGCTAAAAGCTATATTTTTTTGGTGATTTAAAATTAGAATATAGTTTGAATTGAATCTAAGTAAAACGAGACTCGCTTAAATGAGAAAATTAGAAGAATGTAATAGCACAGGATTTGAGTTCAATGGAAACTTACAGGCTTATAGGTTTAGGTTCAGACTCGTGTCATTTTCACAGACAAATGACAATGTTAAGAATAAGTATCTACTTTTTAACCATGATTGTCAAAAGGTTGCGTTGTATATTATTTTGTGTTATTTATTATTATTATATTATATTTTAAATAAATGTACTAATGTAGCCCATGTACTGCAGCAGTCATTGGTATCGTAAGGTTAGTCTTATCTATGTTCTTGACTTCTCAACTTACTCTTTGCCATCGCCGCCCTACACGAGACAAATCGTCCAGTTGGCCATTTGTCAAAAAACCTGCATCCGCCCAATGAAAGCCGTCTTTGTGGTTACCACAACCTTATTCAAACACTTTCTTTTTCCTTAACACCAGTGAATAAGATTCAAATTAACCTTAATCACCAATAAATGGTTAATAATTCTGCAATGTTTTCTAAGCAGTTTACTTAGATGTTATTACAATGTCGTAAGGTGGTATTTACTATGATTAGTGGTAATGTAGTGGTATTTAATAAGAATGGTGATTGTTAACAAAGGTTTCTTTTTGAAGTTTTCTGTTAAAAATGCGTGCGGGTGTGTCTGTCTGTCATAATGATGGCTTTGTGGTGATATTTATTGTGATAGAAATGATTTCATCGTCGTCTTCATAATTCTGATGATTTAGTGCTTGGGTGCAGGGGTCGGGTCGTGTTGAGTGCAGATATTTACTTAATTTCTGAAGGATAGAGAAATTATCGCACAAGTACGCATTTTTTTCACGTGGTTGTCCTGAACTTGCACAGCATTTTTGAAGTTGTCTTTCATTACGTGAGACGTGTGTTCCCACACAAGTCTAAAGGAATAGTCCAGTTACTAGGTATGAGAAAGTAAGGATTTCAGCCAAATGGTAAGGGCGGGCTCGGATAGTAAAAAATAATATTTATGCGTTAGAATGAGTAAGACGATAGTGTTGAAGTCGTTTCATTTGGTTTTTGGTCTAATTCAGTCATCGATTTTTACAGAATACGAATTAAAATAAAATGGTGAGCAACGTTCTATTCTTCACGAGTAAGCAACTTTGCTCTTACCTTTTGGGAAGGAGCAACACCTCTTGCAGGCACTTGAAGTTCTCTGATTTCATTTAACGAAATTAAACTTCGCCATAATACAAGCAGACTCTCGAAAACAAAAACATTAAAACACATTCATTATCCATCACTGTGCTACAGATATAACACAATGCTGCTTACTCTTGTTCGCTTAACCGGCTTGAATATACGTCGTTCGCAAAAGTTGGCTTATCTGTGACGTCACGGTTTTACGTCAGTTAATATCAGGATTCATTTCAACGTTCACATCTTTCTGCTTCCGATGCGTCCTTTTTGAATGACATTTTGTTTTTATTTTATTTTGAATAAATTGTTTTCTGTCAATGGCGGTACACTAGAGCCATGGACAAGCTTTGTGGTTAAATGAAACTTATTGGACGGTTTTAATAAATGAATAGAATACAATGTGTTTTGTGGTATTCACAAAAATATTTAGTGAGTTAATTTAAAATTTAATTTAGTTTGTGTTCCTCACAAAGAGAATAATTAGTACATAAGAATACCTTGGTGTCAAATTGGCCAGCTGTATTAACTTGTTTTATATAATATTGTGTAACTACCTACTGTTTTGCTTTGTTTGCTACTGATCTCATTTCAATCTCTTAGATCTACAATCTCATTTTAGTTATTGTTTTACATGTTCTACATCTGCATGCTTCGTCATTAGACGACGATTATTTTTATGTTAAAATTTAAATCTCATAAAAGTGAACTGTATCTTGATGTTATGAGAAATAAAGATTCTTTGAACCTAACCTAATATTAAATGCTAAATGACTTATTTTCTGTAAGTAGGTTTGTACAAACACTTTTACACGTCAATTATATTATTTTGAAACAAATGAGTTCAGAGTCGGCACAAATAACAAAAATGAATTCATAACAATAATCATAACATTGAAATATCGCAAACAGCTCACAAAATCCCATGGCCCAAGTCAAAATTCACACAAAGTCAGTCATCTTAAGTCACCCCTAATTAAATTCGTTAGAGGTTCTCAATATCGTTGGGACTTGAAATGGCACTTGAAACTTGTAAGGGAACTTTTTCACCACTATAGTGACCGAAAACAATGGTGAAACTGAGGCTGGAGAACAAAAAAATGGCGCGATTACATCTTTGAGTGGCTTGATGGTGCGTGTTTCTCATGGGGCTATGTTTTGGTACTGACGCTAGAGGGAGCCACGGGGTGTAGGGTGGCTGAGTGGTCGATGGTTTAGGAGACAGTCCTGCCGATTTATTCTGTAAATATCTCACCGTGAAAACCAAGGTGAAATGGGCTGTCATTTCACTTGATGCTGTGGGATGACCTACTGACAGCTCACTTCACTGAAGTTTTCACGGTGAGATATATACAGCATAGATCGGCAGGACTGTCTCTATTTTTACAGATTTTGCTTTGGCTAGCTTAGAACTTTGTCTCAGGCTTCTTTCACGGTGATTTAAGAATGATCAGTAGTAAAGGATGCGCTGGACAGAAGCCGGTAGAGGCAGATCATCCGCTCCAGATGCAACTCCGAAGCTGACCACGATACTCAGACATGAGGACCGACTACAGAGAGGGAGAAGAATGATCACCAGATTCGTTTGTTAATTGGTCAAAATAATAGAGAAGGCACTACATTTATTAAGGAGTACATTTATTACGTCAGCTGAGGCTATGGTTAATATGTAACTGCTTGATACCAGACACCCACTATCTGGCGCACAGCTACCAACGCAACGGCTAAAAAGCAGGTACAGCTTCTTGAAATCGACAGCGTCTCTGTCAGGAAATCCGGCCGACACCCGTTGCAAACTGGCAGGATACTCTTCTCCCTCCTACTTACTATCTACCACCAAAGGAGCATCTCCCTGCAGGGTGTAACCTTCCGTGGTCCACTTGGAAGTCCCTGAACCGTCTCCAGACACAAGTGGGAAGATGTAAGTCTAACCTGGTCAAGTGGGGCTACCTTGACGGAACGGCAGTAGGGTGTGATTGTGGAGCTATGTCGCAAACCATGCTTCACCTCCTATCCTGCCTTCTGTGTCCCAAAACTTGCAGTCAAAATGACCTCTATGCTGCCACTGTCGACGCCGTGGAAGTGGCAAAGTTTTGGGCCAACAAGATATGAAATTCAGTCGTGCCAGCGAGACGAAGAAGAAGAATTGCCTGATTTGAATAATTTGTTTAAATAATTGGTATTTATCATAAACAAATAGATTAAAATGATGTAAAACATAATTAAAAATCCAATTTGTGGAATTGTTCGAAATAAAAATAATCATGCACCGATTTCTGTCGAAGCAATTATCACAACGCAATTTTAACGAACGTGGACTTGAGATAATTGCCTCCACATCCCGGTCCTCGTTAGTTGGATTATTTTTAATAAAATATAATGTTGTTGCACTTGCAGCGATGATCTGTTACTTACTGTCGCCGCGTCATGTTAAAATAATCACGTGTTAATGAACAAAGATTAAAATAAATTATTGTTATTTCTCTTTATTTGTGCCGTTATATTTAATTACAGCTCATCATACTGTCTCGTTTTGCAGTTTGCTACTGTTTTATTTTAAAGAAAATTCTTTTGATTCATTAACTGTGTAGTTCTGTATAGTACAGCGAGTACAAAAATCGCAAATCAACGTACGTAATTTACTTGAGACATTGCTATTTAAGGTCAGTGTTATTTCTGCTACTCTTACTTCATATTATTTAATTGTATGATTTTTCAAAACAGTACCTAGCCAACTACTAACCTATATTATTTAAAAAAAATACGATCAGAGTTTCTGTTACCTATTTCCCAGACAGTCTCCTATTCCTTGTACACAATGGTCCCCCTGCTACGTACAGACGTCTCACAGCGGCAGCTCCCACGGGTGTGGTGCTCAAATTAGCGCTCAATTTGCTGCATGATTCGATTTGCCACCCGACTGGGCAGTCAGCTGACCGGCAACCACTGCCATTTAGGCTTTCTGGCGACACTTTTGTGAGAAATTAAGACAAATGTGGAGCTGATTATAAAGAGAGGATGTTCCTGATGTGAGAGAAAGGTCCTGAGATACTTTACATGTTGTAGCTACAATTATTGTTGCTACAAACCTTTGATTTATTGAATCTCTTCTAGTTATGTTGGTATATTTATTTGTCGTCTAAATTTTTATTTATTTATATACCTATACTTTATTATAATTTTTTTTTTGATACAAAACTTACAAGGGGCAAAACATACATGCTAGAATAGAATGCTCTTTATCATGTACACCATAGGAAGTACAGATTTATAACTAGAAATTTTCCATAGGTTAACACAATGGGCGGTCTTATTGCAAAAGTGATTTTACTGAAAATATATAAGTTTTGATTAAGCTTGAAATAAGATTAAGTATACCGTAAGTACGACGAAGCACAAAGAAAGACTGAGTTACATTTTTTGTAACTTGGTCAGAGACACAAACTTTACGACGGAATATAAAAAAAAAAAAAAAATAGGCTGAGAATCAGTACTTTTTAAACGTCAAAATTACATATGACAGTCCCCTAAAACGCCACCCTTCACTACTTCTAGTGCTTTAGCTGGGAACTAGAAGTGGCGCAACAAACTTCCCAGCAGTATGTAGCGGTATCTACAACGCCACAAGCGAACAACGCGTCATACTGACGTCACGGAAATCCTGCATCTCGAAAGCAGACTTTACCGCGCAATTACCATAAGTATATACAAATTTCCCAACATCAATCGTTGGGCAGTTGCCCGCCAGACACAACACCCGTCTGGTCGGAGGATCCTCCCTTTTCTAAGGAGGATGAGTGAACTTTACACCCTGTTCCTCATACCTCCAAAAGTACAACTGTCTGTCCAGATAGAAGAAAACATAACATGAACCTACACATCAACCAGCTTTTAAACGACGACATTATATAAACTACCTATATTCTGTACTCGGTACACTTCAGATTTACTTTCCGCATTTCTCATAATAATATAAATTATTTATTGGCATAAAAATATGTACAAACAAAGTGAAGCCCTGACTCCTGCGCTAGGTGACAACACCTGTGTTACAGGAGCCAAATAACACAAACAACAAACATAATTCAGTTGATGAAGTAACTGAAGTGCAAGCATTCAAGAATTGTAAGTAGAGAAAAAATGAAGGGTTTGTTGCCACCTAAATTATTACCCAATGTTATAACTCAAAACATTACAGCAACAGAACAGTTTCATAACAGGTAACATTTATTTATTATAAAAACAAGTGGCAACACTCAATAAACTCGTTTCTTTTATTTGACTGTAAACACTCATAATACCTTTTCTTTGTAAAGGAGAATAACTTTAACATAACTTTTTAAAATCTTATCACAAGATCTCACAAAACAAATAACATTATATGACCAAAGAAACCGACTTTACAAAGGTATTTTAGCTCTACATCAGCAACTTGAACTTTAAATTTTATGCCAAAGAATAATACATCTTAACTAAGAAGGCTATAGTTCAGTTTTCCTTTACAACTGAAATGGTTTTATGACCTTTTGAGAAATTTCTGTCAGTCAAAAATCAACTTAGGGTTTTGAAGCAAAGAGCTGATTTTTGTAAAACTGGTGTACCTATGTATATTTTTATTTCCATACCTTAGTATAACTGTTATCTTCAAAATCTTACTACAGTTAAACAAAAGGGGTGAAAACAAAACGGGGTGAAGTACTTCTCGTATAGGGGTGAAATACAACGTACTCGAGAACTCGAGTCGAGAGCTCTCTAAAACTGGATGTAATCGATATTACGATTATATCGACTCGATTCAAGAAACAATTCAACAATTGTTGGACGAGTGTGTAATATTATTTTTTCGTGTGAGTTTTTTCTGTAATTGAAATATGTAGGTACTTCTGATTTCTGCAGTTGCATGTTCACAATATCAATATCATTTGCGTAAACAGTGAGAAAATATGTAGTGGGTTTTATTTTTAAACAATACCAATTCTTACCACATTACATTCCATTTTTTTTTTTTTTTTTTTCAATCCATTCTACCTACTGTTTCGAAGGGAAAGCCTTAGGCAACAACTTACTTAAGAACAATATTATAAGAAACTTTACTTCCTCAAGGGGAAACATCGGTAGGGTGATTGTGTAACACACTAATAGTAGCAATGGCTTTCATTTTGACAGTTCAACAACATTCATTGCGTTATTTACATTGTTGAGCAGACAATTTTTTCGAACTTATAAGGCAATGGATTAGCAATATCCTTCAAGACGATTCAGATTGTGATTGATTGTGTGTTATGGAATTAGTGTAATTGTCTTGTAATTGTTGTTGTTACAAAAGTAGTTATTTTTCACTCTGCAATCGGCATTTTGTGTTGTTTTGGATTGTTCGTTTGTTGTCATTTGCCTTTTCCATTTTTCCTTTGCCATTTTCAACATAGAGCAATTACGCAATGTGTATCGTCTTTGGTCTTGGTGTAACCTGAAGGCCAATTCTCGTAATTTAAAACGTTAAAAATCTAGTCGCAGTCTCATCTCAGCGACAAACAAATGTCAAAAAGTTGTCAAAATGTAGGGAAATTAGAGGTATATTTGACAGATTGACATTGACAATTCTCGTTATTAATGAATTAATTCTCGTTAGTAATATACCTCCAATTTCCCTACATTTTGACAAGTTTTTGACATTTTGTTTGTCACCGAGATGAGACTGCGACTAGATTTTGAACGTTTTAAATTACGAGAATTGCCTACTTACTATGAACGTGCTTAAAATTACGTGAATTGCCCCTCTGAAATCAATACATTGTTAAACTTTAAAGTTTTAATTTTTGAATACGAGGCTTTTGGCCACTTTATCAGTGTGTATTTTATGTCTTTTTTTTAATGAACGTTTTATTTCTGCAGATTAAAATATTTTTTTAAATTTCTTTCTTTATATTAATGTAGCCCTTCATTAAATCGTTGATGTATAGTGTGACTAAACATCAACAAATACAAATTATATTTTATGTAAATTTCACCAAACTCAATCGGCGTAGCAGCGCCAATAATGCAAGAGAATATTCGTAGCGACGGCTACGCTCGTAGCAGTCTGGTTTCCTCAAGCCAATGCTCGTAGCGCGTAGTACGTGTAATGAAATCAAGAACGAGGAACAATTTCATTGTTTTATTTAAAATTAACTAGGACAGAGCTGGTTGTAGATCAACTACATTGTCTTATTTTTAGATGTATTCTGTGTACGGTGATACTGATTGGATGATTGATTTTATTTGATTGATTAAAGTAATGAATCTGCAATTACCATGTCTGCAAAATAATAATTTCCGAATGGGATACTCTTGATCCCCGATCATGCCTGATGGAACGCGATGGATGAGGTCTATGATGGAACGAGCGTGCCCAGAAGATGCCAGTGCACTCTTGCTTTGAAGACAGACGGGTTAAGTGTGGAAGCAGACGCCGGCAGAGGGTACCACATTTTGGCTGTTTGCATAATGAACGTGGAGAAAAAGCGATGATGCATTCCAGGGCCGTATATAGAAATGGCAATTAATAGAATTGTTATTAGCTACCATAGTTAGCGGTCATTATATTTTACACACAATAGAAGGTATAAATTTGCCCAAACAAGGGTGCCTTGACCTTTATTCTGAACAAAAAGAAAATAAATAAACATTAAAACCGAACAATGAAACCGTTTTAAAAACGTAACAAGAAACCAGGCATTAGGCTTACCACACACCCGCGACACAAAGGCGCATTCGCGACAATGGCGGCCGAAACAAACGCGCGAGCTAATTTGAACCGGCGACGAATCTGATCACACGTCTGAACCGCAAGTAGCTATTTGGTGTTGCATACGCCCACATTGTGTGCGAGCACGTTGTTACGTGTAATTCGGTACGAGATTTCTCGGATGGTGTTTTGTAGGAGAGGTTTGGCAGTGAATTTGTTTGAAAATAATTATTTATTTATTTTACTTCGAGATATAAACATCAGTGTAGCCCCTGTTCTTGTACTGAGAGTCCCTGTATCACAAGAGGCAAGATATGAACCTAGTTTGTAGATGACATCAGACTACAGTGCGACCGGCGAGAGAATGCGTTCTTGACACCTGTCAGTTTCATACAAACGAATACGTGTTTTGAGAGTTTGATCTTTATTACTAGAATTGTTTTTTAGAGATATAAGGAAGAGGGTGTAAAGTCCACTCATCTTCTATAGAAAAGGGAGGATCCTCCGACCAGACGGGTGTTGTGTCTGGCGGGCAACTGCCCACCGATTGATGTCGGGAAGTTTGTATATATGCTAATTGCGCGGTAAACTCTGCTTGCGAGATGCAGAATTTGCGTGACGTCAGTATGACGCGTTGTTCGCATTTGGCGTTGTAGATACAACTACAGTTTCACTGACAGGAGTCAGGAACACATTCTCTCGTCAGCCGGACTGTAGTTGAACAAATTATTAATTTGGTTTCCTTTAATAAAATTGGAATTAATAGAAATAACGCAGTATAATAGGTCGTCAAATAACGAATAATCAAATGCCGATGTAGGTAAAAGATAATTCAGGAGCAAGCTTTATCTAATTACAATTAACAGCTCTTTACTGCTCTTTTTGAAATTCAAATGTCACCAAAAAGATTAGTAGATAAATAACAGAATATCGAATTACCGAAGTATCTATACAAATCCTATCCAACACCTTTCTAGCCCCTTCATAATAGATTAACTTAACTTGTACTGAAATGATTGAAATCAGGATGGCAACCAACCGATTATCCTTTAAAGTTAAAGTTCGCGAGCACATTCGCAAGAAGCTGGCAGTACATTCATCACAATGGTAATATTTACTCATTGTTTGTCTTATTTCTATTTAGTATATTTATTTGTGCTTATATTTACATATAATTAGGTATATTATTATATATATAGTTTTAATAGGTTTATACGTATCTTTATATTTAAAATATTTATTCCTCAATTTTCATGATTACACCTACCACTGTTTGTCTCTGCATCACCCAAAGGTTGACTGGTAGAAAATGCGTATGACATTAAGTCCGCCTCTGTACATTTATATGCTTGAAGTATTACATAAATAAATAAATTAACCAAATTTCCCGTACAACAACGCACCCGCACACTTCTAAACATCGTTTACCAACATGTAATCATTAGCAGATTCGTGTGAAAATAGCCAATTTTGTCGCAGAGTCGCGCGACTGTTGTGACGCCCGTGCTGTTTGATTCGTCGCCTGTATTAGTCGATACGTTTGCATTTGACTTACGTTCGCGGAATAATTGCTGCGACGTAATTACATATTGGCGTTGTAGCTAGTATACTTAGTTAGTGTGATTAGGTTTAGAGTTATGTTTTCATCGTACAGAGGTCGTAGTATAGATAAGTTTAGCGACTGTTTTGACGATTTCTAACGCCTATTTTGCAAGCCCAGATGATAGGTGTAGCTTAGTTATCTATGAATATCCTGAGAGTATTTTCTTCAGTCTTGCAACTTGTTTAACATGCACGCCTTTGTACATCGTTCTCACATATTTTCAACATGAATGATGTAACTAATATTTTGCAACAATTTTATGAAAGAGTATCCGTGGAGTTTCACTACGCTTTGGAATGGGCAACTATCTTGATATGTCTGACTGACCGACCCCTTGACAATTCAGAAGTGCCTGTAATTGGTTTATTTGAAATAAATGCTATGAGTTGGAGTTTGAATTGAGTTGGTCAATTACTGCTATGCCCAACTTTTTCGAACAAACTTTTCCAACATCCAATTTTTCCTAAAAATAGAAACCCATACTATCAGCAGATGTCGCAAAACAAACTTTTGTTGTATTTTCTGCTTATGTGAAGGTACTTCTTCTTGATTGTCTTCTTTCCTTGCAAAAGTCTCTTTAATTGTTCTGTCAGGCGTCCATTGTGTTGACTAGCACATATATTGTCAACATTACCCATTTCGAATTCTAATAGTTGATTAAATCCAATTCCGTCGCTCACAAAATCATCATTAATTACTGAATTTACACTTACAGTGGCTAAACCAATTTGTCCTAGTTTTAGTAACTAGTTTTCACAAACACACGTACATACCTAATATTGGCAAAACTATATCACCGTGATAATTAGTTGCTGGCGAAATGTTAGTGACATGACTTTATCAAAATCCAATATATCCCAAAACTAACCGGTGACCACATTTATCCGTCCACTTGTCCACAACAATGCCTTCGCGATGTTGATCCACTGGCCGGATTCAGCCCCGCCGGAACCCGCCGCACCCGACCGGATTTCGGCGGATTTTAGACCGGTTACATTCGGATTTCGCCTCGATAGATACACGCGGTGGTCCGACGTCCATCCAGCGTGTATTTAACCACATTTCTAAGCACACCGTGTTAGAAATTCAAATTTGTTTGCATACGGATTAGAAATTTCAAGTTGGAACATGATATTCCGATTTTGCATTACTGTTATGAGATGTATTTTGAAATTGTATTTACGTTGGTATGGGAATATGTATGTTATTGGTCTGTTTGTATTGCTTGGGTATAATTTTGTAGTTTGCTTATGATGCCTCGACCCAGAATTTGGTTGGAATATTAGTCATCGCACACATCGTCGCTTGAAGTAATAACGTTTCGAACAATTTTAGTTGAAAATCATAATTATCTATTAGTAATGATTTGTTGATAGTTTGTGGCGTGTTGTCACTTCGATACATCTTTCCCACAGTTTTTATAATGTTTACCGTTAGTCTAACTATGTAGAAAAATCGTCGATCTTCATACTTTAATTATGAATATATTATATGTATATGATATGTTTTAGAAAATCAGCATCAACAAAGTTGTTAACTAAGCAAACTATGTATTTTAATTTGAATAAAATCATAAGTTATTTACGTTGTTTTACGAATTTTAAATAATTTTTATGTAGGTATACCTTGAGTGAGATACCTGAGAAACAGATGAGTTCCTAGTTCAGGTAGAATCCAATGATTATTCCTGTAGTGTAGGTCCCTAATATTGTAAATATTTATTTAACTACGTTAATTATTTCTTTAAACAATTTCAATGTTTGCATTTCAGCTTAGCCTTTTCTGCGCCATGTTGGCCTTATAGATAACCTTTTCTGCTATCTGTAAAGACATATTCACATTTATCCCAAAATCTTCATAAAAGTGATCAATATCGTCGCCCCAATTTAAATTACATTCAG